>CM047806.1:125841569-126534069 GCA_026214975.1 Gentiana macrophylla
TTATTACACCTGTGAAACAAAAAGGAAACAATAAAAACAGTCAAACCAAATGACCCAGTAAGTGAGACCAAACAAAGACCTTTTGATCTGAAATGGTTGGAAAATTTAAGCACGGATATAGCCATAAAGAACTATGTCGAAGAATTCTGTGGCATGGAACCAAACATTACCAACCCGACCCAAGAACGGATGTTGCATATTTATCAATCTACTGTTGGATCGATATAGGCGCAAACACACTTTCCAATAAGGGGGGGTGAATAGAGTGTTGGGTGAATTTTAACTCTTTTTTCAATATTCAAACACAAGTACTAAGCAACTAAGGCGGAAGCTAATTTAGTCGATTATTAGCTCGTGTTATAAACCTAAGTGATCAAATAAGTGATTAATTTATTGTGATACAAAACAAGTGCGACAAAGATTAAGCCAAGATGCGAGGTAAGTGAGCGAGAAGCAGATTCAACAATATGATCAAGTAATTAAAGTTCAAGATGCAAAAGACTTGTGCAATAAACACAAATACAAGTAACTACAGCCAACTTGTTTATCCAAAAAAAATTGATTCAGTGATTCAACAGAGTAGTTTTTGAGAGGGTTTCAAATCTGATTCAAGAGCTACTACAACAACTGATCCAAAACAAACAGGTTCAGAAGTACAGACTGATTTTCAAATACCCAAGACTTAAATCATAAAAAAAAATGCTTCTAAACTTTATCCAAGGAGCTGAACCACTCTGCTACAGATAAGCAAGGTTCAAAACAGCAATATTACAAATTATACAGAAATAAAAAATCAGTTCAAAAGGACAGCAAACTGATAAAAGAGTACAACAACAGAGTTGATCAACACTAGGATGACAACTCAGCAGATTTTCAGGATTGATAGTTAAAACCAAGGGTCAAAACTATCAAGCTTGTGAATCAATGCTGAGCACAAAACTGTCCGCAGATCAACAACTAAGAGCAGGCCTATTACAACCAAGTCTCAGCTGATGCAAGACAGCAGGACACTTTCCAATAAGAATACAATTCAGAGCAGGTTCGGAAGTTCAAGTTTGGCAGGAAGGATGCATCATATCACACAAAGACAGATTTGGTGCACAATGGCGCAGAGACTTAAAGCTTCGTTTGTGTACTCAACAAATACAACATGTACAATGCAGGATCAACACAAAGAATGTAATATAGCGGGATCAAAATGCGGCCGAGTGGAAGAGTGTGTGCAAGGGAGTGTCTGACAGATTAAACAATATAGATCAACAAAGGCAACAGCGATTGTGATCAAGTTATATGCACAACATATTGACAAAGTGTTCGTGGAGAATAATAAGATCAATGTGTGTGCAGGCAGAATATATGAAACAATTTGAACCACCAAGCACAAAATGTAGCAGAATGTCAGCACTTGACACACTGAAGTTGAGTCAGACCGAAATTCTGGTAAAAGTAACAATGAAGGGTATAAACACACTAATGAGACAATCAGGCCTAGTGTCACTTTGATTCAATCTCTTACAGTCAAGAATCAGTTCCTCAAGATTTTGGTATATCATTAATGAATCATCGGATATTACTACTAACCTTCAAAGAATGGCGACAAGCCTGTGTTTCACGCCCAATATCGAGACAACATTCTCGCTTGCTGCTGCAAGATATCTTCCAATACGCGGTTGAAATTTGGTGCAAAAGAAAAAAGATGAGCTTTGAGCATCTACATTTGCATTTTAGTATCACCTGAAATTGTAATGGAGGAGACGAAGGGAAATTTCGTGAACTAATGTAGTAAAGTACCTGATACAATCTCCTTTTGTTGTTGCCGTCCCATACGTTCACAAAGCCATCACAGCCACCGGTGGCAAACGTACCATATTTGCAATTTGAAGTGCACGTGAAATGCTCTGTCATGTCTGTAAGACATTGTTATCCCTTAATATATATACAACTCAAGCAGTACATGAAAATATAAAGAAAATAAAAAACCAACTGAATCCTGCTTAGTTCTAGATAAATTCTAAATATCTGAAACATGACAATATACACTTACATTGGGTGAAACGCAATAGCATTGACAGGGTAGACGATATCCCTTCCAGTTTCAGATTTTCGGTGACATTTAAATGCGTATCTACACAGGTAACAATTAGAAAGATTCATATACATGCCAAATAAAATTTGAGGGATCAAAAAAGATACAGCACAGTCACATGTTAGGAAGAAAAAAATCACACCACTGAACATACTTTTTGGATTGACCAGACTCAGATAGATCAAAAAAATTCCATCGCCACCCGGCCTTCCACAGAACTAAGAGCATAGCCTGCATTGTGAATCTGATCAAAAAAACGAAAAGCAGCACAGAGAACAAAATGCACAAACTTCAATTCATCAATAAAATAATACATCAAAGTGAAATTTTAATACGCCTTGATGATAAAAATAAAAGCAGTTAGAAACTATATCACTACAAGGACCAGTGTGACAAAAAGATAAAATTGAGTCAATTAAAGGACGAATGATTACACCACATAACATAATAATGTTAACTTGAGAAAACAAAAATGAAGTCACAACACAATGGTAGATTAGAACAAAGATCGAGACCAAGACTCAAAACATATTTAGGTCTTGATCCAAACAAGACTCTCAACGAGTCATGAATACTGATTGATACCAGACTTGCGTGCTCGGTGCTCCATAGCAGCATGTCACTTAAGAAAACATACCATCAACTTCTATCATGCATGTTACTTGATCACAACAAAACGTGTACTTAAACTCAGCAAACTTGAGAATATGAAAGCACAAATTAAGGTATGCAACAAGGCACAAATAAGAGTACTTAAATCATCTTGAGGGGCTGCAAAACATGACATTTAATAAGCTAGTAGCAGGCATATCAGATGCACAAGAACATACTTTACCTATGCTTGACAGATCGATACAAATGTCGAGATCAAGTTGTGCGAAGCAGAGCGAGATAACAACTAAGACATGACTTAATACACTTAGTGGCGATTGCACAAGATAGCGAGGTTTAGTTTAGACAAAGCGGACATGCCTAAGCTATATAAAACTACAACAAACATAGCCAAGAAAGTCTTTTAAATGGTGGTGAAAGGGTTTCAAGTTCTATAATCACAACATCATGCATGACTTGAGACAACCTAACCTGTATATAATATAGTAATCATGACTTACAATTGCTGATTGCAAGGTTATTCACTCAAGACAATGATTTTGAACTTCCTGTTATTGTTCAAGGCCTTTATCCTCATATTTTTCAACATCTTTTTCACCTGTTCATAACGAAATTTGCAATTTACTGATAACAGAAATAAGAAAAAACATGTGGACAATTTGGAACATGTCTACCTTTGTCCAATCAATATACCGAGTTTCTTTCACATTCTAATTTGCTAGTAGAAAATTAATCACTGGCCCAGGAGTGAGGAACAATGTTGTAGTTACATCTACGGCAACATACGTGTCAAACATCACGTGTAGTTAAGAAACCGAAATTATACTTCAACAGATGATAAAAGAGAACTTAATATAAAACAATGTAAAGATATACCTATATTAAGGGATAAGCCTCCATGAGTAGGGTGAAAACTAGAATGAAACCCCGCACGCGAGAAACACCGCTACCAATATCTGTGAAAATCCATAGCCAATGAACAATGAGTTCAAGAAGGATAAAAGCAAAAGATCTACGAAATTATTAAGAAAAAACCAAGAAACATCTTAAAAACAAGAATAGTATCGTGCTAGGATACTTAAGTAGCAATTTGGAGCAACAGGGAACAAGCAAAACTAGAATTAACCTCAACAATTGCAAAATCAAGCAGCGGAGTAATGCATCTTTGGAAAATGAGGGCTAGTCATATAAGCAGAGCATTAGAAGTAGCGAGAATACAAAGGAGATGGCAACACTGATCTCATTGCAAAGACAACCAACAACACTGAGTTAACCTCAACAAATCCGAGAAATTAAGCGATGACGTAATATAGACCAAAACTTTGAAGGATGAAGAGCAAAAAAGTAGCTAACCCGGCGAAATCAAGGGAGCTTTGAAGCCTACCTTCAAAGCAACAATATCCAAGAGTTTGAATACTCAAAACAAGAAATTGAGCGGCAAAACAAAAAAATAGAGATAACCCCAAATTCTATATGAATTAAGACCCAAAGAAAATGAATGAAGAAAGCGCTTGAAACATGGAGCGATGAAGAGCTTCAAACAAACACAGGCAAAAAGAGCAGCAGAGGACTTCTCCGAATCAAGACACCATAGCTCAAAAGATGAGTTCATCCATTCCACAAGAAGGGGTTCGGCCGTTCCATATCAATAGAACCAGGAATCAAAGAGGGAAACACCAGAGAACTACACCAAAAATCAAATCGCCGGAGGTCGAAGAAAGGTTCAGCCGCTCCCCATACCGAGAAGAAAGGGTTCGTCGATAGAAGAAGTAGCGAAGAGCATCCACGTAGACTCAGGCATCATTGAAGACAATCCACTCATGCCGGAGCAAAAGAAGAAGCCCAGATAAACTTCTCTGTATATCAAATCACCGGAGCAAGATAGATGGGTTCAACCATTCCTAGTCGCCGGAGCGCACCCTCCCTTACTGAGAGCTCTTTGCAGAGAGCTCTTTCGAGATTCTACTGAGAGCTCTTTCCAGACTAGATGTTTATGTATTTTTTGTGTAGATTGAGGTGGGGGACTAGCGGTGACCATCGGCGTTGCTAACCCTAGGGAGGGTGGAACTGCAGAGAGGTCGGAGAGGGAGATAGTGTTTTGGGGTTTGATTTTGTGTGTGGAAAGATTTTTTTGCATTTTTGTTAAACGAAAATGGAGTTTGGATGAGGGGAAATGATAAGATATAATAGTGTGGTATTTTATTATAAAAAATTAGAGAGGAAATAATAATAATTAATTGGGTATAATGAGAGGAAATATTTATTTATTTATTATAATGACGGGATTTCTTACAAATAGTGAGAGTAAATAAAATTCAGTGGTTAATGGTCACCTTTTAGCTATATAAATGTTTTCCCCTCATAGTTTTCCCCACAAAAACAGTCTTTTAATGATGGGATTTGCACCCTTCACTAAATTTCTGTCACTATTGGTCCTTTTTCTTGTAGTGTTGGTAGCTACAACCGATATGTTCTTTTTATTTTTAAGTTGTCGATCAAATATAAGGAAGATACCTGGTATTTGATTTGTGTAGATATGGTGCTTCGTTCTTAATTCTTTTATAGAATATTAACATATCCGAACTCATTGCCAAAATCGACTATCTTACAAGTGTCATGAGGTAAGATCGAATATACTAATACTTATCTAATTTTTCCAATCTCAAAGATACACCAAAATTTAGCTTTTTATGTCTTCGTCTCTTTTCATAAAATGCATTACACTTGCGGAATTTTCAAGAAATGTATACCAAAATTAGCTAAAGGTCATTACTTCTAGTTTAATCATAATGGCAATTTCGGTGAGGTCTTGATCACTCTAATCAAGTGAGGTAGGGACAAAAATTAGAAATTTATTTAGGTAGAAATTTATTTGGGTATAGTTTATATTTTTGTGGTGCCAAAATTGTCATCCCTAGTCCAATTTCAAACTCATAATTCATATTGAAAAGAAAATTATTCTAAAAATTTTACTTATAAATATCAACATACCTATATAATTTCATGAAAACAATATTTAACATTAATTACTCAATTATATAAACTTAAAATCTCGTTAAAATCTAAATTAGACATAAAATATAATTATAATATATCTAATTTACTTTACTTAATTAAAACTTATTCTTCCAAATTATATCATTTTTATTCATATTTATATATTAACTACTTAATTTATCTAAAAATTAAAACTAATAAGTAATAAAAAAATTTGATAATTTTAATAATTTATAACTATTTTTCAAATTTTAATGAAATTTCTAACCTAACTCTACTCTAAAACTTACGAAGTTAAGATCGTCGATAATGCTCAATGAGTATTAAAAAAGTAGGTTTGAAAATAAAAATAAAATTATCTATTATCATTATTATTACGATTTCATTAAGTAGCGTATACTAATATATTATTAAATAACAAACAAACTTAAAAACTTAAACATATATATTAAGCGGGATAATAAAAATGATTACAATAAAAAAGACTTAACTACTGAACTTAAAAACTACCAACTTAAACAAACTTAATCATAATTCTTAAAACTGAAAAACAATTTTAAATGGTTGACGAACATCCCGGTGTATCCACCGGCAATAATCCAACTCTACTATCTCTTGAAGGAAAAATTTCATCCGTCTCCAACTCACCAACTCCATTCATCTGAACGCACAGTCTTGAAATCATCCACGAAGAAGGCATAGGCTTCCCCTACTGCCCCTCGTTATGGCAAACTCTAACACCGTCCTCTGAATTAAAATTCCCCAATCCACATACTCACCAAATGCCAAGGCGTACAACAAAAGCATTTCATTACCACTAAGGCTCCCGAAATCCCAAGTAGGATACACCCTAGAGTTAATGAAATGTTTCCATGCCTTTAAATGTGGAAGTAAGGCATTTGTGGACAAATCGTGATTCGAATCAAAGAGTGGAAAAAGACACTGGAATGCCTCATGAGTTTTATTTAGATGATCATAGGCATTATTCAATCCCCACTTTATTTCAAAGTGTGGCAGCGTCACAGGCGGAATTTCAAAAAGTTGATTAATAACAGATGAAAAGAAAGGAACAGCCACTCCTCTTACTGTTATAATTTGAGTAATTTAAATCATGGATGTCGACATCAAGGCAGAATAAAATTCTCGAACAATCGAGATATTTATTAAATCCTCTTGGCGCACTCACAAACTTTTTCCAACGAATCCTCGATCAATGCTTTGTTTTACCCATCGATCGAGTTTATCGAAATTCAAACTTTTCTCCAGCGAGTTGGAGAATTAGCAAAATGAGGGTGTAAAAGTATATTATCGTTGGATGCTCGGGATTCGGAGCTACGACTTCCGGTGTGTTCGGTTCATCTGAATTAACAGAGGGCGAGGAATGGTTTGACATTTTTTAAAAACAGATGAAAACTTAAAACATATGAAAGTAAAAAGATAGTAATAAGATAGAAGCTGAAAGTGATGGCAAAGCTTGCTCATGGCTTCATCTCTTTTAATAGATAGTAAATAAAACATACGTGGATGCATTAGACGAATTCGAGAATGAGTCACCCCTTTTCCCGGATCGGTCCGAGAGTAGGCCGGATCGGTCCGGCCTCAATATCCTTTCATCGAGTACAGAGGTAAAAGTCAATTTTGGTTTTACTTCCCTCAAGTGTAACAATGAATACTTACTTTTAAAAATGATACTTATAAAACGATTAAAATGTTGAAAACGATTTTACTAATGATACAAAGTTCGTAAATATTTTTGGTATTAAATTTTTATTTTTATTTTTTTTATAATGAATTATTTTAAACGGTAACTTAAAACGATTAGAATAACTAAGACGATACTCTAAATAAAATAAAAAAACTACTATAAAACGAAACAATTAAAATGAAAAACAAACCAAAATCTAAATGAAAATGTCGAAAATAAAAACGTGCAGTAAAAATGTTTAATCAAATATAGTAATAAAATTCAGTCTTCTTCATAATCTTCCTCAAGATCAACATGAAAGCTCGAACTCGGAAACGACTGAGAAGCTGGCGGCTGAAATGTAGTCGTGGTCCTGACTGAACTATCAAGACCCATAGAACTCATGCCAGTAGTGATATGCGCAAACTCAGCGAATCCTCCCCAACTAGACATCGCGGGTCTCTGAATACCTGTCGAAAATACACCTGTACCACTCGATTGGCTTCCAAAAGGATATGACATTGGATGAATGCTCGAGGGTGGTGGAATAGGTGCACACCACTCTGGTAAGGTATACGGATTGGACTGACAAGGTGGATAGGCAGGATCATCAAAAGTAGGATCACGAAGCAACTGCTCATGCCTCCTTAAACCTCTACGAATATCGTCACACCACTTTGCTATTATTACATTGACAAACAAAGCCATGTTGGCTTGACCACGTGCAACGTCCGAAACTAAAGATTGAAACATGTCATAAGTGATAGTGTTGGAGAAAGGAGTTTGTTGAGGCTGACTAGAAAAAGATGGAAAAGAAGAAGATGTGGAAACTGGTGGAGTGGTTGAGTTTGACGGCTTAATCAAAGAGCTAATTTTACCATCTGGAAGCCTAGTCAAACTTGGTCCAATCGAGAGGTGCATCGCGCGAGCTAACTTGTCATTAGGCGAGAATGGTACTCCCGACCTCGACATAAATCCGAAATAAAACAAAGGAAATCTGAGATGACTCACAGTGCAGCGATGACAATGCTTTGAAAACTCTTTTAAACATTACCTTTCCAACATCTATTTTACATCATTTACCATCGCCCATGCGATACAAACATCTTCTTTTCCATAAGCCGTATGTTTACTCGAAGGATAGAGATTATGGCTAATAAACCTTTTAATCGCCCTTAAACCTCTAAAACACTTCCCGTAGTTAAACCTATTTTCAACCCACACAGCGGTTGAATCAAAAGCATGTTGAGCTCTCAAGGCAGTCTGCTCAAGTCTTGCAGGATCATCTAAACTCCAAACTACCCTGTAATCTTCATTATCTGGAAAAACTTCAACTCCCAAAATCACATTTATAACGGCAGGGATAAAGGTAACATTTCTAGCTCTTAGGGGTAAAGCTTGCGACTCAGTAAGCTCATCTGTGAAAATGTAGACAAAACCGAATAAAACTTCGACTACTAAAGTCGTATTTATTTCCCTTCTCTTTTGTTGCTAATTACAAACCATGACGTCTCGTAAAAATATCCTTAACTTCATCACCTAAGTCATCAAAATCTAATCCTCTTTCAACCAAAACATCACATTTACTATAAATCCTTTGATAAGCATTCTTAGCTTCTTGTGATCTTTGTTTTATTGAAGCTTACGGCTTCTTCTTGAGTGATAAAATTATCGTGCCTACTACCGGAGTTGCTATAGGAATGTTCGATTTCCGCTTCTTAGAGGCTTTTCTACTCGACTTCGGCCATTCTACGATATTGGTAAAGCCAATCAACAACACAACAACAACAAAAAAAAAACAACAAAAAAATAAAAATGTCACAACACACTCAAAAATCAAAACAGTTGAAATTAATCTAAAAAATTATGAAAAATACGAAATTGATAACTAAATAAACTAAATAATACCTTATAATGAAGAAAACGTTGAAAAATAGGCCGGAAAAGTTGTAAAGTCGCCGGGATTAAAAATGGAGCTTGTTTTCGATCCTTTTCGATTTTTTTAACTTTTGTGGAAGAGAGGAGATGAAAGGAGGAAGAAATCAAGTGGTGGTGTATTGTGAGATGAAATTTTATGGAAGAATTGAAAAAAAAATTGAGTAGTGGGGTTTTGGGGTGTGGGGCGGCGGCAAAAAAATTAGGGAAGAAGAAGATGGAGAAGAAAAGGGGTCCCCGTTTTTTTATGCAAATAGACCCCGGATCGGTCAGGGTTAATGGCCGGATCGGTCCGTGCACAAATTTTTTTTTTTATAAACTTTTTATGATTTTTTTTACTTTTTATGATTTTTGATTAAAAACTCTAATAAAACTTAATTAAACTTGATTAAAATCTTAAAAATAAAAATAATTTTATAACAATTTTTAAAAATTTAATAAAATCTTTATAAAACTTAATAAAAAGCTTATAAAAATTTAATAAATTTATATTAATTCTTATAAAATATCTAAATTAAAACTAAAAAAACTTTTATAAAACTTTTATAAAACTCCTTAATTTTATAAAGATCAATTTTTTTAAAATTTTGAAGTTATGAGAAAATTTTATAAAATATTAATAAAACATAAGAAAAGACTAAAACTTAAGGGTTCACGATTCTTTGATTTCTAAATCTTCCAGGAGTTACGATATAACGTTCAATCAACCTCACTCCTAAAAGCGAAGCATTTGAATTATCTCTTGGAATTCGTCGGGATTTTCGGATAACCACCTAATCGTTCCGCTTCCTAACAATATTCAAACACTCATCACAGGATTTGGTTGTGTTTTTCCCACAGCGTCCAACATGTTCACTTTTTCCCTGATTACGCATCTCGTGAAACTTTGCCCTTCTTTTATTGCACTCCTTGATGTTCCATTACAAACTTCTTTCAATCTAATCTCTCTCAACAATTTCTTGTTTTGTTCAAAAACTAAAGCACATAGCAAGCGCGACATCTTTATCAAGGCCTAATTTCAAAAGTAAAACAAAAACTCTAATCTATCTAAAAAAGACATCCGAGTTCTTTTACGTACATCCGGTAAAAGACGAAAAGAGTTTAAACATAAATAAAAACACAGAAAAGTAGAGTAAAGATAGATAGCACATGGTATTCGGCTGATTTCAGTTTCTCTGCTTTTCAGTTTTTTGGTTTTTCTGCTTTTTCAATTTGTCGGGGGATCAATCAGTAGCATTACTTCTTCTTTCAGTGTGATTCCTTCTCCCTCCACAAATAACTTTATTCTGTGGCCATTGGCTATAAAAGTCGTATTTCCATCGGTTAGTTCAACAGCTCCAGATTTGTAAACCCGTGTTACTTTAAATGGACTGTCCATCTTGATTTAAGCTTACACGGAAACAACTTTAAGCGTGAATTGTACAAGAGCACTCGATCACCTACGTGGAACTCACGTTTAAAGATTCTCTTATCATGGAAAGATTTGATGCGTTCTTGTAGATTCGATCATTTTCATAAGAATCGAGGCGAAATTCTTCTAGTTACATTAATTGAAGCAATCTATGATCACCGGCTGACCTTAGGATCGAAATTGAAATCTAATAGCCAGAGAAGGCTCGGTGTTCTAACTCAAGTTGGGAGATGACAAGACTTACCAAAGACTAGCTTATAGGGAGAACAACCAATTGGTGTTTTAAAAGGCATTATGACGCCCATAATGCATCATCTAATTTAAGCGCCCGAGTTTTTACGATTTGAATCACTTTGTTTTCCACGATTCTTTTGATTTCTCTATTTGACACCTCTACCTGTCCACTGGTTTGCGGATGATAGGCGTTCTAACTTATCGTTACACCATATTTTTCAACTATCTTAGTAAATGGTCTATTGCAAAAGTGTGACCCTCATCACTAATGATAGCCCCTCGGAATGCCATATCGGTAAATATATTCTTTTAAGGAATCGTATGACAACTTTGGTATCATTAGTGGGAAGAGCTTCAGCTTCTACCCATTTTGAATCATAATCTACCATTACAAGAATAAATCTTTTTCCAAAAGATATAGGGAAAGGTCCCATGAAATCTATACCCCAAACATCAAATAACTCACATTCTAAAATAGGTTGCATAGGCATTTCATGTTTTTTAGATATATTTCCCCATTTTTGACAAGACTCACAAGATTTAACATACTTATAAGCATCTCTATATAGTGTAGGCCAATAAAAACCACATTGTAAAACTTTAAAAGCAGTTTTCCAACCTCCATGATGACCTCCTGCCTCACGATCATGACAAAATGATAAAACACTTAAAATTTCATTATCGGCACACATTTTACGATTATCCCATCCGAACATTTACGGAAAAGGTGCAGTTCCTCAAGTAATAAAATTTTAAGTCATAAAAGAACTTTTTTTTCGCTTCCAAGTCCAATGAGACGGAATATAATCACAGGGTTAAGTAATTAATGATATCTCCAAACCAAGGTGACATTTCCTTAGAAGGAATTCTATTCTTTAATAATTGCATGGTTGAAGGAGTATCTATTCTAAATAGTTGTTCATCAGAAATGAATCTTTAATTTCATTTCCTATTTCTTCATCATTTTCCATTCTACTTAGATGATACGCTACTACATTCTCACTTCCTTTTTATCTTTAATTTCAATATCAATTCTTGAAGTAAGAGAATCCATCTAAGAAGAGGCGAGGTTTAGCATCTTTCTTACTCATTAAATACTTGATCTTTGAATGAGTACGTATAAATTATTACCTTAGAACCAACAATATACGATCGAAACTTATCTAAGGCAAAAATCACAGATAGCAGTTCTTTTACGTAGTTGCATAATTTAGTTGAGCGAGTGTTTAATGTGTGAGATGCATAGTAAATAGCTTTGAGAATTTTGTTATATCTTTGACCTAAAAGCAGCTCCTACAAACTAAATCACTTGCATCACACATAATCTCAAAAGGCAAACTCGGTTTGGTGCTACTAAAGCCAGTGCGATAGTTAATCTCACTTTTAGGTGCGAAAAGCTTCCATACATTTACTATATCAAAAAAAAAGCTACTTCCTTTTCAAGCAAATGACTTAGAGGCTTTGCTATTTTTGAGAAATCGGCAATGAATCTTCTATAAAATCCTGCATGTCCCAGAAATCCTCTTAGAGTTCTTAAATTAACTGGTGGAGTTTTTCAATTACTTCGACTTTAGCTTTATCAACTTCAATGCCTTCTTCAGAGATTCTATGACCTAAAACAATTCATTCTGATACCATTAGATGACATTTTTCCCAGTTTAGTACTAGATTGGTATCTTCAGAGCGTTGTAACACTCGTTCTAAATGTAACAAACAAACATCAAATGAGTCTCCGTAAACACTAAAGTCATCCATAAAAATTTCTAAGAATTTCTCAACCATATCAACAAATATAGTCATCATACACCTTTGAAGCGTGGTTGGTGCATTACATAAACCAAGCGGCATTCTTTTATAAGCAAAAGTTCCATAAGGGCAAGTGAAAGTAGTTTTTCTCTATCTCTGCTTTGCAATGAATATCTGTAAATATCTGAATAACCATCTAAGAAAGCGATAATACTTATGTCCACTTAAAGCGTTCCAACATCCGAACTATTAATGGAAGTGGATGATGATCTTTCTTAGTATGATCATTTAGTTTTCTAAAATCAATGCACATTCGATAACTGTAATCTCTCTTGTCGGAATCCATTCATTCTTTTCATTCTCTTTTCTTTGTGAAACCTCCTTTCTTTGGTACCACTTGAGTTGGACTTACCCATTCACTATCGATATGGGAAAAATTATCCCCATTTCTAATAGCTTAATGACCTCTTTCTTAACAATTAAGCTGCAAATTTGGGTGAGGCGGCGTTGCGGTTGAATACAAGGTTTAGCATCTTCCTTCGAGAATTATCTTATGAGCGCAAATCTCGGGGCTAATACCTCGAATATAAACATTTGTCCATCCAAAAGCTTTCTTATGCTTTTTCAACATTCTAAGTAATTGATCTTCTTGTTGCTTAGTTAAAGATGATGAAATAATAACGGTAATAGATTATTAGTTTCAAGAAAAGCATACTTGAGATTTTAAAGGTAGCGGTTTCAATTCAGATTCTTAGGTGGATCTTCCAGGTGATGGTTTAAGAAGCTGGTCCTTCTAGTTCTAATTCCAAATACTTATGCCATGATGGTTTAAAAGTAAAACTTCCTTTATCTAGAGAAAGGATTATCTCTTTCATTTCGGTGTCTTTCTCATCTTCCTTATAGATAGAGCAGAGTTAAGCATTCTTCTAATCTGTCTTCAAAAGTTGGTAAGCGAATATCATAGACAGAATGAATATCTTCTATAAAAGAACATGATTACGGTGATCTGTATGGATGGTTCATAGCTTTGAAAATATTGAAAGCAACTTCATCTTCATTGACTCTCGAATTAACTCTCCTTTACGGACATCTATTAAAGTTCTTCACTGTAGCTAGAAATGGTCGACCTAAGATACGTGGCGCTGAATACCCTTCTTCCATTTCCATAAATACAAAGTCTCTTGGAAAATAGAACTTGTCTTCTTTAACCAATCGTCCTCAATAATTCCTTTAGGGTATTTAATCGATCTATCCGCCATTTGCAGAGTCATTTCGATCTTAAGTAAGCTTTCCTATGCCTAGCTTTCTATAATCCTCATAAGACATGAGATTTATACTAGCTCAAGATCACATAAGACATTCTTAAGCAGAAATCCTCCAATTTCACATGGGATGGTAAAACTTCCAGGATCTTTCGAGTTTAGGTGGTAACTTATCTTTGCAAAGCTACCAGAACATTCTTCATTTAGGCATATATTCTCATATTCCTCTAATTTTTCTTGTTTGACAGAATATCTTTCAGAAACTTTCCATAAGCAGGCATACTAATTAGAGCTTCGATAACAGGGATATTAACATGAATATGACGAAAAGTATCAAGGAAGCGAGCATACTTACGATCGGTTTTAATCTTTTAATTTGATCTTTAGGTGGGTAAGGTAAAGATTCTAAATCTATAACCTTTGATCCCAAAGTCATTTTCTCTTTTCCTTTCTCCTTAAACTTTTGAGTATTACTTGATGCGCCAAGTATCATGATCTTGAGTTTTTCTTTTAAAACATTCCCTGAATCAATCTCCACTTGATTCCTTGATTCTTCTTGTTTTTCATCCTTGTTTTCATTATCTTCTATTCTAACATGTTCCTTGAATAAAGTCCTTAAATCTTTATCCATGGGATCTTTCAAAATCCTTGGGATTTTTACCCATTTTTCACCTTCATTCTCAGGTTCCAAACTTCTATTCCTTTTTAAGAAATTCTCTATAATTTCTTCTTCCTCATCAGTGAATTCAAGTTCATCTTTAGTTTCATCATTTTTTCCATCTAAATCATTTTCTACTTCATTATTTCCGAAGTTTTCTACTCCATTACTACCACAGAGTTTTCTACTTCTCGTAACTACAACATTTACCTCTCTTGGGTTTCTTTCAGTATTGCTTGGTAATCCTCCAGGAGGTCTCACTGTTATTACGTTCACCTTCCCTACTCAAATGATCTTCCATATTCCTTAATGAGGCTTCTATCGTTCTCATTACGGTATCATGTCCACTCATAGATGTTTTCATTGAACTCAAATCCTTAGAAATTGTACTATAGAAGTCATCATTGTTTCCATATTCTTAGCTTGAGTAGATACTACACCCATCATATTTTCCATTAGTTTTTCCCATTTTTCAACTCATTCTCTGAGGTTGAGTTGAACTTTGAGTTCTTGGTATACTTTGAGTGGTATGTTGAGGATAGGATCTAGGTAATGATTGTAAGTTTCGATTAGATGTATTTTCTTGATAAACTTGATTATTATTCATGTTCTATCTTGAAGCTGGATATGGCGGTTGTCCTTGCTTACTAGGGTTTTAGGACCATCGAAAAGTAGGGTGATCTCTTCTAATAGCATTAAGCGAGTTTGAATATGCATTGTTCAAATTCTATCTTTCTTTGAAGAAAACTCACCTCCTCTCTTGAATATCCTATTGGTTCTTGATCCTTAATGGCATATTATCTGATTTGAGTATTCAGTTGGTGTACTATTTTACGAACTTTGGTTTTGTTCGATTGTAGGCCATCAAATTTCCTACTCAAATTTTCTAAATGTGCTAGAACTTCCGTATTAGATGTACATTCTCTGCATGCAAAAGCTACTTTTACGGTGCTAGAACC
The DNA here is from genome assembly GCA_026214975.1 of Gentiana macrophylla. Classification (NCBI taxonomy): domain Eukaryota; kingdom Viridiplantae; phylum Streptophyta; class Magnoliopsida; order Gentianales; family Gentianaceae; genus Gentiana; species Gentiana macrophylla. The sequence goes on from CM047806.1 coordinate 125,857,154, forward strand.
GGTTTCCCACATTCTGTTATTTTGGAAATCTTTTCTATAGCATCGTAAAGCTGTTTGAGCTTCACTCATCATTAAAGAACCACCACATGCATGATCTACATCACGACGTGAATCTTTTCTTAATTTCTGACGAGAAAAGTTGAATTTGCATATCTAAAGAATAACCATGGTGGGACAGGCTCTTAACAATTTTTAAATCTTTCCAGGCATTCCCAAGCGTTTCTTGAGATCCCTGTCTAAAGTTAGCAACCTCGACTTTTAATTCCAAATTTCGTCACAGAGTGAAATATTGTTTGAAATTCAGTTTGAATATCCTCCCAACTAGTAAGTGAATGATGTGGAAGAGACATAAACCAATCTCGGGCTCGTCCTTTTAAAGAAAAAAGGAAACATAGTCATCCTCGTTAGTTCCTTATGAGCACCTTGACTTTTGGTGTATGTTACGATTCTTCAAAAGATAGAGATGATGATGTGGATCTTCATCATCCTCTCCTAGAATTGGGCTCTTGCGTCAATTAAACCAAAAGATGAGATTTAATTTGAAATTATTCGCTCCTTCATTGGGTAAAAGTATGGGATTATTAGTCCGGTTTCTTAACATGGTTTGATCACGAGATAGGTCTCGGGTTTGGTGGGTTATTACGATTATTACGGTTCCGATCTTGATTATTTCTATTATTATGATTTTGATTATTATTAGGGTTAACGAGGGTTTTGTCCATGCCACGAGGCATGATCTAGCCTCTGTTCATTTGTTTCATCACTAGTTTGACCATTTTTGTATTTTTATTAGAAGATGATTCCGTTGGAGATTTTCCAGGAGTCCTGTTTGGTTTGACCACGTTTACTCTCTATTAAATAGCGCCTTTCGTAGCGTTTATGTCAGGCTTATAAGGAGTAAGTGAGGCTTTTCGCTACGGTCATCAACTAACGAAAATAAAAAAAATGCTCGAGTTTTATAGAAGAAGAAAATTGGTACTAAAAGAAAGTAGATACCAACGAAAAATAAAATAGAAATGAGATAAGAAAAAGTGTTGATTTATCCTCGAGAATTTTGAGCTAATACAAGTAGTAACCATAGACACAAAGTAATAAATTAGCGACGTGGTCCCCGGCAACGGCGCCAGAAAGCTGACGGACGTTTTCTAAGCTATACAATCCTTACCGGCAGAGTACCGGGTCAAATCATAGTGCTAGTGTGGTGAGTCAGATTGTCGAATCCTCAGGGAAACGTGGTAATTCTTTTAAGTGTGGTTAAACACCAAAGAGCTGTTATTAACTCGATCTAAACCGCAATTTTATAACACAGATTACTACTATTCTACTTAACATAAAGTAAATGCGTAATTTAAAAGTTATTCTAATATAATATATATATAGATATATAAATATATATAGATGTACATGGATTGTAAAATATATATATATATATATATATATATATAGTTTATAATAATAGACTAGACAGATAATTTTATAGAACTAGCCAAAGTTTATATAATTGATTTATACGATCTTTTCAAGAAGCGGAATGTGCTCGATCTTTCCTTTTATATTAGGTCCAATTGAGTAAATGAAGCGGTGCACTCACGAGGTTAACAATTCCTCCTCACACGGCGTATGAAATTGTCATATGTCAAATTGTCATCGATTTAATCTCCACAAGCGCCCCATGCTAATCTCGATTAGTCTCGAGCAGTACCGATTACAAATCTACCCCGGATAAAAGAGGTTATTCCGTTTGTCGAGGCGGCGGCCGATGTTATTCAAAAGGCTCCGGTTGTCGGCGGATCGATTTAACTTTCGGTGTTAGTTTCAATTAAACCGTTGATTTTAACATTATTACGATCTTGAGCACAAATTTAATAAGATTCATCTTTCCCAAGACAAATCGCCCGGGTAGGAAATAGGATTCCGTTGTCATGCTTTCGCGACGGCCAATTTTACCCTCCGGTTTTCTCTCTTTTATCTCATATCCTAACTTCTCTGCAGTCAGGTTCATCGTTAGGTTATATGTTGCGATTCATCTTGGTTAATTACTTCAATCCGAATATTATCAATACGTTGCAAAATAGAAAAAGATTCAATTAACTCAATTTTAGTAAAATTTTACTTAGACAACATTCCTTTACCAAAAGATCGAAATAAAGCGATTACATAACTTTGGCTAGTTATTAGATTTAGCCTAAAAACATTATAACGACTAAAAGATAAAAACAAACATAACAAGCGTAAATACTTTAGAAATTTTACCCGTTTACAAATCTTTGAATCGGAGGTCGTATTCTTCCGGATATTACAACGACTTCAACAACACCGAACTTCCGATAATTTCTCGAGCATTACAACAATACTACGATATTATTATTTTTGGCATAAGGCCTATTTACAACTACATAAAAGAAAATAAGAAGGAGGATATATATATATATATATATATATATATATATATATATATATATATATATATATATATATATATATATATATTGGTACATTCGATCTGCTCTCACTGATGCTCCTTATATAGAAATTTGGATGAAGGCCGGACCGGGCGGGTCATAGCCGGACTGGGCGGTGTAATCATCACATCCATCCCCCTTAATTATCCAATTTCCGGATAAAATTATATATTTTGGAATAAAACTTCTAAAATTCATATCTCGAGTTATGGATCTCCAAACAACATGATTCAAGAGGCATCGGAAAGCTCTCGGAAAAATCTACAACTTTCATGAAGGACTCTTCTTCAGAAAATGTCATTTTGATGAGCCATTCGTTTGTCGAAGATATTTCTCGATTACCACTAAATCGAATCGATTAGCCACTTGACCACTTCGATTGACCACTTGACCACTTAAGCAATTCGATTGACCACTTAAGCTCGTGACATTCTCTAAATCCTTTCAGAGATATGATTATACTTCAAAATGTCGATTCTCGGGGTTTTGGCTTATACATCTGCAATAAAATACCACAAATACCCACGTAAATCTGACACGACATTCCGATTTACTAAAATCGGTACAAAATGATAACTTTTCACTATTATTACTAAGTTTTACTACTAACTACTCTAAACTATAAAGATTAACATTTCATACTATTTATATCATAATTTCATATATTTTATATAGAATTCGTTGATAAAACAGAATAATATAACGTATATTTAATCATATAAAAGTAGTATATTAGCGCCGCATAGATACGGACGACGAAATTGTCACTTGCTATGTCGTACTTGTTAAAGAAAACTCTACCTCTTAAAAAAATTGTGCGTGGAGATGAAAATTCTTCGCAAGAGGATGAGCCATCAATCAAAGACAAAATCACTCTCTTTGTTAAGATGAATTTTTCGAACGATGACATGCTTCTGGCATCGGCGTCTTATATTCGTCCATTGTTTGTGACGGCATACAGTTGTGAACAGAAGATGAATCGTGTGTTGCTTGATGGAAGAACTTCCGTCAGCATCTTTCCATTTTGCGTAATGAAAGGGTTGAGAATCTCTATGGATGACCCCAGTAACAATCGCTTGATGATTCAAGAATTCAACCAATGAGGGCAAATAGCCATTAGAGTAATAAGACTTGACATCTTTATTGATGACATGTCATTCAATGCACTCTTCCACGTGATTGATGCCAAATCATATCACAACATGCTTCTGGGAAGACAATGGCTTAAAAAAATGGAGTTGTTCCTTCCACACTATGCCATGTTTCAAGTGATGAGGAAAGTCATTGCTGATGACATGAACTTCACCGGCTGAACCTTACCGGGACGATTCCAAGTTCTACTCAAGGCCGACACCTGCATAGAATTGAGCACTTCAAAAGAGGGGCGAGGAACTCTGGGAAGACGTGTTGAAAGATAAACACCAACAAAAAATGCACCATAAATAAATCAACAAAGAAATGAAAAGTTTCAAAGGCTTCTAGGTTTTCCAAAGCAAAGGACTGCTCGTCACAAAAGAAAATAAAAGCTTTGAGTGGACTTACTTTACCCCTTCCTCAAATCGAAGTAGTAAATATAGATACTCTCCTACAGTGGTTAGATCGTATAAATAAGACCTCACCATGGAGCATGAATGTTTTCCTCTATGCAAAACGAAGGGTTGACCACATCACATACAAGCTCCTTGTCAAAGCATGATAAATTCCCTAAACCCTCATGCCAAATGTGGGGGCAACAAATCAAACATGACTATCGCAAATCCTTTCTAAGGGTAAAAGTCATTTGATAAAATCTTATCGTAAAATGTTTAGGCAATATTCCTGAAGCGCCAATTCGTGTCCCAATAAAATATGCAAGCAATGATGAGGTAGAAGAAGATGTATAAAAAGCGCCCCCAAAACCAGAAGAATTGGTTGGTTCCATTGTTGGTGAATTGAAAAAAATCAACCTCGACACGAAAGACACCCTAGGCCAACATATATTAGCATTCTTCAATCCCCTGAAAAAGAGCACAACTCTCCGTCAGAAGGGAATCACATTCGGTCAAGAAAGCTCAAAAGCAAGTGTAGACCATATTGTCCACCTTATCCAAAGAAGAGGTGAACCAACATATCAGATCCGGATTCATCTGCAAATTCAAATACCTTACATGGATCTCAAACATTGTTCCGGTAAAAAAAAGAACATGAAAAGTCGTGTTTGCGTCTACTTGCAAGACATGAACATTGCTTGCCCAAACGATGATCTCCCTTGGAAATCACCAAACTCCCTTAGGGGTGGATGCAACTATAGGCCATGAGGTGTTATCCTTTATGGATAGAACTCCTGGCTATTATCAAAATCCGGTTGCTCCGGAAGATGAAAAACTCGCCGCCTTCCGCAAGCCTAAAGGAATCCACTGATACAAAGCGATCCCTTTTGGTTTGAAAAATGTTGGAGCCACGTACCAACATACCATGAAAAAAAAAGGGACATGTTGCCTCAAGATGCTGAGTGCCATGCCAATGAACTCGTGGTTAAAGAAAAAATGATGATCACTTGGACGACTTGAAACATGTCTTTCAAAGACTTGGGAGAATTTAACTCAAATGAACCCTCTCAAGTAGCATTTGAGGTAAGCTCAAGAAAAACCCTCGGTTTCATCATACATTGTCGAGGAGTTGAGATAGTTCAATCCAAAGTTGATGTCATCATAAAGATGCCCGGCCCGACCTTTGCACACTCCATGAGTTCGGAATCTTGGGAGAAAGGCTCACCAACCAGTGACAACTTTCATCTAATCTCATTGAAAGATGTCAACACTTCAACCACTTGAACGGGACAACTTTTGCAAGAAAGTCTTTGAAAACTTCAAGGATAACTTGGCAAAAACTCCGAGTCTTGGTGGCGACTACAAAAGGAAGCATTTGCTTTTTGCGTCCACGATACAAGACATGCCATACTCACTTTGGTCAATCGTTTTGAGGCGGTTCGACAACTTGAGAAACAAACTCCCACTAAGGATTGCCATCCAAGAAGCATCACAAATGAGGACAATGTTGGTATTCTCTTGCAAGAGTCATATGATCTAGATTATAAGTGGCGCCAAGCTCGGCCAAAATCCGGATGTTGCCAAGCCCTCTTGTCCAAGGCATTCAACAAGATGGAGTGCCCACGGCTACTCCAAATCGGAAAGTCGGTGTTTGTCTTATGAAGACTGCCATAATGACATCAAAACCAAAACAAGTTCAAATAAAAATGAGACGGCTCCCATGTTTCGGGAGTCCGTAAAAATGGAGCATCTGAGTTGATAAAGATGGTCAAATTCAACCAAATCAACAACGAGTTCCTCAAAAGGCTCTATGCCAAAAAAAAAAAAAAATGCTCCAGGCACGAGCTTAAAGCTGCGCTTACACTCATCAAATGAGAAAAGAAAAATTCTCCTACCCACAAGCTTAAATTGCTCTAAGCCACGAGCTTAAACTGCGTTACACTCATCCATTGAGTTAAAAAATGCTCATAGGCACGAGCTTAAACTGAGTTACACTCTCCAAACGAGTGAAAAGGAAAAAAATACTGCTAAGCATGAGCTTAAACTGCATTACGCGCATCAAATGTGTCAAAAGAAAAATGCTCCTAATCACGAGCTTAAACTGCGTGATACTCATCAAACGAGTCGAAACATAAATGCTCCTGAGCACGAGCCTAAACTGCACCAATCTTGTTCCAAAAAAAAATGAACTACATTTGACTTGGTTCCTAGAGAAATCTCTAGGGTACGTAGGCAGCTTGGGAAGTTACCCCATTTCAGTCATACCAAGAGAAATTAGGGTCCTACATACAAGAAGGGGGTCCTCATACAAAAAATAGAAAGAAAACTTGAGAGGGTATAATGCTTTTCTTCATATGAAGTTGTAGTAAGCCTCCCGGCAATGTCGTTATAAAGTTGCCATGAGTGATTGATGCAGAGGAGGAACAGGTGCCGTCAGCTGCACACTTTAAGAGGCCCTTCACTCGAATGATTTTTGTTGGTAGATTGATGGCTTCGATGTCAGAAGCCTTACCTTTTCATCATGGCACGCACGCTCTTTGCACATTTTCAAGTTGTTGGCATGAAAGTTCCAACAGGAAATTGTGGCACCGGCGATTTAAATTCATTTTCTACAACATTTACATACAATGATGATTCTTCTGGTCTTTAAAAGCACCAAAAGGGAAAGTGTCATGGCCATTGGGGGAATCCTCGCTACACCCCGTACCATCAACCAAATGAGGATCTCGGTAGACCAACTGCAAAGCTAAGGAAAGACACAAGGAAAATGAACTCAACTTCTGGACCGGTTCACCCTGTGAAGGTCTAGGCTCACTGGAAATCAGCGATGCTTCTGATCACGGGAAGATGGAGCATCAAACTCGATGGTGAAGCATATTCGAAGCTTGATCCCTGTTTAAACAGCGGCATCAGCATGATGAAGCACAACAAGATCCCTCTCACCGTCTCGTGTAGACTCTTTGAGTGATGCTATCTGGCTGTCTTATGCAGGGTGGAGCAACTAAGTACCCCACTCGCATTCTTGACCGGCTCTGCACGCATGATGAAGTCCCGGAGTACCTCACTTGTGTCATTGGCTTGTTGAGCATTTGGCTGCGCTACGCAGGGTGAAGTCGCAAAGTACCTCACTCCGCTTGCGTACTACATGGGCTGAATCCGGTTATGCTACGCAAGGTGGAGCAACTAACTAATACGCTTGCGTCCTTGTCTGACCTTGATGCGAAGAACCCAAGAGTCGGAATTTGCAAAAAAAAGAAAAAAAAAAGAAAACAAAGACAAAAACATTTACCTTTAAAGGACTGCTGAGTTGATGAGAGATTTTCACCACCGTTTTGGGTCCTCGTCACTTTGTGGATGATTTGAGGCAACGAGGTGGATAAATATTCCTCCTCAAAAAGGATGTTCGTCTGAAGGAACTCTGAGGCGACGAGGTGAACAAATATTCGACCTCCAAAAATGTTCGTCTGAAGGAACTCCGGCGGCGATGAGGCGAATATGAAAATTCATCCTCCAAAAGGCCTTCAATACTCCGAGCTGTCGAGGTGAATGATTCAACCTCAAAATGGCCTCCGATCTCTCAAATGGTGAGGTAGGCAACCTCGAATCGGCTTATGATCTCTAAAGTGGTGAGGTAAAGGCAACCTCAAGGCGGCTTCCGATCTCTGAAGTGGTGAGGTAGAGTTGTGAGGTAGGCAACCTCAAAACGGCCTCCGGCCTCAAAATTGGTGAGGTGAAAATAAATCCAACCTCCAATATGGCCTCCAGTTACTCTGCAAAGCAAGGAAAAAAGTAATTAAACAAAAAAATTGACTTTTAGTCAACTGCTGACGAGAAAGACGGAAGTCAAGAAAAAAATGACAATCAAATTCCCATCAGCAGTCGACACGGCCAATTGGCCAACTAAGTAGGAGGAAGCCTGAGACTCTCAGTTTCCTTGACTCCTTTGGGTTGAAGAAGAATTGGTGTGTTTGAAAGTGTTGGACTTATTTTTGAGTTTTAGTGATGAGTGCCAGACTAGCTGTTATAGAGCAAAGGCAAAAAGATGTCTAGATCAAATGTATAGGTTTATTAGAGTTTGATCTTGTATAGGTTTGATCAAACTCTAATAAACCTATACAAGATCAAACTCTAATAAACCTATACATTTGATCTAGACATCTTTTTGCCTTTGCTCTATAATAGCTAGTCTGGCACTCATCACTAAAACTTAAAAATAAGTCCAACAATTTCCCCCTTTTTGGTGATGATGCCAATACCCTCCTTACAACAAAGCAAAAAGATTAAAAACAAAAACAGAACAAGTCGTCATATCTCATTATAATCAGTTGTTCAAAAGTATTATAGTCTAGATACAACAAATGATAAAACAGATAAGGTATGCTGATCTACTGTCTTCTTTCTCTTTCTTCCTTTGCCTTTTCTGCTTGCTCTTGATAGGCTCTTATCTCTCTGATCATTTCTCTCATCCATTCATTTTCAATCAGAGAGAAATCAATATGAGGATTCACTTCTTTCCACCAATGCCATGCTTCAGGTAGAGTAAGGTTGATCTAATGTACTCTAAAGCCTAAACACATGTATACTTCTTTAAACTCATTAAGTGACTCCTTTGCATTGGTAGTAGGTAAACTTCTTCCACCACTACCACCTCTTCCACCTCTGTGTGAAGCTCTCATGGCTTTAACCCTTGCTTCCCAAAACTTTAAGCCCAAAAAGGAGTTTAAACCTTCATGAAAGCCTTTGTCATGATAGGGTCTCCTCTTATTATAGTAAACCTTTTTATATTCTTTGAGAAGATCATCAGTGAGTGGAAGTCTGCCAGGTGCAGGCTCCCTAAAAGCATTAGTGTCATCTTCCCATCTTTTCTTAGCAAAGATTCTGGCAGCTTCTTTTGCTACTGCTGTTTGGCTCTCTTCCCCCGTATTGACATCATCAACAAAACGGGACAGCATGCCATGTACACTCTCCTTTGTGACCACTAGGTTGTTCAATTGACCCTCCATAATTTCAGTCCTAGTGTCAACAGCTGTGATCCTTCCTTGCAATGTTTGCTCCAGCAGAGTTATCCTCTCATTAATTTTAGGATCTAGTACAGCAGGTTGCAGTGTTCCAGCAGATTCAGCCACAACGGGCTTAGGTGTCTCAGCGAGCTTATCAAGTTTCTGGTGAATGGATGCAAATTGTTCTTTCAGAAACTTGTCCTTCAGTGTATTTCCTTGCTTGATCCCCTTAACATCTTGAGCAAGGTCAGTGATCGGCCTTTTCTAAGTGTCCAATCTCACCGGCAGTGTACCGGGTCAACTGTAGCCTAGAATTGGTGAGTCAAGTTCGTATCCCACAGGGAATGCGGTCGAGTACCAAAGTCGGTCTCGTCCACTAGTTCAGTCAACACACATTTGAAGGCGGTGATTTGTCGGATCACCGGTTCTACAAACTAATATGCACAACAGAGAGATTTAAAACTATATAAAAGAGATAGCCGAGCTATGATCCAATCTAATACTCACAAACCCTAGCTAAGTCCCGAGGTATTCTTGATTCACCTAAGCGTTCTCGATGTCACAAAGGGTGTCGTTTCTCGGCTCGAGAATAGACATTATTTCAATAATCTACCCTCCTATGTCGGGTTCAACGATCCGCTCAACGGATTTAAGCCCGACCTCATATGGTCTACGATTCATGAAAGCGCTCGACAAGTCGATACAAAACCTCACAACGAAACCGAGTCCGAACAACTCGGTCGGTTTTACGATGATCCTAGAACCCGGCTCCCGTATCCTCTACGCAAAATACATATGTAAAGGCGATACGTGTGATACGTTTATTAAGTAGCAAATTCAACAAACGTGATAAGAATAAGTTCTAGAACTATGGTAACATCGAGAATCAACAATCAAACATCAAGAACACCACATGAACATGCTAAGGTTCGATTTCAAAGACTATCACATAACTCGACTATCGGCTATTAGCTACTCATTATATTAACAAAAACAACAAGAAATCAACAATAAACATAATGAAAATAAAGATTGAAAGCAAGAACAACAAATTAAAAAGAAATACCAAATATATTATGCCGTAGAAAATCGGTTCACCGAACGAAATCCCGTCAATAACGCGTCAAGCTATCTTCAAGATCCTCCGGATTACAACAATCTACAACTAATCTAAGCTAATATACCTATAAACTAATCTAATCTAAGGAAAGATGAAGAAAAAGCTGTAAAAACGAGTTGGGGAAGAGGAAGTTTGGATCTAGATCCAAAATGGGGGTATTTATAGTGTTTTATGAGTTCTGGACGCTAGGCGTGCGCCTAGGAAAGTGTAGGCGCATGCCTATGATGTTGAAATCACGTACTGAAACTTCTGGCCAAAATTGACTGCTAGGCGTGCGCCTAGCATTTATCAGGCGCGCGCCTAGCTGACACACCCTCAGAAAAACAGTCATAACCTTGTCTGTAGACCTCCGATTTGAGTGATTCAAGATGCGTTGGAAAGCTCATTCAATTGTCTACAACTTTCATGCAGATTTCCAGCCTAGAAAATGCCTCTAAGAAGGATAAAAATGCAGATCAATGGAAGGTATGGTTGTAGTACCACCGCGTTTTGATCTGTTTGAACGTTTAAGCTTCAGGCACACGTTCCAATCCTCGTATCTCGCATTTTGGACATCTCGAACACCTAAGTCCTGTAAAAAATCACAAAAAATACCACACATAATCCCTATAGGACACTAGGGTGACCGAGAGTATAGTAAATTTACACCGAAAAAGACCGAGAATCCCGGACTTTACGTCCTAGGTCCCGAAATGATAACCAAGGTGTAAATACATAAAAATACAACTAAATGTCTCAGAAAACATATAAAACGAGGTATAAACGGGGTATAATTACATAGAAAATGATAGCCAATTTGACTCTCATCAGTCAGCAAGAGCATACTGAGTGGAGGTTATATTGGAAGCAACAGTTTCAGTGGTTCTTCCTCTATTCTCCACTAAATTCATTAAGTCTTCAAATCTCTCTGCTCTTGCTGTCAAGTTGAGTTCTTAAATTTGCAATGTCATTTTTGTGATCCTCAACTCATCCAAAACATGTCTTTGGTACCCACCTGACCATTCCTCTATCAGCGAGTTCTTCACATTGTATTGTTGTCTCTGTCACGATAACCAAGGCATAGCTCATATCCCTTCCAGCAGGGTTATGTCCTTGGAATTCCTCCAGAATAGGATCAATAGCAGGCTCTTCAAAAACTGGTACAAATGCCTGTTGAGGTTCATCATCAATAGGTTCTTCCTCGAGCACTTGAAACTCCTCATCATTTGTAGTCATAGTCCAAAGAAATTTGCTCATCCTCATCAATAACAACGATCTGTGACCATCTTTGCCTTCAGTGACCTTTCCTCCAAAGAGGCTCCACTACAACGGCTGTTCTCCAACAACAGCAGGGGTTTCCTCCAAACCCAAAGATAGTTCCAACCTTTGTCCAGGTGCTGTTTGTGCCTCAGCAACCTGTACCTCCTATTCCAACCTATGTTCATGTGTTGTCTGTGCCACAACAACCTGTACAGGGAATATTTCCATATTCTCTTTTTAAAATTCCCTAAGATAAAAAATCCTTCTTAGAAAATTGGCAGTTTTGGATAGAGTGTCCTTAGTATCAATCCAGTCTTAATATTGAATTGAATCCTCAGAACTGACATTAGGCTCACTAAGATCAGTAACCCTTTCTTCATCTAAATCCATAGTGTAACGTCCCGAATTTTATGGCATAAACGATAAGGGTATAATTGTCAAAAATAATATTAATAATTTTATTTTCATAATACTAGAGAGTCACAGAATAAAAACACAGTTTTTGTCAATATCACTATACTATTCTAGAATTAATTTTATGTGTACAAACTTTTGCACATGCTTAGTTTTGTTTTATTTTATTTTATTTTTATTATCTTTGTATGTCCATGTTATTTTTTTTCTTAAAAAGAGTTTGGATTAATGTCTCTTATTTTATTTTTACTATTTAAGCAAATACTTTAGTGAACCGTAAATATCAATTAAGGATGGTCTTAATTAAAGGTTTGTAAATAAATAAATAATATTGAAACAAAAACAGATAGTTGAAGTAATGAGATTTAAATGGTTCGGCTGTTGAAAACATATACTCATGTTACACGTTCATCGGTTACAGGAATACAATTAAGTAAAACTCTTAAAGGCTTTGTATTTACTATAATTTAATTGGATATTTGTTTAAAAGGACTAGCTTGAACACTTAATAGGCATTTAGGACACACTTAAATCTTATTTGTTTATAAGGACACATTTCATTTGCTTTTCTAATTTTGCCCTTTGTTACAGAGCCTGGAAAACACCTTTCACGGTAATTTGGGATGGTTCTAATATTTTGGACAAAAGTCATCGTCTCCTCCACCTCTGAAACTCAGCCACAAATGGAGCACCACACTACCACCAGCCGAGCCGAGGCCGAGAGATTACTCGGAATCGCCGAGAAGCTTCTCCGAGCAAAGATTTGATGAGTCGTAAGGAATTCGCCGTCCTAGCTTTAGAAAGCGAGCCGTTACTCAAGCCTCGAGCAGATCTTAGCCGTAGCCGAGGTCCTCGTGGGTGGAGAAAAGCAGGTCAACAAACAACCCGAATGGTATGCCATTCTATAGAAAGTTAATGTTTTCGAGGCAGTCGAGAACACAATTCTCATTGTGCAAAGTAAATATACCATGCTGCATTGAACTTGAGACTCCGAATTGCACATGAGTTGGATCAAGAAAAAGAGGTTTTTGTTTGAACTCAGATTTCATCTGTATTTCTAATTATGTTTAGTCTGTAGATTATTGTTTTGACTAATGTGTGTTTGTTGTTGATAAAGCTGCTAAGAATTGTGAAAAAACAACATATGTGTAATACTTGTGCAATATTCTTTGCAGATAATTGTGTCAATGTGTTGTTCATCCAATTTTTTCATTTAAAATATTATGTAGCCTTAATTGTGCTGTATACGCTGTTAATGTCAAGCATGAGGTTTCTGTCGTTTATAAATGTTGCCTTTATGAAGTGAACTCATCAACCTAATTGTGTCAATGTATTGTATAGATTATCAAACATTGGTATAAAGTGAACTTCTCCTATCTTTTTCTCTGCAGGCTGACAGATTCTAATCCAATGTTTCAAGCGAGGTAAAAAAAAATTGTCATTGTGCACTGAATCGAGTAGTTGAGAAAGAATATGCAAGTTATATTCTTGCATATATGCTTTTGATATTCAGTAAACATGATTTTAGTGCAACTAAGAGTTCGAGACATAAAAATTTCTTAACCAAGGCTCCTTGTGCTGATTAGACTCTTTTCTTGATGTGCCTAATTTTAGAAGCCTTCTACCTCTGTTGCTCTTCTAATTACGGTGGTTCTGTTTTGGTTAATGATGCATGTTTGGGTCTTTGGGATTGTTGTTGTTTTTGTTCGAGATTGAGAGGTTATTAATGAGGCTTTGAATACCCCTTTCTTCGTTATTATACATTTGAGTTCTGTTGCGGTGATTTTTGGTTGTTGATCGCTTTTGGGTGCGATTTTTGCCGCTATTTACGGATCTCTTGGATTGATTGTTGCTCTACTTTGATTATTGATAAGCTGCTCATTGTCCATTTACTTGAATGAACTGTTGCTCCTTCCCATGAAATCGCCCATGTTGATTTTGTTGGAGTTGATGCATATGCTTTGGTTGCTTTTGGAATTTTTAAATACCATTCAAGTATAAAGAATTCTTAATGAGTTTTGATGCACTAAATTTTTTCCTTCTGTTGGTATATCTTTATTAACAATTGTCTGGTCATTTTTGAGGGAAAACTTAAATTGTGCTCAATAATTGCCAACGTTGGTCTTGGTTTTCTTTTTTAATTGAGAGTTAGTGTGTAGTTAGATTATGTTAATTTGATGTTGGTCTTGGTGTCACTTCATAAAATGTTGGTGTCATTGGATGTCATTGCATATGGTGTTATATGACTTAAGTCTTTCATTAGTCTAAGTAATGACTTTTTGTTTGGAAATTATTATTAACTTTTGCTACAGTGACATTGTTCATTCAAGTACTTAGCATGATTTTTCAAAATTCAATGTTCCGGTGGGTGTTATAATGCAACTTAAATTTGTGTACATGTTGCTTTATTGATGTCACTGCATTAATTTGAGAATTGATGCAGTGACATCAAATGTCACTGCATTTACGATTTGATACATAAATTTGGTAAATTTGTAAATAAATGTAGTGTCATTCACATTATGGATGTCTCTGCATCGCGGTGTCTCTGCAATGCGGAGTCATTTCATCGCGATGTCTCTGCATCACGATGTCACTTCATCGTGGTGTCTTTGCATCGCGGTGTCACTTCATCGCGTTGTCTCTGCATTGCGGTGTCACTTCATCTTGGTGTCTCTACAATGCGGTGTCACTTCATTACGGTGTCTCTGCATCGTCAAATGTTATAACATCGTGATGTCTCTGCATCGCGGTGTCACTTCATCGTGGTGTCTCTGCATCGTCAAATGTTATAACATCAAAATGTCATTGCATCGCAGTGTCACTTCATCGTGGTGTGTCTGCATCACGGTGTCTCTGCATCGGGGGTGGTCACTGCATCGCGGTGTTTCTGCATTTGGGGTGGTCACTGCATCGGGGTGACCACTGCATCGCGGTGGTCAATAGATTGAGGGTGGTCAATACATCGTGATGATCGCGCATTTGAGGTGTCTCAGATCACGCGCTCTCGTGATCGGGGTGGTCGCGCATCGTGGTGTCTCTGCGATCGGGGTGGTCATCGCTTGCAGTGTGTCTCACGATCGAGGGTGGTCACTGCATCGCGATGTCTCTGCATCGGGGTAGCCATTGCATCGCAGTGTCTCTGCATCGGGGGTGGTCACTGCATCGCGGTTGTCAGTGCATCGAGGTGTCATTCCATCGAGGTGTCTCTGCATTGCGGTGTCACTTCATCGCCGTGTCTTTTCATCTCGGTGTCACTTCATCTCGGTGTCTCTGCAATACGGTGTCATTTCATTGCGGTGTCTCTGCATCGCGGTGTCACTTCATCGCCGTGCCTCTATATTGAGGTGGTTAATGCATCGCGGTGGTCAAAGCATCGGGGGTGGTCACTGCATCGCGGTGGTCGTTGCATCGGGGTGGTGAATGCATCAAGGAGGTTAATGCATCGCGGTGGTCAATGCGGTGTCTCTGCATCGCGGTGGTCAATGCGGTGTCTCTGCATCGCGGTGTCACTTCATCTCGATGTCTCTTCATCGCGGTGTCTCTGCATCGTCAAATGTCATAATATCGCGATATCTCTGCATCGAGGTGGTCGTTACATCGGGATGGTCAATTCATCACGGTGGTCAATGGTGTGGTCACCGGGGAAAAAATTAAATTAAAAAAAAAAAAAAAAAAAAAAAAAAAACACGTCTGAACATCCGGAAGAAAAAAAAAAAAGTTTCAACGTCCAGAAACAAAAAGGGAAAAAAAAACAGAAACAACAACAACCGCGATGTTGGTATCAAAATTATAATTTAAATAGTAAACATTCAGGCTATTCAGCGCCTCTTCCTTTTTTTTTTTTTTTTTTTTTTTTTTTTTTTTTTTCATTTAAAGTATTTGAGTATATGTATCTAATTTGTGTCCTTCTTATAACCAAATAAGATTTCTTAGTGTCTATTCTGTTTTAATTAAGTCTATTTTGTGTCCTTTTGGACCCTTGCCCCTAATTTAAAAGGTCACTTATAATGTTGCATTTAGATGATGATTCATTTTCCCTTTCTCCATATATATACCCACTTCTCTTTGCTACTTGTACGCATAAGTTGAGAAGTACAATAATTAAAAGATTTTGGTCATTCCTCTTTCTTTTCATTTTGTTGCTTCCAGTACCCCACAAAATATTATAACTATCAATTCTTATTGAAGCAGCTGATTATTTCCTCGGATTATAGTGTTTAGTTAAACTTATGTTTACTTATTAAGAAATATGGCAATTGAGCTTGGAAAGGGAATAGAAGTAATACGTAAGTAATCATGGAGCACGAATTGATCGAAGAGGCGACAAGCTTAGGACGAGACTTTTTTAACGAGAATGATTGAATAAATTATGAGCTTGGATTTTAGGTGAGTTAAATTTTATTTTCTATAAAAGTCAAGTGTGTTTTTTTTAAAGTATTTTCAAGAGTATTTTAATTGAGTATATATTATTGATATAGATATATAATATGTATCGTGTTAAAAATGATTAATGATTTCTCTCACTTTAACGATAATAATATGATTAAAACAAACCTTGTACAAATGACATTGCATGTCCTATCTTATGGCATGGTATATCGTACTACCATTCTACGCGGTATGGTATATAAATCTTTCACCTTTCCCGCTCGGGCGGCATGGCTTAGTTCCGTTTGGTGGCATGGTTTCTCGCTCGCTCGTTTCGTTTTCGCTCGATGGGCCCGCCGAGGGTTTCATGATCGGGTTAGGCGAGCATTGGGCTGAATCACGTGGTTGTGGGATCCGAGGCAAGTGGACTCTCCGGAAGCCCCAGAGATTGGGTGTCGGAAGGGACGGACTTCACTATAAAATTACTTGTTGTGGATATAAGGTGGTGAGCGGGAGTCATAAGGTAGAGACAATCGTATCAATTTTATGATCGATGTCTAGTAAGAGGAACTTGATGAATTGACGGATCTCGAATGAGCTTGCTCGACTTGAACTTGATATATAAATTTTAAACAAGTATATTATTACATAAATACTCGAACAAGATTTTTAGAAAATGTATATTTTGTTACAACATTTTTAAAGATATATAACACTCTCGCAAAAGCTCATACCAGCGTTTTTTGTGACGGACTCGTTTTCTTTGTGTTTTTGTTTTGTTTTGTTTTTCTTATATAACTAAAATCAGGTAATGGTTGAAAGAGATGTAATGAGGATGAAAATTTATGACATGGACTGGATTTAGAACATTCTATATAAATTATGTTAATTACAATTGTAGTATTTCATTTGTTGTAATTTTATAATTGAAACACTTAGTGAATATTTGTAAATATAATTGTAGTTATTTTGAAATAATTTGAGAAAAAATAGTCTAGTTAATGAAGTCGCGGCGAGAGCTTCGCAACCCCTCCTAAAATGACCCCAGTGGACCTAGGGGTCGGGAGTAGGGTATTACACATAGTCTGTTTATCATCAGTATGCTCAGCAGGTTCAACAACAAACAAAGTGTCTATCTCACCAACCATCTTGTTTTGCACCAATAGATATTCCCTCATTGATTTGTGCCTCCAGATCATCCATGGTGAGATTTTCCACATCCTCATCCATTTGTTCGATCTGGTGGCCCTCGTGAGACTACTACAAGATCGATTTGGGTATTGCATACTTTGTTCATTCAATAAAGCGATCCATTGCTTCCTCCTGGACCGAAGGAAGTCATCACCAGAATCAGTTATGAATCATCACTGCATGCGATTCATCTCTGAGTCTCGAACTTGATACCTCTTCCTTACATTGTTCATCAAGCAGATCCATCGAGTCTTGATTGCAATAAAGAGGTATCAACGAGATCTAGCAAATTTTCCACTCCCAACTTCTCAAAAGCCCATTCTTGAAAATGTCATTCGCTCAGAGGCGGCTTTTGTCTCTTATAGAACCCAAATTTCCATTGAAAGTAGTTTGCCACCGGTAGAAGTTTAGGATCAACATATCCTCATTTTTCTTCTTCTCTTTCCTTTCAAATGGCATGGTTGGCTTTCTGGGAGCAGTTTGAGTAGCTTGCTGACCTCCAAAGGTCTCAACAAGCAAGTTTAGAGCAAAGGAAAAAAGATGTCTAGATCAAATGTATAGGTATATTATAGTTTGATCTTATATAGGTTTGATCAAACAAGCACTGTAAAAGGTCAGCTGATTTATATCAGCAGACTTGTCTGCATCAGTAGGGTAGCTAGGTCGATGTAGACTAGTCGAGAACCTCTTTGAAGACTTTGGCGAAAGTGAGGCTCAAACTCAGTTATTGAAGGCTAAGGGATCAAACTTAGTAATTAAAGTCAAGGATATGGAATCAGAATTTAGGGAAGTCTGTGATGACCTAAACTGATTACATATACCTTGTGTTCATGGTCTAAGTTCCATAAGTTATGTGGTGATTGAAACTTAGTTATATGCAAAAAGGTGTAATCTAACTTCATAAATAAAAGTTAGATAAAAGACAGTAAGCTGAAGTGTTTTTAAACACAACAAAATAAGGATCAACTTATAGATGTGTATATCAGCAGACTTATGTTCTCAGGAACCTGCTGGACACATATTTCGATTTAATCAAAGGCTACATTGGAAGATTACAAAGAAAGGGACAACTAACAACCTTTGATTTATCAAACAAATCAATGGTTAAGATCAAATGGACGTTGGAAAGATTCAGACCTTTATCCAATGGATACAAGTCAAAGGGTGGACACACTGTAAACTGTCAAAAAGGAATCTGACGTGTCAGTCCTATGAACAGTCAGAAAAAGCAAGTCAAGATGGAGACAAATCTGAAACGGCTATGTTTGAATTTCAAACATATGTCACAAGAATTCCTACCTATAAATATAGGACTCTTAATTCAGATACAAGTGATGAACATTGATAAAAATTAAGGATCTGTCTTGAGCAATCAGAATTAAATCAAGAAAAACACCCTGCTGACCCTTCTGAGCATAAAGCTACTGATCCAGAAAACTTCTTCAAGTGTAATCGGCATTCAAGCTGCATCAAGTTTACACACTTGAAGACATCAAGCTGCTGATCATATCATCCTGATCAAAGTCTTTGAAAATTTGAATCACTTACTTGATTCAATCTTTCTTTTACAAGAAATCTATTGAAGACAATGAAGCATCTTTGGGTGTGAAAGACTGTTGGTTGTGGTGGAGCTGGTGAAGAGGCAATCCTACCCTTCAAGGACCAGTGGAAGACTTTGGAGCAGCAATCCTACTACATTCCAAGTGTTCGGGTTTGTGAACCCATAGTTATTGGTGAAGGACAAGCAACTTAGGATTTTTGTAACAGCTACATCAAAAATCTCAGTGAATTACCTCCAACATCACAGGAGAAGAGTGGTGATAGGATTACACCACTGGAACCACTATAAATTTCGCCCTACTTACTTTACTGCATTTATATTCGCACTTAGTTTATCTAACACATCAATCAACTGAATCTAGCAGCCTGAATTCACACACATACACTCTTGAGTATCTAATACTTGGTATCATATTTAACAACAAGTAATAAGGCTTAGTTTTTGATATATTCCATTTGCACAAATTCGATAAACTCAACGATCGTGAGACTACTGAGTGCGGCCAGACTAATGAAGTATCGCAGTCTTTGAAGTTCTTTGAGTTTGTTAACTCCAAAAGTTTTAAGTGTTAAGTTTATTCAACCCCCCCTCTCCCCTCTAAACTTAACCAAAGCCTTTTCAAGGGACCAATAGAAAGAGATGTGAATGTTTCTTTATATAGGAGATGATGGAAAAAATCAAGTCTCTTCTAAGCAATGTGTAACAAAAGTTTCTCAATTGTGATTGGTTAGTCATAAAAAAAGAGGAGAAAAAAGGTTAGCCGGCTAAAAAAATCAAAAAAAGGAAGTATATTCTAAGGTTTTTTTTTTCTTTTTCTTTTTTTCACGAAAAAGAAGATAATAATAATTAAATAAAATAAATGGAAAGAAGTTTGCCGACTTAAAAAAAAAGAAAAAAAAGGAAAAAAAAAAGGAAGAAAAAGAAAAAGAAATGAAAAGAAAAAAAAAACATTTGTGTCGAGACTCGTCGTTATGGTAAAAATTTTACCTTCAACAACAAATCTCGGGGGGGCATTTGTAGATACAAATTTTTATGTGACACATCAATTATGTCACATAATACATTTGTCATAAGTTATATTTATTTTATATTATTTCCTTTAAAAAAATATTAGGGAATGATGTAAAATAAATGATTAATTAAAATCTCTTAAAAGAAACTGAGAGATTTAATTATTTATAATTAAATGGCTATGTAGATATACAAAATATATACGTGACATATGATATTTGTCACATACTACACATGCCATTAAATCTAAGTATTTTTATATTATTTCCTACATTAAATATTGGGAGATAATATAAAAGTCAATATATCCTAAAAATCTCTTAAAATCAATTAGTTAGGAGATTTTATTGATTTATAATAAATACAAAGATTGTCTACAAATTGATTTATATTAAATGAGTGTGGACGCATTAAATGCAAATTAATGCAAAGACATCACATAGCACTATAAATAGGAGAGCCTTGGTCATTTGCAAAACACATTGATGAGTTGGTGGAAATCTCAGAGCAAAAAGCTTCATTCATCAACAACACCGAAGCATCAAAGATCTTCCAAGAAATCCCTGAAGTTCTTCAAGAACAACATAGAAACACAGAAGAACAAGCACAAGGAAAAGCATCTTCAAGCATCGAAGATCTTTCAAGAAATCCTTCAAGTTCTTCAAGAAAGCCAAGAAGATCGAAAAGCGTCTTCAACACTCTAAGATCAACACAAAAGGCGGAGCTCTTCAACAAGACGTCTTCAAAACTCGAAGATCAACACAAAACGGGGCTCTTCAACAAGGCGTCTTCAACACTCGAAGATCAACACAAAGACGGATTTCTTCAACAATGCTTCTTCAACACTTGAAGATCAACCCAAAGTCAAGAAAGGCGGGAAGATCGAAAAGCATCAGCAAAACAGAGTTGGTGCAAGCATCTTCACAGAAAAGTTGGTGAAAAGCAAGAAGGGATTGGTGGAAGAAGAACACCAAGAATTCTGCAGCAACATAAAAAAACATTGAGGATCTTCCAAGAAAAGACATAAAGTTCTTCAACAAAGTTGCCTTCAACACATAAGATCTTCCGGAAAAATCCAAAGTTCTTCAAGAAGATGAAGAGCATCAAAAGCTCCAAAGCACCATGAAAGATTGTCTTCAACATTGAGGATCTTCTGCAAAGTCGAAGCCCTTCAACCAGGAGATTGAAGGTAATACAAAGTATTCCTTCATGTCTTCGTCAAAGTCAAAGTTCTTCCGCCATATCCGGGAGTTCATTAACACAACAACAATTGGTTAAGAGGTTAGACAAAAAACATCAAGCCCTCTGCTCAACCACCATGGAAAAGATTCAAGGAGTAATAGAGAAGCCTCCATGTCATCTCCAACAACCGCAGATCATCCGTCAAATCCGGAAATCTTCAACAAAGAGAAGATCTAAGAAGCAACAAAGATGTCTTCAAGTTCTTCAACAACATTTGAAGGTCGTCCGCCATATTCGGAGTTCTTCAACATTCGAGGATGTCCGCACATCCGGAGTTCTTCACCAACATTCGAAGCTCGCCCGCCATATTCGGAGTTCTTCAACATTCGAGGATCATCCGCCATATCCGGAGTCCTTCAACAATCAAAGGCATTCTTCCCAACAAATAAGAGGAGCACCACTAAAATCCGAGACCAAGTCCTGGTGACCCTTGGAGAAATGAAAGGAGAGGATCAAGGAAGCGCGAAAGCATCCAAATCATCTCTAACAAAGGAAGATCGTCCATCATACCCAGAGTTCTTCCGCAAATCTAACACCCTTCCTAAAATATTAGAAGAGTATCGACAAAGTCCGAGAACAAGTCCCAACGACCCTCGGAGAAATCAAATGAGAAGTCCAAGGAAGCACGGAAGCATCCAAGTCATCTCCAACACAGGAAGATCATCCACCATATCCGGAGTTCTTCCATAAATCCAGCATTCTTCCAAAAGAAGAGTATTGACAAAGCCCTAGAACATGTCCCTGCGACCCTCAACAAAATCAAAGGAGAATCAAAGGCATCCCGTAGATTTAGGGATTTCGCTAGAGATTGTACCCACTCACATTTTGAAATTAATAAAATTATATTTGTTCTAATTTTCTTGTTTTTCTTTTTAATTTAATTACAGGACAACGAAATTTGCGTTATAATTATAAGTTAAAATCAGTCAAATGCACTGGCCAGATAAATCCATTTCCCTTTGTTTTTCCTTTTATTAAAGTTGACCATGACTAGAGACTATACAAAATATGTTCTCCAATTTACAACAATGCAAAGAAAGTTCCTAAAAACGTACCTAATTAAAGCCAACACTACAAATTATATTTTAGTGATTTTAATATTCAGGTTTAGAGAAAAATAACACTACAATAGATCACTACAAATAATACTCTATTGCTACAATAGTTTTTACCACATACAAAAAATGTGTGTTATTAATATATATTTAGTTGGAAAGACTTTTGCCGCTCATGTGACTAAAAATATTATATAAACACTTTTTTTTTTATTGTGTAAAACAATTGTGTAACAAAATAGTGTTTTCCTTGTAGTGAATTTTTACTATCAAATTTCCTTTACCTCTAGCGCATTCATCCGTATTCTGTAAAATTTCTTTTATATTTACTACATTATGTAAAATAGAGAATCAGATACATTTCATCTTAGATAAAAATTTGTAAACTAGAAAAATATATATTTAAAACTGCAATATAAAGGATTCGTTAAGAGTATCTGATGCGAGTGCTCTTAGATAATCTTAACGGATTTTTCTATTTTACAGTTTTAAATACTCTATTTTCGATTTTATAGAAACTCTATCCAACTTCAAAAAAAAAAAAAAAAAAAAAAAAAACTCTATCCAGTGCATCATATTCTCACAATTTGGATGCATGTGGTAGATATAAGGAAATTTTTATAGAATCAGAATGAATAGGATAGATGTATGTAGAAGAAATTTTATTGAATCAGTAATTTACAATAAATAAATAAATATCTTCTGTAGAGTTTTTAATTTAAATCTTAATACTACAATTTCTAAAATATTTACGGTGTCTAATGCAAGTTCTCTTATTTATCAACACCTCCTAAAATAATTAGATGTGAATTGCTCTACTAAATTTAAGTGAGGAAATTAAGTATCACTTCATTAAAAAGTGAATGTGTTTTTCCGTATACATCGTAAATTAGGTGAAATATTATTTTACATGTTGTCGTGTTAAATATTGTTTTAACATTCAAAAAAACAAAAATATTATTTTAACACGACAATATGGAATTCGGGAGGTTTCTTTACCGCGACCTTATCAAGATATATGGTATTGGTGGAATTATACACGATAAAAGTCTTCAGCGCCCCCCCCGCGATGACGGTATTAATTTGGATGCGATCCGTAAAACTCGTGAAATTAAAGCGAGCAATTTACAGAACGCGTGTAGTTTTCTCATATGTTTTTCTCTCGATGATCTTTTAAAACTCTACTGATATATATATTGCATCGTTAATTAATTTTCTAATAAAATATCCGGTTTTCGATCCAAAAAGGGAAAAACTTCATTGTAGAAAAATCAATATTTACCATCTGTTTACTCTCAGTTTTTCCCAAACTCTAATCATTTTTTAGCATTAAGAATCAACCCTTAATACTATGGTTTCATTTCTCCTAAAACAAATAATTAATATTATGGTTTCATCATTTAATTTATTGATTTTTTTCATATTTCAAATTTCATTTTAAAAAAAACGCATGATTTTTGTGTGTGTGGTTAAGCAACTCAGTATTAGGGACCAACTGACCCGACTAATTCAGAGTTTGTTCCGAGTCGTGCCTACATTCACGAGTAAAGCATGACCCTTTGATGAGAATGGATCTTGTGACCTCCCTAAATATTCTCAAATCACGTACTACTTGAGACAAATTACTTGATTCATTGGTTATGCACTTATGCATAAGTTATGTTATACCATGTAATTTGTGTAAAATAGTTGTGTATCACATTTAATTTGAGTTATACTATCCCTCTACGTACCCTACAATGATTTTTGGAGGACAAATTCTACAATATTCCAAGAAGTGGTCCTCAAAGTGTCGATTTATATTTATATAGGAAACTAGAGGGAAGTTTCCTTGGTTTAGTGGTGATATTAGTTGGGCTTGTATACTATACTATATGAATATATTCGAAAAAAATTATTATTAAATCTTGCACACACCTTCATATCTGATACCTCAATGTAAACAACAAAAAATAGTTATAACAAATGATACAATATGTTATTATATTATGGATCATGATAACATCTATATCTACCTATTGAAAATGATGTGTCGAAAATAATCTAGATGTTTGAATATTCATCTTATTATTTGTAATTATTTAATTATTACTTAGAGCCTAAGTTATAAATACCAATATAATTGTACACATTCTATTCGGTTGAATCAACGAAAAAATACGATTATTCGAAATCTTGATATGGTATCAGAGCATCTCAATTTTCTCTCTCTCGTTATATCGATTCTTCCATAAACCCTAACTCCTTTCTTTTAAAAATAAAAAAAATAAAAAAAAAGGCAGTTTTTTTTTTTTTTGCTTCTGCAGAACGTTTCCGGCGAAGATCGGATATCGAAACAAACTCCGTTTGTGACACAATTTTGAGGGTGTTTTCGTAATACTCTCTTCTACGTTCTGAACGGTGGAATTGACGTTTGGACGGTTCAATTTCTCTGAATCATCCCGAAGACGAAGCTGCAGAAGCGTAATTTGTTTCAAAGAAGACGTTTCTTGTGCCGATCGGATATTGAAATAAACTCCGATCGTGACGAAATTTTGAGGGCTTGTTCTTATCACTTTCTTCTACGATCTGAACGGTGTAATTGACGTTTGGACGGTTCAATTTCTCTAAATCATCCCGAAACCGAACTGCTGTGATTTGGTGTTTCATTTGAACCTTTCTTTGCGACGATCGAATATCAAAACAAACTCCGATCATGATGAAATTTGAAGGGCTTGTTCGTCTCTCCTTTTAATAAATTATGAACGGTGGAATTTCTATTTGGGACGGTTAAAGTTTTACGAATTGTGCCACGACCAAAGCCCATTTGCGTTTTGGTGTTATTTTTGTCAAATCGACTCTCCCACGACTCCCACTCTCGCTCCCTCAATGGAAGATCGGCGAAAGCAGTGGCTATGGTTGGATTTTTCTCGAGAATGGGGCGTGGCTACCATCATCTTTATTGCTGCTTTGTTTCGTCAAATTTGTTATCAGGCCAACCATATTGCTCAAATCACATGGTTCCTCTCACCTCTCGTCCACTCGGTCACCACCACCTCGGACTTCCCAGTCATACGCGGCTTCTTTATTCACACATCTTAGTTGTGAATGGATTGCAGATACCGGTGTCACTCATCATCTCACTCATGACCGTCGCAATCTCACCCTCTCATTTGCACCTTATGCCGGGCCCGACAAAGTGCATGTAGGCGAAGGTACATGTTTACCTATTACTCATTAAGGCTCTTATTCTTTATATTCCCCTTCCCAGTCTATTATTTATGTAATATTCTTGTTACGCCTTCCATCACTAGAAACCTCTTATCTATACATAAAATTGCTTCGGATAACTCCGTGTACTTTGAATTTCATGGGTCGTACTTTCTTGTAAAAGACAACTCCGGCCACACTCACCTTAGGGTTTTTGTAAAAGATGGCTTATATCACTTCTCCACCTCGCTTCACCCTCCTCCTGCTCCTGCTCCTGCTCAAGCTCTGGCCTCCTCTACCACCTCCTCCATCAATTAACATCAGCGTCTCGGTCACTGTTCTTATTCCATACTCCCTCAAGCCTTAAAAAGCCTTCCCACCTTCACTCCTACTAAGGCATCTCCGTCTGTTTGTGCCCCGTGTTAGTTAGCAAAAAATCACCGTCTTCATTTATACACTTATGAGTTTACCTCTACTGCCCTATTGGACCTGGCTTACTCCGATGTCTGGACTGAGCCCTCAATTTACGGTTCCCGTTATTATGTCATTTTTATGGATGACTTCACCAAATATCTATGGCTTTATCCCCTGAAGAATAAATCAGATGTTGAAACTATCTTTCCTGACTTTCTTGCTATGATTGAACGTCAGTTTAACACCAAACAAAAGTCTATCCAAACTGATTGGGGTGGTGAGTATCGTCGCGTTTCTACTCTTCTTACCACTCTTGGCATCCGGCATCCCCTTTCATGTCCCCACACCCACGAACAAGTTGGTGCTATTGAGCGCCGCCACCGTCAAATTGTTGAGGTCGGCCTCTCCATTCTTGCCCAATCTAACCTTCCACTCCCATATTGGGAGGATATCCTTCATCACCGCCACTTATATCATCAACCGTCTTCCTACCAAAGTCCTCAAGGATAAGTCTCCCTTCGAAATGGTTTACCTCCGGTCCCCTGACTATCCGCCAAATGATTTGGTCAAAGATCTTGAATTATGTATTGTGTAATGATATGGCTCATTTAACGGATAGCCAGGGGACAAAGATCCCAAATGAGCCAAATCATACGAAGTCAAGGCTATCCGCCAAATTATGACTTCAAATCAGGCAGGGATAAAAAATCCCAAATGAGTCAAATCATACGAAGATGAGGCTATCCGCCAACTTATGACTTCAAATCGGCCAGGGATCAAAGATCCCAAATGATCTAAATCATATGAAGTCATGGATATCCACCAAATTATGACTTCAAATCGGCTAGTGATCAAAAATCTCAAATGAGCCAAATCATATGAAGGCTATCCGCCAAATTATGACTTCAAATCAGCCAGGGATAAAAGATCCCAAATGAGCCAAGTCATACGAAGTCAAGGCTATCCGTCAAATTACAACTTCAGATCGGCCAAGGGCGTACATCCCAAACAAGACGAATCGCACGAGGCTATCTGATCCCTCCGAGTCACCCTAAATTGACACATAAAGCAGTGTGCCAAGTGACGATTACTCCCTGCCTGACACCTCGAGGTGTCGCAGGTACGGAGTATGGGGCCATTGATAGGTCGGCTCCGATGCCGACCCGAAGACTCATATCCGGGTCGACTGAAACCCGGAGATAGGAGACAGGGCGGCGGCCTGAGAGCCCATACACGGCCAAATTAATGATCGGACATGTTGGACAAATTTTAAGTTTTAGTGATTAGTGCCAGACTAGCTGTTATAGAGCAAAGGCAAAAAGATGTCTAGATTAAATGTATAGGCTTATTAGAGTTTGATCTTTGTATATGTTTGATCAAACAAGCACTGTAAAAGGTCGGTGACTTTCATCGCCAGCACTGTCTAAGTCGATAAAGTACACGAGTCGTTAGACTAGTTTAGGGTCTCAAGATGCGAGAAAAGTGAGGCTCAAACTCAGTTATTGAAGGCAAAGAGATCAAACTTGGTGTTTAAAGTCAAGGATATGGAATCAGAATTTAGGGAAGTCTGTGATGACCTAAACTGTTTACATATACCTTGTGTACAAGGTCTAAGTTCCATATGTCAAGTGGTGATTGGAACTTAGTTATGTTCAAATTGGTGTAATCTAACTTCACAATTAAAAGTTAGATAAAAGACAGTCGGCTGCAGTGTTTTATAAACACAGCAAACTTCAGTCAGCTTACTGACAAGCATTTCAGCAGACTTACATACACAGGAATCTGCTGAATGCATATTTTGATTTAATCAAAGGTTACATTGGAAGATTACAAGGATAAGGACAGATAACAACTCTTGATTTTGTCAACAAATCAATGGCTAAGATTAAAAGGGACGTTGGAAAGATTCAGAGCTTTATCCAATGGATACAAGTCAAAGGGTGGGATGATGAAAAATCGTCAAAAGTAAATTGATGGCGTCGATACTATGTCTGTGAGGACGTAATGCAAATCAAGATAGGGACAAATCTGAAACGGCTATGTTTGAATTTCAAACATAAGTCACAAAGATTCTCACCTATAAATATAAGACCCTTGATACAGAAACAGATGATGAAAATTAATGAAAAACAACAATCAATCTTGAGCTTTCAGATTCTTATCAAGAAATCACCCTGCTGACGTTACTCAGCTTAAAGCTACTGATCTAGTAAATTCTTCAAGTGTAACCTGCTATCAAGTTACATCAAGTATACACACTTGAAGATTCCAAGCTGCTGATCATTTCATCCTGATCAAGCTGCTGAAAGATGAATCACTTACTTGATTCAAACTTTCTTTTACAAGAAACCTGCTGAAGACAGAGAAGCATCTTTGGGTGTCAAGGACTGTTGTTTGTGGTGGAGCTAGTGAAGAGGAATCCTACCCTTCAAGGACCAGTGGAATACTTTGGAGCAGCAATCCTACATGTTCCAAGTGTTCAGTTTGTGAAGCCATAGTTATTGGTGAAGGACAGACAACTTAGGGATTTTTGTAACTACAACCTCAAAGATCTCTAGTGAATTAACCTCCAACATCACAGAGAAGAGTGGGTGCGAGGATTACACCACTGGAACCACTATAAAACCCGCCTACTTACTTTTCTGCATTTATTATATTAAGCACATCAACCCACTTTGAAACCAAAGAATCGAATCACACACTTACACTCATGAGTATCTAATACTTGGTATCATATTTTAACAACAAGTAATAAAGCTTAATTTGAATATATTCATTTGCAACAAATTCAAGTAAAATCAACGGTCGGCAGACTCATCGAGTGGTCGGCCAGACTATCGAGCGATCGACAAGCTCACGAACTTCTTGAGTTTGTTAACTCCAAAAGTTTTAAGTGTTAAGTTTATTCACCCCCCCTCTCTAAACTTAACCAAAGCCTTTTCAAGGAACCAACAGGACAGGAGGATAAGCCCACCTCCGCGCAGAGCCTAGTCGGTAAACCCACAACCAGAATAATCGAGTTAGATGCAAGGCACACTCAAATACAAGACTGATGGATCCGCTAGAGATCACCCTGATATCCTTGGAGGAGGACCGGCTGAGGAATCAACTGACTGAGGACATGATATACGAGACCATGAGCCCGTGCCGTCAACATCCAGTCGGGGCCCGACGATCAGCCGCAAATTTACTTGTACTATGTCCTTAGTTGTAATTATGTTGAACTTAGTCGGTTCCTACCCTATAAATAGGGCTCCATATGTAATCTAAAGGATAAGCTGCTAATTTATATACGAAGGCAAAACTCTGCCAAATTCGCTATCTCTTACTGTTACATTGCACCACCACCATTCTCACCACAGATCACACAGAGCCACCACTCACCACCACACTTACACTCCATTACAGCTAGATATCCACCACCAAACAATCGCTAAACACCGTGATAGTTTTTCGACGCTATCAATATTGTATGATCAAAATGCATTACGATTGACACAACGGCTGTATTATAATACAAACAGCTAACAAAAGTACATTTATCTTTAACAAGATATATATTGAAGAAAAAAATTCAACACAATAAAGAAATTAGTAAACCAAAAAAAAAATTAAGGCAACTGAAAAAACATTTCAATTAAAAAAAAAAAATCAATAAGACCAGGTCAAAAGCCACCTCAAAAAAAATGCTTAAAATCAACAATGAGGTTGTAATAAAATTTTAATTATATAGGGAAAATTGCAAAATTGGTCTCATAACTTTGGGATGATATCAATTATAGTCACGTACGATTCCATATCATCAATTAAGTCCCGTAAGTTTTAAAAACATCTCAAATTGAGGACATCTCCCAACTCCGGTGAAATATGTTCATAAAATTTAGGATTTTCCGGCCATTGAGCATGTTTCCGCTAGTTCGCGTCTCCTATATGAATTTTTTAACAAATTAGCAAATACACGTTGGAAATACTCATACCATTTCTCTTCGCAGCAAATACAACGGCTATGTTAATTACTTAAAACCAAAATTCCCATGAAGTAAGGTTATACACAATAAATAAGTGGCTAGAGCTAGAGCACGACTCTTGTTTATGCATAGGCTTTTCTTATCTTTTTCCTTTGAAAATGGATATAGATATTTTCTTCCTTTTTACGAGAGTCAGCCATTAAGGAACAATAAATAATCAATTAATTAATTAGCTCTCCCGTCTAGACTCTTCAAGTTTTGAATCTAACAGACATGGACCGCATATCCTTTGTCGAGGAGCCGTCTTGACCAGTGATGCCGGTGATTAGAGCAACTTTGATGGGCACCAAAATATATCCACCTTTTGCCGGAAAATCCTAAATTTTATGAACATATTTCACCGGAGTTGGGAGATGTCCTCAATTTGAGATGTTTTTAAAACTTACGGGACTTAATTGATGACATGGAATCGTACAAGACTAAAATTGATACCATCCCGAAGTTATGGGACCAAATTTGCAATTTTCCCTATAGTTAATTAATGATGAATATAAAGAGAAGCACTTTGCATTCTGTTCTTTCTTTTCTGTAAGAACTGTTGTAAAGATTTCTTCATACAAAGGGTTGTAATTGGTGCATATAGTTGTTGTGGTTGCATCATTTGGGATGAATTAATGAGGTGTATCTCTTCGTAGGTTCATGAATCTTGACAGAAGCATGAATTCGAAACTATTCAGCTAGGGGTGTTTAGCTTTTTAAGGCGTTGCCGCTTTCGTTAAGCAACATTAATCTACATTCATTAGAATCAGATGCAAACGATTATAAAATATTTGACTTATGAAAAAATATTTAACATCTTTTTGGCAACTGTCGTAATTATTTCAGAACGGAATGAGTATACGTTAAAATCAGTCAAATGCACATAAAATCCATTTCCCTTTGTTTTTCCTATTAATTAAAGTTGACCATGACTACACAAAATATGTTCTCCAATTTACAAGAATGCAAAGAAAGTTCCTAAAAACCTACCTAATTACAGCCGACACTACAAAGCTCGAAATTCCACACGGCAAATCTATATACGCATGGTAATCGCGGCTTCAACCATCGTCAAACGAATGGGGTGCGTCTATATATATATATATATATTGGTTTTCCTTTATTTTTAACAGCAAGCAATTTTTTTTATTAAACTAGCAAGGCGCTAGACCAAAGTCATAAGTACAAACTTAAAGTTGTAACAACATAGCAGAAAATCCATAGCGCAACACATTAAAAGAGCAGAAACCAAAAAGCGACCACAACAAAAACACGCACAGCTAAATATTTATGTTAGACACAACTGATGTAGCAGCAATGATAGGCTGCACCAACCACTTATCCTAGTCCAGAGAGATCTTATTGCTTCTAATGTTGATCCATTGATACGATAATTAAGCTCTTGATATTAATGATAATAGCCATTACATCCGACAATCTTAAGCGAAAAATGATGAAATTCTGCCTCAACCAAAGAACCCACAAGACAGTTTTGATAATAGTATCCCATGTGTATAATAACATCCCATATATATTGTTACTTGTCAAACAAGAAAGTAACGTATACTCCATGCATGTGTATATGTTTACCATTTTAAAGTACTTGCATTAGAGCACTTGCAAGGGCGGAGCCAGGATTTTAAATTGGAATGAGCTAATGGATTATATCGAGTTTGTCGGGTAGGTTGAATTAAGAATATTTTATAGATCCGACTAGCTAGACTACACATGATTTTTAGTGTAATATTTTTTTGTCCGGATATCTTGGACAATTTTTCTAATTTCTTTAGCATATTGCTGATTAATGAAAGCTTTTAGCTGTTCAAAAAAAAAATATAGGAAACTAGAGGGAAGTTTCCTTGGTTTACTATACTATATGAATATATTCAAAAAAATAAATAAAAAATGATTAAATCTTGCACACACCTCCATATCTGATAGCTCATGTAAACAATAAAATAGTTACAAAAAATGATACAATATATTATTATATTATTGATCATGATAACATCTATATCTACCAATTACAAATGATGCAACTATAAATTATAATTATTAATTACAGTAGGAAATTTAACATAATGTCAAGACAAATTAACCTGAAGTTCAGTGACATCACAAGCAACCATCTTTCCATCGTAGAAGAAGATTGTAAGCTGTTTTTTACTCCCATTTTTATACAAATCCAACATAAAAAATATCGAAGAAAAAGCAACGCAATGATATACCAAACTTTGATCTTCTAATCAGTGGCGGATCCAGAAAATTTATCCAACGGGGTCCGTAAATATGTAATTTTTTTTTCACTGAGTCCGAAATATTTTTCTATAGATAAAATATAGAGTATTTTTATTTTTAACGGGATTCGCGGACCTCCTATACTAAAATGTCTATGTTGTATAATTGTGATTACAACAAGGTACACTTTGACTTAATATTAAACCATGTGTTGATTTTCATACAGTGGAAAACGTGTTGTTTGAAAAGTAGTTAAAAGTAGTGAACGTTAATTTTCATACAGTGGAATGATATTGGTGATCATGATGACACTCGTATAAATTAATATGTCGATATTTTAATTTATGGTAGTTTGATAATATATTGAGAGATTTTATTACAAGAGACTGCATGTCAAGTCTCTACAAGTTTATTATACGAATAATCTCATCTCTCCTAGCCACACAATCTAGAGAATATCTTGGTGACAGATCCTTCGTATATTAGTACATTATCTCTTATCATCCCCCGTCAAATTCAGGGCAGTGTTAACCACATGGAATTTGTCTCTGAAGTCCATGAATTTTGTTTGTAGACTGAGAAATGGCTCTTTTAAGACATGATCCCTGATGAAGTGAACATCAATTCCTGTATGTTTTTGTCTTAGAATGGAACACTTGCCTGGACTCTAGGCTAGAGCGCGCTCTTGCACTCTGATTATTACACCGGATAATTGCTTGATCTGTTGTGCATGGGGACTTGTAGTTTTGATACCATGGATTAATTCAAAACATGTTGTTTTTTGATCCGTATTCTAAAATTCCTACGGCTGCCTTAGCAACACAAAAAGAACCAAAATTGTGAAAGAACAATACATATATTTGTCCTTATCAAAGTACTATATAAAACCCCAACACTTTTACAAAAAAAAAAAAAAAAAAAAATCAAACTGAAATTAAATACAATAATGTCATAAGCCACACCAGGGTAAAAAAAAAATAATAATAAGAAAAAAAATCATCCAAACAAATGCTTAAAATCAACAGTGAGGTTGTAATAAAATCATAATTAATTAATGATGATAATAAGGAGAAGCACTTTGCATTCTAATCTTTCTCTTATGCAGGAACTGTTGTAAAGATTTCTTCATAGAAAGGGTTGTTGGTGCATATAGTTGTTGTTGTGGTTGCTCCAATGGGGATGAATTAATAGAGGGCATATAGCAAGATGTAGAGGACTTTGATATTTCTTCATTTTCTCTTTTTGCAAGCAATATTATTGCTCTGGCCTGCATTATATTTATAGAAACAAAATTATTAGCATATTTACAACTTGTATATATGCATGAATTTGCTTGAATATAATTACTACAAATAATGATTATTTTTAAGTCACTATACAGTGAACAACACCCTATGTATTGAAGGTTTGTTTCTTTGTTTGTTTGTTTTTAGGGAACCGATGTATCGATATTTCAACATGAAAACTCAAACTATGGATCACCGCTATATATACCCGAGTTTTAGGGCATTATATACAGTAATAATAGAACTGATTATCAGATTAAACTAAATACCACATTCTGAGATACGATAGATGTCTCCTCTAGAGTCCTATGAGAAATTCCAGTTGTGGTTTCCTTAAGTAACGTTGAACGTAATATCCCGTATTAAATAAAAAAGAAGAAACATGACCATAATACAAATTTAAAAGATAGTTGATGTTATAACTTACGTTAATCATTATATGTTAATTAAAAGAGAGCGATTAACCTAAATGGTAGCACGGTTAAATAAGCCCGAGTTGTGGAACGTTACATAATTATACTCTACCTCTACCCTACAAACTTAATTAATTTAAGGACAAAAGCTAGATATTATGCTAAGAACATGCAGGTTCTAAAGTGTTGCCATATATATATATATATATATATAGGAAACTAGAGAGAAGTTTCATATTGGTTTAGTGGTGAGATTAGTTGGGCTTGTTGTATGCTATATGCATTTTTCCCTTTTCCCACCTCTTTCCCTACAATTGATTTTCAAATCAATTTTTTTTTAAGAAACTACAAATCGTTAAATTATTTATCTAACACACGTTGTGTCACAATATATATCACTATATAAAATCAGTAGAAAAATGTTAAAAATGACAAATTTCAAGTGGAAATGAGTATTTAGTCCAGTGGAATTGGAAAATAGTGAAAAAATGACAAATTATCATTCCACTGGACGATAATACCCTTCTTATGTCTTTTGTTTTTGCATTTGTTTTAGTGAATTTGTTGGATATAAAATGTTTTAGTGGATTATTTTTAGTGAATTTGTTTGACAGTAGAATTGAAGTCGTTAAATTTGACGAGGGTGATTTCGTCATTTTAAGTGTCTTTTGTCATTTTTCACCAATTTTCATTCCACTTGTCATTTTCGGCAATTTCTCCTAAATTTTGGTCCTTATTTCCAGTTGTCCCTAAAATCATACAACATAATACGTCACCGGTGGAGAAGTTGTACAAAAATTTATCGATTTTAAATTTTTTTTTTATGTGGATAATTACACTTTTGATTCGCTATTTTTCTTCACTTTCTCAAAACTAGTCCGACCATATATTTTCTAGTAACAATTTTAATGCTCCAATTATACTTATTTTTTATTAGACATTCAAGACACTTAATTGAATCACAACGTCTAACGTTCGTTATATTACTACTTGTGGAAAAATAATTCAAACATAATTCTTTTGGTCTCTTATATTTTTTCTAGCTATTTCCTAGAAGGAACCCTTATCTTTTCATAATGACATTTTTTATGTTACTATTTTTAAACAGTAAATGATCCGACGTTAGGTCAAATGTTAAGTGTCTTGAAAAGGTAACAAAATGTATAATCAAAGGGTTTTGGAAGGGAACAGAATGGGAACTTCTTCTATGGCGAGTCAATTTAAGGAGTAACACATGTGGTTGATTCTGGACCACAAAATTTCAACTCAAATTCAAATTGTGTGGTCTATAATCATCTACATGTGTCTACGATGCAAATGGAGTGACTATGAAAGAATTACCCAAAAAAAAATAGGGTCCTAAAAGTATAATTTTTTTTCTTTTTTTTGTGGGCATATTATTACATGCTACATCTATAAACAAATAAAGGAATAATTAAAATGGAGACAAACCTGAAGCTCAGTAACATCACAAGAAACCATCTTTCCATTATAGAAAATTGTAAGCTCCTTCTGCTCCTCTTTTGGACTTCCATTTTTAGACAAATCCATCCTATAATATATCCAATTTATTATAATAATAAAAAATACAGCACAATCATATTCCGAACTTTTTATCATATACGAATATACAATATTTCTTTATATATAATTTAGATAATTATTTCAAACAACCTTGATATGTACTAAATTAGTAATGCATATACATACTACAGAGCAAGGATTATAGAAGATAGAGAAAAAAAAAAAAACTTACTTTGGAATTTGATCATCATAAGAGCTTTTGTAATCTGAAGAAAGAAGAAGATTATTATCAGAAGAAGGTGGCAAAAGCTGAAGTTCCAAGTTACAATATCTCCTCATTTTCTTACTTTTTTTTTTTTTTTTTTTTTTTTTTTTTTTTCTTTGAAGAAATTAAGGTAGGATTAAGGATTCAAGATTCAATATTGAAAGAAGAAAGAGGGATTATGGGTTTGTGAAATATTTTTCTCAAAAGTTGAAAATCATAAGGG
This sequence comes from Gentiana macrophylla, assembly GCA_026214975.1. Classification (NCBI taxonomy): domain Eukaryota; kingdom Viridiplantae; phylum Streptophyta; class Magnoliopsida; order Gentianales; family Gentianaceae; genus Gentiana; species Gentiana macrophylla. Next base: position 125,892,908 of record CM047806.1, read on the forward strand.
AAATTATATATGCATGAAGAAGATGAAGAGGTTGTATATTTCAGAGGCACTTTGACTTATAATTGCAACATGCTAAATTGGCGCATACGTATAACGTGTTGTTTGAAAAGTATTCAAAAGTACGGAACGTTCTTTTTTTATTTATTTATAAAAGGGTAACTGTACATCCATTATGTCACATGTTTAAGAACATACTTTTAATATCTTTGATTATATATGTTGATACTTGTATAAATATATTTTGGCATACACTTCCATCAATGTTGATAAGGGTTGTAGTAATATATATTGTGATTTAATGTGTAGTGGATAAACCAATTTAGGCTTTATAATGATATACTAACTCCGATCCGTAATATAAGTCATTTTAGAATTTTTATATTGATTAAGAAATTAGTTAAATATAATTAATGTATGGATAAACGGTCTAATACACCCCTTGACTATTATAAATGCATTAATTGTGGAGTAAATAAAAGTGGTTGGATTGATATAAATTATAGGGTAAGATAAGAAAAAAATTTCATTAATGCTCTCTTGATACTATGAATGACTTATATTATGAGACCAAAGTAAAAAAACTAAGATAATTTATATTTTAGACCGGAGGTAGTACCAGTCACAGAAAAATTATAATGATATATTCACTCCAAATTGTCACCCGTTATAGTGTTGTAGATCTATCAATTGTTGATTATTAATTTTTTAAGACAATAATTGATTGACATTTGACACAATAAACTAAAAAAAGTCTGCCAATGTAAAAACACTCAAGGATTCGTGTTTTATGGTGAGATGTTAATTACATTTTCCCACAAGATGATTCTAGATGTGACACACATCGCATATCATTACTTGACACTTAGTTTGATCTGATAGTCGGTTCTTATACTATCCGTAACGCCTCAAAACTCATTTATAACATCATTACTATAATCACAATGAATTCATTAACTACTTAGAGTACTTGCCGTTCTTGTTTGACCTAAAATAGTTAACACAAGTTACCAACGCAGAACTAATTGGCTCAGTCTCGTCCATACCAAATGTAACTAGAGACGACCCATACAATGTTTTTTATGGTGCCCTTACACCATCTTTTATGGTGCAGTACATAGTTCCGTCTGACAGTCGGCTATGAATAGCAATTTATGACCTAAAATAGCTAATACAAGTTACCAACGCTAGGATGGCCCAATGACCTAAAATAGTTAACACAAGTTACCAATGCCAGGACTTGGCTTAGTCTTGTCCCTACCAGAGGTAACTAGTGTCGACCCTTACACCATCTCTTATGGTTTGCATAGTTCCACCTAGTAGTCGACTCTGAATACCAATTTGTTGTAACGCCATTACTTGTGTGCGGTGTGCAAATTGAGCTATAAATGATCCGTCAACTCGCACCCCGTCGGATCCGGAAAATACACTATTATATATGTTCGTCCTTATCATCTATAATAAACCGATAATTTGACATAAAACTTCTATCATATTAATAAAAATACATAGTTATTATCAAAGTGATACATTAAAAAAATATTAATCGGTTTCGGAATATTATTGTGACGCCTCGTTCCGGATACCGAGTACTTATCCGTCAAGAACGCCCGGCATGCATATATTAACTTCTAATAAATCAAAATTAATATAAACATAAGCCTCGTAACAATCAATCAGAGTAAAAGCGGAATAAATAAAATCTAAAGATTGTTCGGAAAAGAAAGTCAACAGACAATCAAAAAGGATCAACAAGTCCCAAAATCTACGTCTAGGAAAGTGAAACGACAAAACAATGAAATAAATGTTGTTTACATTATTACATCCTCAAATAAATAGAAAAGGTACTAAAAGATCGTCCCTCAAAACTGTTTAAAAGAAAAAGCATAAAAAGAGTAAATATCCATCCTCTTGAGCTTAAACCTCAGCCCCGTCATTACCGTCGTCGTATCCGTACTAATCGCCGTCCTGATAATCACCTTCTCGGGTGGGGACAAAAGAAAGAGAAGGGGTAAGTATTTACGTACTTAGTAAAGGGTAGAAGAAACGGCTACATACAATATATAAAAGATATATATCACATATAACAATTATATTCTACAAACTCTACCACATAGGTTGCATTGAGATCTCTCTCACCCTCTACTAGATCACATAGTATAACCTCACGCACATAAGTTTGTTACACCAATATCAAAAGACACTGTGCATGGTGAGAATGCACGGAGACATATTAAGCACCTCTCAAGGGGGCATCGACTTAGGTCTCCATGTGAAAATTTACACGTTGTCCCTTGACACATAACTCAAAAGGGTTGTAAGATTCCCATGCTTCGATTTAGAAACGTGCCTTACAAATAATATTGATGTTTTAGCTTTTAGACAACCCCGTATGTATTTACGAGTTAAGTTCTAACCACCTGGTTCATTCACGTATAAGGTTCCTTAGGGACTTCTAGTCCTATACATTTAGTTACACTACCTAGCACGTTGTAAAAGGATCAAGGACTACTAAGTCAATGTCCCACCTTCTCCCCGCAGAGGGTCTCAGTTGTTGTGCGATTTGATACCAAGGCTACCAGAAGTCGATGTTAGACATTGTAAAATATCACGGAATGCCATCATAGGCATGCAAACCATTTAGACATTCATAAAGGACATGAAAAGGGAAAACTGGGTGAATGCGCACGCATTCCCCTTCAATGCACACGCATTCTGCGTGCTGTAAACCAGACTTACATCCTGTTCATACAATGCGCACACATTGGTCATTCTGGAGCATCATGTTCATGTTTTCGGGCACAATGCGCACGCGTTGATCGATCGGGTCTAAATCCCAAGTTTCTGGTCTGTCAATGCGCACGCATTGACGGGCTGAAGTTTGAAATCAGTCCGTTTCGATCCCGTACCTCGTTCTGATCGTTTCCAATCTTATTCCTCCTCAAAACCTGCACTTTTATCAACATTAAACGCACACAAAACACCGTTTAGGAACACACCTTTGATCTTTTGTGAGCAAAACGAACGTAAACGCTTGAAAATCCTCAACACCAAACTCCTCTACGATTCACCTACGATAATCAAATACGAGCTACGATTAGGCAACCCTATATTCACAAAAAAGCGCAGGCTTTTCCTCAAGAATATAGGAATATCTAAACTAGGGCTAAAGGGAATTCTTACCGTTTAACAAACCGTTTGTATATAAACGATCATCTTTCCGCGGTGATCAAAATCATCTACTACTGTCTGCACAAAAACTCGGCTGATCAGCCCCGGATTGAAAGATTGAGTTCTTCTCTTTTTTTCCTCTCTGATGTCGTCGCCCTCCTCTCAGAATTCAGAAACTAACGTAATGACTAATTCTGATTATTTAGGGAGTTATTTCCTTATATACTCCTTAATTAATTCCCATTATTCATAAATAATTAAAATCCTTTTTAATCAAACCAACTAGGTATAATATGAAATAGAAAATAAATATATTTCTCCTTTTACAATTATACCCTTAATGGATTTCCGGGGTTTTACTATAGTTTTTTTTAAGAACATTGTTTGTAGTGTTTTAGATCTTTATTTATAGAAGTAGAAGAGTTAATGTATTCGGATCATGCGATATGTAGTAGTTTTTAACATATAATGCGAAATGTATAGTCGTGTTCTTTTTTTTTTGCGATTTATAGTAATTTTTTTTTGAATCGTAGGGGACAGAAAAAAATACTACTATATATATTTTTTTACTACAAAAAATCTTTAGAATTTTCGCCCCCGTAGCCCGGGATCCTGTGTCCGCCTCTGCCCGTGTCTGGTGCGCAAATTGAACTAAAAATTAATGATCTGGTCAACTGCTTGTACTATCGTCCTCGTTTGGTCTAAAATGGCTAGTCCGAGTTGACCCGACATTTATGTTTCATACTTATAAGGTGGTAGACGATGTTTCTCCACATTAGCAATGTGAGATATTACAACTATAAAGATATTCGACACCCGCAAAGTCTAATATATGATAATCTTAACCTATACAGAGATTAATTGAATATTCAAATCCAAATTCTGTAAAGTCAAATGTAAGCCCGAAGTATTGTGTTGCAATAGGTCGGGTGTGTCTTTTAAGAGAAGCGCCTATTATTGAAAATTTGTTAGCAGAGTGTGCTTCAGTGGATGATGACTGATGATGCAGAATAATGCAACACCGATAAAACTGGGCCACGTGTAATCTAAGGATGAGCTGTAAAGGAATCGAACGGCTGTAATTGTGTAAAAGATGGTGTTTTTGGTGTTTTATGGCTGAGTCCAAGAATGTATCTTGGATTGCCTACGATATCTTGTCTTAATGTCCGCGAATCGCTTTACGTAGTTCCGGAATGATGATGATTATAAAAGCATGTCTTCTTCCGCCTCTAAGTTTTAGGGCGGTCAGTCTATTAGACATAAACGCCTTAAACGGGCCTTGTCCTCCCGCCCCAAGTAACTAGCTTTGGCGGCGGGCCCGAGTGTCTGAACTGGAAGCCTTGGCATCGACTCGATGTATAGCGACATGGGTGATCGAGGTGGGACACTCCTGTCATTGCGGTCTTTGCTGGTATGCATAGCATTCGATCCGATGTGGGCCATCAAGATAGATTTTTCATACGCCAATTTGGGCAATCGATTATTCCACGTGGAGGGATGAAATCCCGTATCGTCAATGACAAAGCAATTTTCATCCTTTTTTTTTTTTTTTTTTTTTGAGAAGACATTTTCATCCTATTTAAGTTTTATGAAATTGAATTAACTTTTACTGTCGACCGACTGGATGTTTCTTGGCATATGTTTCGCGTGCAAACGAAATTATAAATAAAAAGAACGTGAGAGACACGGTATATATATGGATTCTCCTTCCATGCAATTTTTTTTTTTTAAATATGAAAAAATTCCCTGGAAAAAGCCGCCATCTCATTGAATTCAAATACACGTGATTTAGTTGGGTGCATTCTTTTTCTTCCTTTTTAAAATTTTTTCTTTTATAAATTCAAAATCCTTCTTCTTCACGGAACGTGATTGTCGATACCTGACTCGGGCGGCCTTACCTCAATAGTTAATCTGAGACTTCATATTCTGGGTTTAAGTCTCACGGTATGTGTGCTATAATCCATTGAATGTGACAGTTTCTTTTTAAAAAAAAATAATTACTTGAGTCGTGTCTTACAATTTGTAAATTTTTAAGTTTTTATTAACGAAATATTTAGGCTCTGTTTGGTTTGAAGGAAACAAAAGGAAAAGAAAAAAGAAGATTGAGACTGAAGAGAAATGAGGGATAATGAGTGATTTCAATATCCATTTGTTTTGTTTGGATTGCACAGAGGAAATGAAAAGAAATATCAAAGTCCCTTTAAATTTTTAATTAATTACATCAGATCATTTCCATTTGGTTATGCATTTTCCTTTCTTTTCTTTTTTCAAATACGTAATACCAAACACTAGACATAAATCCCCTCATCCCATTTCTTTTCTTTGCCTTTAGTTTCCTCCAAACCAAACAGAGCCTTGATATTTTGATGGGTTGACGGAGTCCAAGCTTGATGCCGCCGCGGCAAGCCGGCAACGGCAACATTTTACCTCCGCGACAACAATGCTCCGAGTTTGAAAAATAAAAATATAGAGGGGAGAGTACATACTGAATAAACGCTCTCTCTTGAAGAAGAAAAAAACGCTCTGCCTTTTCTCTTCCCCACTAGGCGTTCTTTAGATTCTCTGGCCCGCGTCCATCTTTCTTCCTTTTCCTTTGTCTTTTTCAGTTTTTTCAGTTTGGGTTGCCGATCGCATGCTATGGGCAATCCCTTTGGACTCTCTTTTGGTTTCTTTTCCTCCGAGCTACTCTTCGGTGTTGGCCTGCATGCGCTAGTTTTTCCCGGCGGTTCTTGGCCTTCTTGTCCCCTCCGGTTGGGTCGTGTGGTTTTCCATGGAGCTTCAAGGCAGCAATTGTCGGTGGTCTTGCAGATCTGGCGTTTGTTGCGGTTTTTACGCAGACGGCGACTTGGTTTCCATGGTGTTGTGCGGTAGTCAATTTCCGGTGGGAAAGCCTAGAGGTTGCTGGCTGTTTTCTAATTAAAAAAAAAATAAAAAAATAGGGGGAATGAGGGAGAATGACAGAAATATTTCATCAATTGAGTAGAATGACAGTCTTTTGAAACTTTTGCATAAAGGACAAAACTATTTATTCACTGTCGAAATTCACTGTTTAAATTCACTGTCGAAATTCACTGTCGAAATTCACTAATTTTCAAATTTCATTGTCTAAATTCACTGATTTTCGGGATTCACTGCTGAAATTCACTGATTTCGGGATTCACTGGGGAGATTCACTGATTTTCGGGATTCACTGTTTGTCCTTCTCGCTATAAAAATTATACAGTTGTCATTCTCCCTATAAAAAATATGTAGCTGTCCTGTTACTTAAAAATATTCCAGATTGTGTCATAATCCCTAATTTCCCAAAATATATATATATATATTGATGATGATGGTTTTGTTATTTTGGTTCTGTGGTTCCTTTCATCTCCGTCTACTCGGGTGAAGGTTGCGGCCTTTGTGCTTCCACTCTTGCTTGTCAAGGCTTCTCGTGAAGATCTATGCTATTGACAATTTAGATTATCTTTAGGTTTGTCTTTCTTTTGTGTTTGTTAGTGTACCCGGTGGAGGCACGTTTGCAGTCCGGTGGTGGCAGGTGGTGGTGTTAGAACTTTATGTGATTAAATCTCTACCCTAGGAACTCGTTCATGTTAAATCAATCAAAGATAGTGCTGAAATTAAACCTAAAGCATACATGGATCTGTAAGGTAGATCGATCTATGTCGTAGCCGTTCGCATGTATTGATCTTCCAAGACAGCACACCAAACCCTAGATCTTTCTGTAGATGGGAACAGAGAAGAGGTAATAACATATGTCTTGGGGACCATAACCCTCTTATTTATAGTTGTAATTTCTAATATCGCCCATCAAAATAATCAGAAATTACACTTTAGGTATCTACACTTTTCTGTCCACACCAAATAAAATACTTAGAATCCAAACCAAACCGAATGACCACATTTATTAGGATTCTATAATAGCGAATATCATAAATAAATATATGTAGACCCACAATTAGATTGTTAAATAAAATAAATATCCAACAATCTTCCACTTGGGGCACATATATTTAGCAAAGTACATTATAACCTTACGAGCTCAACTGAAACCACTATCATCACAAGTATTTCAACAATCCCATCCATCAGCTAAGTCAACACAGGATCAAAGCAGCTTTCGCCCAGCTAAACCAACAATTGTCATATGCATCAACCTCACTGAATGACATGGATCAAGTATGGAAGTGTAGCATGAAATTACACACAAAGTGACCATAACGTGTCTATTTTCAACTGGTCCTCTTTATAGAGATCACAAAACCTTAACCTTATGAGTTCAAATGTTAAACTTTATTTCGCGAAAATATGTCTATTACAAACCGTACGAGCATCAGACTCCCACTGAACCTTATCATCATAAAATGTACAACACCCATTTATAACAAATACGTATGAAAGACCTTGGGTGCCAATGCTTTAGTCAGCGGATCTGCCATATAAAGTCTGTACATAAATGCTCATTAGACATTGAACCATTTCGAACTCTACCTTCACAACAAGAAACCTTATGCCAATGTTCTTAGGCATTGACTAACCTTGTTGTTATTGGGATACAACACTACGGAATTATTATCACAAAATACCTTAGTGGTCTTTCATTCGCCATTTGCAGCCATGAAATGAAATTCCGCACCCATATCCCATAACTAATGGCTTCAAACCAAGCCCCAGATTTTGCCTTCAAAGTCGACGAAGCTATAAGTGTCTGCTTAGCACTTTTCCGAAAATTTCTTTTATTGACAAAAAGGAAGACATAGCTTAATGTGGATTTAAATGTAACCTTACATCCACCAATATATGAGTCAGAATACTAAATGATCTCTAATTGATCTGACTCATCATGTGTGAGCATAATTTATATTGTTTTGTATAAGTACCTTATTACCTTATAACCTTACTGGCTGCGACTAAATGATCCTTTCCAGGATCCCTCAAGTATAACTGTAATGTATGCTATATCCGAACGCATACAAACCTAAGAATACATTAGACTCCAAACAAAAGCACGTGGAGTCTACTGTATTTCCTCCTCCTCTTTTAAATTAGTATTATGGCACTGACTGAGACAAAATTGTCTCCCTTAAACACAAGGGGTATCATGTGGTTTGCAATCCGCCATGCCAACTCTTTTACAAACTTTATCGATATAGAACTTTTGCGATAATCCAAGAATACCTTGAGAATAATCCGAACCTGGTGTATCTGGATCCCTAATACAAAAAAAGTGCCACCAAACCTTTCATCTCAGATCTGGACAAGAGAAAGGATTTAGTTTCACACCTAAAATCTATATCGTTACTAACAAGAAGTAAGTGATCGGCATATTAAACCAATAATATGAGCCTACTCCCACTGAAATTATGGTAGACACATTCATCAACCGAATTTGCCTCAAAACCAAATGAGTCAATAATATAACGAAATATGAAATACCAATGACGAGAAGAATGTGTGAGTCTAGATGGATTTCCTTAGTTTGCAAATCATATTCTTTGTGTCACCTAATGCAAAATTTTCTGGCTACATCATATGAATTTCTCATCAATATCCTTATTGAGAAACTTTGTCTTTACATCCATCGTATTTAACTCAAGATCCATATGAACAACTAGAACCATTATTGTCCTGAAAGAGCCTTTCAAAGAAACCGAATAGAAAGTCTTTATTTAATCAATGCATTTCTGGGTAAAGCCATTAGTGACATGACAAGCCTTATATCTTTCCACATTACCACTTGAAATCCTCTTGGTCTTTTATATCCATAGGCAACCAAGAGATTTCGTTCCTTCTGGCAATGTTACAAGATCTCAAATGTCATTGTCCTTCATGGACTTCAACCATATTGCATAGCCTCGATCCACTTAAGAGAGTCAGAGCTTTACATGGCTTGGAGGAGGGTAACCAGATTGTCCTTCATAATACCAGGATCCTTATGATCAACGTGATAAACGATTTAATCATCATGATTTGTTGATCTCCTCTCTCTAGTGGAGTGCCTAAGTTGTGGCACCACTTGTTCCTCACATGGTGCCACATATGCTCATGTTGCTCCTGTATAGGTTCTTGAGGATGTTGAGGTTGCCTGATAAGAGGTTCGGGAATATTGTCTTGATCTGTATCTAGAAATGGTATAACATCCCATTGGGAAACCATATTGTTACCCACCGCCACTGTAGGAAGAGTCATGTTATACTCTTCTTCAAAGACAATATTTAAACCATATCTTCCCCCCAAGCTCAATATCCTCAAAAACCTTAACCCCATTAGTTCTCGTCTAAATAAAATAATTTGGAAATAGGATCATAGAACTTAAGCCCCTAGATCTTTTAGAATACTCCATTAAATAGAAGTTAAACTATATTGAGTCCAATTTTCTTTCATTAGGCTTATAAGGCCTTGCTTTAACTGGACAACCCTGAACATGAAGATTTCAAATACTGGGTTTTCCCAGTCCATAATTCATATGGGGTTTCAGTTAATGTTATAGTGGGTTCATTATGTATCATGTGTAAGCTGTTAACTTTAGTTTTCATAATATATGACTGCAAATAATTGTCTATGAATTTGAAACAATATTGATGACCAATCCAAGATACCATAGGGAATGGACTTCAAATGTCCGTATGCATCAATTCTAAGACGTCCTTAGAGAAATCATTACCTAATCTCCTTATATTGGTTTGTTATCCCTTAATACAACCTATACAGACAAAACCATCTGACATATCAAAGGAACCGAACGTTCCATTTGACACAAGCCTTTATATTCTTTTCTGAGAAATGTACCCTAGATGCTTATGTCCTAACCTATATGAACCCTTATTAAATGACTTTGTTTTGTGCCAAGATAGCTTACATGTAGATTTTCATTATAAAAAAAAAGACAATGGTATCCACCAAATTCAAATTATCACTGAAAGATGAATAACTGAGACCAATGATAAATGGATACTGAGAAAGACTAAATGTATCATCTTTAATTGAACAAGAATATCAAGATTTGTCCATAAAGAAATGAAAACTGGATTCCACCTTAAAGACATAAATTGGAAAATGAGGTTGTGTCAGTCTTGACACTTGAAAATCAGGTCGTGCCTTTTCTGACATGGAAATTCAGGTAAACGTAGTGTTCCTTACGTTTAAACGTAAGGTTCCTTATGTTTAAACGTAAGGAATTCAAATAGCTTTCTGACAAAAATCAAAGCAGTAAACGTAGGGTTCTTACGTTTAAACGTATATTAACTACGTTTAAACGTAAGGAAATTCAATAAATTAGGAAGCTCAATTATGTGTATTTCACTACGTTTAAACGTAGGTTCAAATGCATTGTTCTACGTTTAAACGTAGGTTTCCTATGTTTTAAATTATATTATCTACGTTTGGAAGTAGTAGATGGCAATTAATGTTGTTGTAAGGTACTTGTTCAATATACATCACACGAACGGGCCATTGTTCAGAGTCTTTCAAGTTAATATCAATTTTTCTAACCATTTCTTCTTCTTTAAAGTCCATTTGTTCATCTTTCAAGTCCATTTTTTCATCATTTAAGTGCTCAAATGGGTAAGATTTCTACGTCCAGACGTAGAAAACCTACGTCCAGACGTAGAAAAACCAGCCTAAACACAGAATTTCTCCCTTAATCGTCTTCTTCAAAATTTCTCCCTTACTTCAACCCACATAAAGAAAAATCAGGCTAATCCCCTTTATTAGTCAACAATATCAGACTAATCACCACAAGGCCAACAAATATCAGGCTAATCACCACTACAAAACACTAAAAATTGGAAAATATATACAACATAATTTAGGAAAACAATATAACAATAAAATGTTTTAAATGCATCATAAGGGGAAACACTTACACTATCTATATTGCTTTGATCCATTATGCTTGAGAGCAGAGGTGCCAAATCTGAATATTTGGTGCAAAATCGCCGTCAGACGTAAAGAAACTGATGAGAAACGTAGGGATTAGAACTAGTGGAAGGGGATAGAAGACAGAGAGAGAGAGAGTTATTCAAAACCCATCAGGACCTTACCGTTAAATGTAGGGTTCCTTACGTTTAAACGTAAGAAACCCTACGTCTAAACGTAGAGAAATTTGAATATTGCAACTTTCCTAATTTATTGAAATAGCCTACATTTAAGCGTAGATTCTTTACGTTTAAGCGTAAAGGAATCTACGTTTAAGCGTAGGTTATTTCAATAAATTAGGAGTTGCAATTATTCAAATTTCTCGCGTTAAACGTAAGATTCATTACGTTTAAGCGTAGAGAACCCTACGTTTACCTGATTTTCCATGTCAGAAAAGGTACGACCTGATTTGCAAGTCAAAGGTCTGACACAACTTGATTTTCCAATTTCTGCCTTAAAGACGGCCTGATAAGTCTCTTTCAAATCCAGAAAGTGTCTAGTCATCATTAATGACCCAATATCTCAACCTTCACAACATCACCATCACCCATATAGATGTACCTTTAAACATCAATTGGTGGTTAGTAATGCTAAATCCCTACATAAACACACTTATGTGAACAGTAGCACATGAATATAGTGGGAAATTAAATCCATCAACTCCCATTGTTCCTTATGTCAGTAATTTACCATATTGTGCAAGAAGAGAAAGAAAAACAAAATGCACCAAAATGGCATCAGTGTTGTCCAAATTATAATCCAAAGTTTGGAAATTAGATGAGCCATTTCCAGAATGTGCTCTCTTATGTTGCATATTCCCAGGTATCTTATAGAGAATAGTTTAGCCGACACAAAGCAGTCTCGCCTTTCTCTTCATGGGCATTGCACAAATCCTTAATAGTCAACATAATCTTAACGTCACTTCTAAGAGTATCCGGATTGGCTTCCTTCAAAATCATAAGACTCGACCTGTTCATCACTCCCCCTTTTCAAAGTACAATTTTTGATCACTTGTACTATCCTACAGTGAGATGGAGGATCTAAATGTCAAGTCTACGTCCATAATGACAAGGAAAACCTTTACTGTCATTTTTAAATCTTGAAGTTACAGGCCATAAGTGGAGAAATAACACTTAAATGAGCAGATATATTTTGAAGCAGAATTTAAAACCAAACAACAAAATAGCCCTAAGCTCACATATATAATCCGAAGAACAACCTAGTCAAACAAAGGTATATAAGATGTTCCCATCACAAGATACGGGGCACGACATTAATATCTCATCTTTGGACGATAATATTAACTCGTAATTGGCATCTCAAAGTAGTAATCAAATACTGACAATAAATCTTGTCAAACAATAGATCAATCTTTGGACTGCATCTATTATTCACATGGAACCAAATAGTTGTCACGTACTTATCACCACAGTTATGTTTATAATTCTGCCAAACAATATCCTCCTTTAGGCCGAACATTGTCCGCATGAATTTATAAACACAAACATTTTGCATCCACCGGTGAACCAATTCCCAAAGAAGCAATCAAATAGTGACAATACATCAATCCTGTCAAATAATAAACCAATCTTTGGACTGCGTCCATCATTCACATGGAAATCAAGAAACTGTCACATATTTAAAAATGCACCTATAAATTCGGTCAAACAATATCCTTCCTTTGAGCCGAACATTATCCGCATGAATTATAAATACAAATTGCTTTAACTAATTTACTCAAGGATATAAAATAAATGCAAATGCCGCAATATACTAATGTTCGAATTACCATAATGACCTAAAAAAAAAAGTTCTACTAAAACTGGGCTGCTATAAACGTATTTATTATCTTAAGTATCGTACAACACTTTACGTGAAACAGGCATGGAATAAATTTCAGAAATTGGAAAATCAGGTTGTGTCAGACCTTTGACTTGCCAATCAGGTTGTGCCTTTTCTGACATTGAAAATCAGGTAAACGTAAGGTTACCTACGTTTAAACGTAAGGAATACTACGTTTAAACGTAGATAAATCTGAATAATTGCAACCCCTAATTTATTGAAATAACCTACGTTTAAACGTAGGTTTCTTACGTTTAAACGTATATAACCTACGTTTTAACGTAGGTTATTTCAATAAATTAGGGAAGTAGCAATAAATGTATATTTCTCTACGTTTGAAAGTAGGTTAGAACGCATTAATCTACGTTTAAACGTATGTTTTCTACGTTTACAAAGAAATTATCTACGTTTGGAAGTGGTAGATGGCAATTAATGTTGTTGTAAGGTACTTGTTCAATATACACCACATTACGAGCTGTTTTTCTCATTCTTTCAGAGTATTGCATGTTAATATACATTATCTAACCACTTCTTCATCTTTCAAGTCCATTTCCTCATCATTCAAGTGCTCAAATGGGTAAGTTTTTGCTATTTAATTTGTTTTAATTCAATTGCTCAATGTGATTATGTTATTTATGCTAGTAATGAAATGTACTTAAACTAATTGTGTATTTTTTAGTAGGTTGTTTATGTAATGTTTATACATTTAAGTAGTGTGTTTAAGTCTTTTCTTAATTAGTGTTATTGTTTAGGGTTTAATTAATAGGGTTTAGTGTAAGTAATGATATGTATTCAACGAAATGTGTGTTTTAAGTAGTAATTATGTTATTTATATTGTAGTAATGATATGTATTTATCGAAATGTGTGTTTTAAGTAGTGATTATGTTATATATATTGTAGTAATGATATGTATTTAGCTTGAAATGTGTGTTTTAAGTAGGTTGTTTATGTAATGTTTACACATCTAAGTAGTGTGTTTAAGTCTTTGGTATTGTTCGATTGTAGTATACTTTGGTATTGTTGATTTGGTATTGTAGTTTTGAGAAGTTGGGAAATTTGTTGTTGGTAGTAATGGAATTGTCCGTATTGATGGTTTGATCTTGCATAAGGGTCTTTATTCTACCAAAAATGGTAATTGAAAATGGCTTTGTTTCAAAGACCATTGTTATTGGAATATTGATCACATTTAAACTTAGAGTGAAAGAGTTTTAAGTGTTAATAGTCTTTGTTTCCTTGTTGGGGTTTAATTAGTAGGGTTTTCGTGTAAGTATATATTGTTTTCTATTTGTGATAAATTTGCTTAGGTAGGGTTTTGAATTATTATATTGAATGTCTATAATGACTTGAATTGTTTTTAAAAAAAAAAAAACAGATAATCGCAACTCTATGATTGTTGTCTCGTTCAACGGAGAATTTACGTACGATCCTCTCTATAACCGGTGGAATCATGTAAATGGATCGATGTTCTCATTATTTGTCCCAAAGAAAATAGGATTGAATCGTTGTTGGATAAAGTGCATTTGAGGCTTGGTATTGATCGGTCGATTCAAAGCTCAACCTAAAAGCTTTGTTTACTTACGGTAGTTTGGGGAATATACCACGATGATATCTTAGGCGACGAGACACTAAATGGTTACATCGGCGGCCTCGGCGGTAAAAATGTGATTTTTTGCGTGAATGCTACACCAAGTGAATGCAAACAATGAATCGATATTTGAGGATGATGGCATTGATTTAAATCAAGATTTCAATGCCCCGGATGATAACAATAATTCGGATTATAGTCTTGGTAATTTCCTTCTCCGGTACAAGAACTTGATCTGAGATCCAAATTTTAATCCATTCGAGCAGCAGTATGGATGTAGTGGGTTTGAAAACCATGTTTCTACACAAAGGCTTGGTGAAGCTTGGACCAGCAGATTCGAGTATGAACCAGATTAGACCAAGTCATAATCTTTCAAATCAACCTTCAAGTAGTCGTGCTCAACCTATCCAATGACCATATAATTTGTTTGGTGGATCAGTCACTAGTTTTTGGCTTCTCCGTTTGCACCTCATATTCAAACCGATCAAGCGGGCGGGGATGACAACGATAATCGTGGTGCCAATGCTAGGGGCTAGTGTACGAGAAGATTATTCATGGAGGATTCCCACATTTGAAGATGATGATTTACCGCGGTGTCTATCTACCCGATGCGTTACGTATGAATGGCGTGAGCGAATTGTTCATTGGGAAGCATTATGATTCTAAAGAAGATTTTAATTTGAAAATAAAATCGTATCGCGGTTGCCAATAATTTTCAGATGAGATTGGGTAGGTCGGATACACGTTGCTTGTATTACACATGTCTAAACGATACATGCAAATGGCATGTAAGGGCGAAAAAGGTGAAGACAAATACAACACATACATTTGAGATCACAACATTGAATGATATGCATACTTGTGCCTCTCAGAATGCGGATAATGACAATCGACAAGCAACACCTATTGTTATTGCGAGTCTGCTAAGTCAGAAAATGGAAGAACTCGGCAATGAGTATAAACCCAGACATATTATGGAAGACATGCTCACATCTTATAGTGTACAGTTGACTTATGACCAAGCATACCGAGCTCACGAGATGATGAGAATGCTGGTTAGAGGTTCACCGACGGAGTGTTACAATCACGATACCCTCGTACCTGTGGATGGTGCGTGAGGCCAATGAAGGGACCTATGTTGACTTTCAGCTTGATAATCTGGGAAGGTTCGGTAGTTGTTTCATGGCTTTGGGAGCAAGTCGTCGTGGTTTCAAGTATTGTCGACCTATTTTGTGTGTGGGCGCCACTCATCTAAAACCCGTTTCTCAGGTCAACTATTTGTTCTTTATTCTTTGTAGATGCCGGTGACCACCTATTCCACTGTAGCCGTCGGTATTCTTTGAAAAAGAATGCAATGATTCATGGGGTATTTCATGAGACAATTGAGGGTGGCCATTGAAGGTATCCATCTTTGAAAATTTGAGCTTTATATCGGCGAGACACAAGGCTATTAGAAATGCGGTTGGTCGGGTATTTCCCAATGCATATCACGGTGTTTGCTATCATCATTTAAAGGGCAATCTAACAAAAAATGGAAGGATCATGGTTTTGTGAAGACACATTCTATCAAACAGCCTATGCATTCTCGGAGGCCGAATTTCTCGAAAGTACGCCTTAATCAAGGCACAATGTCTTGGTGCATATCTAAAACTAGAAGAAATAGGTGTTGAGCGGTGGGCGCGTGCCAAATTTCTGGGAAAGATACGCCTTAATGACAAGCAATTCTGCTGAAAGTTTCAAGCGTGTGATTAGAGGAGCTCGTCGTTGGCACATTCTAGCCTCTTGGAATTCATTAGAGCTACAACTGCGAGAGATGGTATCATGATAGACGTCAGAAGGCGCTTGATTGTGCGACTGTGTTAGCACCGGAGATCGATGAAATAGTGGCTTCGAATATTACTGCTAGAAGGAAGTTCAGGGTTAATCCTATTAACCCCAATGAGTTTGAGGTTCATGGAAATAACTTGCTTCATGGGACGGTAAATCTACGAGAGAGGAAGTGTTATTGTGGTTATTTTGAAAAATGGAAATACCATGTGCGCATGCTATAATGACCGAAACAACACGAGAATTAGTCCACCCGAACTCTACATTCACGGTATTATAAATTTGAATGTTTCAAGGAGATTTACATGGGTAGCATATATCCAGATTCCTAACGAGGAGGATTGGGATGTTCGGAGGCGGTAAGAAACATGAAAGTCGGAGTGCCTAATATGAGATATCGCGCCTCTTTTGTCGGTGGAGCTCCAAGAAGAGGTAGAATTAATACCACTAGAATCCCTTACGAATGGGAGCGTCCAGGTCATCGAGAATGTATGTACTAATTGCAAACATCCAGGACATAATGAGCTAGTTGCACGCAATACGGTAGGAAGTCATTGATTTTTGTTATGGTGGTATTAGAATGTAGTATTTTATTAATGGATTGTAGTAATTATTACGGGGCTTACAAACATAAAAACACGACGCTTACACACAATAAAAAAGAGTAATGATACAGGGCTTACAAACATGAACTTGTTGGTACCACATTGTGAACTTGTTTTCCAGCTCGTCCGGAAACTTTTTCAACGGAGTCCATCTCACAACGTTATCACCGGGCATATTGACTATGTGAGACCCGTGGTCAAATACCGTGGTCGGCTAGTAGTCTGACGGGTCGTCAATCTTCTGTCAATTGCATCAACCGCCTTTCGTTTACCTAATTGTACAACAGTTGGGCCACCAGCTAAACAAATTTCAATACATGATCAAGTTAGATAGTTTTTCACAATATAATTTATAATTCCGATATTAAAAATCATATAACTTACTATAATCCATCTCAGGCTCCACAAACGATGCCTGGCTGGGCGTAGCCTCGGGAGGGTGAGAGGGCGTAGCCTCGGTAGTAGCCTCGTGAGGAGGCGTAGCCTCGGGAGGGAGGGTCGTAGCCTCGGTAGTAGCCTCGGGAGGGGGAGGGGGCGTAGCCTCGGTAGTAGCCTCGTGAGGGGGAGGGGGCGTAGCCTCGGGAGGGGGAAGGGTCGTAGCCTCGGTAGTAGCCTCGGGAGAGGGAGGGGGCGTAGCCTCGGGAGTAGCATCGGATGATCTGCATCAAATTAGGCACTCTCATCAATAACCTACTAAACAATAATTATATATAATACAAATTTCAATATAAATAACCTACTAAACAATAATTATATATAAATAACATAATGCTTACCCGAATAAGCTTCCTCCACGAATAAATCGTCGACGGAATCCTTCTCGACTCCCTCCTTCTGAACTCCCTCCAGCTGCACTCCCTCTTGCCCGGGTTGGGAAATGCCTTCAAGAATCTTATCAAACCCGAGCATCATCATCGGGTCGTCGGCGGACGGGGTAGGAGATGAATAAGTATCTTGTCGATATCTTTGACCCGGTGGAGATCGTCGATATCTTTGACCAGGTGGAGGCTGCCGACGGTGGAGACCGGTCGATATCTTGTCAAGATCTGATGACCTGTGTGTAGACCCATCGTGGGGAAAGCGAGAAGATGTGCCCGGTCGATTATCATGTGGAGGAGGTGAAGGAGGTGGAGGAGGTGGAGGCCGATGAGGGGTAGAGGCGAAAAGATGTTGCCGGTTAGTATCATAATACATACAACTAAATTTATCGCATAAATAAATTGACAATGAAATAATTTTTACTGATCTCTGGATGGCGGCGTCTGCATCAACCCCTTAAGTTCAAGAAGTATCGCCCCATGCTCATTACGCATTTGTATAACCTCTCGAATTACTTGCGGTTCTCGTCATTCTCGCCGTAATTTCCTCCCGGATGTCATTCAACCCATTATCTATCCTTCTCTTCACGATACTATAAAGCCCAAAGTGAGCTTCATCTTCTTCATCGATTCATCTTCTTCCGCTGTAGCAGCATCGGTGTATGAACTGCATGCGGCACACGTCGTGAATGAGGAGGTAGGCGGTTGTGAAGTAGAGGATGTGAAGTCGAGGTAGACTGTTGTGTAGCAGAGCGTACTTGCTGTGTAGTAGATGGACGTCTAGGAGGTGGCCGTGAAATTGGTACAGGCCGAGGGATCACACGTGGCGGCTCATTAATCTCCGCATCAGGGATGCCCCTATTTAGCATCAAATCCCTATCAACTTCCCTTGCAGCCAGGTATCCTGTAACAGGGCTCTGCAAACAATGTATATTTCATTAGAATCAACAATAAGAAAATGTTTAACCATACCGGATATAATTAAGAGAATATGTTTATTAAGCTTATTACCTTGCTTGCCTTCGCCAACACCCCCTTCCACTGCGGAGGGGTAGTCTTGCAACTCCATCTCAGCATCCGAGGAGCTGCTTCAGGAGCTCTGAGGGTGGCAGCAATAGTCGGAACAACAATGCCCTGGAGGGTCTCGTAAGCCCAAAACTGTAAGGCATGTATAACCCCTTGTATCGTCACCCTGCCTTCTGCACTTTCCTTGTAGGTATTCATCATGCGACAGATCTTTCTATAAGTCTGATCCCACAACCAAGTACCCCATGGAAAGTCATTTAGGCCTTGTACATTCTCGACCAAATAGAAGGTCTCACGAGGTACCTTAGTAGTCTCATCATGACCCATCATAATACCGTGAATAAGGTAGACTAAACCTACACGGTAGAGAACTTCAGGATGCTCACCCTCATCCAATAACCATCTCTCAATATCCGGTATGGTGATCGGTTTTGCGTCAGGATGATGGATGTGGCCGTATGTCCCCTCAGCAAAACACCTGGAATAACTATCGGGAGCTTCCGGGAGATCACCGAACCTAAAACCGGTCATCATGCAAAACTCCCGCCTACCGAACTTCGCGGTCGTCTCACCAAATCTAAAATGAAGCTCACCGGCCACATTCGGATAAACGGCACTGAAACATACATATTGCAAAATTTTGGCGGAAAACTGCCAGTGCTCGTACATTTGAATGAATTCTCCAAAAACCCCACCTCTTAATGTTGCCTCAAATCCGATCCTCCTCATGTGAATGTCAAGAAGATCCGAGAGCTTGTTATTTTCCCCTCTAAAAGTCCATGTCAAATTTTCCTTTACTTTGTAGACATCAGTTCCATGAGGCCAATCAAACTGTTAACAAATAGCATTGTTTCAAGTCAATCACACACATATACTAGTCAATCACAAGCTTTATACACTAACATTGTGAAGTAAATCAACTATATAGTACATCTAATACCAAAGAAGAAAAAACAGAGCTACCAATACCTAAATGATTAATGTAAGTGTAAGTGTGATCAATATTTCCAATAACAATGGTCTCTGAAAAACATAGCCATTTTCAGTACCATTTTGGGTAGGAACAGCACCCTTATGCACGATCAAACCATCAAGCCTCAATCAATCTCAACATATTCAAGAAAAAATGCATATTAACACCATACTCATACACTATCAACTTAAATGTCCCCAATTTAAACATATCTAGCCACATTTTGCATGTTTTTATCAAATTAGAATCAAGACTGGAAAAATCTGCATACAAAAATACACAAGAGGCCTTAAGAACAGTTCTCTACGTCCAGACGTAGAAAAACCTACGTCCAGACGTAGAAAAACCTACGTCCAGACGTAGGAAAACTACGCTCAGACGTAGACAACCTACGTTCAGGCGTAGCAAAACATACGTTCAGGACGTAGCAAAACCCGGAAAAACACACAATTCCTCCTTAATCGTCTTCTTCAAAATTTCACCCTTACTTCAACCCACATAAAGAAAAATCAGGCTAATCCCTCTATTAGTCAACAATATCAGGACTAATCACCACAAGGCCAACAAATATCAGGCTAATCACCACTACAAAACACTAAAATTGGAAAATATATACAACATAATTTAGGAAAACAATATAACAAGCAAGCGTTTTAAATGCATCATAAGGGGAAACACTACACTTTTTATAATGCTTTGATCCATTATGCTTGAGAGCGAGAGGTGCCAAATCTGAATATTTGGTGCAAAATCGCAAATCAACGTAAAAAGCGCAGATGAGAAACGAGGGATTTGAACTAGTGGAAGGGGATAGAAGAGAGAGAGAGAGTTATTCAAAACCCTTCAGGAGCTTACCGTTAGACGCGAGTACTTACGTTTAAGCGTAAATAACACTACGTTTAAGCGTAGTTAAATTTGAAGTTTTAATTTATTGAAATAACCTACGGACATATATTTTCAATGGGATGTCACCATCCACTAATTCAAAAGCTTTATTTAAAGCCATATTTCAACTCGGATGTTGTTTAGAATGCCGCTAATAACATTACACTTTATTGATTTCCAAAAACGATTGATATGGTATTCAAGTAATATATGTATATATATATATATATATATATATATATATATATATATATTAACTACATGTGACAAGTGACAACTATACAAGCCTTAAATACATGTGATTTGTTGGAATAAATGACATGCACTAAAACAAGCCAAGGATTCTCTTAAAAACAACAATGCATGCCTGCCTGCATATAAAACTATTCTCTAATTCTCCATATAATCCCAATCATTAAGAGAATCATCAATTCCCTAAAAACAACAAGAACGTTACAAAAGCTTAATTATATTTAATCAACCAAAATTACTTCCTGCTAATTTAATCAACCAAAATTACTTCCTGCTAATCATTATCAACCCTGTTAAATTAACAATTAAAAACTAATAACCACAAATCACATTAAATTAAATATCACAACCAACATGTCCCCACCTTGTTAAATTGACAATACAAAACTAATAACCACAAATTACATTAAATTAAATATCACAATTAACATGTCCCTAAAAACACCAAGAAGATTGCAAAGCTTAATTATATTTTAAACAACAAAAGTAGTAATCCTACTACCCTCAAAAAAAAAAAAAAAAAAAAAGTAGTAATCCTACTAATCATTATTCACATTGTTAAATTAATAATTAAAAACAATAACCACGAATTACATTAAATTAAATAATTAAAGCACAACCAACAACAAATCCATTAAATTAATAATGACGATGGACACAACAATAATACTGATGTTTTTTCAACAATTATTATTGCGTAAATTTCAAGCCAACCAACCCACCAGCCAACCGGTCCGGACTAACCACTACTTTCCAACCTGTCCTGGTCCCAACCCAACCCCAACCCAAATTAATTAAATTAAAAAACCCGAAATTCCCCACATATAGCAATCAAACAGTGACCCGAATCCTCCTTCTATCTGAACCCGAAAGCCCAAACCCGACCCGAATTTCAGAACCTCTGTATTTTATCACCTTTCACAATCGGGTTAGCTTTAGCTATGGCTTCTCGTCCTTCACCTTTAAAGTCAAACGTACAACCATGCTTCTCCGGGTACCTGTGGACACCACAGAAGGTACAACCACATTTGCAGCTGAACCCCATAACCCCAACCTTCTTCTTACAAGTCAAACACCTATTACTCATCTTCACCGCCGGAGCCGCCGCCGCCGCCGCCGAAGAAGGCACATAATCTTGTTTCTCCACCTGCTCAGCCGATTCCGCCGCCGCAGAAGACGAGGAAGGTGACGCCTTTACAAGCGATGCCGGAGAGAAAGGAACAGGATTCACGAGCTTATCTAAAGCAACTTTAGCTGCAGCTTGCTGCTCCTCCTGCAACCGGAACGAATTATAGCACTTCGAGCAGAGATTGTTCGTCGCCGCCGTGCCGAAAAACCCACATCCGTTGGCGCACAATACCGGCTCCGATGGCTGGTAGCTTGTAGCGTCGTTCATGTTCTTTCCTTCAGAACCCATTGATCGATCTAAATCTTTTGGGAGAAATGATTTCAAATTCGTTTCTTGGATTATTCAGAAAATTTTGTTAGGATATTAAGCAAGGTGTTTAGAGGAGGGGTTGTGGAGGATTAAATAACGATTTTGCTGGTCAAAAAATCAGCACAGTGACGTGTGAGGAACATGAATTGACGAAATTGACATTGAACTTGGTCTAATGTGTGTGTAATTAATGGGCATTTTGGTAATTTAGTTAGGGAGATTGCCGACTTGATAATTTTAAGCCTACTCAGTTAAGGAAAGAAAAGAAAAGAAACTAGAAATGTCTAGGAAAACGAGGAGACTATGGTTTTATTTTTATTATTATTTTTAGATAAAAACAATTTTAGTTATGGATAAAGACATGTTTAGCCTTGAGTGTTTAATGTAAAATTGTCTATATTCATTGAATATTATTAATTCAATTGTCGAGAATTAAATATTGGGGAGATACACTTCCACAAATTTCTAAAACAAGTAGGAAACGAGAAGTTTTCCTTTAAGAAAAAAAAGAGAGAAAAAACCGTTTTTAATTTAGGGTCAAAAATAAAACGTTTTTGATATTCTCAATGGACAGCTGCAAAAAGAAAAGATAAATGAAACAACAAAAAAACTACTTTTGAAAGAGTCATGAGTGTTATCCTATAATATCTTTATCTTTAATTAATATACATCTAGAAGATAGAAAACAAAACAAAAATAAATAAATTATCGACTTGTTTATCAATTCAAGAGCAAATCATAAACTTTTTCAGCATTCAAGTTATAATGTAAGTGTCAATAAGACATTAGTTCAGTGGTAGTCATTGATGTTGTTAGTCTGGAAGTTTTAGGTTCAAGTCACGATGAGGACAAAAATATATATGTGTATATATTGTCAAGGTAATAACTCAATGCATCAAAGCTTTTGAGGGATGTTATTAGGTCTTGGCGTCATATCTTTGAGTTAAGAATTTATAAACCGTCATCTTTTATTTTTAAGCGAATTCAAGCTACATAGTACATATTAAGTATATGATTTTAAGTGGTATATCTTCATTTTTCTCGAAATGACTGGGTAAAAAATTTTGTTTTATGCATGTTAATTCTTTATGTGATTTGTAGAAGACTATAAAACCTTTTCGTGTGCCGAAGATGTTGCACTTATACCCAACTTACGGTAGAAATTTATGAGTGATTTTATGATCTGACGATTGTATAAAAGTTATATCGAAAACTAAAATTGTAATAAAAGATAGTTCAATGTAAATTCATGTTCAATTCCTATAACGTGTGAATTTCAGAAATGTGATATATATTTTATATAAAAAAATTGAAAAACGACTCCTCCTCCTTTTTTTTTGGGAAATATGACTCTTGTGTGTGTAATGTCAAATCATGTTAAATGATGTGATTTGGAATTAATATTACGATTTAATGTGAAGAGATAGTCCTAGTCAAATGAAATCAGACCGACGGTTGGGAACCAGGAGCCGACGGTTTAATCAACCTGCGGTTGGTGGAATCAGTGGTTGGGAGGTTGGGGGGTGGTTGGAGCATTTTGGAAACCGAGAACCGGACGGAACCGGAGGTTTAAACCGGTCGGAACCGAACCGAACAGATGGTTGAACCGCCCAACAATCAAATTTCAACAGCTATTTTTTTCCCTCCCAAACACCAAAAAAATCCTATAAATACTACCACATTCCATAAAAATCCTAGACCAATCTCCTCTCAATTCTTACAACTTCTTCTCTCAATTCTTACATATATTCTACTCATTTATTTGATTATCAAGTTTGTTTAGTTGTTAAAAGCAACAATCAAATTCTTTACTTTACGATACCAATTTTGAAGTTGTTACGATTTAATCGTTACTTCAATACGGTTTTAGTTATAAGTAAATTTGGTTTTGTATTTTATTCAACTAATTTTTTACAAGTATAAAAATTTCAATTTTATAATCAAATTTACTTTACTAGACCGAAATTTGAAGTTGTTACGATTTAATCGTTACTTCAATTCGGTTTTAGTTATAAGTAAATTGGTTAGTTAAATTAAAAGGTTTTATAACCGTTAGATTTAATTTAGATTTTGTACAATGTCAACAAGAGGTGAAACATCAAAAGGCAATGAAATGTTACTTTCCGTGATACACACGGTTGTCTTGAGTCGGATGATTTTCTTTGGTGGCTGTATTCCCAACATTTTGAGACCTATCACGGTAGTCACATTTCGATTCGTCACTTCGAGACACCTTTAGGTTTCGATCAAGATGATTTTGATAGTCATTACGACGATATCATGTCTCAACCTGAAAATTTTAACATCAACCTTAACGAAGCTCAAGATAATGATGAAGTCGACGTTGATGATGATGATGATGTATTTACTAGGGATGCTTCCCGTGCTAGACAAGGACGTGGTAGGAGTCGTGTGGCTGTAAGAACACCGCGTGGTGCTAGTGCTAATCCTACTCCTACTCCCGAGTCAGTCGATTTAGATGTTGATGAAAGTACCTGATCCAAAGCACAAGAAAAAAAGGTTAAAATCGAGAATTTTTACGGAATTTTTCATAAGATTCCTCGGACTGATGAATTATCATTAGCTAACCCCGGAAAGTATTTCTTCGGGGTGTGCAATTTCTATGGCAAAAAATACCAATTTAAACATGCCGGTGGTTATGGATCGATGCGGGGTCACATATTAAGTAAACACCCGGAGAAATTGGAAGACAGCGCGTCTCAAGCCCAGCTAAACATGCCGAGCTCCAGCGGAGGTAACACTAAACCACTCTTTATTTACACTCGTGATAACTGTAGAGATCTAACCACGGATCTTATTGCGGGGATGGGTCTTCCTTTTAGCTTTCCTGAGAATCCTATTTTTGAAACTTACGTACAAGGGCTTTGCGGCCGGCATTTACTAAGATCCATCGTACTTGCGGTTACTAGGGATTTCAAAAATAAATTTATTAAACAACATAATATTATTAAAGAAAGTTTGAAGAAAAATAAATTCCGAATGTGTATGCGTGCCGATATTTGGAAGGATAGGAGGACAAACAATTATTATTTGGGCATGTAAATCTCATTTGGATTGACAACACTTGGATTGTCAAAAAAGTTACTTGCTTTTCGTTTATTTAACGAAACTCATAATCTTCTAACATTGCATCTTTATTAGTTGATATTTTTGAGGAATACGATTTAAAAGATAAAGTTTTTCTATTGTGTTTGGCAATGCTTCAAACAACATTGCTTAATCCCGACTTATCCCGATATTGTGAACCTGTTTGTAACGGTCAATTTTTTCGTTTAGATGTTTATGCCATATTTTTAATTTATGTGTAAAAGATTGTCTAAAATTTTTTGACCATAATATTAGTACGATAAAAACTTCGATTTCACATGTGTTAGGTAGAAATATTCTTGTTAATATGTGGTATAAATTTCTAAAAGAGAAAGGTCATCATACTATCAAGCGCATAAAGATGTAATCGCATGGGTGGAACACGACTTATGATCTTTGGAAAAAACAAACAAAATTAAAAATACCTTTTGTGAGTTTTTAAATGAACACTGCCCGAGCGAATATCGTTTGTATCCCTCTATTTGGACTGCATGCAAGACACTGATGGATGTTTTTGAAGTATTCAATAAATTTACTGAATTGTTTTCAAAATGTTATCAACCCACATAACATTTAGTCTTGCCTGCTAGTGTAGAAATAACTGCCAAGTTTGAAACCATGGAACACGACGCTGCATTATTTCAATGTTTAGGGCCGATGAAGGAGAAATGGAATAAGTATATGTTGTATATTCCTGACACTTATCTCATTTCTTCTATTCTCGACCCTCGTTTAAGACTATTAGGTGTGTCTAACATGTTAAGTGCTTACTATGATGCTTTGTCTGATATTCATAGAGTGCCCCCGGTAGATTTAAAGTTGAAGTAGATAGACTTGAAAATTATTAAACACTTTGTATGTTGAATATAAGCGTATGTATGGATTGAGAAACGAAGCGGTTCCCAATCCATCCGCAAGTGCTTCTACTAACCCTGCAGGTGTCCTACGGGGACTTAAAAAAGTTCTGAATAAAATTAATTCTAAACGACAGAAGGGAGCGACAACCTCATCCGATCAACATAGAGATATCCAAATTTTTAAACACAACATTTGAAGGCTATGAAACCGAAACCTATGATTTCGACTTCGACTTATTGGGTGGTGGAAGAGACATGCTAAAGAATTTCCAGTGCTAGCAATGATAGCGGTCGAGTTTTTAAGTTGTCCTGTTTCGACCGTCACTGTTGAACGATGTTTCAGCATGGCAGGATATGTGCTTACCAATAAAAGATGTTCGCTTCATCCCACCAATTTAGAGAAGCAAATGTGTTGTCAAGGGTACGATCCGAGAAGAGGGTGCAAGACATTGAGTCAGAAGATGATGAGTCACAGTTCGAAAGCGGTGACACTGAAACTTCAGGAGGAGGAGCAAGCAGTCGAAATACCGACATCGATTAAAGGTACGCAATTTATATCTTACTTATATATTTGTTACAATTTATAAAACAACTACAAAAGACTAAAAAAAACTATAAGAAACTACTAAAACTACATATATATATATAAAACCGATAAAAGACTAAAGACTACAAAAAAACCATAAAAAAATCAGATAGAAACTATAAAAGCACTATTAAAAATAACTATAAAGACCTACAACTAAAAACACCCAAAAAAACAACACTATACAAAGCTAAAAAAAACCTATAGAAAACTTTTTTAAAAAAACCTTATAAACACAAAAAAAAAAAAAAAAAAAAAAAAAAAAAAAAAACTAAAAAACCTATAGAAAACTACAAAAAAAAAAAAAACCAAAAAAACCATATACTAACCTAACAAATTGTATGAATCTAGAAAATACAAACACATAAAAATACTATAAAATACTACAATAAAACAAACATTTAAAAAAGCTTTAAATACTATAAAAACATATAAAAGACCATAAAATAATACAAAAACAATAAAAACCTATAAAAAACCATAACAACACTATACAAAACTAAAAAAACTATAAAATACTATAAACATGTATGAAAAAACCTATAAAAGAAAAAAAAAAAAAACAATAACATAAAGACTATAAGAACTTATAAAAACAACAAAAAAAAAATATAATAACCTATCAAACAAACTATAAAAGACTAAAAAAAAAACAAGCAAATAACTACGTTGATTTTGATTTTTATATACGATCGCCACCAACACGATTATATATAAAAGATATAAATGAAAGTAATGAATTTCAGTACAGCTTTAAAAAAATACACAATTTTCATATAAGAAAAACAAAACATTATATCTCACGTAATATTTAGGGAAGGAATTTGAGAATGATGAAAAAACATAAATGGAGTGCAAGGACATTTTTCTTTTTAGATGTTATAAACGACAAAAACAAAATATTTGGACAAAAATACCCTTGTTACTTTTTACCCTTCTATAAATAGTAATGATCAAGAAACAAGTAATGCTTAATTCATAAAATGTAAGTAACATCCAATGAAAAAAGTAATGCAAGTCTAAAAACAAGTAGTAACAACCCTTATTTGTTAAAATATAAGTAGTAATGACCCGTAAAATGTCGTAATAGCAGAATGACCCGTAACATTAAAATGTCGTAACGTCCAATAAACAAGTAATGTGACCTAAAAGAAGTAGTAACAACTTTGTAAAATGTCGTAAAATCCAATAAGCAGTAATGTGAACCCATAAAATAGATAAAGTACATCAAAAAATGTAGTAACGTTGCAAAATTAATAGTAACAACCCTAAACCCTAAACTTTTTCAAAAATAAAAATAAAAATACGACTGATAATCGGTGCGCCGTCACCCTCCTTCTCCTCCGGAAATCGCAAGCAGGCGTGCACGACTTGTCACCTCTCCTCCTCCTCCCCAAATCATCCCCAAATCCTAATGCCCATCATAATGAGCGAACCGAATCGAGACAATAAAGGTCCGAATCACTTTGTGATTTGATTGACCAGCCCATAAAAAAACGACAATCGGCCATTGGAATTAAACCCATAAATCCAATTCCGAACAGAAACAGGTCCGAATGGGTTTAATTCCTTTTGACCATAAGCATGTCATTTCCAATGGGTTTAATTCCTTTTGTCCGAATCAGGTCCGAATCAGCCTGTGAAGCTTTCGGCTGCGAATCTTTCACATCAGAAATGGAGAAGCTTCGATCTTTGACATCAGAAATGCCACGCCATTCGAATGGAGAAGCTGCGATCCAT
The DNA here is from genome assembly GCA_026214975.1 of Gentiana macrophylla. Classification (NCBI taxonomy): domain Eukaryota; kingdom Viridiplantae; phylum Streptophyta; class Magnoliopsida; order Gentianales; family Gentianaceae; genus Gentiana; species Gentiana macrophylla. The sequence goes on from CM047806.1 coordinate 125,921,533, forward strand.
AATTTAAATGCCTTCCATAAGACACAGAGAATCGGTTGTAGAATCGCAGCAAGCCTTCACGAATTTGGAAACTCGTGTTGCAAATCCACTGAATCGAAGCATTAAATTGGAAGGATATCACCGTATTTTGAGTTGTGGACGGCGGCTTCAACATTTGCGGGGATAAGGAACGCAAATCTGGCTGTTAAAACATGTAAAGGGAAGGAAAAAAAAGGGTAATTTAGTCAAATAAAGTTTGTGTTTTGTCTTATAAAATAAGCGTGTCTGAAACCCTATTAAGTCACAAATTAGTCCTTTTGGACAAAAACCTATAATATTTAATAAAACAACATTTTTAATCAACGTATACTTAAAACCAACTAAAAAAACTTATAAAAAAAACATATAAAAGACTAAAAAAACAACAATAATAAAAAAAACTATAATAACCTATCAAACAAACTATAAAAGAGTAAAAAAAAAAAAACAATAAGAACTACGTTCGCTTTGATTTTTTTTATATGTTTCATGCCTCCGACACGATTACATATAAAAGATACGTAGACAACCGAATTTCCGGTACAAGTGTTGGAAAAATAACACAATTTACATATAAGAAAAACAACACAGTATAACTCACGTAATATTTAATAAAACAACATTTTTAATCAACGTATACTTCAAATCGACTAAAAAAACCTATAAAAAAAACTATAATAGACAATAAAACAAAAATAATAAAAAAAACTATAATAACCTATCAAACAAACTATAAAAAACAAAAAACAAAAAAACAATAAGAACTACGTTCGCTTTGATTTTTTTATATGTATATCGTCATAAACACGATTACATATAAAAGATACAGTAAATGACAATTTCCGATCAAGCGTTGAAAAAATAACATAATTTACATATAAATAAAATAACAAAATATTAGTATTATATTTAAAAACGAATAGAAAACTATTTATAAAAAAATATATATTACATTCGCTTTAGTAATTATAGTGAAAAGAATAATAATTTGTTAGTATTATATGAAAATGTAAAAAAAATAAAAAAATAATGAAAATTTAAAGCGAGTGGCGCGAGCAGGTGATCGATCGAACCGTGAACCGGTACTAAATCTTCAACCGGCCGGTTGAACAAACCGCTGTTAATTTTCAACCGCCCAAACCAAGCAAAGACCAAAACCGCCGGTTCGGTTCCGATTCGGTCGGTCCGGTTGGTGCATTTGGCCAGGAGTACTATGAAGAGATCGTGTTTATAGGACTGTAAAATAGACAAAGTAGTTAGAAATAAATGTACATAAAATGACGGTACAAATGTCCTTCCGGTTGAGAAAGATATATCCCCCTAATAAAGGAAAAGATAAAGGTCTTTCATTTGAAAGATAAGATGATGATATTCAAAAGAAATAGATTTAGTTGAAACAAATTATATTTCTTTATTAATAAATATTTTATCTTTAGAATTATTTATTTTGAATTAGGTTGTTATCATTTTTCTCTCTATACTATCTGATCGAGAAGTATTGTATCATTGATTCGTCCATTCAATAAAAACAAAGTTTGAGTCTTCCGCCTGTAGCATTCTCATGTTCCAAATACAAGTGTCGAGATGGCTGAGTTTCATGCTAATTGTGTCATAGTGTCCAAAATAATACAATTTCTTGCATAAAATTATTGAGAAATTAGGGATAATGACATAATCTGGAATATTTTTAAGTATAATGACAGCTACATATTTTTTATAGGAAGAAGGAAAAGCTGCATAATTTTATAAGCGAGAATGACAACAGTGAATCCGAAAATCATGAATCTCGGTGAATCCGAAATCGGTGAATTTCGACAGTTAATCGAAAATCGGTGAATTTCGATAATGAATTTTGAAAATTAGTGAATTTCGAATGGTGAATTTGGGAGTGAATTTAAGCAGGTTAATTTTGAGCACAAGTGAATTTCGATGATGAATAAATAGTTTTGTCGCTTTATCACGAAAGTTTCAAAAGATCGTCGTTTCTACTCGATTAAGGAAATATTTCTATCTTTCTCCCTAATTTCCCCAAAATTAAATTTAAAAAAATAAAAATTCTTGTGCTGCATATCCTCCATCTGCCCAGATGAATATGGGATTGCATCAATCATGAGTAGGTTTTTTTTTTTTCAATTATTCAACAAATCCATAAAATCTTTTATTGTGTCCATACAAGTTTGCGTATGTTCAATTGTACATGCGTTCCTAGATTCTTCTTGAGAAAAAAAAAACCAAAAAAATACAACGTTAGTTCTCCCTGAGTCTTGCATCTTTGGTCCAAATCCCATGTTCATTCACTTAATCCCATCTCCACGTTTCTCTTCACACATCTTTCCTGTTGTTTTTTGAGCCAGTTTTCTTTTATCTTGGTTGTTATTATACATAGATCTATGAATAAATAATATTGTCATATAGCATCATCTCTCTTCTTTGACATCCATCTATATTCACATTCGTTTATGGTGCAATTAGTACGGCTTGCGGGGAGGAAGGTGAAACCATAGATCACCTGTTTATCCAATGCCCGTTTGCTAAAGACGTTTGGAAAGTCGTAGGGGTTCATTGGGAGGCCTTTCAGAATGATGGGTCAACGCTCATGGCCTGTTGGAACAGCATAACCACAAACCCTAATTTTGCTAAGATTAAAGATAGAGTTATCCTTAATTGCTTTGTTCTTTGGTCAATTTGAAAGACGAGATGTAAAAAAGTTTTTGAAAATGTCTTTTGGTCTTTTTTTGATACTGCTTCTTTTGCTTGTCAGATGAATAATGATTTTTTACAGGCATCTTCTACGGAGAGGACCACTTCGGATACTTTTCATCCATCTCCAGACTTGCAGCACGATGCCCCTCGCAGTACCGCAGTGAGGGTATTTGTTGATGCAACCTGGAAATCGGATTCTTGTCTTGCAGGCTACAGAGCGGCGATTTTTGGGTCTGACAACATATTTTTGGAAGCTTGGGCATCGCCAAGGTGTATTAGCAGCTCAACTCTTGCAGCAGAGGCAAAAGCAATGAGATGGTGTTTGTGACGATGCCTTTCTTTAGGTGTAAAAAATCTAGTTTGTTCTACGGACTGCCTATCTCTTATAAATTATTGTAATAGCATTGCTCCCCCTTCCATAGAATGTAGAACCATCATGGAGGACACTGTAGCGCTTCGGTGTAGTTTTGACTACCGTACCATTTTGCACATTGAAAGGGAAAACAACAAACTCGCGCATGAGCTTGCTGCATTCTCTTTCAAGTCAGATATATGTGTCTTTTGGAAAGGTTGTATGTCGATCTGAAATTAATAAATGCTTTGTACTATCTAAAATTAATAAATGCTTTCGTTTTCTGGGAAAAAAAAAGACTTTGTATGATACTAGAATGTTTTATAGATTTATGAAAATGTTGGTGGAATATGTTATAAAATTATGAATATGTAAATGTGATTTAAATCCCTCATTTATGTGTAGATATCATGTATTCTGATTTACATAATGTGGTTGGTTTACTGAAGTACAATTGTATGTTTATGACCACTATGTGTAGACTTTGTATCACTAATTTTGAATGTAAATTTAGGATGTACGTGTCATCAAATTATGAACATTTCACAAACTAATCTCCAAACAAGAGAGTGCATATAATTTATAGATGTTGCTAATGCAGGAGTTACAGCAATGGGGCCGACTATGCGGCACATGCAACATCTGCAGATTCATTTTTTGCAACTTGTGTTTCCTAAAAACAACAATAATATGTGCTTAGTATCATTATGTGTATGTACTTCAAATAATTTATTTATAGTATAAAATTTAAAAAAGAAATGATATGAACATGATTATGGGATAATGTATGAAAAATGAAAGAAAAGTGAAGGTATAGAAATGAAAGAATCATGGTTAAATACTAGGCATTGAAAAGGTCATGAACTTTTGAGAGCAACCAACATGAGGCCTCGTTCCCTAGAAAGAATAGGAAGAAAAGGCAGGAGCCGGTCAGGCCTCGTCCACGAGATGAAATAATGGACATTTCTGATCTTTCAATAAATTATGTAACAAACTCTCCACATCTAGTGAAAATAAATGTGACGTGGTACTTATTAAGCATATACACGAATGACACGGTTATGATATGAAAATAAGAAAGATAGTTCAAGTAATGGTTATGGTATGCTTTACGGTTTTAATATTATTATTCTATGTGCTCAGGTATGAATGCTCACCGTGTTTGTTTTAGACACTATGCTTTAAATCCTACTTGTGCATTCCATTTTGAAATATAAACTGAAAGTGTATTATAATCCGAATAAATAGTATTGTTCTTTTTTATGCAAATGTTTATATACCGAGCGTCATAACTAATAGCAACCAAAACAACTCATCATTCAAATTCAAATAATTTGACCGTTCTACACCAAAGCAAAATGGTTGAATTATAGACAATTTATTTGGATAAATCCTAAAATACAACAGATAATTCGAATCCAAGTTTAAAATTATCAAGGGACTTAAGTGATTTGGAAAAGATAAGGTTGATTGGAGAGATAAGGAAGCAATCACTTAAAATTCAAAATAAACGCAAGCTGTACCTACTTCAAATCGAAGGATAATGGCTATGAGACTCCAGCAGATGGTGGCAATCCGATTCTTTAGTGTTTATTTCAAATGTTGAACCTTTATCTTTATCCTGAAAACCAATTGTACAAGTGAGGACTCTAGTACTATAAATAAAGCTTACCAGCATCGATGTAAAATGAGAGAAATAGATCCAAAATTTCTTCCAAAAAATTAATAAAGCATTCATGTTCTGTTTCTGTTAATTAAATTTGTGAGTTTTCTATTTTTCCACATGGTATCAGAGCTATGGTGATCTAAACACCATGGCAACCTTGTCTATCAATGTAGCTAATTTCATCAGCCTCAAATTGAACTCCAAAAACTACCCTCTATGACGTGAACAAGTATTAGCATTGGCAGAAAGTCAGAATATGGCAGGGCATCTCACAAACACTACCCCTGCAGTATTAGAGTTCACCATCACAACTACAACATCATCAACAACAACTGGTAGTGATCCCACTCCAAAAACAACAGCAACAGGCAGTGAGACAACTACACAGACAACAAATCCTAAGTATACATCGTGGAAAAAAGCTGATAAGATGCTGAGAGGATGGCTCATCGAATCCTTATCAGAAGAATCTCTAGGCCTAGTTATTGGTCTGGACACATCACATGCAATATGTAATTCCCTGAAAAACTACTATGCCCACGATTCACATGAAAGAGAATTCAATCTCATACAACAAATTACATATCTGATAAAGGGAGAAGACAAGGATATCAATGAGCATATCATGACTTTCAAGGGCCTATGCGATAGTCTAGTAGCAATCGGGAAACCAATCATAGATCCAGAAAAATTTTATTATCTCTTGACAAGTCCAGGACCATAATATGAAACCTTCACCACTACTGTAATATTCCGATTTTCGGAAAAGGGCAGACGTGTCATTTTGCGAAAACGAAATATTGGGTTCGGTTCCTTTTACTCGAGTTTAAGTATTTATTATATATATATATATATATATATATATATATATATATATATATATATATATATCTAGAAAATTATATGTATATTAAGGAAGGAAATCTGATTGTTAGTAGAAGGGTGATTAAGGAAAATCAGTGAATTAGGTAATTATGGGATTTTTCCTATTTAAGGGAAAATCAACCTAATCACACCCTTAAGATTTTAATCTGATTTTTCACATCCAAAATTCGAGTTGCTATGTGTAAGAGAAATAGGAAGAGGCTGAGATACTTTCATCGATATCTAAGTCAATTCTAAATCGTTTTCAATTTCGAGAGAAGCATCGGAATCGTCATAAGGAGAGCGTCGTTCCTGTAGCAGAAAGTTGGAGCTTTTCTCAAGGTATGAAACTCGAATTACCTGCTTTTTTGATGAGTTTTGATGCTCATACCTTTCGTAGTTTAATCGTTTGGAATCGTGTGATCGATTTGTGATGCAAATTCGGATTGATCATATAGGTTTGTTGCAGAAAAGAGATCGTTTTGCTGTTGTCTTTTCTGAGCTTTGGATTTTGGAATAGCATGCTTAAGGTAAGAAGCTCTTCCTACAATCTAATTATGGTTGAGAGTAGTTAGATCACGTTTTTGAAGCGTTTTCAAAGCAAGAATTTACCTAGATGTTGATTATGGATTAAGGGTGTTAGGACATGAGAAAGTTTTGATTTTCATGCTGTTTTTCTGCTATTTTTCTGAGTATTTGATGTTGAACATGTTTGGATTGGTGTAGAGATCGAAAAAGTGCATAAAAGCGTGTTTTAGGGTGTTTGGTGCGCTCAATGTGCGCACATTGATTAGCAGTGTGCGCACATGGCTGAAGCAGAATGTTACTATAGATGGACAGCTTCTGGAGTGTGCGCACATTCCCCTGGAATGTGCACACACTGGCCGGGCTGAATGTAAAATTTCGCCCAATGTGCACACATTCCCCTGGAGTGTGCGCACATTGCCCCTGTTTTGATAAATAAGCTATTTTAAGATATGTTTGGGATTTTTAAATGTTGTTTCTTGATATAATAACATTAATTAACCTTAAACAAGCTTCGATTGAACTTCCGATTCGCGGTTAAAACACTTGAATGTACTCTTAAAGGAGTGAAGTTCGGATCCGTCGGAAGGGCATGAAAGTGGCTTGTGCTTTGATGAACTAGTGTTCACCAATGTCCGTGTAATTGTTAAGATGTGATGGCTATTTGTCTAAGTGAGGGAGTAGAGTGGTTAGGGTGAGTTTTATTCGAAACACTTAGGCGGTTAGTTAATTCACATTAATAATTACATACGTTTAGATAAAAGCTAAAGCGTCATTTATTCTCGCCAGCACTATTTCATATCGGCGATGTGATACGTTCAAAGCAGTGAACAACGCTCACGGCCTTAAACGGCTGAAGGGTAGTGGAGGAAATTCATCGGACGTATACGCATACCGGGGAGACCCCGGAGCTAATCGGTGCTAATCACCGTTAGTTAGCAAGTATATCTTCAGGCTGATGAACGCCATGCACAGTGTCCTTGAGTAGTGATGTAACAATGATAAGCTAAGTTAGAAACGTTTAGTCATGACGTGTTGATGGACACGAAGTGAACCCTAAATTGAGTCGGTCTCACTAAGATAATATCTTTAATAATAACCTTAATTAAATTATAGCTTCTACTTCTTACTTTGTACAATGTACTTACCTCAAATGCATGTTTATTTATGTGTTTGGGGGAGAGAAGACGAACAGGTTAGTGGAGATTTCGAAGAGGACTTCGATGATGACGTTTGAGGACGCCGGAGTTGAAGACCTTGTTTACTATTTATCATTTATTTCATTTATGCCTTAGACTTGGATTTTATTGGATTCTGTAGTTTACTTCTAGTACATTTGGATTCGTTGGTTTCATTTCGAATGTAATAAAGTTACATTTCCTCTTTAGTTCTTTATTTCTATTCTGAGATGTTTGGAAAAAATTACCCGAGTCTTTTTAGCTTCCGTTTGCTTTCATTTGATACGACGTAGTAGAGGCTTACGTGTAATATTATTTATTTAATATTATGCGTGCCGAACGTTTCGATTTCCGGATAAGGACTCGGTGTCCGGGAACGGGGCGTTACAGTTGGTATCAGAGAGAAAGCGTCTTTTAGGCTTCCTTTATTTTAAGATAAGTTTCTTTTAGATCTGTTAGTAACGTTCTAGTTTTCCTTGATCATCAGGATGGTGTTCACTAGAACCGGAGCAGGTGCCGATGCGTCAGGAGCTCGACGAGAAAGTCCTACACTAGTTGTTAGAGGCTGTTTTGTGAGGCAGAATCCTTCACCGCATCCGAGCCCCACTCCACCCCCTCATACTGCAACCCCTACACCACGATCTCAGCAGGGCTTGTCACCGCGAACTCATCAGGAGCAACGCCCACAATGGCATGTGGGAAGTTCGGGTCAGTTTTCTGTCTCGGATTTTGTCTAAGCAAAATAAACAAGTAATAAATTTATAAATCCGGTATACCCCAAGTGTAGGGATCGTAGCATAGCGATTAATACCGGAGTCGATCTCAGGGAATCGGGGTATCTAGTTCGTTAATTTTCCTAAGATTGATACCATTATTATTAAAGCCTAAAATAACAAAACGAAAAGATAAACTGGACAGAGGATTGTCAGTCCAAAGCCAGGGAAGATCGTTGTGAACATAACTAAACTATAAACGAGAAAAACAATAAAACTCATAAAAGCATGATAATGACTATAGCGATTAAACATAGAACAAGCAATGATCCACCATCCCGCAACCCTTAATTTCCTCTCTAGATTATCTTATGATGATTTAACTGAAATTGTGATTCACCTATCAAAGGTATGAACTCCTAATCTCTTAGAAAGGTTCGCCTATCAATCTTTTATCTCTCGATCTTAAAGATTAACGCTTTCAAACCAAGGTGCAAGATTTCTCAATCTAACAATCTAGATATTCTAACCTAATCAACTCTCGTCACTTATAGGTTGAAGATCCAATCTTTCCTATGGTGATCTAGGTTTACACCGACTCTCGTCAATAGCAAAACATCTCTCGATATAAATTTGCATAACACATAATCATAGAAAATAAACAACTTAATTAAAACTCACAAAATCATCCAAAGGGAGAAATAAAAACGCTGCTGAAAAGTTTCACATGCTTGCTCCAAATTTGATCAGCTTCCAGCCATCCTCATGATCCGGAAGGAAAACGAAACAAAATAAATAAAACAACTAATCTAACCCTCGGTCGACCAAGCACCAAGGCTTGGCCGACCGAGCACAACTCGGCTTCAGAATTTAGGGTTTTCTACGGCTGCTGTCGGTATATGATATGATATAAGATGATCATTAGGGTTGAGAATGCGCTGCTATTTATAAGATTTTAGGTCGGCTATGCTTAAGTCGGTCGTGGACGCCCGTCCACTCCTTCTGGACGCCAGTTCAGTCTTCAATAAAAACATCGAGTCGGGCCGAGCTGGATCAGACGCCCGTCCTTCTTTAATTTGGACGCTCGTCCACTGAAATCTTCAAAACTCTGAATCAAATAGCTCCTCTGGACGCACGTCCACTTATTATGAACGCCAGTCCACTCCTCAAACGCTCGTTCAGTTCTTCAAAGCTTCCTTATCTTCACTCCAAGTTCAATATGCATCTTCCTCTCCACTTAATCTTCAGTTGGACATCCTTTAAGCTCATTTCATCCCTCTCCATGACATGTAAATGTACCTTCAAAACCATAAGAACACGCAAAGTGTAAAACCATAGATAATTACCAATAAAATCACGAAATTAGCTCAAGTTTACACTTAAATACTTTTAAAACTCATTTGCTCAATAATTCGATTAAACCCTTAATTTCTATGCAAATTATATGAATATGGAGGAAATCATTATAAAATATAACGTTATAAATCATATAAAATCACCCTTAACATTTTCATTGGTAAGTGAAGTTCCAGCGGGTTTAGTACCGCCACCAGTGAGCTACCCTCCACCAAGGTATAACCACATCTATGGAGAACCTGGAGAAGCACCTATACGAGTCACTGTAGTGGGAGACATTCCACCAGTCTACGTACCCCCAGCAACTAGTATTTATCCACCTCCAGTGAGCCACCCCTCGCCACCAGTTTTCCATCATCAAGCAAAGATCGGACCTTTTACCCTCCTCCAGGTGGGTCATACTCCTCGACTCCTCTTGTACCACCTTCACCCCTGCTTTTGACCATCAACAAGGCTTTGGCTACCCACCCTACGGTTTCCACCAACACCAGTACCATCAGCAAGGGATACCTTTTGGATACCCTCCAGTTTATCCGCAAGCCCCACCAGTTAGGCCGGTTTTTGAGCAAGCACCACCGATTGACTGGTATACGAGGTTGAGAAGAAACAGGGTTCAAGACTTCTTTGGGAATGTGGAGCATTCAAAGGCCGAAGAATGGTTAAGAAGCTTCGAAAAGGCTTGCAGGAATATACATGTTCCTGAATCTGAGATGGCCCAGTTGGCGGTTAGTTTCCTGTTAGGTGTAGCCGAAGCTTGGATCGACGCCATACAGGGCAGAAATGGCAAGGTAACGGATTGGGAAGACTTCAAGGTGATGTTTTATAATGAGTATTTTCCAGAAACAGTGCAGACAGACATGGCAAGTCAGTTTTTGAAACTTAAGCAGGGTAACTATATGACAGTGTCTCAGTACACCAACAAGTTTAACGAGTTGGGAAGATTCTACCCTGAGTTGATGAAGGTAGAAGAGAGGAAGATGGCCCTATACAAGGAAGGGTTATCCTATCAAATACAGTCCGGCATGTTGGGTTTCACAGCTAAGAATATGGCTGAGTTGTTGAATAAGGCCTTAGAGGTGGAGACATTCAGAAAGAAAGCTATAGTTGTCATTGGGAACAAGAGGAGTTTTGGGACGAGCCAAGGCAGTAACAGAGGAGCACCACAACAGAATTTGATGAAGACAACAGCCCCTGCAGCGAGTAAACCTCCAACCGGGGTACCACTTTGCCCTAAGTGCAATAGGAATCACTCGGGTGAGTGCCGAGTTCATACAAACGGCTGTTATCTTTGTGGAGAGACGGGACATTTTGCTAAGAGTTGTCCGACAAAGGGTCCTACAAGTAATCAGAGACAAGGAAATGGGAAAGGCGGCCCAAGTCGCCCAGTTCGAGTGTTTGCAGTAGATGCAGAGATGACGGAGCCAGACGATAACGTTATATCAGGTACCTTTATTGTTATTGTAATTTATTAGAGTACTTTATAGCACGATTTAAATCATATTGTATTGTATTTAAATAAATGAATTCACATCCTAGGTACAATAATGTTAGACAACTTAGTGGTCACGGCATTGTTTGATACGGGAGCGTCTAATACTTTTGTGTCAACTAAGATAGCTAAGAAACTTAACTTACCAACGGAACCTTTAAGAAACACTTTGGAGATAACAACACCCTTAGGGAAAGTGACTAAGGTAACCAAGTTGATGCCGCAAGTAGATGTTCGAGTTGGAACGTATCGTTGCAAGAGTGACTTTACGGTTTTGGACTTTTCAGATTTTGATGTGATTCTTGGAATAGATTGGCTATCCGAGAATTTTGTCCATTTGGATTGTAGAGAAAAGAGAGTGACCTTTAAGATACCGGGAAATTCAGATAAGACTTATCAGGGTAACGTTTACAAGCCTAGTAAGAAGCGTCACCCTATAATTTCAGCGGTTAAGGCTATAAGAACTTGTCGGAAAGGTTGTGAAGGCTACCTGTTGTACGCAGTGGATGTGGAACAAACGAAGCCTAAGTTAGAGGAAACCCCTGTAGTCAAGGAATATCCGGAAGTGTTTCCAGAAGAGTTATCAGGAAACATGCCGGATAGGGAGATTGAATTTGAGATTAAGTTGATACCGGAGCGGTTTTGATTGCTAAGGCACCCTATAGAATGGCACCGGCTGAATTGAAATAGTTGAAATCTCAACTTAAGGATATGCTCGAGAGGAATATAATTCAGCCTAGTACTTCGCCTTGGGGAGCCCCAGTGTTGTTTGTGAAGAAGAAAGATGGTAGCATGAGGATGTGTATAGATTACAGAGCATTGAATAATCTTACCATCAAGAACAAGTACCCTTTGCCGAGGATTGATGATTTGTTTAACCAGTTGTAAGGCAAGAGAATGTTTTCCAAGATCGATCTTAGGTTGGGTTATCATCAATTGAAGATCAAGGTAGCAGATATACCGAAGACGGCATTTAGTACGAGATATGGACATTATGAGTTCTTAGTCATGCCTTTTGGACTCACTAATGCTCCATCTGCATTTATGGATTTAATGCAGTGTGTTTTCATGCCATACTTGGATAAGTTTGTGATAGTGTTCATAGATGATATCCTAGTGTACTCTAAGGATGAGAAAGAACATGAAGAGCACTTAAGGATAGTGCTGGATACTTTGAAGAAGAACAAGTTGTACGCTAAGTTCTCGAAGTGTGACTTTTGGTTAGATCAAGTGAGTTTCTTGGGTCATGTCATTTCTGGAGATGGCATTAAGGTTGATCCCGCGAAGATTAAAGTAGTTGAGAAGTGATCCAGACCGACTACCGTTTCAGAGGTTAGAAGTTTTCTCGGTTTGGCCGGTTATTATAGGAAGTTTGTACAAGACTTCTCAAAGATAGCTACACCACTTACCCGGCTCACTCAAAAGAATGTAAAGTTCGAGTGGACCTGTGAGTGTGAAGAGGCTTTTGAGACGTTGAAAAAGAGGTTGACTACAGCCCCAGTTTTGGCAGTTCCGGAGATCTTTGATAATTATGACGTTTACACGGATGCTTTGGGACAAGGTTTGGGTTGTGTGTTGATGTAGGGAGGGAAGGTAATTGCTTATGCATCTAGACAGTTGAAGGTGCATGAGAAGAATTACCCAACCCACAACTTGGAGTTAGCAGCGGTTGTGTTTGCCTTGAAGATCTGGAGGCACTATTTGTATGGAGTTAAGGCCAGGATCTTCACCGATCACAAGATCTTGAAGTATTTCTTTACCCAAGAGAATCTGAATATGAGGCAAAGGAGATGGTTAGAGTTTGTTAAGGATTACGATTTGGAGATTCAGTACCATCCGGGTAAAGCGAATGTAGTAGCCGATGCTTTGAGCAGAAAACCAGTGTTTGCAGTTTCAAGTGTTGAAGATGTTGCAGAAAGGTTAGATGAGTTGAGAATCCGAAGCTTTGATCAGATTGAAGACCGACAGTTTGTGGCACCTTTGTTAGCGAGGTCTGAGTTGATGGATGATATTGGGCGGAAGCAAGATGAAGACCCAGTTTTGGTTGACTTGAAGCGAGTTGCGAGGGAAAAGCCTACAGTAGGTTACGTGTTAGACAAGAATGGAAACCTTTGGTACCAGGATCGTTTGTGTGTGCCTAATGTTGGTGATTTAAGACAGAGAGTCATGGAAGAGGCACATAGAATCGCTTTTGCAGTTCATCCGGGAGCTACTAAAATGTACAGAGACTTGAAGGAAAAGTTTTGGTGGCCCTCGATGAAGTTGGAAATAGCTAGGTTCGTGTCAGAATGTGACACTTGTCAAAAGGTTAAGGAAGAACATAGAAGACCGGGAGGAATGCTTAAGCCGTTGGATATCCCGGAATGGAAGTGGGATAAGATCACTATGGACTTCACCACCGGTTTACCTAAGACGAGAGGCGGTAATGATGCGATTTGGGTGATTGTGGATAGATTGACCAAATCCGCTCACTTCTTACCGTATAAGGTCGATATGCCCTTGAAGAAAATGACGACACTATACTTGGATAATATAGTGAAGTTACACGGAGTACCTATCTCGATAGTTTCAGATCGTGATTCGAGGTTCGTCAGTCAGTTTTGGAAAAGTTTACAAGCAGCTTTCAGAACCAAGTTGGATTTGAGTACGGCCTTTCATCCTCAGACAGATGGACAATCTGAAAGAACTATCCAAACACTTGAAGATATGTTGAGAGCTTATGTTTTGGAAGTAGGCGGATCATGGGATGATTACCTACCAGTAGCGGAGTTTGCTTACAACAACAGCTATCATGCAAGTATAGGCATGCCACCGTTTGAAGCCTCAGATGGGAGAAGATGTAGAACGCCATTGCTCGGGATGAAGTCGGGAAAGACAAATCACCAGGCCGGAATTGGTTGAGCAAGCTAAAAAAGGGTTCGATTAGTCAAGAAGAATCAAGGCGGCTCAAGATAGACAGAGAAGAGTTGGGCGGATGTTAAGAGAAGGCCTTTAGAGTTTGAAGTTGGTGAAAGAGTTTATCTACGAGCTTCACCAATGAAGGGAGGAAACGCGTTTTGGACAAAAGGAAAGCTAAGTCCGAGGTACGTTGGACCTTTTGAGATTCGGAATGAATTGGACCGTTGGCTTACAAGCTTAAGTTACGGAATCCATGTCAAGAGTCCACAACGTGTTTCATGTCTCGATGTTGAAGAAGTGTTTGACCAAGATGGATGTTGAGACTACGGTTGATCCGGAGATTTTTCAAGACAATATTTCGTATGATGAGGCAATCGATCGAATTTTGGACAGAAGGAAAGATGATTAAAAGAAGGATGATTCCTTTGGTTCGGTGCAATGGAGCAATCATTCACCGGATGAAGCTACTTGGGAAGTTGAGGACGATATGATCAGCGAGTTCCCAGATTTTATGGACTTACCAGGTATGTTCTAGTTTCGAGGACGAAACTCCTTTAAGGGGGAAGAATGTAATATTCCGATTTTCGGAAAGGGGCAGACGTGTCATTTTGCGAAAACGAAATATTGGGTTCGGTTCCTTTTACTCAGAGTTTAAGTATTTATTATATATATATATATATATATATATATATATATATATATATATATATATATATATATATATATATATAAAATCTCGAAAATTATATGTATATTAAGGAAGGAAATCTGATTGTTAGTAGAAGGGTGATTAAGGAAAATCAGTGAATTAGGTAATTTTGGGATTTTTCCTATTTAAGGGAAAATCAACCTAATCACACCCTTAAGATTTTAATCTGATTTTTCACATCCAAAATTCGAGTTGCTATGTGTAAGAGAAATAGGAAGAGGCTGAGATACTTTCATCGATATCTAAGTCAATTCTAAATCGCTTTCGGGCCGAGAGAAGCATCGGAATCGTCATAAGGAGAGCGTCGTTCCTGTAGCAGAAAGTTGGAGCTTTTCTCAAGGTATGAAACTCGAATTACCTGCTGTTTTGATGAGTTTTGATGCTCATACCTTTCGTAGTTTAATCGTTTGGAATCGTGTGATCGATTTGTGATGCAAATTCGGATTGATCATATAGGTTTGTTGCAGAAAAGAGATCGTTTTGCTGCTGTCTTTTCTGAGCTTTGGATTTTGGCATAGCTTGCTTAAGGTAAGAAGCTCTTCCTACAATCTAATTATGGTTGAGAGTAGTTAGATCACGTTTTTGAAGCGTTTTCATAGCAAGAATTTACCTAGATGTTGATTATGGATTAAGGGTGTTAGGACATGAGAAAGTTTTGATTTTCAAGCTGTTTTCTGCTATTTTTCTGAGTATTTGATGTTGAACATGTTTGGATTGGTGTAGAGATCGAAAAAGTGCATAAAAGCGTGTTTTAGGGTGTTTAGTGCGCTCAATGTGCGCGCACAATGATTAAGCAAATGTCGCGCACATTGCTGAAGCAGAATGTTACTGTAGATGGACAGCTTCTGGAGTGTGCGCACATTCCCTGGAATGTGCACACACTGGCCGGGCTGAATGTAAAATTTCGCCCAATGTGCACACATTCCCCCAGAGTGTGCGCACATTGGCCCCTGTTTTGATAAATAAGCTATTTTAAGATATGTTTGGGATTTTTAAATGTTGTTTCTTGATATAATAACATTAATTAACCATAAACAAGCTTCGATTGAACTTCCGATTCATTCAGTTAAAACACCGAATGTACTCTTAAAGGGAGCTCAAGTTCGAGATCCGTCGGAAAGGGCATGAAAGGGCTTGTGCTTTGATGAACTAGTGTTCACCAATGTCTCGTGTAATTGTTAAGATGTGATGTCTAGTTGTCTAAGTGAGGAGTAGAGTGGTTAGGGTGAGTTTTATTCTGAAAACACTTAGGCGGTTAGTTAATTCACATTAATAATTACATACGTGTAGATAAAAGCTAAAACGTCATTTATTCTCGGTTAGGCACTATTTCATATCGGCGATGTGATACGTTCAAAAAGGTGAACAACGCTACTGGCCTTAAACAATTAAGGGTAGTGGAGGAAATTCATCGGACGGTATACGCATACCGGGAGACCCCGGAGCTAATCGGTGCTAATCACCGTTAGTTAGCAAGTATATCTTCAGGCTGATGAACGCCATGCACAGTGTCCTTGAGTAGTGATGTAACAAAGATAAGCTAAGTTAGAAACGTTTAGTCATGACGTGTTGATGGACACGAAGTGAACCCTAAATTGAGTCGGTCTCACTAAGATAATATCTTTAATAATAACCTTAATTAAATTATAGCTTCTACTTCTTACTTTGTACAATGTACTTACCTCAAATGCATGTTTATTTATGTGTTTGGGGGAGAGAAGACGAACAGGTTAGTGGAGATTTCGAAGAGGACTTCGATGATGACGTTTGAGGACGCCGGAGTTGAAGACCTTGTTTACTATTTATCATTTATTTCATTTATGCCTTAGACTTGGATTTTATTGGATTCTGTAGTTTACTTCTAGTACATTTGGATTCGTTGGTTTCATTTTGAATGTAATAAAGTTACATTTCCTCTTTAGTTCTTTATTTCTATGGAAAATTAGGGATAAGGACACAATCTGAAATATTTTTAAGTAACAGGACAGCTACATATTTTTTATAGGGAGAAGGACAACTGCATAATTTTAGGGGAATGAGGAGAAGGACAAAATATTTCAGGAAAAAGTGAATCTTTTGCATAAAGGACAAATCTATTTATTCAATCGAAATTCACTTGTGTTGAAATCTTTATTTAAAATCGAAATTCACTAATTTTCAAAATTCATTGTCGAAATTCGAAAATTAGTGAATTTCACCGATTTCGGGATTCGATGAATTTTGATTTTGGGAAAATTAGCTATAAAATTTTCGGTTGTCCTTCTCCCTATAAAAATATGTAGTTGTCTGTTACTTAAAAATATTGAATCCTTATCACTAATTTTCCATAATTTTTTTAGCGAGAAGGACAAAAGTGAATCGAAAATCGGTGAATCTCTCAAAGAATAAATAGAATTTTGTCCTTTGAAAATTAGTGAATTTTTAAAGAATTTTGAATTTAAAAGCTGAATTTCTTCTGAACTCAATGAATAAATAGTTTTGTCCTTTATGCAAAAGAAATATTTGAAATATTTCATCCTTCTCCTCATTCTCCCTTATTTCTATTCTGAGATGTTTGGAAAAATTACCCGAGTCTTTTTAGCTTCCGTTTGCTTTCATTTGATACGACGTAGTAGAGGCTTACGTGTAATATTATTTATTTAATATTATGCGTGCCGAACGTTTCGATTTTCGGATAAGGACTCGGTGTCCGGGAACGGGGCGTTACAACTACCATGCTAAAGCCTCCCAGAACTATCTATTTTGAGTTAGTTTCACAACTCCAAAGTCTAGATCAAAGAAGGTCTTGGTTTGCTGCGAATAAAGAATCAAACAACTTGTCACAGTTGGCTTTCTATGGTCAAAAGGCAACTCAGAACACAACTACCTCAACACTGTTTCCAGGTTTAATTCAGCAGGCAAAGGATTCAAGGCACATCAGACTAACTTCAGAGGGAACACAAATCAAAGTCAAGGCAGTAATGGATCTCAAGTTTTCAAAAGAATGACCAAAGCAGAAAGAGACCTCTACAGGAATGAAACATGTCTACACTGTGGAGTTACTGGTCATGTGGCTAAAATATGCTGGTGGAACAACAAAAACAAGACTCAATCCAGTGAAATACCACAAGTTCTATCTGCTCTAACTTTGGACAATACCATTGCTAAGACAAAATGGATAGTAGACACTGGTGCATCAAGTCACATGACAAGTAATAAAAATATTTTACATAACTTACATACATATTCGGGTCATGAGTTTGTTCTCATTGGTGATGGTACCCTACTAACTATTGCAGGAGTAGGGACTGTACATATATGCACAAATTCCTCAACTATAACAATTGTAAATGTAAGTGCCACAACTTAAGAAAAATTTACTCTCTGTAAATCAATTAGCCAACCAATATTCTGCTGAATGTATTTTCACTAACAATGGTTTTGTTTTAAAGGACAAGGTGACAAGTCAGGAACTCATGAAGGGAGGGCTTAGAGGAGAACTGTATATTCTCCCCAATAGTCCTCAAATTCATTTTGCTCATCGTTTTAAGTCTTGTTCTGCAGAACTATGGCATCAGAGGTTAGGGCATGTTCAGTTTCCTTCAATTCAAGTCATGAAGAATAAAGTCCTCATAGAGGTTTTTGGAAATAATAAACAAGAACATCCATGTGAAAGTTGTCAGTTAGGCAAATTGAGTAAATTGCCTTTTTTACAGTCTGATCATACTATTTCTTGTATCTTTGATTTAATTCATTATGATTTGTGGGGCCCTGCCCCTATTGATTCTATTGGAAAGTTTAGATATTATGTTTTCTTTGTGGATGACTACTCTAAGTACATTTGGCTTGTTCCTATTAAGCATAAATCAGATTTTTTTTCCAAGTTTTTCAAAACTTTGAAAGCTTTGTGCTAAGGCAGTTTAAAAAACACATTAAAAGGTTTCATTTAGACGGGGGTGGGGAATTTGTTAATGAACAACTTAAATCCCATTTTCTTAAAACAGGCATAACACACTTAATTTCTTGCCCTCATACACTGAAAGCAGGTGGTCTTTTGAAAGAAGACATAGGACTATTAGAGAACTTGGTATTACCATGCTTTTCCATATATCAGACCGCCTCTATTTTTGTGGGTTGGAGCCTTTGCAACTGCTGTCCACCTAATTAACATACTCCCATCCTCTGCCCTCAACATGACATCACCATATTTTGTCCTCCATAACATACAACCAGATTACTCCACCTTAAGAGTTTTTGGCAGCAGATGCTACCCCTACCTATGGGATACAAGGAAGCATAAGTTTGACCCTAAGACTGTTCCCTATGTCTTTGTTGGATACAGTACCCAATATAAAGGTTATAAATGTTTCCATCCCTTCACAATAAAGTTCTTTGTCTCCAGACATGTCATCTTTGATGAAACCCTCCTACCTTATAAACTCAAAGACACCATAAATTCCTCACACGTTAATACCATTTTTGAGTCCTGGAATCCTGCAAATCCAAGCATATACTGCCACCATGATCACCCTAACACAACTGATCATGCCTTACAACTCCTGGACACACCTATTTTACCCCATTCATCACCCACTCATGCTGCTGACCACATCAACACTACCACAGAGGACACTTCAAATTCCACTGAACCTTCCATGCCACATCCAGACTCTCCTCATAATGATGACCACATTCCTTCATCACCAGAGGACACTTCAAATTCCACTGAACCTTCAACACCACATCTAGACTCTCCTCATAATGATGACCACATTCCATTATCACCAGGGTCCAATCACTCATTGTCACCACCTCCTACTCCACAACCCTCCATATCCTCACCCGAGTCTCCACTAACCACACCCAAAGTAGTCACTAGGGCTCAACATGGCATATTCAAACCAGATCCTAAATATGCCTTTATCTCTACTTCATCTAGTATTCCCAAGGAACCCAAAACAGTCAAGTCTGCTCTTCATCACGCATGATGGAAGGGAGCTATGCAAGAAGAATTAGATGCTTTGTCCCAAAATAGTACATGTCACTTAGTCCCTAGGACACCAGACATGCATGTCATAGGCTCCAAATAGGTTTATAAAGCAAAACTTAAACCAGATGGATCTCTGGACAGGTTAAAAGCCAGACTTGTTGTAGGTATAAAAATTTTATGTGACATATTATATATGTCACGTACTATATATGTCCTAAAATCAAATTTAATTTATTATTATTTCCTATATAAAATTGTAGGAAGTAATATAATAAAATAATAATTAAAATCTCTTAAAAAAATTAGAGATTTAGTTCATTTGTAATAAATGGCTATATAAGTATGAATGTGAAACAGTATATGTGTCACATACTACATATGCCATTAAATCCAAATATTTTATATTATTTCCAGGAGATAATAAACAATTATTCAAATCAAATCGCTAAAATAAATTAGTAATTAATTTGATTGATTTGTAATAAATGTCAATCTTCTAAATATGGTTGGAATGAATCAAGAGTCTGGACGCATTAAATGCAAATCAATCAAGAGTCTGGACTTCAAATCAATTAAGAGTTTGGAAGCATTAAATGCAAATCAATCAAGAGTGTGGATGCATTAAATAACTGAGAACGCATTAACTGCAAATCAATTCAAATGCTCTCATCTACCACTATAAATAGGAGGCCTTGGTCATTTCCAAAAACACACAAAAACACAAAAGACACAAAGAAGAAGAACAAGCACAAGGAATAGCATAGAAGCTGGTGAGAAGTCCTAGAGCATCTTCAAGCCTCGAAGATCTCCCAAGAATTCCTCAAAGTTCTTCAAGAAAGCCAAGAAGATTGAGGATCATCTTCAACACTTGAAGATCAACACAATGGCGAAGCTCTTCAACAAGGCGTCTTACACACTTGAAGATCAACACAAAGACGGAGTTATTCGATAAGGCATCTTCAACACTTGAAGATCAACCCAAAGTCAAGAAGATCAAAAAGCATCAGCAACGCCGGAAGAAGTCGTCTTCAAAGGAATTCAAGAAGATGAAGAACATCAAAGCTACAAAGTACCATGAAAGATCATCTTCAACATCAAAGATCTTCTGCAAACTCGAAGCACTTCAACTAGGAGATTGAGGGTAATACAAAGTATTCCTGCAAGTCTTCGTCAAAGTCAAAGTTATTTCGCCATATCCGGGAGTTCATCAACACAACAACAATTGGTGAAGAAGATGGGGAGAAAGCATAAAGCCCTCTACTCAACACCCGTGGAGAAGATCGAATGAGTAGCAAAGAAGCCTCCAAGTCATCTCCAATAACTGAAGATCATCCGCCAAATTCAGAGTTCTTCAAAAAAGAGAAGATCTAAGAAGCAACAAAGAAGTCTTCAAGTTCTTCAACAACATTTGAAGGTCGTCCGCCATATTCAGAGTTCTTCACCAACATTCGAGGATCATCCTCCACATCCAGAGTTTTTCTTCAACATTCGAAGCTCATCCACCATATCCAAAGATCAACAACCATCGAAGGTCTTCTGACATATTCGGAGTTCTTCAACAACAATCGAAGGACTTTTGCTATATTCGGAGTTCTTCAACAAATCGAAGGTCTCCAAAAAACCCGGTGTTCTATAACAACAAATAAAGGCCCTCTTCCCAACACATAGGAGGAGCACCTCCAAAGTCTGAGAACAAGTCACCGCAACTCTCGGAGAAATCAAATGAGAAGATCAAGGAAGCATGAAAGCATCTAGGTCATCTCTAACTAATGAAGACTATCCGCCATATCCGAAGTTCTTCAACAAATATCGAAGATTATCCACCATATCCGGAGATCTTCCATAAATCCAGCATCCTCCCAACAAATTGGAGGAGTATCGACAAAGTCCGAGGACAAGTCCTCGCGACCCTCAGAAAAATAAAAGAAGAATTAAAGGCGTCCCGTAGATATAGGTATTTTGCTAAAGATTGTACCCACTCACATTTTGAAATTAATAAAATTATATTTGTTCCAATTTTCTTGTCTTTCTTTTTTAATTTAAATTGTAGGACAACGAAATTTGCGTTACACTTGTAGCTGAAGGTTATAGTCAGATAGATGGGGTGGATTACTTAGAGACCTACTCTCCAGTGGTTAAACCAAGTACCATTAGACTTGTCCTCAGTATAGCCCTAAACTAGTCCTGGCCAGTTAAAAAATTAGATGTTAAAAATGCCTTCTTACATGGCTACATCTCATAAGATATCTACATGACACAACCACCAGGTATGGAAGATCCCACTTTTCCAAATCATGTTTGCAAGTTAGATAGGGACTTGTATGGGTTAAAACAAGCCTCTAGGGCTTGGTTTAACAGATTCAGTACATTCTTAATTGATTATGTCTTTAAGTGCAGTTTGTCTGATCCCTCTTTATTTTATTACCATTCTAACCAAGGCACCCTAGTGCTATTATTGTACGTGGATGACATACTACTTACAGGTTCACATCCACCAGCCTTGGAGTCATTTATTCACATCCTGAATCAAGAATTTTCCATGAAAAATCTAGGTCCTGTCCATTACTTTCTTGGTGTACAGGTTCATCATACTGCTACAGGATTGCATATGGATCAGTCACACTATTCTCAAACTATCTTGGACAAAGCTCACATGATGGATTGTAAACCTATGAGGACCCCACTAGCAACTAAACATCCAAAAGATCCAGCAGCAACCTTATTGCCAGACCCTACCTACTACAGAAGTTTGGTAGGAGCACTCCAGTATTTGACCTTTACACGACCTGAAATCTCCTACAGTGTCAATTATGTATCACAATTCATGCAATAGCCCACACAAGCTCATATGGTGCTGGTACACAGAATTCTTAGATATGTCAAAGGTACTATAGCCCTTGGCATCTCTCTCCATAAAGGACCAACCACCAATCTCCTAGCATTTTCTCACACTTATGTAGATTGGGCTACTTTACAAGCTTTCTCAGATGCTGATTGGGCAGGTTGCCAACTCACCAGACGCTCTACAACATGTTATTGCACATTCCTTGGACCTAACCTCATCTCCTGGTGTGCAAAAAAATAGCCTACAGTTTCAAGATCTAGCTCAGAAGCTGAGTATCGTGCAATGGCACACACTGCAGCAGAAATCACTTGGCTTGTCTATCTACTCCAAGAACTCAAGATATCTCTCACCACTTCACCAGTTCTATACTCAGATAACCTTAGTGCCCTACACATGACAACCAATCCGGTTTTTCATGCTAGAAGTAATAGCAACCAAAACAACATATCATTCAAATTCAAAGAATTTGACCGTTTTACGCCAAAGCAAAATGGTTGATTTGGCTAAATCCTGAAATACAGTAGATAATTCGAATCCAAGTTCAAAATTATCAAGGGACTTAAGTGATTTGGAAGAGATACGGTTGATTGGAGAGATATGGAAGCAATCACTTAAAATTCAAAATAAACGCAAGGTGTACTTACTTCAAATCGAAGGATAATGGCTATGAGACTCCAGCAGATGGTGGCAATCCGATTATTTAGTGTTTATTTCAAATGTTGAACCTTTATCTTTATCCTGAAAACCAATTATACAAGTGAGGACTCTAGTACTATAAATAAAGCATACCAGCATCGATGTAAAATGAGAGAAATAGATCCAGAATTTCTTCCAAAAAATTAATAAAGCATTCATGTTCTTGTTCTGTTTCTGTTAATTAAACTTGTGAGTTTTCTATTTTTCCACAATAACTCACTTTTTAAATTTAACACTTAGCAGATGAAGAACTTAAGCTTGAGGAGATCCAGGAGAATCCGTACGAGGGTTAGTGCCAACCCTATAAATTGTCAAAATGACAAATTGCACATCTTATAACTCACATGATAAATTGTTGACATAATACTCAATAATATTGTTGTAGGTAGGTATACGGGAAATTGAGACTTTATTAGTAATGGTCTTGCTATTAATTGTAATCTTCAATAATTAATTTAGCTAGGCCATTTTATATGTGAATATATATAAGTCACAGGATGTTCGATATTAATTCCAATTGTAAGCAATAATCATCAAATATTCACTAGCATTATTCAAATGGATTTTCTAGATTTGATAATCAAGATAGCGTGTTAATTATGCGAGCGATGAATCTCACAAACGTCTTATTAATTTTTTTTTTTTTTTTTTTTTTTTTTTTTTTTTTTTTAGTTTGGACTCGATTCGAGTTACTTGAACTAATCTCGAGCAACATAATTTAACAATCGAGTAGCTTCAGTGGCGGATCCAGAAAAATTGTTTAGCGGGGTCTAAAAATGTTTTTAAGAGTAAAAAAAATTTAACGAAGTCAATAAATTTTTTCTATAGGTAAAACTTCACATTTTTCTTGTTTTAACACGGTCCGTGGACCTCGTTGTGGAAATAGTACCTCCGCCAATTAGTAGCTCACAAGCCACTGGGACACTTGTTGTCTGCCCAAAAATCTTAGGGGCCTAGGATTCCATGATATGGAATTTTTTGATTTAGCCTTACTGGCTAAGCAGTCGTGGTGCTTTCTTACTTGTCCCGCCGCCCTTGCGAGTCGAGTACTTAATGCAAAGTACCACCCGGGTGCAACTATTATTGCAGCAGGGTTGGGGAGCAGACAATCTTTCTTGTGGAGGAGTTTGCTAGAAGGCAGAGATATGTTAATGCATGGGCTGCGATGGAGAATAGGAGATGAGAGTTCCGTTTTCGTCTTTCATGATGCTTGGGTTTCTAGGCCATCCTTTCAGTTAGCACATTCACCTCACTCCTTACCTACGGATAGTAAAGTGCAGGACTTGCTTTTCCCAGGTACTAGACAGTGGAATTTGTCTCTCCTCACGCAAGAATTTCAGGCTTGGGAGGTAGACGCCATCCTCCAGACTCCTATTGCAGGTAGTTCGCACCCGGATAAATTGATTTGGCATTATGACCGCCGGGGCAAATATACAGTAAAGTCAGGATATTTCCTCGCATTGAGCTTGTATGGTGGGTTGCCTAATTCGGCACATGCATCATCGTCTTCAGGACCAGACAGGGTGTGGCGGGATGTTTGGAAAGTCACTGTGCCGCCGTGAGTTCATAATTTCTTATGGCGATGCCTGCAGGACTGTTTGCGATTTGAGGAGCAGCTTGCTAAGTGCAATATGGGCTCGGGATTTTGTTTGGCATGTGGCAAGGCGATGGAGTCTTTACGACATGTACTTTTTGATTGCGACTACGCTAGGAAGATCTGGGCAGCCTCGCCTTTTGATAGTCAACGTATGCAGCATAGGTCGAGTTTTAAGGAGTTTTTTTGGTGCGATGTTTGTGCGTTACACTCCTGATGAGGTTTCTACCTTTTGTCTCATTCTCTGGAACCTCTGGAAAGCCCGATGCAGTGTAGTTTTTGATGATGCGCCTATTTATGTATCTCGTGTGGTCTCTGCATCCCTAGCCGGGGCAATGGAGTTTCGTCAGGCCGTGTGCTCTTCTCACACGGGAGCTGAGGGGTCTGTTCATCCGGTTATATGGAGTGCACCTCATGTGGGTAGTTGGAAATGCAATTCTGATGCTTCTGTCACGGACTCGGGTTCTGATAAGGGTCTGATCTTCAGAGATGTGCTCGGCTCAATTGTTGCTGACTTTTCGTTTCACTTCGACCCTGGTATAAGTCCTGAGATTCTGGAGATGCATGCGATTTTATTGGCGATGGAAGAGGCTATTCGATTGGGACTTTCTACAGTCACCTTCGAGACTGATTGTCTGTCATGTGTTTAAGCATTGTTGCGACCGTCGAATGATTTGTCTGACTTCAATTGCTTAGCGCGTGACTGTCTTGCGCTTTTGTCATCCTTTATTTCTGCATCCTTTACATTTGTCAAGCGCACTGGCAATTTTTCGGCGCATTTATTGGCTAGACACTGGTTAGCTCATATTGATCGTGTTGTTTTGGGAACAACCCCTCTTCATGATGTAATTTTCGCCGCTAATGCGGACTTGGCTTAATAAAAAAATTATTTTTTTCAAAAAAAAATAAAAAATCAATGTCTATTAATCTCATAGTAACACATAGTACCATGAAATTTAAAATGGTCATGGACTTTTTAAAAAAAAAAAAGAATGGTCATGAATCAATTATGACTTGATATTTATGACCAATAAAATATTAGATAAATAAATGTCTCCTTATTTTACTAAATACATATCCATAGTTGGTATTTACATATTTACCCTTCTTTAAAAAAAATCATTGGTGGAATTAAAGTGAATTGGTAATCCCACCATACTTATCAATATACGAAGAGCAAATTTATACAATGATAAAAAAAAACATTGAACACTAACGTATATTATAGATGCACCCCTATACCTGTACATGATTTTTTTTTTTCCCCCAAAGAACGAAGGAGATAAAAAAGGAAGCCCGAACAAAATTAAGACCCTATAGCTAAATCCAACTACCCATTTTACATTATACATCAAACTGGAACCAAAAGAAGCTAATCTATGAGCATACAAATTTGAGGCTCAAGGGGCATATAAGATATTACAATTATTATCGAAACGAGTTTTGAGCTGGATAATATCTTCACAAAATTCGCAACTTTCAAATCTGAACCACCCGCCGGCATTGACGTAATAGGCTTAAAGCCATGATTGTTAGAGTATCCACTATAGATCTTTTTACCACATTGTCTATCACATATGTGTTAAAAAAAACTCACTTTTTCCCACGATGGCTCAAAAGTTCACGATGTGAAGGGGGTAAATGTGCCGGTGGAAGTGGATTTGTGCACTTCACCTTCCACACTTTGTGAACAGAATCAAGGAAAAATAGGGACCCATTCTCTGTCTGCTACATTGTTGCAATAACGGATACTGAGGACGAGGCAAAAGAGAGGTGTTTTTTTTTTCTTCCTTTTTTCTCATTCAGCAAAAGCAAGATTCAACTGTCATTATAAATAAATTGATCGTTCCTCAAAAAAAAAAAAAAAAAACAAGATTCAACAAAATCAAGCAACTGGCTGAAAGCATGGCTTCGACGACTTTCTCTGGTGCCGGCGCCGGCTCCAATGGATGCCAGAGAATGAGACGGGTCCCCTGCAATTTGAATTTTTTTCCTTCCATTATTTGTTTTGATTGGGAGGTTTAACAGATGAGGGAGGAGATAAAATAGCACAAAACATGAAAATTTTATTTCACTCTGGATTCATTTCAGGGAGCTTTGATTTAAAAAAAAAATAAAAATCATTTGGAGAGAAGGGGAATGGACGGAGGAAGAATCAACTTACTTTATGCTTTTATTTTTTCTTTTGAATTAAGCTTTGAAACTCCAAACTTGCTCTCTATGTTTCATCAATTGAATTGTCGATGCTCCGGCGCCGGTTGTGATGGGGACCGGATATGGGATGGAGAAAGAATGTCTTCAGATTTTCTTTCTTTTATTTATTTATTTTTTTCGAAAAATTTATTTATTTATTTATTTGGAATGTGAAAAAATGGGCTATAGTCCATGCAAGTGGAGGGGAAGATGTAAAGTGGGTTAAAAAGTGTCGGTGGTGCTACATCCACTATAATTACCTCCACAACATCATCCACAACATCATCCACACCACACATTTAGTCATGACCCACAAAAAAAAAAAATTCTCTCTCCAATCTGTGGACAGGATCATCCACAACATCATCCACTACACTTTTATGTAGTGGACATAGCATTTTCCAAAAAGTGTTGTTGACCACATCCACGTCATCACACCATAGTGAATACTCTTAGGAATCCATGATCCATCGGACTTCCCATGGGCAAATGTCTTTTCCATCACCAATCGAGTAAAATGAGTTATTTCTTAAAAAGGGTTGGGCAGACATTAAACTCTTCCAAACGAAAGATGAATTGTTGCTTTTTTTTTTTTTTTTTTTTTTTGTTTAAACCCCCCTGTATCCGGAATCCACTAATCCGACTAATTCGGAGTTCGGTCCGAATCGTGTCTGCAGAGTCTGGACTTTTACTCAGGGGTAATGCCTGACCTAACCTAGCCAACAGCTTAAAGATGAATTGCTTTTTGTTCCTGCTTCTAAGACACTGCATTTTGGTAAATACTTGCATAAATACTGATATAAATAAATAGAATTAATTCATAGACAGAGATACCTAACTTTTTTTTATTTATTTATGTTACTTATAAGTCGGGGCTCTAGATATAGGGCCTAGATTTATTTATCACATACCTAAAGCCTGGTTCTATTTTGAGGACCAAATAAATTGTCTTGATTATAATTGAAGACAAGTGCATGCGTATAATTAAGGTGTCCAATTGGAGCACTTTTGTTAGAATATAATTTCTGAATCATTGATGGGTAGAATCTGAAATATCTAAAATATAATTCAGTATATAAGGAGGGTTATGGTCATTAGGTCACACACCTATCTACTCTCTTCTGACTCCCATTATCAGTTTGAGAAAATACAGAGAATTTTAAAGGGTTCTTCTGAAAATTACTAGAAGGTGTGTAGATCTAGAAGACTGGTCCTACAAAACCAAAGGAGAGTGAGGTTTCTGCTGCTATGGATTCAGGTACGTTTACAGTTTAATTTGTTTTTGGATTCTCAATAGTTTAATATAATCGATCCTGGATTAAAGTGATTATATCATATAAGGCTAGATCGGTTATGGTCCCTAGGTCACACACCTATCTACTTTTTTCTAACTCCCATTATCAGTTTGATAAAATACAGAGAATTTTAAAGGGTTTTTCTGAAAATTACTAGAAGGTGTGTAGATCTAGAAGACCGGTCCTACAACACCAAAGGAGAGTGAGGTTTTTGCTGCTATGGATTCAGGTACGTTTACAGTTTAATTTGTTTTTTGATTCTTAATAGTTTAACATAATCAATCCTGGATTAAAGTGATTATATCACATAAGGCTAGATCCAACATATCTTAACAAATATTTTATGCAATTAATAACCGATTTTCTATATTAGTAGAATCAAAGATTTAGGATGAAATATGTAAGTAGTTTTACAGAAACAATTTGAATAAAATATTGGTTTCTATAGTTTTTCCACGTTGCAAGTGACTAGAATTTAATGTAATGACCTGGTCTTGAAATCCGAGCATATTCGGGAAAACGAATCAATCGGCACGCGTCATATTAATCTAATATGACGCATCAATTTTAATTCAGATTATCTATAAAGCGAAAAAAATGGAAACAACAAACCGGCTTAGCTCGGATAACTAGATAAAAACCCAAACAACTTTATTACAGTAAAATTGTTCATAAATGGTTACAACTTAATTATGAAAAAAAGATACCAACAACAACTAAAAAGAAAAAACCGATCACCTACAATCAAAACATAAACTATGATCTCCAACGTCAAGGTTTGCACCAATTTAGATCTTTTGCTGTCTCACAAAACTATTTAAACTCCTGAAATTTTTAATGTATGAGCGTCAATTTGCTCAGTAAGAAAGACAGAGTCGAAGGTAATTCATACTTCATCCTCGGATATAATTACCAATAAATTCACTTCTAACATGTTGCATGCATATTCACATAGTATATCTGTTGAAATAGTGTTCTAAACCCAATCGGGTTGGACCGGATCCGAATGCGTCGGATCATTTCTACTATTTTTTTTTATGTTTATAGATATGTTAAATGGCTTTCTGTTATTATATATTTGTTCGATTAACAAACCAATTATGATATTGTATATATGATAACGTCCCTAGTGTTAAACTGTGAAAGAGAAATCATAATAGAGATTATGGTTGATGAGATCTCGAATCACTTTATTGAGTTTGACACTTAAAATGTCTCTAGTCACATGTACTATTAAAAGGGACATTAACAGTATGATTAGACTAGCACGTATTAGATGTCTTCTATCTTTTAAAGATAGGGATGCATCTCGTCTATCAAAGTGTAGAGACACTTGGATTGTATGTGGACATGTATTAGAGAATGCGTACGTTAGACTGACCCACTTACTTTATTAAGTGTCGCACTATGTGGCGGTTGTGTAATTATCCTGAGACCGGAGTCTTCATGGCATCACGGTGTGTATTGTCATGCTTTGACACTATTGAGGTTTCCCCTAGCCATGGGGCGATCATGCGGAAGTGATTGAGTATGATACTGAAGCATGTGTAGGATCCATGTTGCTCGTCCGAAAATCGCGTATCCTAATTGTAGGAGTAAATATCCGAAAGGGCCTTCTTATAAGGAATGTCTAGCTCTCGTGAATCTTTGCAAAGTGGGAGTAAATGAGTTACTTCGAGAGAGCATGATATCCAGATTATAAGATACGGTCGTTAATGTATTGACACTCGAGATACGACCGTATGGATATTGTAACAACGATACCGTATGGATATTGTAACAACGATAAGATTCTATTTGTACGGTAACTGTTTCACATGAAAGGTAGTAGTCATTGTATTTAACTCTTCCAATGATTGGGGTCACTGTGTGTTGCTAGACGATATTCCGTGATTGTTAGGTATGAAGGGTATTTTAGTAAATGCATTTTGTGCCTACGGCCAACTTATTCAGAAGCCTATCAGGTCACACACACATAAGAACATCTAGGGTTAAAATGCGGTTATAGTGATAACAAAATACAGAAAGTTTATCTCGACTATAAAATGTTATAGTGATAAATTAATATGGTGGTATTTATTTATTATGAATAAATATAATACAAGAAATTAATTATGTTGATTATTAATTAAATATACATGTATGTATGTCGAAATATATATATGCATGTATGATATACATGTATTTTGCGGATTAATTAATCATAGTATTATATTAATTAAGAATATTCCGGATGCCCATTTATTGGCATATGGGGCGCCATATTTAAGTATATAAGATACACTTGGATTGTGCAATTTAGTTAATGGTATTATCATATATTAATATTAGATATTAATAGATTTGTATAAATTGATTTATGGTAATAAGATAAAGATAGTCAATATTAGATATTGACAATATCTTGGATTTATTTAATATGAGATATTAAATTAAATGAGATAAATCTAGAATATCTATTTTCCTTATTTGACTAGTAAAATGTTTTCTTTCTCCCCAATCTACTAGGAAGCTTCTTCCAATCAGATTGGGATCTACAGGGGGTGCAGGTCACCCTATTTAAGGGAGGCTTTGCTAGCTCTTTTGTATCATCACAATTAGAAGAGTTCTAATTTACAAAATAAACTGAGAGCTTCTTAGAGAGAGATTTATAGAGAGAAAATGCCGGTCTAGCAACCGGATTTTTCTAGTAGCTATCCAATGGTGGATTCCGGCGGGTTGTTCGCGTGGATATTGATAGAGTCCGGACACGTGGACAGCTTGCGGGCACTACTACTCTCCCCAGACGGTCAAAGCGTCGATCTTTTAGATCAAGCAAGGTAATCACCGTTTACTAACTTAACGTGTTTATTGTATTAAACGAAGTCGATCCTGGTTAAAAGGGAAATAAATTTTAAATTCCGCTGCGTTCTCACGTAGATTTTCTAACAGTGGTATCGGAGCGAGCTTCGAGCTTAAGCAATGAGCATGTCAATTTGTGTAGTAATTATTCCAGTGCATGATATAAATTCACGAAACAAAAAAAAATATAACCGTCGGTGGTTAGGGCAGCTCGGCTGACCGGCGGCGGCGCCCCACCTACGACTCGCCAGTGGCGTCGGCTGGTGATTTATGGTGGAACCCCAAATTTTTGGTTTTATGTGTTTTGTAATTTTATAGTACATATAAAATTTCTTTTGTTTAGTTAGTGTAATGTGGCTAATTAATAGTTTAAATAGTTTGGACCATTGGGATGACACATGGCATGAAAATGACCACCGCTCAATTTGTTTGAGTAAAAGGTTGGTTTATGGTCCACAATTATAGACCTATGATTAACCTAGATATTTCCAAATTTAGTTTGGAATAGGCCTAGGCCTTTTTCCAAATATTTGATGTTGGAAAGGACCCATGTTTAGGCCCTTTTGGAAACCATAGGCATCCCTTTTGATTTGAAATCAAAAGGAAAGAAACAAAAGAGACATAATTTTAATTTTGATTTATTTTGGGATAGTTCTAATTAATTGAAATCGTTATAAAATTAATCGTTAATTTTATTTTGATTAAAATCATTTAATTGATTAAATGTTAATTAGTTAATTGATTGGATAAAATTATTTAATTGATTAAATGTTAATCGATTAATTAAGACGCAAGTTGGTAATTTTAGTATTTATCTTTTTCATAAGATTTTATTGTATGGATTAGATATGTTAGATATAATTTAATTATATGGACTCCGATTGATCATGGACTCGACATATATGATAGATGTGAATGATTTATTTTTCTGTTTGTTCAAAATTTATCCTAGGCCATTATGAAGAACGTGACCTAGTTTATTTTCTGCATTTATCCCCTTCCCGTTAGCTCCCCCATGTGCGGCAGATGTATTTATTTTATTAGATAAAATGTTATGTAACAAGAATGGAGCGGAAGATGGAGGCCAAAGAAAGAAAACATAAAGATCCTATTGGCGGTTGCAGCTACCCGTAGATTATGACCCTTGGTTTCGTCAGTTTGTATTCGAAACCGCACATAGGAAAAGTCCATGATCATACCGGTTACTTTAGGCATTTATTTATTTTGTACATGTATTTATTTATTTTATATGATACGATAGATGCATGACTAGACACGATCTAGATGAATGTATAGGGTGTGTATCTATAGAGATAGATATATAATGATGAGACCAACTAATAAATTAATTAAATACTCTCACCTCAAAAATTAAGTCGGAATTGTCTCCCAATATTATAATGACGGTGAAGAGCTCTTGTTCGGATCCAATCCATCAGCCACAGCTAGAGGTTGACCTACCTCGGGTATATCGTTATTATTGAGATATGAACGTAAGTGATCTCGCAAATATTGGGTTATGACTTGACTAAAATTTAATCGATCATCAGCCAAAGCAGGGGTCGGGTAATTTTTAGAGACAAGGGTTAGCTACCATATTGTGATGTGTATTGTCAAAAAGTTGACTAGTCAACAACCAAGAGTCACATAGTGATGTGATTGGTGAAGTGTCACCTACCCACCGAATTATTTCGGTTCACCAGCCACAATAGGGAATCGGCGTAACAAATGGGGATATTGGCCACTAAAGAATTTTTGGAAAATTCTTGAAAGTCAATTGGGAGTAGTTGACTAGTAAGAGCAAAGTCATAAACCAAAAGACCATTTTTGATTTTGTATGTATAAACAACAACACTCTTTTTATCCTTATTTTTATGTTGTAGTTTTTAGCAAGCTGATGTATTATTTTTATATGATTGAATTTACGTAATTTTATTACGTTTTATTGACAAATTCTATGTAAAATATCTAAAATTATGATATAATTAG
Organism: Gentiana macrophylla; assembly: GCA_026214975.1. Classification (NCBI taxonomy): domain Eukaryota; kingdom Viridiplantae; phylum Streptophyta; class Magnoliopsida; order Gentianales; family Gentianaceae; genus Gentiana; species Gentiana macrophylla. Next base: position 125,954,426 of record CM047806.1, read on the forward strand.
TATAAAATATTAATCTTTATAGTTTAGTATAGTTAGTAGTAAAAGTTAGTATTTATAATAAAAAGTTGTAGTTTTTGTACCGGTTTTAATGACCGGAATATTGTGTCTATTTTACACGGGTATTTTTTGTTTATTTCATTGCGAGAATCCTAAGATGAACTGAAATCCCGAGTACTGAACACTTTTGAAGTCAATTCAAGTTGTTGGAAGGGAGTTATAAAGCGTCACCGATATAAATGATCAAGGAATAATTGTTTCGAATCTCGAAAAGGACGTATAATACAAATGGCTCATCGAGAATACGTTTTACGAAGAAATGATCTTGATGAAAGTTGTAGAGAATTCAACGAGCTTTTCAACGGAAGTTCGATTATGTCATTTCGATATCAAGAATTCAAGTTACGATTTTTAGAAGATAGTGTGTAATTATATATAATTATATATAATTACAACACATGCTAAGTAATGATTAGAGGGTAACATGGGGCACATGCTTGCAACTAATCGTAATGATTGCCATCATTACACCGGACCGATCCGCAGATTTTGAGGAACGGTCCGGGAAGGAAGAAAATCTATAAAAGAGCAAGAGAGACTCATTTGAGAGTGTACCAATATATATATACAATATTCTATATATATTCTCTCCTCTTCTTTCTCTTTTTTCTTTTCTTAGTTTGTAAATAGGCTTTATGCCAAAATAAATTAGTAGTAGTAGTATCGTAGTAATGCTCGAGGAAATTATCGGAAGTTCGGTGTTCTTTGAAGTCGTTGTAATATCCGGAAAAGACGATTTTCGAGTCAGTGATTGTAATCGGGTAATTTCTATAATAATTATGTTTATGTTTGTTATTTTCTTCTTTTTAGTTTTTATAATGTTATTAGGCTAAATCTAATAACTAGCCAAAGTTATGTAATCGTATTATTTCGATCTTTTCGTTAAAAGAATGATGTTAAAATAAAAATGATTAAAATTGAGTTAAAATGAATCTTTTTCTATTTCGCTACGTAAAGATAACATATTCGGAATGAAGTAATCAATCAGGATGAATACCACATATAACCTGACGATGAACTGACCAGAGAAGTCAGGATATGAGTAAAAATAGAAAAACCGGAGGGTAAAAATGGCCGTCTGATTAACGGAATCCTATTTCCTACCCGGGGGCAGATTTGTCCTAGTAAAACAAATCTTATTAAAATTTGTACTCGAGATCTTAATAATGTTAAAATCACAGTTTAATTGAAACTACACCGTTTGTATTAAATCGATCCGCTTGACAACCGGAGCCTCTTGAATAACATCGGCCATCTGACAAATGGAATCACCTCTTTTATCCGGGGTAGATTTGTACTCGGTACCTGTTTTGACTAACTAAGTTTAGCATGGGGCAGTTGTGGACATTGGACTGATGACAATTTGACATATGACAATTTCATACGCTCGTGTGAGGAGGAATTGTTGACATTAGGAGTACACCATTTCATTTACTCAATTGGACCTAATAAAAAGGAAGATCGAACACATTCTATTAATTGAAAAGATCGAATAAATTGATTACATATACTTTGGCTAGTCTAGTCTATAAACTATATATTGGTATCTATATATTTATATATATATATATATATATATATATTTTACTATTTATGTACATCTATATATATTTATATATCTATATATATTATATTAAAATAACTTTTAAATTACGCATTTATTTTATGTTGGTTAGAGTAGTAGTAATCTGTGTTATAAAATTGCGGTTTAGATCGAGTTAATAGCAGACTCTTTGGTGTTTAACCACACTTAAAAGAATTACCACTTTTTTTTCCGAGGATTCGACACCGACTCACCACTTTATCACTCTGATTTGACCCCGGTACTTTGCCGGTTAGGATCCGTCTAACCTAGAAAAGGTCCGTCCTTTCTTGACGCCGTTTCTAAGGTCCAGTTTGGTGACGTCGACTTTACGGCGCCGTTGCGGGGAGACAAAGTCGCTATTTTTTTGTGTCTATGGTTACTACTTGTATTAGCTTAAAATTCGAGGATAAACCAACACTCTTCTTATCACATTTCTTTTTTATTTTTCGTTGGTATCTACTTTTTTTTAGTACCAATTTTCTTCTTCTTTAAAACTCGAGCATTTTTCTATTTTAATTAGTTGATGACCGAAGCGGTAAAGCCTCACTTACTCCTTATAAGCCTGATATAAATGCTTACGAAAGGCGATTATGGATAGAGAGTAAAGCGTGGTCAAACCAAACTTAGGACTTGGAAAATCTCCAACGGAATCATCTTCTAATAAAAATAAAGAAATGGCTGAAACTAGTGATGAAACAAACGAACAGAGGCTAGATCATGCTTTAGGGCATGGACAAAACCCTGTTAATATTAATAATAATCAGAATAATAATAATAGGAACAATCAAGATCGGAACCAGAATAATCGTAACAATCCGCCAAACCCGAGACCTATCTGTGATCAAACTGTAAGGAGAAACCAGACTAATAATCCCATACTTTTACCGAATGAAGGAGCGAATAATTTCGAAATTAAGTCTCATCTTTTTGGTTTAATTGACGCAAGAGCCCAATTTCTAGGAGAAGATGATGAAGATCCACATCATCATCTCTATCTGTTTGAAGAACTGTGCAATACAGCCAAAAGTCAAGGTGCTCATAAGGAATTAACGAGGATGACTATGTTTCCTTTTTCTTTAAAGGGAAGAGCCGAGATTGGTTTATGTCTCTTCCACACCACTCGTTAACTAGTTGGGAGGATATTCAAACTGAATTTCGAAACAATATTTCACTCAGGACGGAATTTGGAATTAAAGGTCGAGGTTGCTAATTTTAGACAAGGATCCGAAGAAACACTTGGGAATGCGTGGGAAAGGTTTAAAAATTGTTAAGAGCTTGTCGATCATGGTTATTCCTTAGATATGCAAATTCAACTTTTTCGTCGTAAATTAAGAAAAGATTCACGTGCAGATGTAGATCATGCATGTGGTGGTTCGTTAATGATGAGTGAAGCTCAAGCAGCTTTTACGATGCTATGAAAAGATTTCCAAAAACAACGAGAATGTGGGAAACCGGTTCTAGCACTAGAAAAGTAGCTTTTGCAGAAGGATGTACGTCAAATACGGAAGTTCTAACACATTTGGAGAATTTGAGTAGAAAGTTTGATGGATTACAACAAGGTAAGAATCAAAATTCAGAAAATAGTACTCCAACTGAATACTCAAATCATGATAATGTGTCATTAGGGATAGAAGAACCAACAGGATATTCAAAAGAGGAAGTGAGTTTTCTTCAAGAAAGATAGAATTTGAACAATGCATATTCAAACTCATTTAATGCTATTAGAAGAGACCACCCAACTTTTAGATGGTCTGAAAACCCTAGTAAGCCAGGACAACCGCCTTATCCAGTTCAGTATAAGAATATGAATAATAATCAAGTTTATCAAGGAAATACATCTAATCAGAATTTACAATCATTACCTAGATCCTATCCTCAACATACCACTCAAAGTATACCAGTAACTCAAAATTCAACTCAACCTGCAGAAGGGGTTGAAAAATGGGAAAAACTGATGGAAAATATGATGGGTGTAGTATCTACTCAAGCTAAGAATATGGAAACAATGATGACTTCTATAGGTTCAGTCAGTAAGGACATGAGTACAATGAAAACATCTATGAGTGGACATGATACCAGAATGAGAACGATAGAAGCTTCATTAAGGAATATGGAAGATCATTTGAGTAGGGAAGGTGAACGTAACAACAGTAGACCTCCTGGAGGATTACCAAGTAATACTGAAAGAAACCCAAGAGAGGTAAATGTTGTAGTTACGAGAAGTAGGAAACTCTACGGTAGTAATGGAGTAGAAAACTTCGGGAATAATGAAGTAGAAAATGATTTAGATACTAAAGATGAACTTGAATTTACTGATGAGGAAGAAGAAATCATAAAGAATTTCTTGAAAAGGAATAGAAGTTTTGAACTTGAGAATGAAGGTGAAAAATGGGTAAAAATCCCTAGAATTTTGAAAGACCCCATGGATAAAGATTTAAGGAATCTATTCAAGGAACATGTTAGAATAGATGGCGGTAATAAGGATGAGAAAGCAGGAAGAATCGAAGGAGTATGAAGTAGAGATTGATTCAGGGAACAAATTAAAAGAAAAAATTCAAGAACCTGAAACATGGCGATCAAGTAATACTCCAAAGGATAAAGGAAAAGAGAGAATGACTTCGAAACCAAAGGTTATAGATTTAGAGTCTTTACCTTTTCCACCTAAAGATCAAATTAAAAGATTAAGGCGATCGTAAGTATGCTCGTTTCCTTGATACTTTTCGTCATATTCATGTTAATATCCACATTATCGAAGCTCGATAAATATGCTCGCCTATGGAAAGTTTTGAAGGATATACTATCAAATAAGAAAAAATTAGAGGAATATGAGAATATATGCCTAAATGAAGAATGTTCTGCAATTCTGCAGCATAAGTTACCACCTAAACTAAAAGATCCTGGAAGTTTTACGATTCCGTGTGAAATTGGAGGATTTACATTTAAGAAGGTCTTATGTGATCTTGGAGCTAGTATAAATCTCATGTCTTATGAGGATTATAGAAAGCTAGGCATAGGAAAGCTTACTAAGATCGAAATGACTCGCAAATGGCAGACAGATCGATTAAGTACCCTAAAGGAATTATTGAGGACATATTGGTTAAAGTAGACAAGTTTTATTTTCCAGTAGACTTTGTAGTTATGGAAATGGAAGAAGGATTTTCAGCGCCGCTTATCTTAGGACGTCCATTTCTAGCTACAGAGGAGAACTTTAATCGATGTTCGTAAAGCGAATTAATTTTGAGAGTCAATGAAGATGAAGTTGCTTTCAATATTTTCAAAGCTATGAACCATCAATACACATCACCAGAATCATGTTCTTTTATAGAAGATATTCATTCTGTCTATGATAATCAGTTACCAACTTTTGAAGACAGATTAGAAGAATGTTTAACTTTATCTATCTATAAAGAAGATGAGGAAGACATTGAAATGAAAGAGATAATCCTTTCTCTAGATAAAGGAAGTTTTACTTTTAAACCACCATGGCATAAGTATTTGGAGTTAGAACTAGAAGGACCAGTTCTTAAATCATCAATAGAAGATCCGCCTAAGAATCTGGAATTGAAACCGTTACCTTTAAATCTGAAATATGCTTTTCTTGAAAATGATAACCTTTTACCGGTTATTATTTCATCAACTTTAACGGAGCAACAAGAAGATCAATTACTAGGAATGTTGAAAAAGCATAAGAAAGCTTTTGGATGGACAGTTGCCGATATTCAAGGTATTAGTCCGGAGATATGTGTTCATAAGATAATTCTAAAAGAAGATGCTAAACCTTGTATTCAACCGCAACGCCGCCTCAACCCGAATTTGCAGTTAATCGTTAAGAAAGAGGTTATTAAGCTATTAGAAATGGGAATAATCTTTCCTATATCGGATAGTGAATGGGTAAGTCCAACTCAAGTTGTACCAAAGAAAGGAGGTTTCACAGTGAAATAGAATGATAAGAATGAATGGATTCCAACAAGGGAAATTACAGGATATCGAATGTGCATTGATTTTAGAAAACTAAATGATCATACTAAGAAAGATCATCATCCACTTCCATTCATAGTGCAAATGTTAGAGCGTTTAAGTGGACATAAGTATTACTTGTTTCTTAGATGGTTATTCAAAGTTATTCTGAGATATATTCATTGCAAAGAGAGATAGGAAAAGACAACTTTCACATGTCCTTATGGAACTTTTGCGTATAAAAGAATGCCGTTTGGTTTATGTAATGCTCTGCCACGTTTCAAAGATGTATGATGTCTATATTTTTACGATATGGTTGAGAAATTCTTAGAAATTTTTATGGACGACTTTAGTGTTTACGGAGACTCTTTTAATGGTGTTTGTTACACTTAGAACGAGTGTTACAATTTGTGAGGATACCAATTTAGTGCTTAAGCGGGAAAAATGTCATTTAATGGTATCGGAAGGAATTGTACTAGGTCATAGAATCTACAAGTAGGAATTGAAGTTGATAAAGCTAAAGTCGAGGTAATCGAAAAATTGCCTCCACCAGTTAATCTAAGAACGTTAAGAGGATTTCTTGGACATGCAGGATTTTATAGGAGATTTATTGCAGATTTTTCAAAGATAGCAAAGCCTCTAAGTCATTTGCTTGAAAAAGAAGTATCTTTTAATTTTGATAGTAAATGTATGGAAGCATTTAAGACCCGAAAGCGAAGTTGATTATTGCACCAAAGATTGGTGGCACCAGATAGGATTTACCTTTTGAGATTATGTGTGATGCAAGCGATTTATTTTGTAGGAGTCATTTTAGGTCAAAGGTATAATAGAATTCTCAAAGCTATTTACTATGCATCTCATACGTTAAATGCACTCAACTAAACTATGCAACTACGAGTAAAAGAAGCTGTTATTGTGATTTTTGCCTTAGATAAGTTTAGATCGTATATTGTTGGCTCTAAGGTAATAGTTTATACTGAGACCATTCAAAGCATTGAAATATTTCTTGAGTAAGAAAGATGCGAAACCACGTCTTCTTAGATGGATTCTCCTACTTCAAGAATTTGATATTGAGATTAAAGATAAAAAAGGAAGTGAGAATGTAGTAGAGAGATCATCTAAGTAGAATGGAAGCGAGGAAGAAATAGGAAATGAAATTAAAGATTCGTTTCTGATGAACAATCATTTAGAATCGATACTCATTCAACCATGCAGTTATTAAAGAAAAGAATTCCTTCTAAGGAAAATTCACCTTGGTTTGGAGATATCATTAACTACTTAACTTTGTGATTACATTCCGTCTCATTGGACTTGGCAACTGAAAAAGAAGTTCTTTTATGACTTAAAATTTTATTACTGGGAGGAACCAGATCTTTTCCGTAAATGTTCGGATGGAATAATCAGAAAATGTGTGCCTGATAATGAAATTTTAAGTGTTTTATCGTTTTGTCATAATCGTGAGGCGAGGAGGTCATCATGGAGGTTGGAAAAGCGCTTTTAAAGTCTTGCAATGTGGTTTTTATTGGCCTACACTTTATAAAGATGCGTATACATATGTTAAATCTTGTGAATCATGTCAAAAATGGGGAAATATATCGAAAAAACATGAAATGCCTATGCAACCTATTTTAGAATGTGAGTTATTTGATGTTTGGGGTATAGATTTCATGGGACCTTTCCTATATCGTTTGGAAAAAGATTTATTCTTGTAATGGTAGATTATGTTTGAAATGGGTAGAAAGTGAAGCTCTTCCCACTAATGATACCAAGGTTGTCATACGATTCCTTAAAAAGAACATATTCACTAGATATGGCATTCCAAGGGCGATCATTAGTGATAGAGGTTCGCACTTTTGCAATCGACCATTTACTAAGTTAATTGAAAAATATGGTGTAACGCATAAAGTTAGAACGCCTTATCATCCGCAAACCGGTGGTCGAGGCAGAGGTGTCGAATAGAGAGATTAAAAGAATCATAGAAAAACAAGTGGATTCAAACCGTAAAAAAGCGGGCGAGTTAGACTAGATGATGCGTTATGGGCATCTGAATGACTTTTAAAACTCCAATTGGTCGTTTCTCCTACAAATTAGTCTTTGGTAAATCTTGTCATCTCCAGAGTAGAGTTAGAACACCGAGCATTACGGGCTATTAGATTTTTAAATTTCGATCCTAAGGTCAAGTCGGTGATCATAGACTACTTGATTAATGTAATTAGAAGAATTTCGCCTTGATTCATATGAAAATGCTCGAATCTACAAGAACGCATGCATGAAATCCTTCCATGATAAGAGAATATATAGTCGTGAGTTCCATGTAGGTGATCGAGTGTTATTGTACAATTCACGTTTAAAGTTGTTTCGGAAAGCTTAAATCAAGATGGGACAGGACCATTTAAAGTAACACGAGTTTATAAATCTGGAGTCGTTGAACTAGCGATGGGAATACAACTTTTATAGCCAATGGTCACAGAGGTGAAGCTATTTTTGGAAGGTGAAGAAGTCTCTCTCATAAATGAAGTGATGTTCTTTGATCGACCCTCAGAAAGACTAAAGCGATTGCTCTTAAAAGTGAAAGTATCAAATTACCAGGTTTTATCTTTACTTTTATATGTCTAAACTAGTTTCGTCTTTTACCGGATGACGCGTAAAAAACTGGATGTCTTTTAGATAGATTAGGAGTTTTGTTTTGCTTTTGAAGTTTGGTTTTAATAGAGATATCGCCTTTACTATGAAGCCTTAGTTTTTGAAAAGAACAAGCAATTGTTGAGAGAGAAAAAATTGAAAGAAGTTTGTAATGGTGCGTCGAGAAGCTCGATAAAGAGAAGGGCTAAGTTTTTAAGGAAGTGCGAGAACTGTGGAAAGATTGAACACAATGGGCAATGTGGGAAAAATATAACTCAATCTCAGAGTGAGTGTTTGAATGTAATTAAGAAGAGGAACGATTAGGTGGTTAACCGAAAATCGATGGACTTCCAAGACTTAATTCAAACGCTACATTTCTAGGATATAGTTTGCTTGAGCGGTATGTTAGAAATCTGGAGTTTATAGAAATTGAAGAATTAAACCCGTAAGTTCAAGTCTTTTATTTCTTTTAGTTTTATAAATTTTTTTGCATAACTTTGAAAATTTTATAAAATTGGATCTTTATAAAATTAAGGAGTTTTATAAAAGTTTTATAAAAGTTTTTAAGTTTTTAGATATTTTATAAGAATTAATAGAAATTTATTGAATTTTTATAAAATTTTAAATAAGTTTTATAAAGATTTTATAAATTTTGAGAAATTGTTATAAAATTTATAAATTTTATTTTAAAGTTTTTATTGAGTTTTATAAGTTTTATATCAAAAATCCAAAAAATAAAAAAATTTCGAAAAAATCATAAAAAAAAATTTTCACACGGACCGATCCGGCCCTTATCAGGACCGGTCCGGGTTCGAGTTAACCTAAAAGGACGGGATCTTTTCTTCTTCTTCATTTCTCCTCTTTTCTTCAACAAAGAAATACTTGCAGCACCATCATCTCCACCCCCAAAAATTTTATTTTTCTTCTCAAAAATACAAATTACACTATACCATTACATACATTCTTCCTCTTTTACTCTCCTCTCTTCACCAAAAGTGAAAAATTTGAAAAAGATCGAACACAAGCTCCATTTCATCCCGGAGGCTTATACGACTTTTCCGGCCACTTTTCACCTGCTTTTGTTCACTATAAGGTATAATTTGTTTACTCTAGTTATCAATTTCATGATTTTTATAATTTTTAGATTTATTTTCAACTGTTTTGAATTTTACGTGTGTTGTGACATTTTATTTTGTTTTGTTTTTCTGTTGTTTTTATTGTTGTTTTGTCAATTCAATATCGTAGAATGGCCTCATCCAAATGAAAAATCTCTAAGAAACGAAAGCCTAATATTCCAATAGAAGTACCGGTCGTAGAATTAAAAGATTTAACACCGGAAGAAGAATCATTAGTTTTCTTTGCTCTGACTTCACCTCAAGCTAAGAATGCTTATAAAAATATCTATAGTAAATGTGGAGTTGTGTTGGAAAGAGGCTTAGATTTTGATGACTTAGGAGAGGAGGTTAGGCGTATTTTTGCGAGACGCCAATGGTTGGATTTTTGCTCAGAGGACAGGAGAGATCAATACTACCTTAGTGGCGAGTTTTATGCGCTTTGTCTACTTTGACACCCACCGAGGGTAGTATGATAGAGTCTATTCCCCCAGGTCTAGACATGTTTCTTTTAGTCCGGAACCGATTAATCTTTGTTTTAGGGGTAGAAGTTTTTCCGGATGAAGAAGATTATAGAAAGTTGTTTATAGATTAGATAATCCTGCTATGTATGAGCAGATTGCCTCACAGAGCTCGAGAGGAGTTTGATGCTACATTGCAGAATGGGTGGATAATGATTTAATTATGGGAAGTGTTTTAGAGATCGAGGGCAATCAAAAGATTTTTGAGCCATACTCTCTATCCCACTACCAAACACACCGCCTTTGGTAAAGAAGATTTATGCATTACTTGGGCGATGATTCATGATGTTAAGGTGGATGTGGGGAAGATCATGTATGAAGAGGTTTTCGAGTTTATTGTTCTTCGCCAAGGCAGGAGTCACATGTACTTTCCTGGCTTTATTTGATTTATGTCGTAGATCAGAGTTCCTTTCTGTCTAACGACAAGTTGATGATGGCAGATGAGTCCCTCGATAGGCCCTAGTCCGAGGAGGTCTCCGGAGGGTTCGATAGACTCGATAGTTAGGCGTAGTGCACCTCCACCAGTTCCACCGATTTTGACATTTTCATCATTTTTCTCGAGCAACGGCAGACTTCTCTCCCAAACACTATTACATACGATATGTTTCAATCCTTAGTATCGAGATGTAGCCCGAGGACAAAGCTAATATGGCTTTGTTTCTTTGGCGAGTAGGCAAGTGGAGTGATGATTTACGTAGAGGATCTTTGAGACATGAGCGGATGCATCTTGATCCTTCTTTCGATAAAGCGCCTATCCGCCCCACTGTCAATCTAACCCATATACGTTACTGAGAATGGATAGCACCTATTCCACCATCTCGAGCTTTCATCATATGCCAAATCCTTTTGAAAGCCGATCTAGTGGTCGTGGTGTCTTTTATCTGAGTTCTCGTGGTCTTTGTTACATCTAGCCGGGAGGATTTTCGGATTTTGCAAGGATGACGTCAAGTATGAGTTCGATGGGTCTCGGCTTGATTCGATTCGGACCACGACTACGTTTCCACGACCCGATTCGTCATCGGTTCCAAGTTTAAATGATCCAGTTTATCCAGCTGAGGATGATGATGTTGACATTATTTGATTTCGTACAACTTTGTTAGTTTTAAACATTTTCGTCTGTTTATTTTATTTTCCGCATTTTAAATACTATGTTTGCACATTTAATAGTTTTTCGTTTTCATAATCGTTTTTTTTGTCATAATAGTAGATTTAATCACTTTTAATAGTATTTAAATATTTCATAAAAAATCTAAAAATAAAACAAAAAAATATTTTCGTATGTCGTTTTTAAAATATAATTCGTGTGTCGTTTTATCCATATCATTTAGATAAACTTTAAATCACCTTTATAGCTTCTAAAATAGCCTTGAGTCTATTTTAGATAACAAAGCGAACTTGAATTTTACAACCTTTACAAGGTAAAACCATTTTGAAGCCGGACCGGTCGGGTCGGGCCAGACCGATCCGGGAGTAAAGCTCTTTGAGTCATGTTGAGAGTTTTAATGTGCAGCCACGTACACTCTCTATACTTGTCCATTTAAGGCAAGAAAGCTGAAAGTAAAAACTTGCAAATTCACTCAGTAACTTTCACCTTTCTATTTGTTTAATTATTTTCATCTGTTTCAACTAAAATGTCAAACCGATCATCACCATCATCAATTCATACGATCCGGAGGCGGTTGATGTTTTTGTCCCGAGTCTAGCGCTTCAAATGTTAATTTGTTGGTGAATGCGAGGTTTGCAAATTCTCTATATTGATAGAAAGGGTATCAATTTTGAAAAAATTGATCGATTCGAAGGATTTAATTGAGAATCAAGGATGGAAAAAATTTGTTAAGCATCCTCGAGGAAGAATTAATGTTTCTATTGTTAGGGAATTTTATTCAAACTCTTTTCTCATTATTACGGTAGATCCGTCACGGCTTATATCTGTCTCGTGGTACACTTATTCACTGTCACCTCATATTATCAATCATATCTACGAGATACCGATTTTCAATCAAATCCATAATCTTCATTATGAATATCAATGGGCATTAGGGAACTCTTGTCATGTTGTTAACTATGTCACGGAAGCTTTTCCGTATTTGTTTCCAGAGTTCGATCAAAATTACGACTCTACCACTTCCGCTCTACCTGCTCATCTGAGAGCATGGAAACACTTCATTAACTCACGAGTCTATCCGACTAGTGACTTTGCATGGGTTAGTGATAGTGAGATACTTTTGTTGTTTGCGTTGATAAGCGGAGCTCATGTGGACTGGGGGATTTTGATTTTTAGGACGGCAGTAAACTTTGCAGTGGAACGGTATAATAATGGAAGGCCGATGCCTTTTGCTTGGTTAATTTCAAGGTTATGTATTCATTTGAATGAAGTCCCTGAAATTGCTTCTGATGAGATATATCCGTCTCGTGATTGTCGTAGAGGATTGCTACCGGTAGAGAATCCGGGTTGTTCGTCAACTATTTGAGATAGTTGTTAGTGGTTTTATTTAATTTAGTTTAAGTTTGGTTTGCTTTAATAAGTTAGAGTTGATTAAGGTTAGTAAGTTAATAGTAAGTTTGTTTTATTTTTTTAGTCTGTAATAGTTTCTTTTTGTTTAATATATATGTTGTTTGATTTTAATATACGTGTGTTATCGATGTTTATAACGATCATCTATAATTTTAATTTAATTTTCGAACCTACTTTTCATACTCATTGAACATCGGGACGATGTCACTTCGTAAGTGGGGAGTAGATTTAGGTTTGAAAATTCATTAAAATTTTCGAAAAAATAAAAAATAATTATAAAATATAACCTTTTTCATATAAATTAGTACTTTAATTACTTATTTCTTAGTTTTAATTTTTCTTGAATAATTTAAGTTGGTTAATATATGAATAAAAATGATATAATTTGAGAGGATTAATTTTTGATTTAGTAAAATATATTAGATATATAATGAATATGTTTTATATCTTTTATAAGATTTTTAAGATTTTGAGTATGTATAACTAAATAATTTTTGTCAAATATTTCTTTTATGGAATTATTCAAGTAATTTTTAAATTTATAAATAAATTTTTAGATAATTTTCTTTTCAAGATTAATTATGAATTTGGAATCAAAATTAGGAATGATGATTTTTGGCACCACAAAAATATAACTATAGCCAAATAAAGCCTCACCGAATAAAATTTCCAATTTTGACCCCACCTCACTTTTTTAAAGAGTGATCAAGACCTCACTCGAATTTAGCCATTTTGATTAACTAGAAATTTCCGACCCTTAGCTTGTTTTGGTCTACATTTCTTTGACATCCTTCGAGTTTGTATGCATTCTTATGAGAGAGATGATGATGAGAAAAAGTTAAGAGTTGAGAAAAATGGTATATCTTTGAGATTGGAATGAGTTGAGATATGTTAGTGTCCTATGAAAAATTTATATTAGGAACAAAGCACCATTTTTTACGTAATTAATCAAATATCGTGTATCTTCCCTATCTTTGATCGACAATATAAAAATAAAATATATCGGTAGTAGCTACCAATGATTTGAGTGCGAGAGGTGTTATCTAAACGCCCTATATCACTATGAGGTATAAAGCTCCCGATAAAAATTGAATCATAAGATCTCAAGAATAATTACGGGTTTAAGGAAACCGGACTCGTAATTTTAGATCGAAAGAGTAGTAATCCGATCAATCTTGATGAAGCAATGCTTGTAAATTTGATTATTTTTTTACACACACTCACGCTTTAGTTCTTAATGTTAAAAAAAAAAAAAAAAAAAAAAAAAAAGAGAGAAGAGAGAAAATGAAAAATAGTTGGAATAAAAGGATGTTACTAATCAGAACTGTTTTTGATCAAGAATGTGAAGACGTAGGTACGTACGACTTGCATCTTTCTCTTTTGATTTCCTTTTCTATCTTTTCGATTAACCAAAGTCTATCCTAATATATTAAGCCAATGTGTCTTCTATCGACTTAGTTAATGATTCCGAAATTGTAATAATCGAGATAGAAAGTATTTCTAATATTTTATTTATATTTCTGAATTATTGCATGCATGTTTCCATCTAATTCATATTTGATACTTAATTCATTTAAGTTATATAATCTTTCTTTCTTAAATTTCTATAAAATTTATAAATTATATGTTTGTAATATTGACGATATATATTACTTTTGAAATTTTAATCTGATCAATTATATTATCTGTTATTTATATATTATCGCTTATTTTTGCTCGAGGACGATCAAGTTTAAGTGGGAGTAATTTGATGTATTATTTTTATATGATTGAATTTACGTAATTTTATTACGTTTTATTGACAAATTCTATGTAAAATATCTAAAATTATGATATAATTAGTATAAAATATTAATCTTTATAGTTTAGTATAGTTAGTAGTAAAAGTTAGTATTTATAATAAAAAGTTGTAGTTTTTGTACCGGTTTTAATGACCGGAATATTGTGTCTATTTTACACGGGTATTTTTTGTTTATTTCATTGCAGAATCCTAAGATGAACCGAAATCCCCAGTCTGAACACTTTTTGAAGTCAATTCAAGTTGTTGGAAGGGAGTTATAAAGCGTCACTGATATAAATGATCAAGGGAATAATTGTTTCTGAATCTCGAAAAAGGACGTATAATACAAATGGCTCATCGAGAATACGTTTTCTGAAGAAATGGTCTTGATGAAAGTTGTAGAGAATTCAACGAGCTTTTCAACGGAAGTTCGATTATGTCATTCTGATATCAAGAATTCAAGTTACGATTTTTAGAAGATAGTGTGTAATTATATATAATTATATATAATTACAACACATGCTAAGTAATGATTAGAGGGTAACATGGGGGCACATGCTTGCAACTAACTGTAATGATTGCCATCATTACACCGGACCGATCCGGCAGATTTTCAGGACCGGTCCGGGAAGGAAGAAAATCTATAAAAGGGGAGCAGCAGAGACTCATTTGAGAGTGTACCAATATATATATACAATATTCTATATATATTCTCTCCTCTTCTTTCTCTTTTTCTCTTTTCTTAGTTTGTAAATAGGCTTTATGCCAAAATAAATTAGTAGTAGTAGTATCGTAGTAATGCTCGGAAATTATCGGAAGTTCGAGTGTTCTTTGAAGTCGTTGTAATATCCGGAAAAGGCGATTTCGAGTCGTGATTATAATCGGGTAATTTCTATAATAATTATGTTTATGTTTGTTATTTTCTTCTTTTAGTTTTTATAATGTTATTAGGCTAAATCTAATAACTAGCCAAAGTTATGTAATCGTATTATTTCGATCTTTTCGTTAAAAGAATGATGTTAAAATAAAAATGATTAAAATTGAGTTAAAATGAATCTTTTTCTATTTCGCTACGTAAAGATAACATATTCGGAATGAAGTAATCAATCAGGATGAATACCACATATAACCTGACGATGAACTGACCAGAGAAGTCAGGATATGAGTAAAAATAGAAAAACCGGAGGGTAAAAATGGCCGTCTGATTAACGGAATCCTATTTTCTACCGGGGCGATTTGTCCTAGTAAAACAAATCTTATTAAAATTTGTACTCGAGATCTTAATAATGTTAAAATCACAGTTTAATTGAAACTACACCGTTTGTATTAAATCGATCCGCTTGACAACCGGAGCCTCTTGAATAACATCGGCCATCTGACAAATGGAATCACCTCTTTTATCCGGGGTAGATTTGTACTCGGTACCTGTTTTGACTAACTAAGTTTAGCATGGGGCAGTTGTGGACATTGGACTGATGACAATTTGACATATGACAATTTCATACGCTCGTGTGAGGAGGAATTGTTGACATTAGGAGTACACCATTTCATTTACTCAATTGGACCTAATAAAAAGGAAGATCGAACACATTCTATTAATTGAAAAGATCGAATAAATTGATTACATATACTTTGGCTAGTCTAGTCTATAAACTATATATTGGTATCTATATATTTATATATATATATATATTTTACTATTTATGTACATCTATATATATTTATATATCTATATATATTATATTAAAATAACTTTTAAATTACGCATTTATTTTATGTTGGTTAGAGTAGTAGTAATCTGTGTTATAAAATTGCGGTTTAGATCGAGTTAATAGCAGCTCTTTGGTGTTTAACCACACTTAAAAGAATTACCACTTTTTTTCCCGAGGATTCGACACGACTCACCACTTTATCACTACTGATTTGACCCGGCACATCTGCCGGTTAGATCCGTCTAACCTAGAAAAGGTCTGTCCCTTTCTTGACGCCGTTTCTAAGGTCTGGTTTGGTGACGTCACAAGCTTTTATTTCTATGTTTTTATTCTCGATTAATAGAACCAATATTAAATGACTGTTGCCTTTTGAGAAAGGTTCTCAAACCGGGTTAAGTAATTTTAGTCCTTTTAAATTAAGCAATGACACGAGCAACTTCGTTATATTAGTTAGAGACAAAGAGACTACATATTTAATGTAGTGCTCTAAGACTTTAATTATTAAGTAAAACGGAAGCTCATCATGTGATCAAATCACTTGAAATTAGTTTCAACGAATTTATCATATATTGGATACGATGATATCCAATGGGTCATTCTGTTATACAATGGCAATTAATTCGAACATTAGATGCGTTGAATGTGAATGACCATAACTAATTTTGAAAATGTTGTTTTCAAAATTGTAAGATTTAAGTATCTTTTGATAACTAGATTTTGGATCTAGATTGAGGAAATCAATGAAGGAACGAAGAACACGAGCAAAGCTTAGCTTTTCCTTGGAATCTCCAACGGAATCATCTTGAGAATAACAACAAAGGTTGCTCAAACCTTTGATAGATTCTCAAGTTATCACTTACCTAATCATGCAAGGTAACATGGAATAACTCACAAATTTTCAATAATGAAAAATTCTTATATAATATATAATTATCAATCAAAAGTTGTCTATCTCCATCGAATTATAGCAGCCAATATATAAATTTGAAAATACCAAGACATCTTGGTAATTAAAAGCATAAAAATAAATTAATAATTTAATTTTGGAAAAATGAAAGGTTCTAATAATTAATATAAGATATAAACCTTTCATTTTTTGCCATTATTTTTCTAATAATTAAGGTATTCAACCTTTCATCTTCAAAATCATTTCTATCTTGTTTTAATTATTAATAAAACATAAGATAATATTATAGGATCGTATCATTCCCTCCCGGCTGAAAATGATTCGTCCTCGAATCAACATGATGTCGTAGAAATCCGCATCTGCAAGCTTGATACCATGAAACTTCAAAAGAAAACCCAAAATTATGCCGGGGTCAAAAAGAATGCGCACAAACAACTTGAACTCGTGCGCTGTTGGATTATGTGCACCATGCTGCACCAAAAGAATACCAAAACAACTTTGTGGCTGGATATAATTGAGAACGACTCCATGGGCGGAAACAAGATAATTAGACAAATGAGAATAAGGAGATACGTCATCATGCACCAAATACGGATCAAGAAATTTGTGCGTTAAAATTCCAACACTGTCAACAAAATCACTATCAACCGTAGTAAAAATAGTCGCTGCATTGGTGGTAGCAAAATGTCGATTTGTCGATGCGGTCGTGGGTATCAACGAAAACTTCCACTTTCGGAACCACCACGGTGTCAATGACCGCTTCATTTATAGTACCATCAGAAATATTAAAATCATAGACCACCTCATCCGCTTCAACTACATCCGGTTTTATTTCAGCCTTAATGACTATCTCTTCCTCGGTAGTAACAACAACAACATCATCCACAATTGTATCAGCCACGGTTTTGGCTTCAAACTGAACATTATCACCGTGCACCACATCATTAAGAGGATTTGGAACAATACAGTTAACATGAAAGAATTTTGGTGCCTTGCCCGTGCGCGCCGGCAATAGTTATACCATACTGCAGAAAGAAAAGCGCGTCTTCAGCAGTCGATTTTGCGGCAAATATCCTCCTTCGTTTTGCGTCAGAATATTTGGAATGCTCTAGTTCCTTCTATAATCGAGCAATATTTTCTTGCAGAAGTTGTCGTAAAGGTATTCTTTTTCGCTCCGCGAGGTAGTCATTTTGTTCCTTCACAAATTCAACGTCAGCTTCCTTGACATCAGCCGGATAATATAGTTTGGGATCATATTCCATATAGGACACAAAACCATTGTAGCGTATCGTACCACAACGACCCCACTTCATCTCAAACTCGGATATTTCCAAACAAGAACACGAAATGACAGCAATTTTCACGACCAAACGGTAAGGAATTTGAAAAGACACAAAGAACGAAACTTGCAGATCATGAAATTTGCTTCAAGACTGTTGAGTTTCACGAAAATTGAAAATGGATAGCCTCCTCAAAATAAATTTGTAAACAGATGACTACACAACAGATTTTCGGACAGAAACAAACTAGCACGTTACGGTGATCATTGGGAAGAATTGATCAGTAATTTGGAAAAATACAAAGAATGAAAGTTGTACAACAGGAAATTTCCTATAAGCTCAGAAAAAATCACGCAATTCCGACCGTTACAACTCCGGAAAATCGAATTTGTTTACAAACTATTCCAGAAAAACGCGCAGGATATTGTGGGGCAGATTTGACCACGATAAACTCCAAATTTGGAAAATTCGTAAAGAGACAAAAGATAGATAAAAGAAAAGTATATCGACCAGTAAAAATTGATAAATTTGCGATTTGTTTTGAATAGGAAACAAATGAAACAAAAAAAACGGAATTTCGGGTTGGACAGATTTGAAGGAAACTTGAAGATATGAAGAAATCTTGAAGAAACCTTCAAAGAAGATGAACAGACACGATTTTTTTTGTAAATTTTCTGGAAAGTGATGAAGAACACAAGCATATCACATACAATTCGATTTTTTTTTTTTAAAGATGAAAAATGAAATGGAAAAGGAAAGAAAAACACAAACAAATGGATATTTGATACCTCAATCCTTAGGCTCTGATACCAATTGATAACTAGATTTTGGATCTAGATTGAGGAAATCAATGAAGGAACGAAGAACACGAGCAAAGCTTAGCTTTTCCTTGGAATCAGCACCTCGGAATCACCAAGTTGAGAACGTCACAACAAAGGTTGCTCAAACCTTTGATAGATTCTCAAGTTATCACTTACCTAATCAGCAAGGTAACATGAATAACTCACAAATTTTCAATCACTGAAAATTCTTATATAATATATAATTATCACTCAAAAGTTGTCTATCTCCATCGAATTATAGCAGCCATATATATAGGCTGAAAATACCAAGCATCTTGGTAATTAAAAGCATAAAAATAAATTACATTTAATTTTGGAAAAATGAAAGGTTCTAATAATTAATATAAGATATAAACCTTTCATCTTTTGCCATTATTTCTAATAATTAAGGTATTCAACCTTTCATCTTCAAAATGGCGCCACCTCCCTTGTTTTATATATTAATAAAATATAAGATAATATTATAGGATCGTATCACAAAGAGACTACATATTTAATGTAGTGCTCTGAGACTTTAATTATTAAGTAAAACGGAAGCTCATCATGTGATCAAATCACTTGAAATTAGTTTCAACGAATTTATCATATATTGGATACGATGATATCCAATGGGTCATTTTGTTATACAATGGCAATTAATTCGAACATTAGATGCGTTGAATGTGAATGACCATAACTAATTTTGGAAAGGTTGTTTTCAAAATTGTAAGATTTAAGTATCGACTTAATTCTTTAATCGTTGCTTGAAGGTTAATTAAATAGTTCATGTATTGAATATGATTCAAAAGGTTAAATAAACTATCTAATAAATTTTGGATTTTCTTTATGAAATAAAATTTAAGATTTAGGTCTTGCGATTTTTCTTAAGTCTCATGAAGACTGAAACTAAGAAATATTTACAAGTGCTTAAGGGTTTAGGGTTTAGGGCATGTGTGCTTAAATAGAGAACTTATCGAAGTCTCCGTTCTAGGCAAGAAGGTTGAGATATGTTTTTCTAAACTCAAGTCAACTCTCAGATATATGATACCTCATGAGTATGATTAAATTAGAAAGATTTAAATATAGAATATTTTAAGCCATGGAGAGTGAAGCAAATGTTGCAGCATTTGCCATATAATATTCTGAATCTAGTAAGCTGATAAAGGACCTAAATAAATGTTATTATGTTCCGGTTCTTATGAAGAACACGATTTCAGTTATTTGTTAGGATTTAGTAGACAAATCAATTGAAAGGAATAAATGTTATTCCAATAGAGTTGAATAGTCTTTAAATCTAACATACTAGATCAATGTCACTATATAGTTGATATATGTGATGAAATCTCAACCAAATATTTATATGGTTGTTATCCTTAATATTTTGTGGTTGTTATAGACATAGTCTCTATTAAAGAGAAACGTGTGATCAAATGTTATTCTGATGATGTCTGAATCATGTGATTATGAATCATGTGGGTAATGCGTATCTTATCTTAAGATGAATAAAATACCCTTTTATGAAAAAGGTTGTAAATTCTAGAAAATTGGCTAAAGCCTAAACATACTGATTTTTTTTGTCTTATGACAATTAATTCCACGAATGATATTATTGTTTATTACTCTATTTGACTATTTTAGAAATAGTCAAGTGTACTAAGTGAAGTGCGAAATTCGGAAATCCTGAAAAGTTTGAGCTAGTGTGAACATGAGATTGATGAACTACTTAGGAATTAATCTTCAATTGAATTGAAGCAATTAATACCTGAAGGGTGTTAATAAGTTGTCTGAAAGGGAATCAAATTCTCTCTTGAGGGATGTCATTTTTAGGATACGCAATTAGATTGTGTTTCTAAAATGGAAACAACACTTTATACGATAAAGGTGTGACGTAAGCCATGCAAAGTATCCTTCACCTGTTTCAGGATAGTGCCCTTATACGAAACATATACTTAACCGAGTTTCGAAAATAAGGTTGAATGAATTCCATATCATATGTGGAAGATGATGACATCAAATCCATCTTAATCGATGATTTAGGGTTGTCATGCTTCTAGCAAGCAGGCAGTGTCTGAAAGGCTTGGAGCCTAGTATGACATGTGCAACTTTGTGGAATGTCTTAGCAAGTACGCTATTTATTATTTGCTTACCCGTGGAGCAAAAGTGTTTGTCTCCAAACATGCTGTCTTCTAGAGGAAGTGTTTCTTCCAAAAGAAACAGTAGGAGTAAATTGAGATCTCAAAAGAGTTTGAGAACCACAAAGAGATATTCAACCATTGGAACATGAGCAGGCGCCGCATTGCAATGAGGTGCAAGACACTGCTCAGTGCACACAAGTACTTTATGAGTCTATAGATGACCACAAGACTGAAAGGGCTACTGGTATGTTCATCTTGAAGAATGAAGATCTCGCGGCTTATGCAGGAATACTTGAAAGGCATGATTAAAAGATATGACTTGGAGCCATAATGTTCAAGTAGATTCCATGTGTGACAACCGGGTTATGAACCCAGTCAGACTTACCTGAAAGGAATGTCTCTGAAAGGTGTGGTAGGTCTTTATGAAAGAGTAACATGGGTGGCAATACGATTACCTGTTAGGCTGAGTTTATGGCAAAAGGGCTACGAGGTGTAAACCTTGTAATTACCTTTATGCTACCGGCTATGCTTAAATCTATTCAGATAGTGATTGTTGTAGCTACGTATCATGGCTATAGGATAGTGTTGAAAATGTTGGGCCAAAGGCTTGATGTTCGTAGACGATAACGTGATGTGTAAGCTTATGAGATCCATATATGGACTCAAACAAGTCTCTCTAAATAAGTTCTTTGCTTTGATAGATCAAAAGAGTTTGATTACATCAAGAAGAAAGATATACCTGATGTGCAGAAGGGTTAGTGGAAATGTCACAGTTTTTGAGTAAGGTGTTGCATATCCTTCTCAAGAGTTGCCACCCAATGTCATAGTCAATTAATGTTTGGTAGTTCAAGGACTTTACGAAATTTCTTAAAATGACAGTTCTTATTTTGGAAATAAGAATCTATAGTGATAAATTTAGATACTGCTTGGTTATCACAATTCACTTGCATAGATGAGATTGATGATGGTCAATTTACAACGTTAATTATCTAATTATTACCCCCAATTCTAGCTTAAATGGGCTTTAAGTGGTTAATAATTAGTCGTCTCGTGCATAAATTACACCCGAACCGAGTTACGACTCGTTATTATGTAATTAGCCATTTTATTATATTATTTGATATTACAAGCCTTGTTTTATGGTTTATTTATAGTGGGCTTGATTTGGAAGCGATTGGAATGGACTTCGGAGGAGAAAAATGCACAGGAACGGACCAGGAACGGACCAGGCGAAGTAGGAAGAGGCCCAGCAGAATCCTCAGGCTCGCTGGCAGCGAGCCCTGCTCTGTCTGCCAGCGAGTTGACCAAATTGCCCTTACTTTGGAGACAGGTTTTCTATCTCGTTAGGGTTTAGGATTTATGAATTAGGTCGACTAACGGCTATCTATGTCGTTTTTACAGCCTATATAAACTCTCTTTCATTAGTCACTTTTTACACAACTCATAACACAAATCCTCAGTTTCTCAGAGCAGTTTTTATACAAATTTCCAGCAGCAATAATGTGAGTTATTTGTATTTATTTCTTCTTTGTTGTTTGTAATTAAGTCCCCCCAATTATTGTTTATCTTTTGAGGTTGTTCGTTGTTCACCGAACAATGTAGATCTAAGGATACGATATGAGGCAGTGGGGATTCCTTGTCTATAAGGATCCACACGCCCAGATCTGTTATCCGGTGATCTATAGATGACTTTAGTATAATCGACAATCGTGTTTTTAGTAGATCTATATAATTTCTTTATGAATCTCTATTTTATCCGTTACGTATATAGAAACGCTAAGATTTAGGTTTTCGCCGCGTCAATCTAGCCACGTCTTTATGGTGTGATTGTCCACCTAGAATTTCTTGTCTTTGTAGGTATGGCTACGGCTACGTTGCTCGTCTGTTTTAATTAGCGTATGATTAGGAAATACCAATATAGGACTCCTAGGTCGGCTCATGAATTGATCTTCCGGGACTTTCAGCAAGATCTAGATCTGTGTTATATCCGGGAATTGCATGCACCTAGTTATACGTACGCCGTAGATTATCATGAGACCGTGTATGTAATTGTTAATGGGACAGAGACTGATGTGATCATCTAGGAAGAACGCCTAACCATATGAATGTTGCCTAGGTGAGGAATACGGTTAATATCGGCATCCCTAGTTTTGTACGCGTGTGAGTTATATGAGATGGAGGCCTACGAAGCGAAGTCACGTAATGTAGCACAGTGATCTAGATGGCCTAACCGGAGCTAGATCTAGTTTAGGGGATGACTCCCGTAGCCAATATAAAAGAAATACGAATCGGATTAATAGTTGTCGAGTCTAGCTTAATTATATAGAATCTCTAGATCCAAACGATAACATAATAATTGGGGTGGTTAATTACGTTGTTTGTGTCGTTTCCTTTATCTTTTCTTGTCGTTTGTTGGTCGTAGACCGCCTTCGTGTGCTCGGCGTGAATGATTAATTGTTTGTATATAAATGATCCACAATTGGTTCCCTGTGGGATCGACCTTGATTCGCTATAGCTATACTACGATGGACCTAGTCCTCTTGCTAGTATTGGTTTATGGTGATCAAGTATTTTATATATCACTTGATCTCGTCATCAAGTTTTTGGCGCCGTTGCCAGGGAACCAACGGTCAATTTTATATATAAATAATTTTTTATTCATGTCAAGTTTTCTATTTTAGAGTCCGTTTTACGTTTTGAGTCCTCTCGGTTGTCTGTAAGTTGTGAAAATTCTAGATTCTGGAGAGCTGTTTTCGTTGGCAGCGAGTGATACCCTGGGATTTCGTGTGTCTGTTTATCTCCGTATGTTTAATCCGTAGGTCTGATAGCAGCATGGGAAACCATGTTAAAGTCAGTCTACGGTCTGTTTGTTTTTTGTTTTTCTTCTGTTTGCAGAAACCAGGGAAGCAATAATCTTTGTCAGTAGTTTTTTGTGGGCGCTGAGAAAAGAACCCAGCAACATGTGGAACTATGAATCTACGATGGGAAGAGCGATGGAAGCAACACCTTTAAAGCACCAAGATGGCTCCGAGAAAATAAAATAACAATTAAAGGGCTTGAATTCTTCGTGGTATAGTGTTGAAGGCAAGGTACTACCTTTTTTTGCTTATGTTTTACTATCTTTTGGTTTTTTGAACATAAGTTAGCCTATACATGAACCTGAGTATGAATCTTAGCCCGGAGTTGGTTTGTAAGATTAATTTTATTAGTGTGGAAGGTTCTGCCCCAAATCTGTCTCATGTAGAGGGTGTAAGGAAACATGTTGTAGTTGAAGGAAGCAGTGAATAAAGAGTTTCTCGTAGTTATGTTAAAATCTCATTGTCCTATGCATGAGATTGCTTCTACTGGCCATGGGAGCAACAATTTGTGTAGTTTTAAGAATTCGCAATCTAAAGAAGACGTTGAGTTTTGAGAGAGCATAATGAAGCAGCATTATAGAGGATATGATTAAAATGGGTCCCTAGGACTGAATCTTCCTAGAATTCACTAGTTCATAAAACGAGAGCCGAGGTAAGAGTTTTGTATAAATGGTATGGATAAATGTCGTTTCCTAGGTCTCACATGGAAGGGTATTAATCTGCAAAAGCGACGAGCCCACCTCATATAGTACTCAAGGGGCCAATATCTGGCGATCCAAGAATGATAACTGACAAGGATTATTTTTGGAAAGTCGAGCTGAGGACTTTAAACACAGAACTACTTCTAAAACCCTTAGGATTTATTTTTAGGTTTTTTTTTGAGTCAAATAAGAGTAACGTGACATATGTTGAGGTTTTTTATTTTTCCGTGTTCCGATGGCCATTAGGCTAAGGATGTGCAATTTTTTTTTACGCAATATAGGCCACGTGAAGTAGAGTTCCGTAGGAGAGTCAAGAAATTGCTAAAGAAAAGGAAATTTAGCAATCAACCTTAAGATGGAAGCATTAAGAGAACTTGAGAATTATTGAAAATGTAACAGAGAATGATTGGTGCGAACAAGAACGCTTTTTGGTCAACTCCCAAAACTTTTTAGAATGGCGATCCGAGTGAAAATCCAAAGTTGTGTGCAATTCGTTCTGCAACTATCCTTATCCTTTCCTTTGCACCTTTTCACCCTTCAACCTTTTCTATTCTCTCACCAATCTGCCTCACAATTCACATTTCTAACCATTCTTTCATCCCCTCTCCTTCTTTCCATCTATTTCACTCTCCCACCCTAACCCAATCCCTTCACCAATACCTACCCAATCCCATATTCCAAACCAATTTCAACCCACCCATAATCACAATGTCTTACCCACCCTTTATCTTTTCTTACCTTCCTTATATATATCTTTTTCTAAACCCATCATACTCTCAACCTCCATTTTGTCTACACAATACCCTTGTGTTGCGGCGTTAGAAATATTGTTAAGTTTTAATGATTATCTTTTATCATTTTGGTTTTCATGATCCTAGATAGGGTAAGTGTAGCTCTGAACCTAGCTAGATTTTATAAGTTTTTGGTTCGATCGAAATTTTACTTATCTTTCTACCGGAAGTTTTAAATTTCACTTTTTTCTGACCCTTCCGGCACATATAGATGATGAGTTTTGTTCTAAAATATCACACCGATCCGACCTTGTTGATGACATTGAGACCTTCTACGTGATAAATTGTGTGATTAGTAATTTCGAGGATAAGCTACATCTCCCTAAGTTGTTGATATCCAATCAAAACGTGAAACGTCTGCGCTAAGTATCTGATTTTATCTTTAGCCTATAGGTCACATTCAATCTGTTATACCTTACCAAATTTCTCTTTTACACTGGATTGAATACATGGTTGATCCAGTCAATCTCGTGTTTTGCCACATGGGGTAATGCTTTTTGATCTTTGTCTTCTCCACCCGGTTTCAAGAATATTTTTGTGTGGAGGATATCGATGAAGAGCACCATCTTTAGTTTCTTGTTTATTTTTCTTTCTATTTAGTATTTTTCTTTTTGAGCCCGTATATCCTTTATCTTATTCGTTTTAGTAATTCGTGTCTGAACCAGTAGTTTTAATGCTATAAAATAAACATTGTGAGGGCTTAAACATCGGTTTAAGGTTTATTTTATTCCTTCTACTGCCCCTTTTTTGATTATTACTTTTTATGGGCTAACGCTGTAACGAGTTTCGAGCTTTGTTTTGCAGCGATATATCTCTTGTTAGTTCCACGGTCTATCTCTGTTCCCCGAAGTTCATCGACTTGTTCCACTTCAGCGCTTGACCGAAGCTAAGTTCCTATGCTTTACTTTCTTTTTATGCATTGAGGACAATGCATTGTTTAAGTAGGGGGTACGAGTCACTTAGCTTCCGTATATCAAATAATTAATAAATGTGTAAAAATTAAAATTTTAAGCAAGAATCACATTTCCTTTTGTGAAAACCGAGCATGTATAGATAATGAAAGAAGATCTTAAGCGTAATTATAACTTATTTTTGCCATGCTATCTTCAGAATTGTTTAGTAAATATCATATCACGCTGTGTGAGTAGTTTTGTATTAAACATATATTTTGTCGTGGAATCAACCTCTTTAAGCACGTATAACTTGAATACTAAGTCTGAAAGGTTAGATAAGAAATTATTTTTTCCGGAAGGTTTAAATAGGAACTACTTGACTTTGTGATTACTTCTTCTTGTCATACTTCCGATAAGGCTAATATCGATGATAGTGAAGCAAAAACCGGGCAAGAAAAAACAGGATTTGGTTTATAAAAAAAAAAGAAAAAAAAACAAAAAGAGTGAATAAAGTAAAAAGTGAGGAATAATATGAGCGTTTAGGTTTGAGACTGCTAAACCGACGGAGCATAAGATGCACGGTTGTAAAACAAGGCAGTAGGGTAGCAAGTTCGTGGAGATTTGAAGGTAGTTGCTTGCTAGGCACCCACCATTGCAAGTTACTGTCCCTAGAATCTACGCGGCCCTGACAAAGAAACAAACGTGAACTGAGAAAAGTTTCTTGGTTTCCAAATCCGCCCCGCTTCACTAGAATCTGGTATTACACCTGTATTATTTGTTAACGTTAAGGAGGCGTCACAAAGTTTTGAGTGGTGAAAGTTGCATCTAGAGGACATTATAATTCGAATCTCTCTATTTCGAATACTTTGCATGACAGTTATATCACACACACGTTGATTCAATGATGAAATAGTGGTTAATGCCTAACTGACAAACGTGTTTGCTATTTTATTTACTTTGGAATTTTGAATGAGCCTGCTATCAATTAGTAAATTAAGTTTCGGTGGTTCTTTCGCCTTCTGTGTTTGCTTGGGACGATCAAAGGCTAAGTGGGGGGTATTTGATGATGGTCAATTTACACCGTTAATTTTCTAATTATTACCCCCGATTCTAGCTTAAAAGGGCTTTAAGTGGTTAATAATTAGTCCTCTCATGCATAAATTACACCCGAACCGAGTTACGACTCGTTATTATGTAATTAGCCATTTTATTATATTATTTGATATTACAAGCCTTGTTTTATGGTTTATTTATAGTGGGCTTGATTTGGAAGCAATTGGAATGGACTTCGGAGGAGAAAAATGCCTGTAAACGGACCAGAACGGACCCGGCGAAGTAAGCAGAGCGAGGCCCAAAGAGAATCCTCAGGCTCGCTGGCAGCGAGCCCTGCTCTGGCTGCCAGCGAGTTGACCAAATTGCCCTTACTTTGGAGACACATTTTCTATCTCGTTAGGGTTTAGGATTTACGATTTAGGTCGGCTGACGGCTATTCTAAGTCGGTTTTACAGCCTATATAAACTCTCTTTCATTAGTCACTTTTTACACAACTCATAACACAAATCCTCAGTTTCTCAGAGCAGTTTTTATACAAATTTCCAGCAGCAATAATGTGAGTTATTTGTATTTATTTCTTCTTTGTTGTTTGTAATTAAGTCCCCCCAATTATTGTTTATCGTTTGAGGTTGTTCGTTCTTCACCGAACAATGTAGATCTAAGGATACGATATGAGGCAGTGGGGATTCCTTGTCTATAAGTATCCACACTCCCAGATCTGTTATCCGGTGATCTATTGATGATTTTGGTATGATCGACAATCGTGTTTTTAGTAGATCTATATAATTTCTTTATGAATCTCTATTTTATCCGTTACGTATATAGAAACGCTAAGATTTAGGTTTTCGCCGCGTCAATCTAGCCACGTCTTTATGGTGTGATTGTCCACCTAGAATTTCTTGTCTTAGTAGGTATGGCTACGGCTACGTTGCTCGTCTGTTTTAATTTGCGTATGATTAGGAAATACCAATATAGGATTCCTAGGTCGGCTCGTGAATTGATCTTCCAGGACTTTCAGCGAGATCTAGATCTGTGTTATATTCGGGAATTGCATGCACCTAGTTATACGTACATCATAGATTAGCATGAGACCGTGCAGGTAATTGTTAATGGGACAGAGACTGATGCGATCATCTAGGAAGTACACCTAACCACAGGAATGTTGCCTAGGTGAGGAATACGGTTAATATCGGCATCCCTAGTTTTGTACGCGTGTGAGTTATATGAGATGGAGGTCTACGAAGCGAAGTCACGTAATGTAGCACAGTGATCTAGATGGCCTAACCAGAGCTAGATATAGTTTAAGGGATGACTCCCGTAGCCAATATAAAAGAAATACGAATCGGATTAATAGTTGTCGAGTCTAGCTTAATTATATAGAATATCTTGATCCAAACGATAACATAATAGTTGGGGTGGTTAATTACATTGTTTGTGTCGTGTCCTTTATCTTTTCTTGTCGTTTGTTGGTCGTAGACCGCCTTCGCGTGCTCGGCATGAATGATTAATTGTTTGTATATAAATGATCCACAATTGGTTCCCTGTGGGATCGACCTTGATTCGCTATAGCTATACTACGTTGGACCTAGTCCTCTTGCTAGTATTGGTTTATGGTGGTCAAGTATTTTATATATCACTTGATCTCGTCATCATGTTTTTTGCGCCGTTGCCGGGGAACCAACGGTCAATTTTATATATAAATAATTTTTTATTCATGTCAAGTTTTCTGTTTTAGAGTCCGTTTTACGTTTTGAGTCCCTCCGGTTGTCTCGTAAGTTGTGAAAATTCCAGATTCGGAGAGCTGTTCGCCGCCGGCGAGGTATCACTCGTTGCCGCCGAGCCGATCCACTTTTTGCGGGATTTCGTGTGTCTCATTTATCTCCGTATGTTTAATCCAGAGGTCTCGATAGCAAAGCATGGGAAACCATGTTAAAGTCGATCCACGGTCCATTTTTGTTTTTGTTTTTCTTACGTTTGCGAGAAACCAGGGAAGCAATAATCTGAGTCGATAGTTTTTGTGGGTATTGAGAAAAGAACCCAACAACATGTGGAACTATGAATCTACGATGGGAAGAGCGATGGAAGCAACACCTTTAAAGCACCAAGATGGCTCCGAGAAAATAAAATAACAATTAAAAGGCTTGAATTCTTCGTGGTATAGTGTTGAAGGCAAGGTACTACCTTTTTTTTTTCTTATGTTTTACTATCTTTTGGTTTCTTGAACATAAGTTAGCTTATACATGAACCTGAGTATGAATCTTAGCCCGGAGTTGGTTTGTAAGATTAATTTTTTTAGTGTGGAAGGTTCTGCCCCAAATCTGTCTCATGTAGAGGGTGTAAGGAAACATGTTGTAGTTGAAGGAAGCGGTGAATAAAGAGTTCCTCATAGTTCTGTTAAAATCTCATTGTCCTATGCATGAGATTGCTTCTACTGGCCATGGGAGCAACAATTTGTGTAGTTTTAAGAATTCGCAATCTAAAAGAAGACGTTGAGTTTTGAGAGAGCATAATGAAGCAGCATTATAGAGGATATGATTAAAATGGGTCCCTAGGACTGAATCTTCCTAGAATTCACTAGTTCATAAAACGAGAGCCGAGGTAAGAGTTTTGTATAAATGGTATGGATGAATGTCGTTTCCTAGGTCTCACAACCAATGGAAGGGTATTAATCCGCAATAGCAACGAGCCCACCTCATATAGTACTCAAGGGGCCAATATCTGGCGATCCAAGAATGATAACTGACAAGGATTATTTTTGGAAAGTCGAGCTGAGGATTTTAAACACAGAACTACTTCTAAAACCCTTAGGATTTATTTTTAGGTTTTTTTTGAGTCAAATAAGAGTAACGTGACATATGTTGAGGTTTTTTTATTTTTCCGTGTTCCGATGGCCATTAGGCTAAGGATGTGCAAATTTTTTTTACTCAATATAGGCCACGTGAAGTAGAGTTCCGTAGGAGAGTCGAGAAATTGGTAAAGAAAAGGAAATTTAGCAATCAACCTTTAGATGGAAGCATTAAGAGAACTTGAGAATTATTGAAAATGTAACAGAGAATGATTGGTGCGAACAAGAACGCTTTTTGGTCAACTCCCAAAACTTTTTAGAATGGCGATCCGAGTGAAAATCCACAGTTGTGTGCAATTCGTTCTGCAACTACCCTTATCCTTTCTTTTGTACCTTTTCACCCTTCAACCTTTTCTATTCTCTCACCAATCTGCCTCACAATTAACATTTCTAACCATTCTTTCATCCCATCTCTTTCTTTCCATCTATTTCACTCTCCCACCCTAACCCAATCCCTTCACCAATACCTACCCAATCCCATATTCCAAACCAATTTCAACCCACCCATAATCACAATGTCTTACCCACCCTTTATCTTTTCTTACCATCCTTATATATATCTTTTTCTAAGCCCATCATACTCTCAACCTCCATTTTGTCTACACAATACCCTTGTGTTGCGGCGTTAGAAATATTTCTAAGTTTTAATGATTATCTTTTATCATTTTGGTTTTCACACTCTATCTGATAGATTAGATGATGCACTTTTATGGCACTACAGACTAGGTCACTTGCAAGATAAAAGACTGCAAGTCATTAGTTCACAGTCTGCTGATGTCAAATTTTGTAATCATGATCTTTGTTATGTTTGCCCTATGGCCAAACTGAAGAAAAATCATTTTCCTTTAAGTACCACTGCTATAAATACTATTTTTGATCTTGTTCTAATGGATATTTGGGGTCCTTTGAGACAGCATACTGTGAATGGACAACAATATTTTCTTACTGTTGTAGATGATTTTTCTAGATTTACTTGGGTTTTTCTTATGAGGAATAAATTTGAAGCCTCTGACCTTGTTAAATCTTTTGTCAAATATGTTTCTACTCAGATTATTATAGTAATTAGACCTGACCATGGTGCAGAGTTTCAACTCACGGACTTTTATGCTTAGCAGGATATCATACATCAAACATCTGTTGAAATAGTGTCCTAAACCGAATCGGGTTGGACCGGATCCGACCGGGTCAGATCATTTCTACTATTTCTTTATGATTATACATATATTATAAATGGCTTCTCTGTTGTCATATATTTGTTCTTTTAAAGAACAAATTATGAATTGTTATATGATAACGTCCTTAGTATTAAATTGTGATAGAGAAACCATGATAGGCGATTATGGTTGATGAGATCTCTTAGGGGTGGCATCGGGTCGGGTCCCATCCCATAACCCTTCAACCCAATTCCCAACCCGGTGAGATTTGGGAAACCATTTTGCTCCCCGTTCCCAAACCCAATAGGTGTCGGGACCCGACAATCGGGACTCCCGGATATTCGGGGTCGGGTCGGGTAATAAGATAAATATAGTCAATATAAGATATTGACAATATCTTGGAAATATTTAATATAAGATATTGAATATTAATGAGATAAATCAATCAAAGAGATTTTCCTTATTTTATTAGGAAAATATTTTATTTCTCCTCAATCTACTAGGAAGCTTCTCCCAATAAGATTGGGATTCATCTGTGATGAGAGTCAAATTGGCTATCATTTTCTATGTAATTATACCCCGTTTATACCTCGTTTTATATGTTTTCTGAGACATTTGGTTGTATTTTGATGTATTTACACCTTGGTTATCATTTCGGGACCTAGGACGTAAAGTCCGGGATTCTCGGTCTTTTTCGGTGTAATTTACTATACTCTCGGTCACCCTAGTGTCCTGTAGGGATTATGTGTGGTATTTGTTGTGATTTTGTATAGTACTTAGGTGTTTGAGATGTCCGGAAGGCGAGATACGAGGATTGGAACGTGTGCCCGAAGCTTAAACGTACAAACGGATCAAAACGTGTTGGTACTACAACCACACCTTCCATTGATCTGCATTTTGATCCACTTTATAGGCATTTTATGGGCTGGACATCTGCATGAAAGTTGTATAAAATTGAATCAGCTTTCCAACGCAACTTGAATCACTTTATTTGGAGGTCTACACACAGATTTATGACTGATTTACTGAAGGTGTGTCACCATAGGCGAGATCTTTGTTACGTTTTGTGAAAAAAAATCGGCAGGGGGCGCTGTCAAGACAGCGCCCACCTAGCAGTCCAGATCTGCAGAACACACTTTGAAAACCCCCATTTTGGATCTATTATCTATCTATCATCTTCCCCAACTCGTTTTCTGCACTTTTTCTGCGATTTTTCCTTAGTTTATATTAGTTTGTAGATATATTAGCTTAGATTAGGCTTAGACTTTTGTAATCCGTTGATTCTCGAAGATAGCTTGACGCGTTATTGACGGGTTTTCGTTCGTGGATCGATTTTAAACGGACTGTAATATATTTGGTAATTCGTTTTCCTTTCTTGTTCTTGCTTTTAATCTTGTTTATGTTATATTTCTTGTTGATTTCTTGTTGTTCTTGTTCTTAGTATAATGAATAGCTAATTTCCCGATAGTCGAGTTATGTGATAGTCTATGAAATCGAATCCTTAGCTCGTTGATTGAAGTGTTTTGATGTTATGATTGTTAGATTCTCGGTGTTGTTAATGTTCTAGAACTTATTCTTAATGACTTTTGTTGAACTGATCACTCAATAATTGTGTCACACGTATCATCTTTACATATGTATTTTGCGAGAGGGTACGGGAAAAGGGGTTCTAGGATCACCGTGTAAAACCGACTGAGTTGTTCAGATTCGGTTTCGTGTGTGAGGTTTATATCATTGTTAACGAGCGTCTCATAGATCGTAGACCGTGTCGGGTCAGTTAAATCCGGTCAGCAGACTGTTGAATTCGACATAGGAAACTAGGTTGTTGAAATTGGCGCTTAGTTTCGGAAATAGGAGACGACATCCTTTAACAATGCCAAGAACATTAAAGTATATCGAAATTACTTCCGGTTACGAGTTGGGGTTAGAGAGTAGTTGGTTGGATCATAGCTCGGCTATCTCTGTTATATAGTTTAAAATCTTTGTTTTGTGTTTATTTAGTTTGTAGAACCGGTGATCTGACATATTACCACGTTCAATATTTGTGTTGACCTGAACTAGGGACGAGACCGACTTTGGTACTCGACCAGATTCCCTGTGGCATACGACCTTGACTCACCAATTCTAGGCTACAGTTGACCCGGTACACTGCCGGTGAGATTGGACACTTAAAAAAAGGCCGATCAATCTTGGGCGCAGGTTACCCTATATAAAGGGATGTTTGGCTAGCTCTTTTATACACCATAATTCCAAGAGCTAATAGTTCTTATGAAAAATAAGAGAGCTTCTTAGAGAGAGATTATAGAGAGAGAAAAGGTCGACCTAGCAGTCGTGTTTTTCTAGTAGCAATCCTTGGCGGGATTCCGGCGAGGTGCTCGCGTGGATTACTGGTAGAGGCCGGACACGTGGACGGCTCGCGCACATCTACTCCTATCGGACGGTCAAAGTGTCGATCTTTTACATCAACCAAGGTACCATACCGTCCCCTCTCTTATATGTTTATTGTTTAAACAAAGTCGATCCTGAATTGGGAAATCAAATTTTGAAATTCCGCTGCGCTACTCGATTGATTTCCTTACAACATCCTGTGTAAGTACACATGAGCAAAATGGTATCGTTGAAAGAAAACATCAGTATCTGCTGAATGTTTCAAGAGGTTTGAGGTTCCAAAGTAATCTGCCCATTGAATATTTGGGTTTTTTTGTCTTTTACATGCTGTAAAGTTAATTAATGCCACACCTACACCTCTGCTGAAGGAAAGCACTCCACATGAAGTTCTTTATGGCACCAAACCAGACTATTATGTTTTTAAAGTTTTTGGTTGCTTAGTTTTTTCATGCATACTTCCGCAGTATAGGACCAAATTGACTCAAGATGTAGGACTTGTGTCTATCTTAGGAATTCAACCACCTCCAAGGGTTCCATTCTCTTGGACATTACCAAAAAAGACATCTTTGTTGCTAGAAATACTCAGTTCCATGAAACTTATTTTTTCTCTTTTTCAACAGGTCTTGGGAAAGCCTAGATATCTTGCTGACATGCATGTTCCTTTGCCAGTGATGGACAGTTTTGATGACCTGCTGAATGAGTCAGCAGACCAACTAGCAATGGGATCACCAGCTGCTGATCAATCCAATGAAAGGCATGCACCAGTGCATTAGGCACCTGAACCCACACAACTAAGAAGGTCCACAAGAACAAGGAAATCACCAACATTTTATCAAGGGGGTGCTCATAATGTTCAGCAGACTCCACATCTACTGAGTGCAATCATGTGTCTGGATAACCTTTTTACAGACTATGCCAGATTTATTAATGCTATTGATGCTATTAAAGAGCCTAAGACCTACAATCAAGCCATCAAGCATGATGAATGGAAGGAGGCAATGAACAAAGAAATTGAAGCTTTACAAAAGACTCTCACATGGGAGATAGTTGATCTGCCCCCAGACAAGAAACCCATAGGGTGCAAACGGGTGTACAAAATCAAACACAATCCCGATGGATCAGTAGAGAGATACAAAGCTAGACTAGTAGCAAAAGGCTACACTCAAACATATGGGATTGATTATCAAGAATCCTTTTCCCCTGTTGTCAAGATCACTACTGTCAAAACCTTATTTGCAGCAACAACAACCAATAATTGGCATCTACATCAACTTGATGTCAACACTACCTTTCTACATGAAGATCTACATGAAGAAGTATACATGAAGTTAACCCCAGGTTGTGCAGCAACTAAACCAAACCAAGTTTGCAAACTTACCAAATCATTATATGGCCTCAAACAAGCCAGCATACAATGGAATTGCAAGTTGATTGGATCATTGGAGGCTCAAGGATTCATTCAATCCAAACATGACCACAGTCTATTCACAAAAGGGTCAGGACAATCATTCATTGTCTTATTGGTATATGTGGATGACATCATAGTTGCTAGCCCTGGCGAAGAGTTAATTCAGCAAGTTAAGGATGCTTTACATCATCAGTTCACCATCAAAGATCTTAGAAAATTGAGATATTTCCTAGGGATTGAGGCTGCTAGATGTCCAAAAGGAATATCCATTTCACAAAGAAATACACACTTAACCTCCTAGAATAATATGAATTTTTGAGAGCTAAACCTGCTAAGACACCTATGGAGTCCAAGCATACTTTACAACATGGTGATTCACCACTTTTAAAAGATATCACTGCATACAGATCATTAGTGGGAAAATTGATTTACCTCACTTTTACCAGACCAGATATTGCCTTTGCAGTACAACAACTAAGTTAATTTCTGGACACCCCTACTGAGAATCATATGAAGGCAACTTATAGACTGCTAAGGTACTTGAAAACCAATCCTGGCCAAGGAATCTTCTTCCCAGCAGACAATAATCTTATACTTGAAGGTTTTACAGATAGTGATTGGGCTGGTTGTCCTGAAACAAGAAGATCAGTATCAGGTTATATGATGTTCCTAGGAGATGCTCCAATCTCCTAGAAGGCAAAGAAACAAACAAAAATTTCCAGAAGCTCATCAGAAGCTGAGTACAGGGCCATGGAAAATGCAGTTTGTGAAATCCAGTGGCTTATCTATATACTACAAGATTTACAAATTTCAGTTCAGTTGCCTGCTGTGTTATTTTATGACAATGCCAGTGCAATGCACAATGCTCACAATCCTGTCTTTCATGAAAGAACCAAACATATTGAAATTGACTGCCATGTTGTGAGAGACAAAGTCAAATCAAGACTTATCAAACTTCTTCCATTCAATACAAAGAACAAATAGCTGACATCCTCACCAAGGCCTTAGATGCACCTATTTTCTCTTATATACTAGATAAATTTGGAGTTTCAAAGATCTTCCGGACATCACGTAGATGATGGGAATGGTGAGTGCAAGCTGTTCATGTACCACTCACAACTTGAGGAGGGTGTTCTGATATAAAAGCGATGGGAATCTTGAGTGCACTCTCTTGATCATATAAAATATCGGCGACTCGCTGATTGCATGAACACCAAAGACAACATCTTTGATCGCTTTAGTTAGTTC
Source organism: Gentiana macrophylla (assembly GCA_026214975.1). Classification (NCBI taxonomy): domain Eukaryota; kingdom Viridiplantae; phylum Streptophyta; class Magnoliopsida; order Gentianales; family Gentianaceae; genus Gentiana; species Gentiana macrophylla. Next base: position 125,990,769 of record CM047806.1, read on the forward strand.
AATATAGAAAATGGTTGTCCTATTGTAATCTATTATAACCGTTTGTAACTTACTTGTAACTGATTCATAAGGTGTATGATGTTATAAATACCCCATGATCAGTCACATTGAAGACACATTGTAACTTTTACTTGATCAATAATAATTCCGCATTTTATTTCGTTTGTTTGTAATTCTACAAACTTCATCATGAAGTAAGGACCAGGGTCTTGTCAGAGATTCATGTGAGTGTTGAGGCGGTTCCTTTTGACTCGATCATTTGGAGCATAATATGAGGATAGTCTAAGTCCCCACGGATAGTGATCTATTCACGCTTAGGGTTGGTTGCAAGTATTGCATGAGATTCTTTTGTCTCAACTTGGTCTTGTGTGTACGAGTGATTATTTTTAGGCCAAGTGGGATATTGTTGAAATAGTGTCTTAAACCCAATCGGGTTGGACCGGATCCGACCGGATCAGATCACATATACTATTTCTTTATGTTTATACATATGTTAAATTGCTTTCTGTTATTATATATTTGTTCAAAGAACCAATTATGATATTGTATATCTGATAACGTCCATAATGTCAAACTGTGAAAGAGAAATCATAATAGGGATTATGGTTTATGAGATCTCGAATCACTTTATTGAGTTTGATACTTAAAATGTCTCTAGTCGCATTTACTATTAAAATGGACATTAATAGTACGATTAGACTAGCACGTATTAGATTTCTTCTATCTTTTGAAGATAGGGATAGATCTCGTCTATCAAAGTGTAGAGACACTTGGACTGTACGTGGATGTGTATTAGAGAATCCGTACGTTAGACTGACCCACTTACTTTATTAAGTGTCGCACTATGTGGCGGTTGTGTAATTATCCTGAGACCGGAGTCGTAATGGCATCACGGTGTCGATTGTCATGCTTTGACACTATTGAGGTTTTCCCTAGCCATGGGGCGATCATGCGGTAGTGATTGGGTATGATACTGAAGCATGCATAGGATCCATGTTGCTCATCCGGAAATCGCGTATCCTAATTGTAGAAGTAAATATCCGAAAGGACCTTCTTATAAGGAATGTCTAGCCCTCGTGAATCTTTGTAAAGTGGGAGTAAATGAGTTACTTCGAGAGAGCATGATATACAGATTATAAGATACGGTCGTTAATTTATTGACACTCGAGATACGGCTGTATGGATATTGTAACAGCGATAGGATTCTATTCTCACGGTAACCGTTTCACATGAAAGGTAGTAGTCATTGCATTTGACTCTTTTAATGATTGGGGGTCACGGTGTGTTGCTAGACGATATTCCGTGATTATTAAGTAAGAATAGTATTTTAGTAAATGCACTTTGTGCCTACGGCCAACATATTCGGAAGCCTATCGGGTCACACACACATAAGAACATCTAGCCGAATTAAAATGCGGTTATAGTGATAACCAAATAAGGAAAATTTATCTCAACTATAAAGTGATAAATTAATATGGTGATATTTATTTATTATGAATAAATATAATACAAGATATTAATTATGTTGATTAATTAAATATACATGTATGTATGTCGAAATATATGTGTATATATGATATACATGTATTTTATGAATTAATTAATCATAGTATTATATTAATTAAGAATATTCCGGATGTCAATTTATTGGTATATGGGGCGCTATATTTAAGTGTATAAGATACACCTGGATTGTGCAATTTAATTAACGGTATTATCATATACTAATATTAGATATAATAGATTTGTATAATTTGATTTATGGTAATAAGATAAAGATAGTCAATATTAGATATTGACAATATCTTGGATTTATTTAATATTAAATATTAAATTAATGAGATAAATCTAGAATATCTATTTTTCTTATTTTACTTGTAAAATGTTTTATTTCTCCCCAATCTACTTGGAAGCTTCTCCCAATCAGATTGAGATCTACGGGGGGTGCAGGTCACCCTATTTAAGGTAGGCTTGGCTAGCTCTTTTGTATCATCACAATTAGAAGAGTTCTAATTTACAAAATAAACTGAGAGCTTCTTAGAAAGATATTTAGAGAGATAAAATGTCAGTCTAGCAACCGGATTTTTCTAGTAGCTATCCAATGGTGGATTCCGGCGGGTTGTTCGTGTGGATATTGATAGAGGCTGGACACGTGGACGGATTGCAGGCACTACTACTCTCCCCAGACGGTCAAAACGCCGATCTTTTGGATAAAACAAGGTAATCACCGTATACTAACTTAACGTGTTTATTGTATTAAACGAATTCGATCTTGGTTAAAAGGGAAATAAAATTTAAATTCCGCTGCGTTCCCGCGTTGATTTCCTAACAATATCAAGTATCAGGAAAGAAAGCACAAAACATAGTTTACAATCACATGGCACATTATCAAGTTACTCGCATTCCAAGTTATCTTATCTAAGTCACATAGTTTATGTTCTTTATCGTTTCACACGCATCCATACCACCATGCATCTAGCTTGATCGACTTTTTATACGGTTAACAATCCTTGCAAGAGACACTTCCCGTACATTCATCAACCTCGCCGTTCATAGCCCTAGAAGTCCACATATATCCGGCCTCGATTATCGCACATATGATTCCTGATAGCACAATATGTACCTACACACACCCAACATCAGTTGTACTTTTCCAGGGCACAACCACTGCACACACAGTCATACATGTAAGACCGTACTACTTAGTCCCACAATACGGACCTTACATCACACACACACAATCAATCATAATGTCCCCCCTTTTCATGAACATGCATGCCCACGCACCCTCAACATTACTCTACCATCTGATTCATGAGCACGTGTAATTACCCACACACCCGAATCATCATTCTTCTTTTTTCAAGAGCATTTATGACCACTCACACACCCAAATCATCATTCCCCCTTTTCATCAGCACACAAGACCCCGATCATCATGACCCTTTTTTCATGAGCCTATATAACTGCACACACATCTAGATCATTATGACCTTTTTTTCATGAGCATATATGACCACACACACATTACCGTGCCCCATTTTTCATGAACATGTGTAATTTTCACCAATTATTTATTTATCTCAAGAATTAATTCCATATGTATCTCAATTTATGGTCCTATATTCCATTATTTCAGATTCGTATTTCATCAAAAATTCCACAAAAACCTACTGTAGAATATCTCATACTACATAGAACCTAGAAGTACGTTGTTTCCCCAACAGAGGTCGATCAGGTCAATTCCAAGAGGAACCTCCTCGGAGAACCAACCGAACCAGGTCTGTTGACGGCACACTTTTCAAAACAAACTTTAGTTCTAACACAATCTTCATAGATTTCAGATTTTGCAAGAACGAATTAATATCAAGCAGTTTACATAGATTATCCACATAATCAACAATTACAGTTCATATCACAATTAACTAGCAAATACTGCAATCAACAGATTACTTCACGGAATTATTAGCCAAAGATTCAAATCACAAGTAGCAACAATTACAACAAGTCACATGGTTCATATTTCATGCTGATGTGATCCGTGATCGAATCAGATAAGAAAATACCCGAGGACTTGACTGAAGGCACAAATAAACGAGCACCTCGACCTTTGGTTAACACATAACAAAAACCTTGGTATAACCTAAACCCTTAGATAACCCGTATCTAAGAACATCGGTGTGTGGACACCCACAAGATATGCTCACGACCTTGATAAGTCCGGTTGGAATCCTCCACGTGAGAAACTCACCAAAGCTTAATCGCTTTAAATAAAATAAATATCACTCAAATTATTCAACTGATTGTAAAAGTTACATATGATGCCTTTTTATAAGCTAGAATAAAAGACATAAACTACTCCCAAAGCGACGTGGGACAGTTATTTAATCGAAATAAAAGAACAAAAATAAAAGAAATAAATACTAATAAAATTCTAAGAAAATCTGTCAAACTTGCAATGTGGGATAAAATGTCAGCTTCTTCCACTCTCCTTCTTTTCTTCTTTTTTCTTTGAAAACCACCATGAATCTTGCCCGGGATCACATCACATGCTAAAAATAATAGAAAACCTAGTACAATCGATGAATCTTCATTACATGTTGGATGTTGTCTTTCTTCTGGAAACAAAGGCAGAGGTCTCTTCTCTATCAACTAGTAACTTGCGTAAAAGTTCAAAGAAAAGGACTTCAAATGAAGTTTGATAGACTTTAACAAAATACTTCAATAACAAATTTTTTAAGGCCTATGTCGTTCCTGCGTATATGTTGAACAATAAAACATTTTGTTTTTGTTATGCTAAAGTTGGAACTAACTAAAGATGCAGAAGCAAGGTAATTTGTAGCACACAGATGACGAGGTATCAATAGGGGGATTTGCGTTATTAGACTTAATCAATTTCATCATTGCTTGACATTGAAGGCGTGTTCATACATCCCATCGAGCCTTGGTCCTAAGAGAATGAAATGAACGTAATGATTGGTTTTCAACGTGAAGGGGGCAGTTGTTTGGTGAATATGTTAGCAAGTTGATCATTGGTGGAGATATAGGTCTAAAACTTGCGAGATTGGATTAAGTCCCAAACATGATGAACATTGATTTCAATGTCCTTGGTTCTGGCGTCGAAATTATGTTAGAAGACAAGTAGGTAGTACCGATATTATCACACCGTAGTTGAGGTGGAGTGGTAAATGGTAGTTGGAGTTTGTGTAGGAGAGATTGTAACAATTGTACTCAACTTCAGTACTACTTTTGACAATGGTGTGATGCTGCTTGCAGGACCAGCTGATAAGATATTGACCAAGGAAAATATAGTAAGCTCCAATAAAATGGTAATCATCCGGATCATAAGCCCATTATGAGTCATAATAGGCATGGAGTGTATGTGTAGTCTTGCGCGAGAGAAATAGACCATCAGTGATGATATGCTTGAGGTGGCGAATAATGTGCATGACTGTTGTCCAATGATCAATGCATGGGGAGTGCATATACTTGCTGACATTATGAACTACAAATGAGATGTTAAGGCAATTGAAACTCCAATATTGAAGGACCACCAACAATGCTCCGGTACGTAGAGGGGTTGGTAAGAGAAAAACCTTCAAATTTAGAGAGAAAGATGTTTGATGCCATAAGTGTTTGACTTGGTTTGCTAGATTCCATGCCAACACACTTAAATAAATCAAGCATATATTTACTTTGAGTAAGGTTCATTCTAGTAGGCGTATTGGTGACTCCAATCCCCAGAAAGTAGGAAAGATCACCAAGATCATTGATGAGAAATTGACTTCCAAGCCATGTGAGAACCTGAATGACAACACTGGAATAAGAACATGTAATGATAATCTCATCAACATAGATATGGATATGGATATATATACGCGGACATCATTTTTGCAGTAATAAAAGAGGGATGCATTGGACTTTGATGCATGAAAGCCCAAAGTGAGTAAATATTCAGACATGCGAGAAAACCAAACACTTGGTGCTTGACGAAGGTCATATAGACTTTTGTGCAATTTTCGCACATAGTGAGGATGTTTAGTATGCACGTAGGCTAGCTCATATAGATTTCCTCATGAACATATGCGTGAAAAATGCATTGTTAACATCAATTTGGTGCAAACACCAGCCATGCATGACAACCATAGATAACAATAAACGAACAATGAATATTGGACTGAATGTTTCACGTAAGTCAATCCCTTCATGCTGATGATCACCAAAATCTTTGATGGCATATTGACCTTCATGTTCTGTATGATGTTAATTATTTTTAGATCACTACAAAATTTTGGGTTTTGCAGCGTCATATGGCGATATAAACATGTCGCGAATTTAATTGACTTTAACTATACACTGCGGATGGCTCCATGCACCATTAAATATTGTATTAGAATGTGTGTCGCGTGATAATATTTTTAGAAAAAGAGAAAATATTATGTTGTTAATGCTAAATTGGTTCCCTTTTGATTATTTTTGAGTCTTTATATAAAATAAAAGATTTACTTACTCTACTTGTTCATTGTTTATTTCCACGAACAAGTAACTGCTACATGACTCATGTATTTGATATGTATATGGCAAACTGCTCAAATCTACCTCTTAAGTAATGAATCGTTGGTTCTTGTATCGATTTCTATATGGTCACTTTGCTTTTATCCACCTCTAAAAAATCTTGAATCAATTGTATATGTGTGTGCTAAGGTCTTTGAATAGATAGTGATTTAACTTGTGTTGTGAAATTTTGATTTTTACATAGCCATTCCTCCATCAAAGAGTAGAAAATATGATGGAATTCTTGGGAAGACGACGGCGGCGATGGCCAGAGGAAGTAAGTCGGCAAAATTGGAGAGGAGACAGTGGTGGGGGATTTTGTTTTGGTGCTAGCTGCTAGAAAAAGTTGTGCGACTTTGGAGGATAAAAAAGTTGGCTTCAAATATAAAGAGTTCTATTAATGTTGTGGTTAAAGATGAAGAATGCTATTAAAAGATCTTGGTGCTGCTATTAATTAATGTCACTGGAATATGTTCTTGGAGAGAACCTAAACAAAATATTGCATTTTTTCAATGGATGATGATTCGTTAAAAAAAAGAGATACACACACATGTAGAAAAGGCCTATTATGTTGTCTTTTTTGTTTCCTTTTTGATTTTGTTTTGAGTAGTATTTGATTAATTTACACAGTCATGTGAAAGAAAATCTGATTGTATAGGATTTATGGTAACTATACATGATTGATTGAAATAAACAAGGGATTTTTTTGGAAAGAAATGTGAGTTGGTTCATGATTTTGTTTTGCTATTTGGTCCATTTGATGTTTCATTGCTGATAATTACATGAATTGTTGGTAATTTTTTTCCAACAATTGTTGGTACTTGGTCATTCAGGGAAGTAAGTGAACTCAAAAAAGAAATATCTAACTGCTTTTTCGAGTAGTGTCGGCTTGTGATGATATTGTTTTGTAGACTCTCAAGCAAATTATGTTGATGGGGTGAACATGGATCCTTGTTAGAGCCTAATGGACGAGCTAGAAATGCCAAGAAAAATATTGGTATGCAATTTTTCCTCGATGCACAAAACTAAAAAGAGAGAGAATATACAATGCTTATGCATTTTAGCATTTTTGTACAATGTGATAGCCTTTTAAAATCTTATTGAGCTGATATAAGTTTTCCAGTACACAAAGTCTTGTAATTTTCCTAACACAATGCACCCATTATTTGGTAGGTTTTTACCAAATAATTGGTGCTTTAAGGAAAACAGAATATAATTGCCAATGAGGCTTGTAAGGTAAGAATGCTGAGGCCTGTCGTCGAATTTTTAGGTTCAAACTATGTTGTTTCGTGGTTAAAAAACGGATAACTGAAATCAATTTCATAACGGACGTGATTAATCGAACATATGAAACTACAAGAGATAAAAAATGTGGAAACTGATAATTTTTGTTTTTTGTTTTTGTTTTTGAAGGGAACTGATAATTTTTGTTAGCACGTATAGTTTCTCTTCATTTTGTGTTTCTAGTAGACCCCTCCAAGTGTTAGCAAAGCAGACTTGCATGTTGATGTTTTTTTTCTTTTAGCCAATCTAGTGAATGGTTGAATTTGTAATGTTGCTGGCATTAAAAGCAAGAAATGTGATCCTGTTTTGTTTGATTGTCCTTTTTTAGCTTGGATTAACCATGAAACTTTGTACCAGGGGTTCTCTGTTTTGAAGAGTGATTTCTTTGTTTATTTTTGTAATGATCCTTCAATTTGTTATGGTTTTGAAGATGGGAAATATTTTCATGCACCTATCAGATTTCAATCCTTTTATTGTGAATATCAAACTCTCAATTCTTCGTCCCTCCTAAGTAATAAACAGCCAGCAAACTGATTACTATTGTGAACTCTTTTCTGGATATCTTTTTTCTTTGTTTTTAAATAATTTGACAAGATATGAGTTCTTGACATTTTGTGAAACAGATTTGAACTTTATCTAATAGTACCTTCAATTTAAATATGTTTCCTGGTGATTGGATATTTATTTTTTTAGCAACATTTTTGACTCTGTAAGTTTGTAGAAGAGTAATGTTATTGGCACAATCATCGCACGCACGGGGGTGACATTAATCTAATTTTTCTACCCTTGATAATGATGAGTCGTTGGGATAATCAAGTGATCCTCATCATGGTCAAAGATAGAAGTTTTAGTTGTCATCCGTTGTGGCATAATGGTTGTGTCCGTAGCAGTATTTCTTGCATAAATTAACATTTTCTTTTGATTACATATGAATGGATAAGGTTTTATTACGATGGATGACTTGTCTATTAAGAGATAAAGTGACCCTGAGTAATTAGTCATTTTGTTTTGGATTATACTTACATTATTATAACAATGTAATACATTTATACAAGTGATATCTTGAAAATGTTTTATGTAAACATGTATTATTATTATCGTAAAGGGGTACATGAAAACACTGCAGAATTTAAGCGTCCTTGGGATTCCCATTCTTCCCATGTGTACAATGTCTCTGTCCCAAATAAGATTCAAAAATTCTATATGACGGAGTTTTATAATTATTATGCATTAATGTGGGTTGTTTTCTTGATATTCGTATCTATAAACAAAATTCAGTATGTGGATGCTCATACTATATCTTTTCTTGATAGTCCCACAAGTTTAGCAAATTAGTGACTAATATTGTTTTTGTTTTACGAATTTTAGCAACGATGCAAAACAAAAGCTGGTCTTGACAAAATGTTTGAGACTACAACCAATGGTGATTGATGAACACACGAAGACAAAGTGGATGCAAATTCTTTTATTGTATTGTCATAGTTCTTTTAGTATAAACATGATATGTAGAGGAAATTTGTGGCTTAATGTATTTTCCAACTACTTCCAATATGTTTGGCTTGGTATGGTATTGAGTCGTGTATTGTAAACATTGTGTATAGGTAACATGGGTAAATATAATTTTTCTCTCGGCTCCTTTAACGCGGCGTTTTTATATAAACAATTAATTCGGCAAAGACAAAAGTAAGATGCAAATAATAGTAGAGAGCGTACAAGCGCTGTTTTGCTAATAATCGCATTAGCAAATGCAAATATATGCCGCGAAAGGCTTGTATTTTTAGCGGCTTTGAACTTGCTTTGCGCTATTTATTTGCGACGCCATGAAAAGCCTTTTTTGTTGTAGTGACACCGTATATATATATATTCAAGTCAACTGATATAAAGAATATAAGAAAGACATTTACTAACATTGGTTTGGTAAGATAAATAATGCATTGATATATAAAAAGCCTGCCCCGCATTCAAAGACAATTAAAAACAAAAAAATAGAATACGTTCGTGATATAAGGAAATATAGTAGTACATTTACTAATATCAATTGGTTTTAATACAACGTTAAGCGCTTGATCCTAGTATCAACTATTTGAAAACATTTATTTCTATTTAATCTTTAATGGTCAACTACTTATTCATCATTTCACTATTTTCTTGGCTGGACATGAAACCCGACCCATGTGTTCATGAATTTAAATGCGTACAATGATTGATGCATGAGAATTGCAAAGAAGGAATGTTGTTTTCTTTGATACAGTACCACACTCCATGAGATTAGAAAGGAATTGAAAATATTATGAGTTTTCTGTTGACTATTTGCTAGGATACTGCGGATCCACGTTATAGTAATGGGTCCACGGACCCCGCTAAAAATAAATATACTTTATATTTTATCTATAAAAAAATATTTCGGACCCCGTAAAAAAAAATTATTTAGTGTGTTAAATATTTACAGACCCCGCTGAAAAAACATTATGGGTCCGCCAGTCGACCACCATAGTAAAAGAAGAAATAAGTAGGGGCTTTGAGTGTTTTTGATACCCTTCAAATATCAAATTATTAGCTTGCATTTGGTGTACATTATATGGGGATTTTGGGAAATCAGGCTTTGTCCCCCCACCTCCCCCCCCCCCCCTCCCTTGGAATTAAAGTGGGAAAAATAACTACATTCGTATTTAGGTTTTACGATAATAATATTGTCGTTAATACACCCATAACGACAATATTATTGTCGTAAAACCTATCAATTAGAGAACTGCTGATTAATGGCGTAACGAGGTATTGTTAACGCCATTATTATCAGCGTTAAATATTTAACGACAATAATATTGGCGTTAAAAATACCTCGTTACGCCAATAATCAGCAGTTCGATGTTATTATTGTCGTTCCCTCTTCTTCTCCCCCAAATTATCAAAATTCTGCAAAAACCTCCCAAAAATTCTCAGAAAAACAATCTGTGCCTAACAAATGGATCAAATTCCACAACGGGAGATAGCCCCTAAGGTTAATGTTAATGTCTATCTGTCATTTTTTTATTTGATTCTATTTTTGTTGTGCAATTTGTAAGGAGGGGTAGATTGGTTAGGGTTAGGGGTTGTTTTTGAATTTCCTGAAGAACACGATGATATGTTGTTGGTTTGAATGGTGATTTTACGCCAATATGTGGTTCATTTTCATTTTATATATATATATATATATATATATATATATATATATATATATATATATATATATATATATATATATATATATATATATAATGAACTCGACAAACATGATATCCGATATATATATATACATATATATATACTGTTACATAAATATACATGGAAATATGCATATAAGTTCATAAACGTAAAATTCGTGTCGTCTCTATTTTCATATACGGTGTAGCCGTGTATGATATTCACAGTAAAAAATTTACTCACATATATTTGTTGATTACGACTTATTATAAATATACGTGAAAGCTGTAATGTATATATATGTACGTATACATATGTCATGTGTATATAATATATATATATACATGACATATGTATACGTACATATATATACATGACAACTTTCACGTATATTTATAATAAGTCGTAATCAAGAAATATATTTATATGCACACACACATATAATACATATGCACACACACATCTATATATATATGCACACACACATCTATACACACACACACACACACATCTATATATATAGATGTGTGTGTGTTACATATGATGTAATACTTATGCATGGTCGTTATACTGTGATATGCAGCTCGTAGGCACCCCGGGAGCGTATATAATTGATCCATCGAGTCATTTCAAGGGAGTTTGGAATTTTAAAGGGGAATCCGCTAAGTTGACAAGTGTTTTAACAATTTTAAAAAAGTTGAGCGTTGGTGATGTAGATTTTGAAGACAGGTTTAGAAAGTCCATATTTAGGCGATTTATAGAGGCGAATGAAAAACATGAAAAGTGGAAGTTCGGTGGCGTGATTTTCAGATATCTTGGATTCAACATGATATACCCGACATGCCACGATGAGTGCATTTTAGGTTTGGTAACCGGGGACAACATGCGTGTTTGGCGGAGAGAGTTCGCCATGATATCTGGCTTACGGTTTGGCCATCTTGATCCGACTTTGGGTACGGGTGATTCTATGTGCTTTGGCCCCGGATGTTACTTGGAAAAATATAAAAAACATGCTATTACCATAAAAATTTTGGAGAGGGCATTTGAGCATCCTGTTCGAGACGGTGCTCATACCGATGAGATTGTATACCGGTTAGCCTTGGTGTATTTTATTTATGGGTATCTATTAGGGTGGAATGACAGTCTTGGAATCCCGAAAGAAATATTCTCCGTCGTTGAAGATTTGAATATTGTAAATGAGTTTCCATGGGGGGAGTACTTATGGCGAATTACTTATGAAAAGATAGCAAACCTCATGCGGATTGTTAAGCGCTTGATGTACAAAAGGATCGAAACCAAAGACAAGCCACCGGTTGACGGGTGGGAACCTGCGTTAGTATACTGGGCTTATGAACTTTTCCCACGTTTGCAAACAAGCGATCCACCATTTTGTGTTCGTATTGACACTGAAGCCATCCCCCGGATGTTGAGATGTACACCACGTGGAGCCACCATGGAAACGAAAGTTATGTCTGTGGTAATATTAATGACATTCCATTTAATAAAATGCATTTAAGATTATGTCAATACCATGATTAATGATTTTTTTAAATGTCTTGATATTTTTGTGTGCAGGTCGGTATGTTGGATGGTATGACAACCGACAACGCTGAAGTTGAATTTCTACGTGGACTCGGTCTACCTGAAGAGCAAATTTCACGTCCCCGACGCGACGTTTTCCGTAAACGCCCGACAACGCCCCACAGGGGTTCGAGCAAGCCGCGGCCGCTCCCGCTCTTGGAAAGCGTAAAGCGGTTGGATCTTCTAGAATTGCCACGACCGCAGGCACTACTCAATCCAATGTTCCTCGTTTAGACCATAACGATGCACCTTCCACTATTAGACATGAATCGACATCCCGGGGATGCATCCTACAGGGTGATGATGACGATAATGGAGATGAAGGAATTGACGGTGAAGGAGAAGATCATGATGATGTCCATATCCAGTCACCTGTGCAGCACCGTACTAATGTTGTTGATGGAGGGGACATTATTCGAGGAGACCCGATAATTGATGCGGTTTGTAAGATGATCGAAGTGGCAACAAAGAAAATCCAAGAGAGAATCAATGCCGAATTCGCTATCATTAAAGCTAGGCTCGACGCGCAGGACGAGGTGTTAAATCATCACAGCGTCATTATGAATCAATTTTATCTTGCAGCGCGTAGTAGCCAGGTATGATTTTATTGACCTTTTTAAATACATTTTAACAAGTATAATATTTGTTCATAACAAAATACTTATTCGGTCGTTTCAATTATAGGATCCAATAAACTTGACATCATCCACTTCACCTATGGCCGAGGCTTTTGGATTCACCACACCCGGGCATGTTCATTTTGATCGAAAAGCTGCCTCTGACTATAGTTCACATAAGAATTCGAGCCCCGATTATCTAGTCACAGAAGAAGAAGCCGCTATTCAAGCGCAGTGCGTATTCCTTCCTAAAGGCCCAACAAATCTTCCATCTAATAGCAATCGGCTATACAATGTCGTTGTGCCGGATAACAGCAATCAAGTATCCACGGGCAGTCATCTGATGGTCGATGCAGATGATCGACGTAAGCGTGCTGTTAACTTAAAAATGACCCTTCGTCCGAATACGAAGACAACAGAAATCCGTAAGAAGAAGAATATCGTCTGGATTACGGAAGATAATTAGCCGGATTTAAGTAGATACACACCCTTCCGTAGGGGTAACGACGAGCAATCTAAGGAATTGATGAGGTGGCTGGCATCAAAAGCAGGTAATACCCGGCAATTATTAAATGGGATTCGATCTGACGGAGACACTTTTGATTACCCTACGGACCGTGACTTCTTCAGCAACCTTATTGGCTCAGATAGTTATATTGCTTGCGAGGTAAACTCATTAAAAGTTGTTTTCTCATTTCTGTAACATATATGATGTCCGAGTAATAAACATTCCATTTGCAGCACATTGATGCATATGTGGGTCTATTAACTGCTCGTATGGAGGCTTACCTGCAATGTTATCAAAAGCATGCGAGATTGTGCTATTCCTCTTTTGCAAGGATTCTTGTGTCCGAATTAGATAAATAGGATAGTAATTTAGCTATGGATTGTCCATACCAGCTATCGTTAGAAGCTTCTGCATGGACCCAGAAAACAACTGCTTATGCTATCTGGACGATTAACGATCTGCATCGGGTGCTTGTGGTCATGTCAATCGCTGATCGGACGATCATCTTATACGATGTACCGATACAAACAAGATAATTCGGACCTAATAGATCCAACCATAGAGAAATGGTCTCGATATACGAGGGTACTGTTATCGAGATCGATAGATTGCAAAAATCATAATGGATGCTCGATCCGAGATCAACCATCATTTAAAGAGAAATCGCTCACCGATAAAGAATGTCCACAGCACGAAGAATTGGTACGTATAAAACCTTTATGATATTCGTGTGTATGAAAGTGTATCATTTTGTGTCATGTATACATACATACATACATACATACATACATACATATATATATATATATATATATATATATATATATATATATATATATATATATATATATATATATATATATATATATATATATACATGACACAAACAATGTACACACATTTGCACACATACACGTGCATATCCGTTCGTGACGGTATACATATACATAAGATTGGAAACTAGTGTAGTCATTCATTATCCAAGTTACGGTGATGTTTTGTTTGTTTGGATCTTAGTGTGATTTTGTTGAATTTCCGGTTGTTATGTTTCATTTAGTTGCGTTGTTTGTTAGTAAACCACGGGAGGAGTGATGGAGATGCCGGACGAATCCGGCGAAACAGCACTGAAATACCTAATCTGCAGGATGCCTCACTTCCGGCTGAGGCTTTACCAAGCTGCTGAGTGGAGAGATGAACAAGAGAACCTACAAATCCTCTACGAGCTGTCCTATAGGACCTCATTTCTTGCAGGCATGAGGAAGGCCATAACTGGTGAGAAGGAAGGAGTGGAATCGAAAACAACTTAGACCTACAAGAACCTCGCTTTCGGGTAGAGGCTTTCACCGTAAGGCAGAACGGAAGTCGTCGATGTTATTGTCGTTGTTCGTTCTTATTTGCGTTATGCGTTATGTGTTATTCATCATTTCGTCGCCGTCGTATTTGGTTAGGTTACATTGTCAGTACTATTAGGCATATGCATATACTAAGCCATTAAATTACAAAAATCACACTAAGGCAATTATATACATATATACTAAAGATATTAAATGATAAAATGGCTAAAGGAAATCCGAGAATTAAATATGATACAAGGCTATTAAATATCATATTTGCACATAATAATGCATATGCACATCATCATCAGTTAGGTTACATTGTCGAGTAATATCAAGTATAATATTAGGTATATGTATATACTATAAGCCATTAAATTAGAAAAATCATACTTAGGCAATTATATACATATACTTTAAAGACTATTTCAATTTATTTTTATTACCAATTAGTCCCCTATTTTCACCCAAAATGATAAAAAGTCTAAAAGCACAATTAATATATTAAATATGATACTAAAGACTCTAAAGGGAAAAACCTAATTTTCACATAATGAGTATATAATATATTATACGAATGATGATAATGTGAAAATTATGAAATAATGTGAAAATTCATAGTATACTTTCATAATCATTTTCACATAATTAGTATATATTATACTTAATATATTATATACTATTTATGTGAAAATAATTATCAAATCATAGTAAACATTATATGATCACAAAAATTGCTTTTCGCAACCAAAAATAAAAAAAAAAAAATTTTGGCGTTAAACTTTTTTTACAATCATTATTATGGCGTAAAAATAATTTACGCTAATAATAATGGCGTAAAGCATATTTAACGCCAATAATAATGGCGTAAAACTTGTTTAACACCAATAATAATGACGTAAAAACTTATTTAACGCCAATAACTGGTTCATCGTCTTCATCATTCTGTTCATCACAATTTACACACCAATTTACACAAACTTCATCATTCAACACAATATCCCTATATCTTAATATTAAACGCCAATAACAAACAATCTATCGTGAAAAAAGCATATGATGGAGAAGAAGATACATAGGTGTTAATTAAGCAATTTCATCGTCTTCATCATTTTCTTCGTGAAATTCAAAACAATATACACATTACATTATATGAAGTTATTGCAAAAAAACAAATAATACTTACCCATGCCGAACTTCCTTGATGGAGCAGCCTCTTTGTTTGATGATACCAAACTTGAAGATTAAACACAGGCTTTTGGAGATTTTGTTTATGGTTTTTGGTTAAGCTAAGAGTTATTTTGTGGTAAGCAATTCACACATAAATAACATTGAAATAGAGGGGAATTGCCAAATAACTAAATATTGGCGCCAATGAGAGCCTTTTAACGCCAATATTATTGTCGTTAAATATTTAACGCTGATAATAATAGCGTTAAACGTACATCGTTACGCCAATAATCAGCAGTTCTCTTGCAGGATGGTTTTACGACAATAATATTGTCGTTATGAGTGTATTAACGACAATATTATTATCGTAAAACCTAAATACGAATGTGGTCGATTTTGCCACTTTAATTCCAACGGGTGGACAAAGCCTGATTTTCCAAAATCCCCGTTATGGTATGTATACCCAACAAAAGTAAAGTAGTTTGGTGAGTACTTATGAATAGATAGATAATGTATCATTATGGTATGTATACCCAACAAAAGTAAAGTAGTTCGGTGAGTACTTATGAATAAATAGATAATGTATTAAGTAATGAGTACCACGTTTGAAATTTATTTCTTGGTGTAATGGTACACTTTATTATATCTCTTATTATTGTATGTTTGAATATATTGGTTCCTGGATTAAATTTTGAACCGTCTAAAATTCAAAATAGGCAACAGTGGCAAGCACGCACGTGTCCAGAATCAGCAAGCGTCTAGGTCTTCCATATTGCATAAAAGTGCTTTTCCCTTTTGGGCAGTTTTTACTATCTCATTCCTCGATTTAAATATAGAGAAAAAGAGAGAAGTTAGCAATGTGGGACGATGATGTTTGGAACCATCACCCGAAAGAAAAGTCTAACCGGAAGGTGTATAGTTTGGATAGGAAGGCCTCATATGGCGGCGTAGATGCCTCGACCCACTAGTAAAGTTAGTTAAAATGGAGATGAGGGAGTAATTAAAATAGTTGTACCATTAATGTGTCTAATTACTTGTACACGAAAGCATAATCAATCTGCCATAATTCACTGTTACAATGAGTGAATCTTTCACCGTCAAGGAGGTGGAGTTACATATAAGAGGTAGCATATCATGAATGATGTGAGAATACCAAAACTGTTGTAATGTTAGTTCAACTTGCATCCGATAGCGACTTTGTGAGATGAAAATTCAGTTATGCAAATCTTCCTGTAGAGCATTAGATCCCTTTGGTAAGGCACATCTATGATACCATGGCCCAAACGTTTTAGTGGGCTTCAGGCACGGCTGTCCCATAGACCGTGGAGGAACCGAGCCATGAAATATGTCAATCAAGGAAGACAATGGTCTTTCTTACAGAAATAAGGATGCATACAGTTGAACACCTTACGGTTTTCTGAGCTGATGAGACTCTGTTGGGGTTTCCAGCATCCTGCATGCCCATTCGTAAGAGGGTTGGACCAAAGGCGCTCAAAAGCTGTATTGTAACGCTCCGTTCCTGGATACCGAGTCCTTATCCGGAAAAGAAAACGTCCGGCACGTATAATATTAAATAAATTCAATATTATACGTAAGCCTCTACTACGTCGTATCGAGTCTAGCAAACGGAAGCTAAAAAGACTCGGCGATTCATCATAAATGTTGCTAAGAATAAGATTACAAACCGACTATGGCTGAAAGCTTAACTTACAACAACGAAGTAACTTATAACATACGATGTCCAAAGTAAAAGTACAACAACAAAACTTACCAAGGTCTTAAAGAAGGTACAACACTTGTCTTGAAATTTAAAATACAACATATTCTAGTACAACATAGATATCAAAAGAAAAGTAAGCATCTAGCAAGGCATCATCTTAAACGTCATCCTCAGGGTCGTCATCCAACACTTGTTCCACATGTTCGTCTTCTCACGCCAAAAGCACACAAAACAACATATTCATTTGAGGTAAGTACAAAGTACTTAGCAAGAGGAAGAATCTAATGTATAGTTATGTCTTACAACGATAGATTCATTAGTTATTATTATTAAGTTATCTTTGTGAGACCGACTCAAACTCCAGGGTTCACTTCATGCTCATCAACATGTCGTGACGACTAGTTTCTTGCTTAGCTTATCTTTGTTACAACCGCATTCAAGAGCACTACGCATGATGAATATCCATCATGAGATATCGTTTGCAACCTATCGGTGGATCACACCAATAGCCACGGGGGAAAGCCCGATAGCGTACACGTTCGGTGAAGTCCCTCTACTCCTAGTGCCCCTTCAAGGCCAGTAAAGTTATTCATTCACGAGGTCCCTCCACTCCTAGTGCCTTTTAAAGGCCAGCAGAGTTACTCGTTTTATCCGAATACCCCACACATCACGATATGACCTTGTGCCTTACCAAGAATGATATGTTCTTTAATCATTTTACTACACAAGTATGTTTGTTATTATGTTGTTAACTAGCCACCTAAGTATTTTCAAGTAAGCTCCCTCACCTCTACTACTCTCTTTCCTAGACCAATAGACATGGACAAGGCCTACCACATACACAGACATTGATGAATACTAATTCATTAAAGCACAAGCCAATCATACTCTTCCGACGCTCCCGAACTTCAACTCTATAGAAGAGTACAGCCGCTGCCGGAACTAAACGTATCAGAAGCTTAATCGAGGCTTTTTCATGTTCATTTAATGTTATTAGATCAAGAAACAACATTTAAAACTAAGGCTCAAACTGACTAAACACAAAAAAGGCAAGGGTAGTGCGCCCACACTGGATTCAGTGCACTTGCACCGCCAAGCGAGAGACTTTTCGCCGGTGGTGTGCTTACACTGGGCCCGTGCGCCCAAGCGGCGCCTCGATCTGCGCTTGCACCGTCTTCAGTGCGCACACGCGCAAGCCGATACCTAAAACTGACTTTCTGCCTCCCGGTGCGCCCGTACCAAGCGTATAAACTCCCAAAAACTCAGTTTTATGCATCTAAACGATCTCCACACAATCCCAAACAACTTTAACATCAATAGGCATAGCAAAACAGCAGAAAAGCATTACTTTTACATAACTAAACATCACATACTTCTCTAACAACAAGTAGGCATGATGTCTAGCATTAAAACACCACAATCACTCAATTTTAAACATCATAAACCTAATTACACATTAGGAAGAGCCCCTTACTTGATTAAAGCAAACTCCAAGACAAAACCTGCAGCACTTCCTAGTTCTTCCACTTAAAACCTAATTGATCAGCAATCAATTCAAGGATTAGTTGTGATCAAGGGTTCTAAACAACCAGAACTATGAATTGAGTAACTTAGAACGTCTAGACAAGATCAAATCTTGATGATTCCAAAAGTAGGGCAAAAACTAACCTTTCTCAAAACTCCTCTTTGTTGGTAACAACTCGTAGCCCTTCTTCCATAGATTCTGAAACTCCTATTGCTTCTGAAAACCACCAAGAATTCACTTAGAATTTTTGAAGAAACCTCTTTGTCTTTCTGCTATTTTTTCCAACGTTGAAGATAGAACGTTAAACTTCTGATTTCTTTTTCTTTTTGGCAACTCCCAGAAATCTCACTAAGTAAAGGAGTGGTTATTTTCTCAAAAAATAACTCCTCTCCTTATTTCTATTAAAAAACCAACTAAAAATCCTTTTTCTTCTTTATTATATATATATATTTCGAATATATATATATTTATTACCTTAAATCCATAATTATAATTAAACATAATATTCTGAATTTTACAAAATGACACGTCTGCCATTTCCTAAAGTTCAGGATATTACATGTATGGTATAAGGAAATATTGTAGCACCTCTACTAACACTAATGTGTTTTAGTAGGAATGTTAGACGCATAAATGTAAACAAGCCGAGTCAAACCGAGTATTGCTCTAAACGAGTCGAGAAATTTAAAATATTCGAGCTCGAGTTCTAACACGAGTATTTCGAACTCTAGCTCGAGCCGAGATTGAAGGAAGTTTTAAGAACTCGAGCCGAGCTCGAGTTTTTCATCGAGCTTATCGAGACTAATACGTTTCGAAACTTATATAAGAAATAATTCAGATATCACTTGATAATAACAAAAATATGTCATTTCGATCAATTACTATATGATATTTTATATTAAAGTTGAAAATATTATTTTATTGTGTACCAAACATCGTATTTAATGCAAAGTATTTGATAAACCACAAGATACAAATGGTATAAAATCAATAAAATTTTTAACATTTTATACATTGACTACAAATACAAAGAACACATACTTATCTAATAATATCATATATGTAATTATACATGTATACATTTATGCTTTTTTAGTATATATAAATATATATTCGAGCTTGCTCGTGAGTAGTCGAGTCGAGTACTGCATTGCTCGAGTATCGTTCGTTTAATCTTCGAGACGAGTCGATTTCAAGTTCGAGCTGATTTAAGCCGAGTTGAGTCGAGTTTTGGAACGAGTCGATCTCGAGCTACTCATGAGTAGCTTGGCTCGCTTACAGCCCTACGCATGATTCTAACAACTGGTATCAGAGCAAGGTCACTGGTTCGAATACCGCGGATTGTGGCGCGCAGGTGCTTTGGGTGGGGTGGGGGGGGGATTGTTGGGGTTTCTAGCAAGGAAATATTGTATCACATCCACTAACACCAATTGGTTTTAGTAGGAATGGTAAGATGATCGTAACAGACTCTCACAGGAGGTGGAACCCTTAGGTCTATATGCACAAAATATGACAAAACCGTAGTGATCACTAGAAATACTAAGAACCAGGTCATAGCTCATAAGTCAAGCTGTCACGGATTTTATCAACACAGAATAAACAAGTAATAATCCGGTTAACCTCAAGTATAAGGATCGTAGTATGGAGGCTAATGCCGGGTCGATCTTACGGGGAACTAAACGATTGTGATTTCTAGTTTTTATCTAACTAACCTATGTCACGATTACTAAGCTAAATAACGGATAAAACTAAACGAATACTGTAAATTAAACTTAACTAAAACGTAAGCTCGACGAAGAAGAGATGATCTAAAGCCAGGAAAGATACGGGTGCGAACCAATTTAAACTAACTAATCTAAGGTGCGAGATAAAAGTAAACTAACTAGACAAATTCAAGCTTTTAAGGATTTAAATCAAATTTATAACGAGCAAACGAGGATTGATCCACCTATCCAACAAGCATTGATTCCCTATCTCGATTATATTGCCGTTTTTATTCAGGTTGTGATTCACCTCACCTAAACATGAACCCTAATTCCTTAGAAAGTTCATCTATCAATCTACTATCTTCCGATGTAAGATTAACGCGTTTAATAACCGAAGGTGCAAACTTTGTGTTTATAACCTAGTAATCGGACCTATTAACTTCCGTTATGATAGATTCGAGTTACTATTCTTATTCATGGTGATCTAGGGTTTATTAAGACTTCCATCAACAATAAACGATCAACACATGCATATCTTCCGATATAAAAGCAAATTAAACTTGAATAAGCATGAATAAGAAACAACCTTTATTAAAAACTCACAAGATAATCGAAGAAAACGAAATCAACAATTGTTGGACGGCTTCACAATACTCGTTTGATGAAGCTTTTAGCCTTCGAACATCCTCAAGAACTCAAATTTGAAGCTTGATTGCATAAAAAGTAACTAGTGTTTAATCTAAATAAAGCGCATAAAAATAGGAATAAAAAAGATGAAAACGCAGCCTAAAGCCGCCCCTAGGTTTAGGGTTTTGAATAATGTGTGTATGATCCCTTTTGTGGAGAAAACAACCGACTATATATAGATTTTAAAGTCGGTTCTCGCTAAGTCGCCACCGGACGCCCGTCTGAAACCTTGAACGCCCCGTCCGCTCTTCAATAAAACTTGAATCGGGCCGAAAGTCATGACCAGACGCTTCGTCAGGACGGCGTCCACTCCAGCGCCCAAACTTCACGAATCAACTTCCCATATCCGGACGCTCGTCCAATTCCATCAGACGCCCGTCCACTGGACGGAGGTTCTGGACGCCAGTTTGATATGATCGATTTTGATTTATTGATCT
Source organism: Gentiana macrophylla (assembly GCA_026214975.1). Classification (NCBI taxonomy): domain Eukaryota; kingdom Viridiplantae; phylum Streptophyta; class Magnoliopsida; order Gentianales; family Gentianaceae; genus Gentiana; species Gentiana macrophylla. The sequence continues at coordinate 126,012,572 of CM047806.1, forward strand.
TTATCTCTTCTATCTCTATCCCACTTCTCCATTATCTCTTTTATCATCAATTAGCTCGAACTTAATCAACCTTTGATCATCTTTTGAGCCTCAAACATGTATCTATAACACATAAAAACATCGCAAAATGTAATAATGCTCAAATAATCATAAAATCACAATTAAAACGTCAAAATTAACCAAGTTTGCGATTAACTCATTTAAAATCTCACTTGCTCAATATATCCATTAAACCCTCGTTTCTTATGTAATTTAGTACAAATACGGGGAAAAATATCATAGAATATAGCGTTATAAATCGTATAAATTCACCCTTAACACAAGCCAACAAGTAACATCCAATATCATATGACTTAAGGAGTTAAACCTCTCTTCAACTCTTCTCTCTAATATTTTATCTCTTACTTTGAGCATTAATTCTCATTCAATATATATATGAATTGAGTGATTGAAAAACCTAACATTATCTACTTATTACGTAGTTTTAAATGATGTCATAAGTTCTCGATACTTCACACCGGATCCTATCCAAAATCAACTTCAAAGTGGATTGGATTTTAATTAAGCCTAAAGAAGGGGTTGTTTCTTCAACAACCAGCACACAAATGAAATGCAGAATCTCAAACAATTACATGCAGAAACTATAACATTAAGAGATTTGTTGCTTTGAATCTTCCTTAGTGGAGTACCATCATAATTACACGGCTAAGCAGTGAACACATGTATTGAACTGCTTAGGCCATGGTGTAAGCTAAACGATGATACCTATGTAATAGATTTCCAAACATTTTCCAGGTTCTCATGGTTCTTCATTTTGGCCATGTACACAACTTAATTTTGAAAGTGTGTTATATAGAGAATTTAAGCCCATAATTTCTCAAAATAATGACCTCACTTCACATAAGAGACCTTCTAGGAAGAACTTTGTAATACTCCACTTGGCTTAAAGAAGATATGAAAATCATGAAAAATTTCTCTTAACCTTATACTATATGTAGACATTACTTTTGTTTTACAAATTGGGTAGTGTGTTAAAACTCAACCTCTTATAACTTACTTTTGTTTTACAAATTGGGTAGTGTGTTAAAACTCAACCTTCATAACTTAGTTGCATGTTCTTTTTGAACCATGATCTTGAGAACTTTAGTTAGAATGATCGGGATTCCATTACAAACTTTCATGCATAATAGGTTTTAGCCTCATTCCTTTTGTCAATATTGACATATGACATCTAGCTAAATCGTTTGTAAGCAAATCTGCAAGATTCTCCTTTGATTTGAATTGATATCGCTAGATATCCGTTGTTTAAGGGTATTATATATGAGATGCATATGTCGATACTTATCATTATGCATACGACTGGCTATCGCAATGTATGTTAAGTGTTAATAAGCAACGGGCTTAAGGCAACACGGAAAACCCTCCAAAAAGTTCCAAAGTCAATTATGCTTCTTCTACTACTTTATTTAATGCTATATTATCAGGTTCCACCCGGGATCAAGCAGTGCATGTTTGATTTCAGGATTTTCTGGACACAACACCACCATTGATAATGAATATATATCCACTAATGGATTTCGAATATTTTGAATTCGAAATACAGTTTTGCATCACAATATCCTTTTAATACCGCTGATTATCTTGTATAATGCCATCCACGATTCATTATATATTTCATATATCTTAACATTCTTTCTAGAGTTTTTCAATGATCGTCACTCGGTTTCCTTACGAACCTACTTTTTTTTTTTTTTTTTTTTTACTTATACATATCTGGTATTAACTTTGCATAAAAATATTTTCCTTGAGAATATCTGGTATTAAATCCTAAGAGACAAATCATTCAATCAAAATACACAAGGGTTAAAGATTTAATATGTCAAACTACGAAGGGCAAAGTGTATTTTCTCCAAGTTGTTTTTCCACTTACAATGTTGTGCCTAGTTTACACCGTTAATTTTGTGGTTCTTCATCAAGTGAACTTGAGAATCATAATATGCACTCAAAACAATGATAGACTTATAGACAAGGATATTCATAGGCCCTCAAGATAATATTTGACTCTATGAAATTAAGGGTCAAAATGAATATAATGAGGATATGAATGCTACCCTTCCCACTTTTTTTCTTTTTCTTTTTCTTTTCTTTCTTTTTTCTTTTCTTTTCTTCTTTTTTTTTTTTTTTTTTTTTTTTTCTTCCGAAAATCCCCACTCTTTCCTTTTTAATGGTCCATATATACCTCAAAGCAATTGAGGTCCATTCCGACTCTAAACCCCAAATGGTCCACAGAACCCATTAAAGCTTAATCTTAATTAAGAGTAGAACTATAACATGCACAAAATATTAAGAATTAGGACACGGTTAACGGCACCACCGTTGAAACACTATAGTGAATTACGATATCTCCATAATTTAATTTACACATAGAACTCAACTATTGAAGGGTCGAATGCAAAATCGTACTTTCTTGAATTATGATGTCCGAATAGATTGATCGTGGTGCCGTTAACGATGCCCTAAAAAATGTCCATACGTTTTGAATATCAAAACCATGGCCACTTGTCCCTCCTTAGCACTTTTGTTGATGACACGTATCACCAACAAACATTATACAAAGTAAAAAATATTATTGTTGAGCCAATAGTTATTTATGTGATAAATAAAATTTATGGGAAAAGTGTTTGTTCATAATACTGAGTGTTAATATATGTAAAATGAAGAAAATAGTTTTCTATTTAAAACGTCATGATAATCTATTAGATAAATAGTAGTTAACATGAGTAAAGTTTGTTTACTTATTTTAAGCGACATTATGTGACATAAAATATACAGAGAATTAGGGATAATGACAAGTTTTGAAATATTTTTGAGTAACAGACAACTACACATATAAGGAAAATGAAAAATTTTATATTTTTTATAGCCTGAAAAACAAAACCAATACAAAAAAAATAAAAATCGAATGCGAGCGCACTACCTCGGGCTGCTTCCAGTTTTTTTTTTTTTTTTTTTCTTTCTCTTTTTTCTCCCCGATTTTTAAACGCTCATATCTTTTGATCTAGAGATCTAAAGGGTTATATTTTCACTGAATTTTTTATTTTTTGACACTCTTCGTTTTGAGAATTGGTTCGATATAATTACATCGTTTTTCGTGAGATTTACTGTCGAAATTCACTCAGTTGATCTCCCCGGTGAATCCTAAAAATCAGTGAATATTGACAGTGAATTTCGTACAACAGTGAATTTCGACAGCGAATTTTCCGAAATAACGTCGGAATATGTTGAATGTGGGAATGAAAAAATAAAATATTTGGTGAATGAATTTTCAAATTTGGAGTTACAGATTGAAAGATTGAGTGTTTAAAAAAGATGGATGAGAGAGAAAGTGTGTTGTTTTTTTTGGGGGGGGGGGGGAATGACGGCAGAAAAAATAATAGTTTTGTCATTATGCAAAAGTTTCAAAAACCTGTTATTTTCCCTAATTGATGAAATATTTGTGTCTTTCTCCCGCATTACCCCTAAAATATAATGAGGAAATGGAATCCTAATAGGCTAATTATTTCATTACCTTAAATAATGAATACAAGCTTGAATAATGTCCATATAAAACAACAAGGATTACCCCCTCACACAAAAAAACAAGGATTAAAAGGGGATTTAGAATATTCTCAAATACTTTCTTAGCATTGAAGTAGCCCGTTCTAATGAAGGGATCTCTATTACTCAATGGAAATATATATAAATCTTCTAGAAGTGTTTGGTTTCTCAGATTTTAAACTTGTCACCACACTTATGCAATCCAAATAGAAACTTAGTATTGGTGACTCAGAACTACTTCTAGATATTAGCCTATACAGGACTATTGTAGGCAAAGTATTATTTATCCTTCACTAGGCCTGATGTTACTTTTGTTGTTCAACAGTTGAGCCAACTTCTCAGCATTCCAACAGTAAGTCATTTACAAGCATCTCATAGGTTATTGAGATACTTGAAGATCAATCCTCGTCAATCTTTATTTTTTCCAAGGCAAAATCAACTGAACTTAAAGGGATACTCAGATTCAAATTGGGCAGGATGTACTGACACTAGAAAGTTAGTTTCATGGTACATAATCTTTCTAGGTAACGTCGCAATATCCCGGAAAGAAAATAAGCAAAATACTGTAACCAAAAGTTACGCTGAAGCTGAATATAGATCAATGGTCAATGCCACACGTGAATTACAATGGCTTACATCTATTCTACATATATTCTATAAGATATAGAGGTTAAAGTTCCTCTTCATGTATTACTGTTTTGTGACAATACAAGTGTTAAACACATTGGACAGAATCCAGTGTTCCATGAGAGAAGAATAAACACATAGAATTCGATTTTGATATAATCAGAAACAAAGTACAAAGTGGTTTTCTCAACTTTATTGAGCAACATTGGTACAAGTTCTTTACACAACCCTACTATCATCACAAATTCCCTACAACCACAAACACATTCTGATTAATTGAGATTGAAGTGAGGTTGATCATTAATTAATCACTGAGCTCAAGCTGACTTCCCAGCTTGCGGAGGACTATTACAATTGATTAATTGCGATTGAAGTGAGTGTGATCATTAACAATTGAGCAAAACAGTCCAAGTATTCTTTCATCGAATACTTATAGGCATTTCGTCGAGCGCTTTCTGTATAAATTAGTTAGGACCGTTGTTAGTTAGTTGAAATAGTTTTTTTTTTTTTTGAACAACAATAATAATTTTTATTGAAGGTAGCAAGATGCTACAAAAAACAAGGTTACATGGGCTAAAAAAATAAAGGAACAAAATAGGACGCCACTCTACTAGGAAGTCTCAAGCCTAAACAATATCCAAACAAGAACCAGGAGCAACAAAACAAAAAAAGACAAAGAAGTGTCCAGCTAATTGTGAGCATCCAAGGGGCACACCTTCCATGAATTCCAATCCAGCGTCAATTTTTCGAATCTAGTATTAATCCACGAAAAGCTAAGAGTTTGAATCTCAACGAATAAATCCTCCACCGACACGTTTTATGAATTGAAGATAAGATTGTTCCTTCTTTTCCAAAGGATCCAACATGTTATTTTCCTTGTGGCGTCCCATATCTTGGACATTTTCTTTTTCTTTATATGCCGAGGAGTGCTGTAGTGGTGAAATGATCTCCAATCCGAAGGTGGAAAGTGTCGAACCCGCCACCAAGATGAAAATTTATCCCAAATATTAAGAGCAAAGAAGCAATGTAGAAAAATGTGATTTTCATCTTCTGTATCCGACGAGCATGATGGACAAAGTAGACTGTTGAGACTTATGCCTCTCAACGAGAGGTTCAAGAGTGTAGGAAGCCTACATCTTGTAGCCCGCCAATAAAGAATGTTCACCTTGGACGGTATCAAATTATTCCAACGGCATGGAGGGGCATCATTTGCCAAAGAAGAGCCTTCAACTTCGAGCAACTTTTTCTTCAAGAAAGCAACTGTAAAGGAACCTCGTGGATTGAGGCTCCAAGAAGGAGAATCATGTTGGAATGCATCAAGGAAAAGATCTGGGAGGGAGGCATAAAAATCTACAAGTTCACCTAATTCCCTTCCCCTTATCCCTCTTCTCCAATCCCACTCCCATTCCCATTCCCACACATCACCACATAGTTTTCTACGGTCTTTTATGAAACAATTTTTTTCTTGGGCGAGATTGTAAAGTCTCGGGAAACGGCACTTGAATGTTTCTTCTCCTACCCAAACATCACTCCAGAATTTTATATTATTTCCATCACCTACCCTCCACCTTATATATGAAGAGAGATTCACTCCTTTCTTCTCAATTCTATCTAAGTTTTGAATAATGTTGCTCCAAACCATACCTTTCCTACCCATCTCGGGCATAAGACTAAATCCGCCCCCCTCTCCATACAACAATCGAATAAAATCTCTCCAAAAACTCCCATTCTCCGCAATAAACATCCACCACCATTTTCCCAACAAAGCAATATTTTGAGTCCCCAACCCCTCTACCCCCAGCCCGCCTTGAGATTTGTGTTTAAGGATATTGGACCATGAGATCCACAAAATTTTGCGCTCTTCCCCTGTCCCACCCCAGAAAAAATGTGCTCTATTTTTTTCTAAGGTGTGGATCACAGCAATAGGAGTATGAAACAATGAGAAGTAGTATAAGGGTAGGCTACCAAGTACCGATTTAAGAAGAGTAACACGTCCACCCATCGATAGCAATCTGCATTTCCATCCTGCAAGTTTAATTCTAAATCTATTGATCACTGGTTGCCAAGAACTAATGCGATTCATATTTTTTCCCACAGGTAATCCCAAGTATGAGAATGGAAGCTCAGCAGCATTGCAGCCTAATGAACAAGCACCAAGTATCAAATCAGCAGGTTGAATATTTAACCCGTATAACTTGCTTTTATTCATGTTGATCATTAACCCAGAAATAAGACCAAAAGACTTGAGGATTCTTCCCAAATTTAAAATATTTTCCATATTCCAATAACCGAAGAAGATAGTATCATCTGCAAACTGTAGGTGGGTGAGATTAACACTTTTTCCTTAAGAAGCAACATCGACTCCTTTGAATCTGTCAATCGACACGGCTTTCCTCATAAGCACATTGAGGGCTTCAGCAAACAAGAGAAACAAAAAAGGAGATAGCGGATCGCCTTGGCGAATTCCTCTCTGCATCTTAAACTCCGTAGTCGGACTGCCGTTAATAAGAATAGATACATAAGCCGACGATAAGCAACCTTTTATCCATTTCCTCCAAGTCAAACCGAAGTTCATTTGTTCTAGAATTGAATCTAGGAAATCCCAATTGACCGAGTCAAAAGCTTTTTGAAATCAGCTTTGAAGATAAAAGCTTTACCTTTGGTTTTTTTGAGGTAATCAACTACCTCATTTGTGATCAAAACACCATCAAGAATTTGTCTACCTTTAATAAAGGCAGATTGACAGTGATCAATAAGAGTAGGAATAATCTTCTTGAGCCTTTCCGCTAGTAGCTATGAAATTATTTTGTAAAGACTCCCAACCAAACTAATAGGACGATAATCTTTAAAAGATGTGGGGTTGCGTCTTTTAGGTATAAGGACAATGAAGGAGCTATTACACCCTTTACCAATTCTTCCCGAACGCTCAAAGTCTTTGACACATCTCATAAGATCATCCTTAATGAGATTCCATTGTGATTTATAGAAACCGAACGAGAAGCCATCCGGCCCCGGGGCTTTGCTAGATCCACAATTCCAAACAGCAAGTTTCACTTCCTCCTCTGTGAAAGGGTTCTCAATATTAGAACGCAAATCTAAGGAAAGATTTTTGAAGAGATCAAACTCAAGAGATGGCCTATTCCTTTTGATTTCACTAAACTGATTTTTGAAATGATGGACCGCTTCGTTTTTAATCTCTTGTGCATCCTCACACCATCGTCTGTTGATCAAAAGGCCGGATAAATTATTTTTGCTACGCCTTCCTTTGATGGAGTTATACAATTTAAATCAATTAATGAGAATCTTCGATTATGATCAATTCTTCTTGGTTTGAACTCAATTATGTTTTTGTTATTTTGATTCTTGTTGATATCAAGAAATTTTTCAGTAGTTTTGATATTCTCTCATAATACACAAAATAAGAGTTAGTTGATTTCGGATACGGAAAGCTTTAATCTTAATGGTTGTATCTTTTCTATCATTCTATCATTAAAATTGTACCCAAAATGTAGTAATTAGTTTCCAAATCTATATATAACAAATCGTCTTAGGCTTTTTTTCTTCATGAATATAGATGTGGGTTGTCATCATTACCCTCTTTTCATCATTACTTATACCATAATTGAATATTGAACGTTGAAACTTATTCTTGTCCCTTTCTATACCTCTCAAATATCCATAACAAAGTTAGGCCACCTTATATTCTCACATCCTCTAATAATAATAGAAGAAATTAACCTAACGTGTTGTAGTGGTTAGTGGTTCAAGTTTTGTTTTATCCTCTAAAGCGTCAAGTTCAAGAATTCCGAGTCAGACATTTAACCTCGGAAAAGAGTCGGAATTTACGGGCATCACTCAGACAAAACTTTGAATTAGTCGGAATCCGTGGGCATCAATCGATAGAAGAAATATATGATTGATCACAACCCAAAGAAGGGTCTCCGCTGCCCCGTCCCTTAAGTTTTATTGATGATGTAAATCGAGTGTTATGTCTCAGTAATCTAGCTACTTTGCAAAAAATGCATGTACACATTTTCTTGTTGAACAAAATCGACACAGTGTATCGAACTCTCAGATCTTTTCTTTATCGAGAAAATCAATCGATAGAAGACACGTATAGACATGTATATTATATTTCTTTATTTAATTAATCAACACACTACTCATCTCTATAGAGAACATAACAAGTTATTATTACAAGTCCATTCATTTGCCACCTATATATACATAACAATCCCTAGAGCCAAACCATATGCTTTCTCATTCTCAACTGTCCAATCCTTATCTTTCATTTCATGCATAAATTCTTCTTTCTTTTTTCCATCTCAACTTTTCTTCATTAGGATTTTAATTAACATACAAATCAATCACTGAAAAAAATGTGCACGCCCACCGATCTTAACATCTTATTTTCCTTGCAAAAGAAGCAACCTAAAAGATGCAAGGTTCAAGTTCATCGTCTTGTAAGGTGTGTTCATTCTTACAGTATATATATATATATATATATATGTGTGTGTGTGTGTGTGACACTTAATATATATGAAGAGTTGTTTGCAGTTAATCTAATTCATGTTCTTCATGTTTCTTGTCTAGCTAGCAACTTACTTGATGACTTTCTATACCAAAATCTTTCGAGTAATGCGTTCTGGAACAAAATGGTCATAATAAAGTTATAAACTTATACGCAACACATTTTTACATTATTTAATGGTGTGAAATTTATTAGTTGACGTAAGTCACATCATGATCAAATATGTATATATATAATGCATGTGTTTGTTTTTCTTGTATCACAGGACAAGAAATATTGAGGAAAATAATAGAAAGGAAATGATTCTAAAGAACTTGAAGCTGTACATAGAGAACATGAGCATATTGGAAGAGAATGAAAAGCTAAGGAGAAAAGCCCATCTCCTTCATCAAGAGAATCTTGAATTGGTGTCTGAATTTCAAAGGAAATTGTCCAATATTAATTCAAAGATTGATAATTATTGAGGAAAAAAATGTAAGCATGGTATAAGTATTAATTTGTAATTTTGTATTATCAATTCTAGTTGATCATTAGCTTCAAGAATTGTACTAACAATGGAATAAGATAAGCTATTTGGTTGATTTTGTGGACTTGATTACCAATATCTCACTTTTTAATTTAGGTTTAAGTTATTGATTAAGGAACAAAAACAAATTTATTATGTCTCAACTTTATATTTAGTTGGTGTTTCTTCCATATTTCAATACGAAACAATACATTATCCCGCTCTTTAAGGAACAAACATCTTCGTGAGTAACATGCCAGATGAGTTTAGAAGTGGTCCCACCATATCTAATGGTGTGCCGCTTAATTTCATATGGTAGTTTGCCTACTGGGGGCAGGCTTTAATATTGGATGTAACTGACAAATATATTCTAGGTTATCTAGGTGGTGTTGCTTCCACATATTCAATATGAAACGTTATATTCTGCGGCGGATCCATGAATTTTTTTTCACTGGGGTCACCGAACTGTAAAACTATATTTTTTATCCTAAAATTTGTTCCAGTGGGGTTACCGGAGCCTAAAACTACATTTCTTAACAGCAAAACGACATTTTTAACAACAAAACTATATCGTTTTAATACTAAAAAAATTCCTCAGATCTCATCGGGTCACGTGATCCCACCCTGGTATACACAAATCCGCCCCTGATTACATTCTCTCCATTTTAATGAACTAGTATCATCGTTGGGACTTTATGAAGGGATTCTATAGGAGGCCTCCACCATCTCTAATGACGTGACATTTAATTCAATCTGGTAGCTTGCATGGATACCACATGTAACCACTAGAGGATCTAGAAAAGGATTTACTAGAGTCGGGTTTTAATATTTGATATATCTGACAACAAAATTATCTAGGTTATCTAGGTGGTGTTTCTTCCACATAATCAATATAAAACATTACGTTATCCACTTTTAAGGAACTAGCATCCTCATTAATTATGAATCTATCAGATTTTAGAGGAGACTCCCACCATCTCTAATGGTGTACCTCTTAATTCCATATAACGGCATTCACTGATAACACTTGTAGCCACTAGAAAATGAATTTACTTGATGCGGGTTTTAATACAGGATAGACCTAGCAAAAATATTTTCTAGGTTATCTAGGTGGTGTTTCAATTCCACATGCATATTCAATATGAAACATTAAGTTCTCACCCTCTTAAAGAACTAGTGTCTTTGTCAAGACACTATCATAGGATTCTAGAGGTGGCTTTCACAATTTCTAATGGTGTATCATTTAGTTTCATCCGGTAGCTTGAACTAATACCACCTGTAACTACCGGAGGACCTATAAAATGAAGCTCAAATCAAGGACAACGGCATTAATTTTAAAATACGGGCAATAAATTTTGAAAATAAAAGTCTAAAATACTCCCCGGCGATTAGTAATGCAATGATTGTAAAATAAAGGAAAATTGTTGAATATATAATAAATTATATGTAAGACGATGAAAAATGTACCAAAAAAGAACCGCATTATATTATACGACAAAACCAAAAAAAACTGAAATGACTTATATTTTGAGAGAGAAATGGTACGATTTAATCGAGTGTTTCTAAGGGTTTTTTTTTAGCTGGCTTTGAAAAAATATGCACCAAAAGGTCAATACCATGGCCTATAGATCATAATATCATTTGAATTTTTACTATTGTCTTTAGCCTAAAGGTATATCAAAAGTGTTAAAAGCATCACAATGCTTTGACCTACAGTTCCAATGAATTACATTAAATTAATATATATGTGAAAACTTAAATATTATGATCTGCCTTTTTCTTTAAACATTCTAAAGCCCTTCAAAGCCAATGGCCTTCAAAGATCAAGACACGTGATTAAGATATTTGCTTTTGAAATGAAAGATCAAACACCTTTTATTATTTTCATTTAATTGGTTTGATAGGTTGCTTTTAAGACTATGGAAATGATAAAGATAATTATAATAAGGCAAAATGTGAAACCAGTCTTGTAACTTGGCATTGTGTTAAAGGATAAGTGACTAAATGACAAGTGTCAGTCATATATGATGTCATGTGTCAATCTGTAATAGATTAGAATTTATCCTATTATTCCTTCTTCTAAATTTGGTAGTACAAGTTAGTTATCAGTCTTGGATTCTAGTGCTAGTCTCTTGTATAAGAATTGGTGTAATCCCATTGCTAATGTATGAGCTCAATTATGAACATTATCTGAAACTTAGTATTCTAACTTGGTATCAAAGCCTATAATAGCCGGAACCACCGCTTTTGCAACAACTCCGGTGACCGGAGTACCAGTCACAGGAGGTGGTAGCACTCCTAGTTTCTCTCTTGGCAGTTTCTCATCTCTTTCCATACCTCACTACACAGCTACCACCAGTTTTCCAACATTAAATCTTTCATTGAGCTCAAATCTGACACCAATCTCCTCCATTATTGGAACCACAACAACTGCCCAGTTTCCTACCGTTGGTAACAACCTCAATCAAAGTTGCACCGTGAAACTTGATAGAAACAACTATCTTATTTTGACATCAGTAGTAATCCCGTTTGTTCAAGGTCACAGATTAGATGGTTTCCGCTTTGGCACCAAGGCACCACCACCAAAGTTCATCCAATCTGCTAAATCTGCAACTATTGAACAAACCCACTGTATGATGCTTGGACCGCCACAGATAAACTTCTTATGAGCTGGTTAATGAGCTCAATGACTGAGAGTGCACTGCAAGAAGTGATTGGATGCACCACATCCAATGAGGTATGGAATACTCTGGAAATTCTTTTCGATAATCAATCTGAGTCACGTATGCTTGAGTATAAAACAGCTCTAACCAGATCTGAAAAAGGATCCAATAGTATGGTTGATTATTTGGCTCAAATGAAAGGTTATTCTTATGGTTTACACGAAGCAGGGTATCCCATCTCAGTGTCTGAATTGATTCTTGCCACTCTAAGTGGTCTGAACAGAGATTATGAATCAATGATTGTAAATATCACCTCCAGAATTGGTTCACCTGGCAGGAAGTTCAGTCACAATTAGTAACCCATGAACGTTTGTTAGTAAGGTTTACACCATCTACCACCCTTGACATTGGAACACCTTCTGCAAATCTGGCCACTAATAGATCTGGACAAGGGAGGGGACAATCTAGACCACAAAACAATGGTAACTTTCAGAGCAATGGAAGAGGTAGAGGTGGCTACAGAAGTAGGGGTGGTAGAGGTAGAGGAGGTAGAGGCTATAATAATCAAGGAAATATTAATCCAGGAAGTGCCAGGCCAACTTGTCAAGTGTGTAACAGGGTTTGACACACAGCAGTAGAATGTTACTACAGATACAACCTATAATGGCAATCCAGGAACAAATGTGAGGCCAAATGGTGGACAGTATAACAATTATGGATAGCAACATGCTGCTTACTTTGCTTCTCCAGATTCAGTCACTGATGGAAGTTGGTATGCAGATAGTGGGGCTAGAAACCACATCACTGCTGACCTTAACAGCCTGCAACTGAGTCAGAGATATTATGGTTCAGATGGTCTAACCATTGGTAATAAGAGTCTTCGTATTCAAAACCCTGGTTATTTCTCCCTTCAAACTGATAATTCTAATCTTGCTTTTAACAATGTCCTACATGTCCCTCATATAACCAAAAATTTGTTGAGCGTCTCAAAACTTACTTATGATAATCATGTTGTCATGGAATTTCACTCAAATTGTTGTTTTGTGAAGGACAAGATCACAGGGAAGGTTTTGCTGGAAGGAGTAATTAAAGATGGCTTGTATTAGATGAAGTTTGATAACGGTCATTTTGTGCCCGTTATTCTATGACCATTATCCCCGATTCTAGTTTAAAGGAGCTATAATAGAGCAATTATAAGTCGTAATACGCTTAATTTGCATATGCCGAGAGTTACGATTCGTTATTATGTATTAGGAGGTTTTATTATATTATTTGATGTTACAGACTGTATTTCATGCTATATTTGTAGTAACTCATTTTAGAGCACAAGGATGGACTTCGGAGAAGCTTTAATGGATCGCAGACAAGTTCAGAAAGCCCAAGGCATAAAAGAAGAAGAAAGCCCAGAAGCATATAAGGCTCGGTCAACCGAGCCTATGCATTCGATCGACCGAGTGGGCTGTAGTCCGGAAAAGTTCGGCACATTGTTTGAGGCGGTTAGGGTTGAGTGTCGGCATTTAAGTCGGTTTTCTATGTCGGCTGAGGCTCTATATAAACACAAGTCCTTTGTATTTTTTTAAGCATTCACCAATATCAATTCATATATACAAATAAGCAAATAAGTATTCATTAGGCTTGAGAAGGAGCTGAGGGTGCAATCATGTAAGCCCTAGTTCTTCTTCTTATTTTCTTTTAGTAATCAATTTCCCAATTATGCTTTGATTGTTTGAGTAGTTATTCATATCTAGATGATGTAGATCTAGGCTATGGCGTTAGAGGCGTTGATGATATCTTGTCTATGAGGATCTCATACCTACGCCCTCTACCTAATATCTATGGATGAATCTGCGTGTTTAATTTACGTGCATTTAGATTAATTTATATGATGTCACGATGATTCACTATATAATCCGATTCGTATGAGAAACGCCGAGAAATATATTCGGGATGTAACTGGGAGTTAAGCACTCGGGTGACCGAGAGGTGTCACTCGATCGATCGAGTGTCCCTATTCGATCGACCGAGAGCTTCCGAACTGTTTCATCCGTTAATAGTCTCGTCTTTATGATTAGGTTAGCTTAATTGAATCTGTTATCTCAGTAGGTATGGCTATGGCTACGTCACTCGCTTAATTTAATTAAAACGTTTAAGAAGGAAATACCGATATAAAACTCTTAGGTAGGCTCATGAATTGATCTTGGACGTTCGGCGTTATCTAGGTAGGTTTATATTAGGAATTGCGCGCACCTTGTTATCGTAGATCGTAAACTAGCATGAGACCATAACTTGGTAATTGTTAGTTGGACGAGAGTTTGAGTGATCGTTTAGGAAATACGCTAACCATAGGAATGTTGCCTGGGACGAGGTGTACGGTTAATATCGGCATCCTTAAAGTCGTAAGCGTGTGAGTTATATGAGATGGAGGCACCAAAAGGCGAAGTCACGTAACAATACCACGTTGATCTAGTGACCTACCGGTGCTACATCAAGTTTTGGGGATGACTCCGTAGCCAATATAAATAGATATGAACGGATTAATAGTTGGTGAGTCTTGTTGTTATATAAATTGTCTAGATCCAAATGATTACGGTTATAATTGGGCAGTTGATTACGTTATTTGTTTACATGTTATTTGTTTATATGTTTGAGTGTGTCTTTCTTTTCTCGTATTCTATGTTGGTCATAGACCGTCTTTGTCAAACGAAATAAATAGGTTGACTATTTAAGTCAGGATCCACAAATTGATTCTCTGTGGGATCGACCTCGACTCTATCTAGCTATACCGCGATTGAACCTAGTTCACTTGCTAGTGGTTATTTAGGCATCGAGTTAATAATTTAACTTGACCTCAATCAATGTTTCCCCATGAAGCATCCCAGAACTCTCTTCAATCCAAAGCTAATCAAAACTCCAAGTGTCTTTTGTCTACTGTCTGTAATAAGTCTGATAATTCTAAGTCATAGTCTGTTAGTATGGCCAATCTATGGCATAGAAGATTGGGACATCCATCTTCTAAAATTCTGAATCTTGTTTTAAAGTCTTGTAATGCTGCTTGCAATGAAAAAGTTGAATTTTGTGATGCCTGTCGGTTAGGAAAACAACATGCTTTACCTTATCATGTTTCTCATTCTAAAAGCACCTCATGTCTTGACCTAATACACTCTAATCTCTAGGGCCCTGCCCCTATTGTTTCTGCAAAAGGTTTTCAATACTATATAAGCTTCATTGATGACTATAGCAGGTTTGTCTGGGTCTATCCCCTGGTTCATAAGTCTGATGCCCTAAAAGTGTTCATACAATTCAAAACCCTAGTTGAAAAATAGTTTGAAAGAAGTATTAAGAGTGTACAGACAGATTGGGGTGGAGAGTTTAGGGCTTTTGAATCCTTTTTATTAGAATCTCGTTTCCTTTAGGCACCCATGTCCTTATGCACATGGACAAAATGGCAAAATTGAAAGGAAACACAGGCATGTTGTTGAAGTTGGCCAGACCCTTCTTGCTCAAGCTCAAATGCCCCTCAAATTCTAGTGTAAATCATTCCAATACAGTGCCTACCTTATAAATAGATTACCCACACATGTCCTCCAACTCAAATCTCCCTTTGAACAACTTCTGCACCAAAAACCAGACTACAAACTCACTAAAACCTTTGGTTGTACCTGCTATCCCTACCTGAGACCTTTCCAGAAACAAAATTTCCAATTTCACACCACCAAATGTGTCTTTTTAGGGGTCAGTCCATCACATAAGGGCTACATGTGTCTTGATCCTTCGGGGGAGTGTATGTGTCTAAGGATGTTATCTTCAATGAAAATGAGTTCCCTTACAAATCTCTCTTTCATGCCCCTCACTCCTCTGGTCAAGAATCCTCCCACACCACCTTCTACATCCCTATTTCTAACTCCTTTTATGCTCTCCAATCTACTGATAGTGGGGAAACATCATCTGGTACAGACCATCATGTGGAGAGACTTTATGGTGCAACGGTTGTAAGAAGGTTGTACCAAGTGGCATACATTAGAGCCTCTCATTTTTACTCTCTTTCACATAATACACTTTTATCGTGTGTGAGAGGTTAGAAATGAATGGTTGTAATGTATGCCACTTGGTACAACCTTGCTACAACGGTTGTATTATAAAATTTGTCCCATCATGTGCTCAATTCAGCAGATACTCCAGTCCATTCACCTATTACTCCTATTGTTGCATCATCACACACACCCTACTGCTTCATCATCACAGACACACTCTGCCACTCCTAGCTCTACTACTCATATGTCACATACTTCTCAATCCTCTAATAGTCACTCACCACCACTATCATCACCATCACCACCACCACCTACTTCACCTCCTGTCAATCATCATACTATGAAAACCAGAGCCAAGAGTGGCAATTTCAAACCCAAAACTTTCTCCTATCTTGCCTCTAAAGACTGTCAATTGCCAAATGGAACCTACAATAGCATCTGAAGCTATTGCATCTCCTTAGTGGCATGCTGCTATGAAAGAAGATTTTAAAGCCCTCATGACCAACCATACTTGGGACCTTATTCCCCCGAACTCTAATTAGCACCTGGTTGGCAACAAATGGGTGTTCAAACTAAAGTTGAAGCCTGATGGCTCTGTCTTGAAACACAAGGCCAGACTAGTAGCAAAAGGGTTTCACCAAACACCAGGCCTTGACTACAGTGAAACCTTTAGTCCTGTTGTTAAAGCCTCCACAATCAGAGTAGTCCTAGCCATAATTGTCTCTCTCAATTTGAACATTCAACAAATTGACATTAACAATGCCTTTCTGAATGGAACACTCTATGAAAATGTCTTCATGCCCCAACCAGAAGGGTTTGTTGATCCCACAAAACCTAATCATGTCTGTCATTTAAGGAAGGCCTTGTATGGTCTTAAACAAGCTCCAAGAGCTTGGTTTGATGAGTTGAGAGTCCAACTTCTGAAATGGGGATTCCACCAATGCAAATCCGACACCTCTCTCTCTTTATATTTCTTACTCAAGGTGCACTAATGTATGTGCTTGTCTATGTAGATGATATTTTGATTACAGGTAATAATACCACACTGATGCAGAGGTTTATCCACATGTTGAACATAAGGTTTGCCCTGAAAGACCTTGGTTCACTATCTCACTTTTTGGGAATGCGAGCACACAAGGATGATACTGGACTCTATCTCAAACAACAGCATTATGCCTCTCAGTTGTTGAGCAAATTGAATCTTGAACATCTAAAACTTATTCCTGCTCCAATGACTACTAATGCAGATCTTACTTCCACCACCTCTCATCTCCTACCAAATGCTACACACTATAGAAGAATCTTGGGCAGTCTACAGTATCTAACTTATACCAGGCCAGACATCAGTTTTGCAGTCAATCAACTAAGAAGTACATGCATGCACGTAGAGAGGTTCACTGGTTTTCACTAAAAGAGTGTTGAGATATGTTAAAGGCACTGTCAGTCATGGTTTGCACTTTCAGCCTGGTCAAGCTCTTACTATTATAGGGTTCAGTGATGCAGATTGGGCATGAAATGTTTTGGATAAGAAGTCTATGGCAGGCTATTGTGTTTATCTGAGGGGATCCTTGGTGTCTTGGAGCTCCAAGAAACAGCAAGTAGTGACAAGATCAAGTACTGAATCTGAATATCGAGCCCTAGCCAATGTAGCAGCAGAAATCAAGTGGCTAAAGTCTCTCCTCTCAGAATTACACATCCAAGTTTCTACCAAGCCTGTCACATGGTGTGAGAACCTCAGTGCAGCAGCTTTAGCCTATAATACAGTGTTCCATTCTAGAACTAAACACAAATAGATGTGCACTTTGTGGCAGATCTAGTGCTGAAAAATCAACTTCAAGTTTCCTATGTTCCCTCATGTGATCAAGTTGCTGATTGTTTCAGTAAAGCTCTACCCAACTCTCAGTTTCAACTCAATAAGCACAAACTAAATGTAGTAGATGCTACCTTCAGTTTGAGGGGGGGTGTTAAAGGATAAGTGACTAAATGACAAGTGTCAGTCATATGTGGTGTCATGTGTCAATCTGTAATAGATTAGAATTTATCCTATTATTCCTTCTCCTAGATTTGATAGTACAAGTTAGTTATCAGTCTTGGATTCTAGTGCTAGTCTCTTGTATAAGAACTGGGTTAATCCCATTGCTAATGTATGAGCTCAATTATGAACATTATTTGAAATTTAGTATTCTAACCCATTGGCATAATTAATGATTATTTTCAAATAAAAACAATTTTTTATATATCTTTTCTAATAGAAAATTTTAAAATTGAGGGTTTTCTCGATTTCCGTAAAATGTTTCAAAATGGTTGCCACACAAACCAAATTCAGATTTCTTGAAAGGTTTAAAAAAGACTTATAAACATTGTAACTATTATATTCTAAAATAAGTTGAGCCCGTAATATAGATATTCAAATCATTTAGATCTTTCTCAAAATAGTTGCAGCAAAATAATCTACCATGATCCGTAAAATACGGAGTCTCAAATTTTGTTTTTTCATTACATGTATTACACGAAATACGGATTCTCTATTATGTCTCGAAGAATTTTAATCCATTTCTCAGCTCTAACCAAATATTCAAAACCGCCGTGATTATCTCCTACAGTGAAAGAGGTCAAACGATAATCATCCATTCCTTAGGGAACACGAAATCATTGTCCAAGAACACGGCCCATGTAGGCCTAGGGCACAAGTCCCCTCTATATAAACAATCTTTAAGGATTTACGAGAGACTTGATTCCTGATTCATACGCAGGATACGTAAACAACTTGAGATACAACATCTCAGGCCCAATCTAAACATAAAAAAAAAACCACCCCCGTTACATCGTTTCTTGTTCCTATTTCTTGAATAGACTATCATTAGGATAGAACGGTCCATATTTTATATCCAACAATTTCCGGCATCGTCAATAAAATTTGGTCCAACTATTCTAAGTAACCATGCTCATGGATTTGTAGCAACACATAATGGACAAAATACAGTGTTTATTAAACTTGGGTGACAAAGACTAACCACCCATGATATATTCTTTCAAGAAACTTCCAATTCAGAATAATATAAAAAAAGTAATCATTGTTGCGAAAAAAAAAAAAAAAAAACGTAATCATTCTGTTCAGTGTCATTTTTCACTATGATAAAGTAATAACTATAGTTGGCCAATATTTGATTCCCTTTAGTGATCTCTCAAATACAAATATTTCTAGACATTATCCACAAAACGACGTAATTTTTTTAAAAAAAAATTTACAGCTAGATCATTTTCACATCTTCAGCATGTTGTTATAGATTACTTGTATCTGAGAATAGTTGAGGCTAATATTTCAGAGGATCCCGACTTTCCTTTCACTTAAGGCTAGTATTTAAGACGATCCCGACTCCCCCTTTCAAAGTCCAATCAGAAATAAAAGGACCCAAAATAAAAGTTTAAAAATTAAAATTTGTCCTCAATTATATTGCATTAATACGACGGCTGTACCGTAAAATCTGTCTGACTCGAACACCATTTTTCTTCTATGACATATACATACCTCCATCATAGTTGTTGGATATAATCAAACCACAAACTTATACAATGTCATTGCTATTGCTATAAGGAGTATCTATTGCACCGTACCGCGTCGTTAGATGAGTAATATACATACAGAAAGACAAAAACATGCATTAATTGTAACGTTATACAATTAACATCTATCTGACGATCTGATGCAATAGATAATTCCTACCCAAGAATCTCTCACGCTCGCTTCAAAACTTCGTATAAATCTAATACGAGGAAGAATGATTAATCGGTGATTAATACAACGGCACATGGCGTAAAAAAAAAGGGGGTGGGGGATGGGGGTGGGGGGTGGGGGGGGGGGGGTTATATTGTATTATGATAGCATTTATCTCTTCAAGCTTGCTTCTTTTTGGCCCAAATCATTACTAAAGAGAACCCCATTAATGACATTATCACTACCTGCAAACACCAGAAACATGCTTTTTTCCCTGAATGAGGCCTGAATTTCAAATTTATATCTCTCCAACAATAACCATAAGAGTCAAGAAATCCCGAAAACTAGAAGAACGATGTAATACTTCGCTTTGATCGCGGTTTTCATATAAAAGGTTGTTAGCAAAGACAACACCGAACCTACGGTTGTGGCACCATGATGACAATGGGCTTTTTCAGAGTCAATTCTAGAACTTAGAATCGACTTTCTGCCGTCGACGGTGACAATCAAGTGGGTGAAAATCGATTCAATGGTTTAGAATAGACTTTTAATAGAGGCTATTATTTGCACTACATTCAATCTACTCGTGCACCATGCCAGAACCGATTTAGTGAAAGTCGGTTTTGGAGCTTAAAACCAACTTTACGTAGGTGCATTGTGAGAACCGACTTTGATGAAGTCGGTGCTTGTCCTTAACCTACGAAAAGTCGGTTCTAGGCTCCAGAACCGACTTTCACAAAGTCGGTTCTGCCGTGGTGCACATGTAGAGTGGTGCACGAGTAGATTGAGTGTGGTGCAAATAAATACCCCAGGTCGGTGGTTTCCAGTGTCAGTGTGATGCCACGGTAAAACTTAGGCGCCTGCGTATAAAAGCAGGTCGGGTTAAAGGGGACCCCGGAAGGGTAGTGGGGTCATTTAGACCTACTATACTCACTCTTACATTTCTATAAAAAGGCTGTTTTCACGTTCCAAACACATGGTCTCACGAGGTAATGTAAAGGACAAAGTGGCTTTAATTACTACCATTATCCTTTAAGATACAGCCTTTTATCGGTCCGATTCGTAAAATAAAACTTGATCTCCAACCACATAACGACATCTTAAATAATTCACGGAAAAAACCCCGAAAAGACTTACGGATATAGCAGGCGGAACGCTGACAAGAGGATCCTGGAAGAATTTATTTGCAAGTGCAAGAGCCAGAAGACTACTTTGCATACCTATGAAACCAAAAAAAATCAGGAAAAATTATGATTTTAATAGCATTTTTATCTTAATTTAAAGGGATAAAAGACATTTTTGACCAACGCTAAATAGGCCAAAGTTACGGGACTAGTTTTTACAATTTTTCCGGGTTAAAAGTGTCCAGATAAAATGTCAAGAGATAAAAAGACATTTTTGGTCCCGGTTAATTCACGATTTTTGCACTTTTACCCTTTATGTATGCATTTTTTTTAACATTTAAAATGAAATAACGAGGGGTAAAAGCGTCCAGATGAAACATTGGGACAAAAACCAAAAAAAAAAAATCGTGAAACAAAAAGGACCAAAAGCGTTGTATAACCCTTGAATTTGAATAAAAGAAATGTTCATAACCTGTTTCATAAGAAAGAGTTCTTTGCAATGCTTTCACATCGGACACGTCCCGAAAAGCGAAGCCGGTTAGTGTGTAACCAGAAATAAATGCTGTCAAATGAAACACAATCACCAGAAATAATACTGCTAATCCAGAAGATGATGTAACTGAATGTATGTTAATGGCAAGCGGAGCTCCAACACATAGAGCCGTCACGAGAACCGAAAGAGGCGGCAAAAAGTGACGAATCGAATTGCAAATCTGTGGAAAGGATCTGTATATATGAAAGAACATTGAACACGTCGACAACACAAAAAAGAAAAGGAAAAAAAAAGTTTCGTCCTGTAACTTGGCCTGGTTACGGATTTAGCTCGGGTTTTTACTCCGGTACCAATTTTTGTCGTGTAATTTGTAGATTTTTTTTCTTCCAATATTAGTCCTTCAATGCCCGGAGAAGGCTGAATTTGGGGGAAATCCGATTTTGGCGGGAAAATGCCTTCATTTCAAGCTGGCAATGCAAAAAATATGGGCAAAATTGCAAAATTCGTCTTGTAACTTTGACAAAGGTAAAAGACGAATTTTGCAATTTTCACTGCAAAATCGAAGTTTTCCCCAATTTCAGAGACAAGTCGGTAAAATCTGGCCAGAATTTTGCCACGCGCTCAATGACTAAAAAATAAAATATAAAAAAAAGGATAAAGATGCTTTTGGATCCTTTAGTTTCACGAGTTTTGCATTTATATCCACTATGTTTCGTTTCGACACTTTTACCTATGCAACTATTTACCTTTCGGTCCATCTTTGCCACGTGTCAAATTTTTATTGGTTAAAAGTATATCGTACCTTCAATGGTAGATTTCAGACACGTAACACTTTGGACTAAAAATGTCAACAAGAAAAAAAGCATAGTTGAGGAGTAAAAGTAACAAGATGAAACATAAGGGTTAAAACTGCAAACTCGTGAAACAAAAGGGACCCAAAAGTGTATTTATCCCCTAAAAAACATGTACAAGTTATAGGACGAAAATTCGTACCAGGGTAAAAACTAGGCGAAATCCGTAACTAGGCCAAGTTACGGAACGAATTTCACGTTTTACAGAACGAATATTACCTATTTAGAAGTAATCCAGCAGCAATAGGTGCAACTACTATTTGTATAATACTGGAAACCATTCCTTTAACATCAACAGGCAATCTTTTTCCAATAAGTAACAATGACAAAAACGGGGTGACGAAAACCGCAGTGGCGGTGGATAACGAGGTCATAACGATGCTAAGAGGAGCCATTGATGGATCCGTTAGAAACGTCGCGTAGTTGGAGAGCTGGGCCCCACTCACACACGACGTTAACATGATCCCGACAGCTGATAATAAAATAAAATACGCGTATTTCGTCAGTCATTTCATGAAGAAACATGTAGGATTTTACTTACCATAAAATGGCCGAATTAACGTTCTAGCTAGATTTTGCTGACGTGTCTTCGAAAAATTGGGGAAAAATACGATTTTGGCGCAAAAATTGCAAAATTGGTCCTTTAACTTGTGCAAAATAGGATTTAATCTCTTGATTATGCCAAGTTATAGGACGAATTTTGCAACTATTTCCCGATTTTTTTTACCTAGTTAACGCCACGTGGAAGCATTTTTCTGCCAAAATCCGATTTTCCCCCAAATTCAGACTCCTCCGGCGACGGAAGACTAGAATTGCAAAGAACCGGTGCAAAAAAAAAAAAAACTAAAACGCTAATTATGCCAAGTTACACGACTATTTTTGAAATTTAGCCCAGGAATTTTACCTAGTGAAGTTGGGAGGCCAAGAACTGTAATTGCAAGCATCCCAAAAAAGTATCCAAGGATCGGTTTTACAACGAATTGACCGAAATAACCAGCCAAAATAACTGATGGCCGTTTGAATGCTTCAAGAAAGTCTTTTTCACTTGAATTAACTCCGACTGCAAACATCAAAAAACCGAGCGCCGGTGCATAGTACCTGAAATGATTAAGAGCCTAATCTGAAATAAATGCATAAAGGTTCAATCATTTTATTCGTTTCTTGCACGTTACACCGTAAAATCGGCTATTGTGAAACGATTCAGAACATAGTGAACATTGTATATGATTGCTAATGGATCCCGAAAAAATGTCATTGTTCAAAGCACCACACCAAACTTAACGTTGTGGCACCACAGTGACAATCGACGTTTTCATAGTCGATTCTCTGCTCTAGAATCGACTTTCACAAGTCGATTGTCACAGATGACCAAGTGAAAGTCGATTCTCTGCTCTAGAATCGACTTTCACAAGTCGATTGTCACAGATGACCAAGTGAAAGTCGATTCTAGAGCTAGAGCTGAGAATCGATTTTCATCTGGTCAGTTGTTTTCAGTGTAGTGCCATTAAAGGCGCCCCCGAAAAAGGGTAGAAAGGCGGTGGCTAGCATCAAGAGAGTCATCTTATTGAAACTAACATCATATTGTTGTGATTTAACAACCGGTATATCGTAATTTTAAATCCATTTTGAGAGTAATTGGCATACTTATTCGTAAACCACGTGAAAGAAGGCGGGTAGACAAGAGCCAAAATCGTACTAGCAAGGACTACTTGAGGCAGAATGGAGTTTGCGTTCTTCAATAACGTAAGAAAAGAAGCCTTCCTTGGCTCAAGAATCTGAGATAATAAACAAAGGTAACAGGGATTTAATCACAAACTACGGAATTATACCAAAATTAACTTATATTTGACCTTAAATCGTGCAAAAGATAAATATTTATGAATCATTTAAAAAGCAACTAACTCCATAGCGATGAAAATCATCCCTTGAAACTGTTTGATCAAATGCTTCAAAGAAACTTAAACGAATTTGTATCGTTTTCAGTACTCTTCTGTTGTTCTTGGCACGACTTTAAGTCGTGGAAAAGATACGCCGTTTACGAATCATTTAAATGGAAACTAACTACATAGCCATGAATATCATCCTTTGAAACTGTTTGATCAAATGCCTAAGAGAAGCTAAAACAAATTTGTATCAAACAAATCAACATTCTTGACAACTAAAATTACTTCCACCAGCAAATCAAACTATCACAGTTAAAAAGCATATCAAACACAGAAAACAACAACACATTGCTGCTGAATTATTACCAACACAAGCATTTTTACTGCACAAAAATAGCATGCTAATAGAAAAAATAAAAGAGTAAAACAGAATTAACATTTCAAATGAACCTCAGGAGCAGCATCAGGGGACCAATCCGGATCAAGCGAATTCGAGACGTTATCGGATGCACATCTGCTACATAACAATCTTGGGTTCCGACCTATTAATTAAATAGCCCATAGTAAATATAACAAAATTCAAAAGATCAAGAAAATAATAATAAAAGAAAGCAATTTTATTAAGAGAAATTTGCAGCACCATAAATGCAGAGGAAACTAATACCTAACAACTATACAATCATTTGAAAAATGATAGTATTAAAGATACAATCTTTATGCTGAAAGTAAAGAAATCTCACAAGAAGAAATTAAATACGGGAGTTTTGAATTGGACCCATAGAATTGCAATCCTGAAAAAGGGGGAAAAAAAGAAAAATTGCTTAGCTAAAATGTCACAATACAAGCACACACAAAAGATGAACACTTCAAGAAGAAAGTCAAACCTGTGAAAATGTGATGATATTGACTTGTTCTTGAGAAAGAAAGAAATGGATTTTTCCTCCCATTAACGAAAAGGGAATTGGGTAGTAAAGATTGCAGTGATTGAATGTGCAGATGATGTTGAAGTAGGTGAGAATTGGAGCTCATATTGCTGAAAAATGTGAATAGTTCTGGGAATTGTTTTTCGATCCCAATTCTCGAATCCTTCAAAGGAAAAAAATAAAAATAAAAATAAAAAATAAAAAATTAAATTAAATTAAATTAAATATATATATATATATATATATATATATATACTTTTTCTTTCTAAATGGAGAGAATAAGATTCTGTGCTATTAAGGAGAGAGGAAGTGAAGTAATAGTTTTGCATAAAAGCCAAATTTGACCTAATTTGCATCACTCCTAACCTATCTGTTTATTAGAAACGATCTTATGAAAATCGATTTTGGAATTTTAAACCGATTTTTCGTAGGTTCTGAAGCAAGAATTGCCTATTCTATAGTCGTTTTTCATAATGCAACTACAGAAAGTCGGATTTTGGATCCAAAATCGAGTTTCACAAGATTGGTTCTACTATGATACATAAGTAGATTAGGTGTGGTGCAAATAATAGTCTCGAGCCAAAAGCAAAGAAACTAGGATAGTTTGTATCATTTTCATTACATCGATTGTGTCACAACAAATGATATAATATATTTGTATATTATTGAATATGGTTGGTCTAAATCAGAATAAATTATAAATGGACCATACATAATGATCAATTATGGAAATATGTGTATTATCATTCATTGTTGTAGAACTCTTGTGGTAATCTCATTATCAATTTATCTGTATGTGATTTTGTTTGCTAAAAATATTTATTCATATCTACCTGATATTGTTTTAGCTTCAAAACAACATTTAGAAAAGATTAAAAATAAAATTATGCTCCGTCCGTTTCGAAATAACTAAGGCAGTTGTTAAAAACACACATATTAAAGATGTTAGCTAATGCTTTAATTTGAATGTCAAAATGACTAAAAAACCCTTAGTCTATAATTAATATAATGTCATATTTATTATCTCACTCCTTAATAAATAAAGGTAGATGTATGAAAAATTAACAAAATTAATGTTGAATTGGAAATGTGTTATTTCGGAACAAATCTTTTTTCTTGATAACTGCCACAGTTATTTCGGAACGGATGAGTATTAATTATAACTAAAGATTTGTTTAGTCGTCATTATTCAAATACATGTGATTTTTGAAATGGGGCTACTTCAAGGTCATTTTTGAATCATACTCTCTCACTATCTGTCAGAAATTCAATTCTGAAGAGCAAGATTTATCAGACTTGGGCAGCATTGTGGAATACTGTCGCACTTTTTTAGCTTGTTTCTCTTAATTTAAATTTTCGTTCACTAAGCGCAAAGAAAATCGTCATGCACATTTGTTAGCCAAAAAAGGTCTAGAGCTTGTCGGAAGTGTCTTTTAAGGTTCATCGCCCCCTCAGAATTTAATCCTCGCTAGTTTGGTGGACAAAGCTTAATGAAATGTCCTTTCATCTCAAAAAAAATACATGTGATTTTGATTTTGACGACAACTCACTTAAAGGAAATATGAAGGGAATAATTATTATGCGCTCATAATAAGAAGTCATAACCCTTCCTCAAAAGAAGTCCATTTCTTTTTGGGAATTTGAGCGTTGTTAAAAATTACACATTTGTTTTGTTACAATAACGGTTAAACTCTAACTGAAAGAGGCTCACGCCCCTGTCTCACGAAATTTTTGAGGGGTTAATCAGATAACCTAGTGGATCAAAGTCATGAACAATTATTATTTCAAGAGATTGAAAAAAGTCTTCCCTATACGGGATTTGAACATTCATACTACAGCTCCCGGTCCAGCTGTTATTACGATACTCAAGCCCTTTACCAGTATGTCATGTCCTAGGGACCACATTTGTTTTGTTAAATGTGTAGATCTATATGTTCATTTGGCAAGACAATAATGTTCATGTCTACTAAAGAAATATTGTAACTTCCCTCCAAATTATATTCTCTTCGTCCTAGAATATAAATCAATCTACCTTTTTTGTTTTGTCTCAAAATATAAGTCATTCGATATTATCAATGAAGTATTTATTACATCTTACTCCTAATTCATTTTACAATTCAACTTCTTTTTAATACTTCATAATCATTTCATTAATTATAGTCAAATAATATTTTAGGCATTTCTTCGTAAAATTTATGACATCCATAACTTTCTTAATCTGTGTTAAAACTCCACAAATAACATATATTTTGGGATGGATGGAGTATGTATATATATACATCAAATGATGTATTATGGGAGGAGAGTGTGTGTGTGTGTCTATATATATATATATATATATCTTATATTATATTTTCAAGGAAATAACCGTCAATTGACCCGCAATAGACCAATTGACCCGACCCATACCCGACAAGAAAATAAAAAATATTTAAAAAATATTTTCTCTCTACAACTGCACCCCACCCCCACTCAGTTCTCTCCCACGGGAACTTCCCCTCTCCCACGTCTCCGGTCTCCACTCCCACCTCTCTGATAAAATTTTCCCTTTTGCAACCCCCACATCGTGAGACTATGGAGTTTAGCCATTAACTAACAGTTTACCCATATTCTAATTCTTTCAATAAAATCTCTACCATCCATTCATTGGTCTAAAATCATATTTTCCAGTTGATTTTTTTGGGTTTTGCAGCGGCATCGGTGTTAAGGGTTGCAAAATCGGAAAGAGCATCAGCATCGCCGTTGATGGAAGCATTGTCATGGCAATCTCACCCCACTCTACAAATCCCTAATTCAGCGAGAATGTGAGCCGGCTGATTTCCTGACCTAACTACATGATTGAAAACACAAGAGTCAAAATTCTTCCCAAGGGATTTGATGTTGTATGCCAATTTGTCAAGGTCGGATAGGTCTTCATCTGGATAATTTATTCTTGCCACACAATTCTGAGCATCGGATTCCACCATAACATCACCGGAGAAGAACTTTTGTGCCTCAATGAGTCCGAATTCTATCACTTTCAACTCGGCAAATTCAACTGAAACGACCGGTCCTAAAAAGCTAGAAGCTGCTTTTTTTCATTAAGCCTTTAGCATCTCTCAGGATCATTCCCTTCTACGCACCGCGGCACAGGTCACACTCAATTTTTTTGTATTTTAAATTTTTTATGTATATTTTGTCCAATCTTGATTGTTTTAATCTCATCTGGCCTTTCAGATAATAATCAAATGTCCGCTCTCCATATTCTGATTGACCAGCTCATGCTCTCAAAATAAGTCTAATTCAAAGAATAAGGTATTATTGTGCTGTTGTTTTAAAATTTATTTGAACTGAATTTGTCCAAATTTATCGTGCGGTTGTTTTAAAATTTATTTGAATTGAATTTGTCCAAATTTATCACAAAAGAATGCTCAAGGTTCTATCTTCTTTCCTACTACTTTTTGTTCCAAATTTCATTTAACAATTGTGACATATCTATTTTTTTGAAAACTAATCATTGTCCGACATTTCTCACTAATGGTTAGAGAGAAGCACCGCCTTGAGCTCTCTGCTTTCTGCACTCTCAAACTCTCTTAGAAACTATCGACTTTAAACTTCATATTGTGATTTCTGCAGGCCTATTTTGGTTTGATTTCTATAATTTTATTTTCTCTTTGAAAAAAAAAAAACTGATTCTTTCAATTTTTGTAATCCTTCATCTTTCTTGGTTTCCATACAATGTTCTTTGTGATGGGTTATGTGCTGCCTCAAAGATTTGGTGCATTTTTGTGGTCTTTCTCTATCTTTTTGTTTTCGTTTTCGGATTCTCTCAATATCTTTTTCTAATAGGTTATTTCAATGTACTTAAGTGCTTCAAGTTGGTGATGCTTATAATGTACGTATGTGCTGTGGTTTGTTGCAAGTTGTTTTTTTCACCGGCTGGAATTATTTGTTCATTTCATTGGTGCAACTTAACGGAAGGTTGATTCAGAGCAAAAGAACTATGCTACCAAGGAAATGAAATTTGGAGTGGATGCTCGAGCTCTAATGCTTAGAGGTGTTTAGGCTCACTGATGCCGTTCAAGTGACACTGACCAGAGGTCTAAAGGTATATTATTTTCACTCTTGAAAATCTGTTATCAACTTCATGATTCTTACTCTTCAATTTTTTATTTTCTCCATGATTCGTCTGCTTCTAGAAGGTAAGTTGCCCTTCAATTTAAACCTTTTTTTTGTTATGGTTTAATTTTGTTCATGTAGAACTGAAACGTAACTGTATTTTCGGAATTTCAATTTTATTTTTTACACACTAAATGGGTTCTCTACATTCAATACATATAATTTTTCCCCAATTTTTTTACTATGGTGGTACAAGCAATCCAGAAACTCAAATACAAAAAATGTCAATGAGAATGGATATACCTAGCTACATGGCACCAAGGATGATAATACGTGTATGGTGCTTTATGCCTATATGTGTGCTTTTATTTTAACATTTTCACTTCAGGTTAGAATTTATTTTTTATATTTTTTTTTGGGTGTGTTCATCTACTTTTTTTTGGTTGTGTTCATCTACTTCAGGTTATTTTTGTGGCATTTTCATCATTCTTGATTATCTACATTTGTTTTGTTTGATCTCATGAGCAGGGGTGCGAGATGAGCAGGTACGCTTTCATTAAAGATCAGTTTTTGACGGAAATCTTTAGATTAAAAACAATTGTTCACTTTTTCTGTTTTGGAGTGAACAAGTGAAGAGGTTTATTGTCTTACTGGTGTTGTTTAATTAGTTGTTTGTTGGTTTTAGTTTTGTCTCACTTTTGTAGGTTCATCAATCAGAATTTATCTTTTTTCATGATGAATAAAGTTTGCAATTTCTCCGCCTGCATTTACAAGGTACCGGCGTTTCCGACTCTTACACGAGTTCTGTTTCACGGTAATTTTACCTTTTCATTATCCCATTTCAGAATTTAGTTCCAATCATTATTATTTGTTACTTGGATTCTCATTACAATCTTCATTCTATTTAATTAAAAGAAAGAAATGGATGTAGTGCTAATAAATTGTTGTATAGGTTGGGGGATTTGATTGTTTGAACTTTAATGCCATCAAAGCGGTCCCAGAAAGATCCATGGAGAAGCAACTGTAACAGGAGATAAGAAGATAAGTGCGTCAGACATTGGTAATTCCAAGTATTTTCTCCGCCTGTTCTTACGCGTGACTATTTTCTCCGTACAACTTTAGGTGACCATTTTTCACGGTTTCGAAATTTCAACTAACATTCGGTTTTTACAGCTTTTTTATTTTCTTTTCAAAGGATTTATAATGCTACCCAAGAGATTTTGGCAGTTATTACTATGTTTCATGTGTGTAATTTTTTTTAGGGACAATTATTGAAAAGGACGCATATTGGACTTAATTAGGCAAAAAGGACATCCAAAACAAACACTTAGTTATAAGGACAAAAAATAGATAGATAGACCCAACTACCCTTAACGAAGAAATTAAAAAATAAATAAAAGTAAAAAAAGGAAACCTGGAACGGATGCCTTATATCATGTATGAGAATGTTTATTTACTTTTTTTATTTAATTTAGATTAGAAACTCATACTCATGTTATGTTTAGCTTTTTTTTTTATTTTTTTTATTTTTTTTTATTTTACTTCACCTGGACGCTGAAAGTTCTTTTTTTTTTTTTTTTTTTTGGACAATGGACAATGAAAATTTTTTTTTTTTTCATTGACCACCGCGACGCATTGACTACCGCGATGACAGATCGGCAATGTGCGATGCAGAGACGCAGCGATGAAATGACACCGTGATGCACTGACAACCGCGATGCATCGGCAATCATATATGCAGTGACATCGACAATCATATATGCATGACATCAATATTTTATGCAGTGACATCGGCAATCATATATGAATGACATCAATAATTTATGTAATGACATCGGCAATCATATATTCAGAGACATCGTGATGAAGTGACACCGCGATACATTGACCACCCCCGATGCAGTGACCATCGAGATGCAGTGATCACCGGGATGCTGTGACATTTGATGAAGCAAACACCGTGATGACATTTGGTATTTTTCCGACTTAATTTCATAAAATCGACTTCAAATTGTTATATCTTTTCATATAAAACTACGATCAACATAAATCTTTCACCTTAATTCAAATTTTTTATGCAGTGACATCGGCAATCATATATACAGTGCTATCAACATTTTATGCAGTGACATCGGCAATCATATATGCGTGACATCAACAATTTATGCAGTGACATTGGCAATTTATGCAGTGACATCAACAATTTATGCAGTGACATCGCCAAATCATACACAAACCCACCATCAACGTATATCTTTGTTTTCTTTGTTTCAAGGTGATGCATGTTAAACTAATTGATCATTATTACATCATGATCAACGGTGTCGATACATGATGTGACACTCGTTGTGTCACAACGGTTGTGTCCGGATCGTTCCTCAAAAAAAAGAAAGGAAAAAAAATATCATCCAAAGCTTTTCATAAAAATTGATATTTTTCCGACTTAGTTTCTGAAAATTGAAATTTTCTTCATAAAAATTGACGTGATGCAATGACATGTGAAGATGAAGCGACACGTAAAAATGCAGTGACATGTGACGTTAAAAAATGAAGTGACAATTGAAGATGAACAATCCATTCGTGAAGCGTTGCAAAATCTTAAAGTGAGTTTTGTCAATGGAAGGATTTAGTTGCTTCTTCCTTTGTTAAGCGTGTTTGTCATCTACATTGGCTGATTTTAACATGCAATTCATGAATACGTTTAAGTGTAATGAAGTGCTGAGATGAGTTCATCAATTTCCATATGAAAACTTAAAACCCAAAAAATGCAATAACGTTGTTATTAGAAGAAGAAGAAAAATAGGCATTAGCCAAAGTATAAATGCAATAACATTGTTATTAGAAGAAGAAGAAAACTAGGCATTAGCCAAAGTATAATGCAGCAGCAATTAAATTACACCATAAAATTGTAATTTATTAAGCAACATCAGTATATTTCATGACGGAGATATTAACAGTTATACATTAGTAGAAATAGTTGCAGTTCATTCATTTGTTGGATAGCCACCCCACTCCCAAAAGGAGTAAGCATTTTTATCCTTTCTTTTTTTGCTTTGACAGTACATAAACTTTATCACACAGTTTATGCAGTGACATGCGCAATCATATGCAGTGACATCAATATTTTATGCAGTGACATCAACATTTTATGCAGATATGCAGTGACATCAACATTTTATGCAGTGACACTCCCTCCCCCCGTTTCATGGCTGCCTCCCCGATATGCAGTGCTACAACATTTTCTTTCTTTGTTTCAAGGTGATGCATGTTAAACCTAATTGATCAATATTACATCATGATCAACGGTGTCGATACAGGATGTGACACTCGTTGTTTTACAACGGTTGTGTCCGGATCATTACTCAAAAAAAGAAAGGAAAAAATAAAATATCATTCAAAGCCTTTCATAATCATACCAAATCTTCCAACTTTTATCTCTATTTTTTCACATTTCCAATACATTAGAATTTATAAAGCTTTCCGGATGCTGTAGCAATGTTGTAGCAGGTCTGCAAGATATAAATGCTGTAGAAATTTCTATCGAATCAAATCTATGCAACCAAATATAAAAAACTACTCAAACAATGAAAATAGCAAAATAGACGGCATATACGCAAGAGAAGATAGGAGTGAAAGTAATGAAACTTGAAGTTCAAAAGGTAGATCCAGTTTATCTGCAGCATCGGATGTAAGCAGATGGTTGACTATGCCACTTGATAATGAGTAAAACTTCATCAACAACAGGCTTTCATTGACTCTTGAGTTCTCAATGTAGCTTCTCCCAAAGCTGGTGTTGTTGTCCTTATATCGAATTAAATTCAACAAGCCAGGCCATGTCTTTGGCACTTCCAGGTCCTTCAAAGTAAGAGGGGAGAATGAAAAATTAGTAAAAGCAAATAAGTACATGTACATAAATAAACGGTACCCTTCAAGACATTTCTCCTGCAATGATTGATTAAATCATCTGTAAACATGCTATCAAGATGCCTCATCAACTTTGATATCTCGTCAAGAGACAAAACATCCCACACTTTTAATACTCGGACTGTTTCATCTGTTTTTTAGCTGTACGCTCTTCAGCAGCTTTCAATCTTTCTTCCCTCCTCTTATTAAACTCTGCCATTTCTTTTCTTTTCTGGTAGTCAGCGGCGGGCTTCTTCTCTGCAGCCTTTGGTGCCATTAGTTAGGGGTTGAAGGAATTGAAAGAGATGGCGGAGCAGGAAAATAGTAGCACAATACAATTCTTAATCAAAGGAGGGAAGAACGGATTGAAAGGAAAAATACGATTCCGAACAGATCTAAGAAGCCAAAACAGGGGGCTGTTAAACTGATACGCAAGCGACCACCACCATTCTAAGTACACAGAAATGCAGCGACACTCCGGTGCAGTGACGTGGGACGATGCAGTGACCACCACCATTATAAGCACACAGCCACCATTCTAAGCACACAGAAATGCAAATGGGCACTGCTAAAGAGAGAAAATATGAACACCCTTTAAGGCGGTCAATGCTAGGATAAACCTAAGAATCTTTATAGACTTTTGAGAAGTAGATGAATGTGAACATTAGAATGAAAAGGTTGAGATTAGTCAACACCATTGCAATGGATACTCCTGCAATTCCCATGTTAAAGTAGTTTACAGGAAAAAAAGAAGAAGGGAAAGTCTAACTCCTATGGCAGAAAAAGATACAAGCCCAGAAAGAAAGAAAAAAAAACCTTGGTGATCTTCAATGTCAATTACTTTCAATTCAATTCAATGGAAGCAGCACCAATTCAATTCTACTCAATTTTTACACAAATTCATAAGTTTAATTATGAAATTGAACCCTCCACCGATTCAATACTACTCAATTATCACACAAATTCATAAGATTAATTATAAAAACTAAGTGTCCACCAATTCAATTCTACTCAATTTTCACACAAATTCATAAGCTTAATTATGAAAACGAAGTGCCTGCATATTCAATTCTACTCAATTCAGCATGGTGAGGCAATAAGATTACTAGAAACAAAATCCTAATTAAGAAATGAGAAATAAAATTATACCATTTGAAGAGTGCAGACAGTAGGAAAGGCAGCTAACCGGTCAGCGCCGAAAAGTTCACAGGAAGCAACACACATTACAGGAGCTCTCTTAGAACCTTTACCGAGGACGGAGTAACGCATAGCCTCATAGATCTGATGAGGGTACTGAACGGGAATCGCTTCATCTAGCTTCTGATTAATCTCTTTAATTAAAGTCTTCCAATAAATCTTGAGATCAAATTGAGAGAATGATTAGTTACCTGCTTGTCGAAGAGAGATTTAGTTGATGAGCAGTAATAGAAGCGAGAAAACGATTAGAAGAAAGGGGTAATTTAGGAAGTTTAAATAGAATGTGTCCTTATAACTAATGATCTTTTAAGTGTGTCTCTAAGTGCCTAATTAAGTCTCAAAACGCGTCTTTATAAACAAATAACACTTTTTTTTTTATTATAATAACAAAAAGATTCATGTATATTATCCCCATGCAATTGTGTATGATTTTATTTACCACCACGCATATGATGTAGTTAAGATCTCAAGAGGTTTGTCTTTTTTTTTCAGAAATTTGGAAGGAAAGTGACAATATGTTTGTCTCTTTTATAGTGTTCATACATGTGATTTATGCCTCTGTGGAGTTGATTAAACGGCGCTCAATGTTGTTAGATAAACGCGTGTTTTACATTAGCATATCTATAATTTCTCATCAAAAATCATGATGAAACAACATTTTGATTGAAGATATACATTCATGAAATTTTAATACTCATTTTCATTTCCATTTTACACCTTCCCGTGCAATGTACGGGTTTCCTACTAATATATATATATTTGAAAGGGTAATTTAACCCGATTACCCATAATTTTAACCCGTATCCGGGTGTGGCATGTTCTTTCGACCTGTTTCTTAGAAGAAAAAAAATTACCACAAGAAATAATATACAGCTATACGATATAGATACAATATCTTGGCTAATCCCTTAGAATTGAAAATCTCAACAAATTTTATCTTCCCGTCCAAATTTTTTTTTTAAAAAAAAATACCTTAACGCTTTAGCGTTTGTTTATTTAATATTTTTTTAAATGAGAAAAACAGTTTTTTAACTTTCCTACGAGTCCCATTCTCCTTTCGTCTCCTAAAATCCCTTACCAAAGTTGAAATCCCAACAACTTCCCCAATCTTCTACCCAAACCTCAAATTTTTATCAAATGAATTTGATTCTTATCACCTTTTACAGAAACCTAAATATCATAATTGGTTAAGATTTGATTTTCAAAACTTGATATAATCAATGGTCATACAAAACATTAATCTTTTTTTTTTTCTTTAATACCTTTGCCTCCTTGCTAATTCGCTCAGTTTTTTTTATTGTTTTTTTTATAGGGCATGGAACACGTTTGTCAACTCCATTGCAAAGAATTTGCGTTAAACATCTAATTGTCACTTCTTTTTGCTAATGTTTGAAGCTGATTTCCATCTGCATTTGTTGATGATTTTGTTTCCCGATGTAAAGGTCTTAGTTTGACAAGTTTTTATTTATTTATTGGGGGAATGAGGGAGAAGGACAGAAATATTTCATCAATTAAGTAGAAGGACAGTCTTTTGAAACTTTTGCATAAAGCGACAAAATTATTTATTCATCGTCGAAATTCACTTGTGTTCGAAATTATTCATTTAAATTATTTCCTAAATTCACCTGTTTAAATTCACTAATTTTCAAAATTCGTTGTTTAAATTCACTAATTTAAGGATTCATTCATCAAATTCATCATCAAAATTCACCGATTTCGGGATTCACTGGGAGATTCACCGATTTTCGGGATTCACTGTCATTCTTCTTCTCGCTATAAAATTATGCGATTGTCTCTTCTCCCTATAAAAAATATGAATTTGCCTCCATTACTTAAAATTATTTCAGATTGTGTCCTTATCCCTAATTTTCCATTATTTATTTTACTGTGAAAAGAGAAAGCGAACGATGATACATTAATGAGGATTATCTTTTTCCGCTCGAAAAAAAAAAGAGGATTATCTTTTGATGTGGGAGTCTATTTGATTTATTTTAGGAGCAATGCATATTTATTATGAAAAAAAATGGGTTTTTGAGTGCGTTTTGCGGGAAAGTTTTTATGGTGAAGAGGTAGTAGAAAAGTTGTACCAACGGTTGTAGGAAGATTGTTATGTAGTGTTTGGGTGTTGTTTCCATAATTATACGAGACCATCAAAGAAATAGTTGGTATGATAGAGTTTGTTAGAGGAGAATTTTTTTTTTTTGGTAGTTTTCTGCATTATAAAGAACATAAACAAATTTTTTGAATTCCGTACTATTTTGGAGGATAACACTAATCTTCCGGGAGATGAACCACCTTATTAGGATGCAGAAGATGGTCCGAAATCGGATTTGAATAAATATGTTGTAGCTCTTGATGGATCCATAAAGAAAATACCATCATACTAACATCTTAATGTTCTTAAAAAAAAAGTGATTTCTTTGAGAAAGATTATCCCATAAACCATCATTTGGTTTTTTTTCGCCATGTTTCTTTTTGTTGAAAATTGGGTCTAGAATATTTTTCTTTTTGGGCTGATGGTCTATGAATATGGAAATCACATGGGTTCAAGTGTTGGATATTTGGTCATTGTATGTATTGTCTTTTAGTAATATGATTGAAAGCATGTTTACTGGATGAGAATAAGTTTGGTGAGCCAATTAGAGATTATTTTTTTAGT
Organism: Gentiana macrophylla; assembly: GCA_026214975.1. Lineage (NCBI taxonomy): Eukaryota > Viridiplantae > Streptophyta > Magnoliopsida > Gentianales > Gentianaceae > Gentiana > Gentiana macrophylla. The sequence goes on from CM047806.1 coordinate 126,049,372, forward strand.
AGTGATAGTTACATAACAAAATAATCATAACAATGGGATGTAAGACATTAATTTTTTTGAGTTTCATAATAATCAATGATGTAAAAAATGTGAATATTTTGTTGTCGAACAAACATATATATTTTATCTTCACGTCAGATGAAGGTTGTCCTCCTTTGGTGTTGTTATTTGATGCCTCATGAATTCTGGAGAATGATTGTGGCATTCATACACTTGCACTATTTATAATCATTTTTTATTTTTACAAGCTATACTGTTAGGATAACATATATACCGCATCGCAGTTTGAGATTAGTATATATATATATATATATATATATATATATATATATATATATATATATATATATATATATATATATATATATATATATAAGTATAACACTTGCCTTTAGAGTCATAGCTCGGTAATAAAAAAACAAGCGTCGTAGTGACATTTTTCCCTTTGATCGAGATAGGGTGTGAATTCCGATACAATGTATCCACATCTCTCAATAAAAAAATATATATACATGCGGCCTTTACAAATTGTACCACTGAATCATAACTCCAGTTTACATTATTAAAACCTTAGGGCATTCTTATCAGATGCCCTAAATTTTATCCCTAAAATAATATAAAATAATGCATATCCCTATTTTACAACATCCCAATTTAAAAACCTCCACAACAGCATCCATATCCTTATCCCTATAACATTTTAAATAATATTAAATAATACATATTCTACCTCACAACCGTATTTATACACATTAAATATTTATTATTTCACTCCAGCAGCATCCCTATCTCTATCCCTATAATTTTTAAAAATTAAATAAGTTTAGGGCGTGAATAGTGCATCCCCACAAGTAGGGATGCACTGTTCATATCCCTACAAATAAATAGGGATAGAGACTCTGCTGTGGAAGCTATTTTGGGGTAAACTCTATTTTTTATCTTCATTTTAGGGATAGAGCACCATATAAGGCTTCTGCTATGAATGCCCTTAGGAGCAGGACTTTGAACTCCCTGAGAGTTGGGCTATTTATTTTTATGAATGGCGGAAGGACAAAAATATTTCATCAATTGAGTAGAAGGACGATCTTTTGAAACTTTTGCATAAATGACAAAACTATTTATTCATAAATTCACTTGTGTTCGAAATTCACTATTTAAATTCTTTGCCGAGATGCCGAGATTCACTAATTTTCAAAATTCATTGTTTAAATTCACTAATTTTAAGGATTCAACGTCGGTCAAAATTCACCGATTTCGGGAACTGGGAGATTCACTGATTTTTGGGAGTTTGGGCTATAAAAATATTATTTTAAAAATATATATATATATGTCCTTATATATATATATATATATATATATATATATATATATATATATATATATATATATATATATATATATATATATATTAGGATCAAGCGTTTTCGTCAGTGCTAAAATCAATTGGTGATAGTAAATGTGCTACTATATTTCCTTATATCACGACTCCTCAAGTGTGGGCCTATAAAAAAGGAGAGAGGCCTGACACATGACTTGTTTTTTTTGTTTGAGATGTGTGGGCCTATAAGAAGAGAGTGGGGTTCGTGAGAGACGTCGATTTGACGGGAAAAAAAACACCGAACCGCACCATTTTGGTCGTGGCACAATTCAGAAAAATATAACCGTCCAAACAGAAATTTCACCATTCAAATTTAGTAAAAGGAGAGACGAACAAGCCCTCAAAATTTCATCATGATCGGAGTGTGTTTTGATATCCGATCGTCGCAAGAAAACTTCAGCTGAAACACCAAATCACAGCAGTTCAGTTTCATGATGATTCAGAGAAACTGAACCGTCCAAACGTCTATTTCACCGTTCAGATCGTACAATAAAGTGATAAGAACAAGCCCTCTAAATTTTGTCACGATCGGAGTTTGTTTCAATATCCGATCGTCGCAAGAAAGGTTCTGCTGAAACACCGAATCATAGCAGTTCGGTTGACGGATGATTTAGAGAAATTGAACCGTTCAAACTTTAACTCCACCGTTCAGATCGTAGAAGAAAGAATCAAAAACACACCCTCAACATTTCGTGACGATCGGAGTTTGTTTCGATATCCGATCGTCACCGACAACTTGCTGCAGAAAACAAGAAAAAAAAGCTGCAAATTTTTGTGTGTTTTTTTTTTGAAAAGAAAAGGATTAGGGTTTAGGGAAAAATTGACATAACGAGAGAGAAAATAGAGATGCTCTGATATTAAATTAGGATCAAGCGCTTACTAAAACCAATTGGTGTTAATAAAGATGCTACTATATCAATATATAACACCTAAAACTCGAAACTAATGAAAAGCAACTTTTTCAACTTAAAAAAAACTGTTAAACCCCAACCGTGATGGCCCTCGCCCCGATCCCGCAGGAATGCGATGAGAGGTTAATCAGGAGCCTAGAGCTTAGAGTCAAGGGTTTTCTTAGTTCCCCATCATCAAGTTTTAGCCATCGGAAATCAACCCTTTTACGGGAATCGAACCTCGACCTCCACCAGGTCGGATTGTCATTACAACACCCCGCTTTCACCACTACTCAAGCCATATCCAGGGGATAAGTAACCTTTTCAACTTTATCTTATTGTAGCTAGCATTTTCAATGGTCATTTTCTTTCATCTCTCTTCGTTTCTAGATGAGTAATAATACGAGAACAACGTTGTGTCATAATCAGTGATATAACAGTCATTCACAATGTTAATCATAATGCGTCTAAATTGATCAAAATCAACAGTACAAATTGCCGTTATGTCGTCACTGGTTGTGACACAACGTTTATACCCGTACTCTTTCTTACTTTGGGAATGTATTTCTTCAAAGTCTTAACTGATGTCACTATCGTGCTTGGCTCTTAAGAGGAATATTTCTCTAACTTTACAACTTGGAAGATTTGCATTCATATGTATGGCACCGTCGAATGATACAATATTGTATTAATATCCCTTTCATCATTCAATGTCCACCGTTGATATTCTCTTATCGTCAAGTGATGCAAATAAATAAAATATTAAGTACGACTAGCACGTTATTAAACTTAGGGGTAATTCTGATGCGGAAACTCTTTATTAAATTCCGTCAGATTACTGTCATGTACAAACAACAAAACAATTAAGTCCTATTATATAAATAGCAATCATATGACGATTCGTTCAAACAAAGAGTGCATCAAAATTTTCTTAAACTTAAAGCGTCCACAATGGTGTGGACTGAAAAAAAACGTTTAAAACATTTTCTAAAGTTCTACACCACTGGACTAGTTACTGACCGGACAAAGGTTTAAGTAAAAGCCTCAATATTTTGAATTGGTTTAAGATCAAAAAACTACAATTAGTTTTCTAAAAGAAATGTTCAACTCCAACATTAAGGGTCCTCATTTTCCTGCCCTCATGTCCCACGAAATGAGTGGAGATGTTAATCAGATTCTCAGTGAATCATTTACGGAGTTTGAACCTCTAGGTCCAGGCTGCCTTAAACACTCAATCTCCTTACCAACTGGGTTATGTCCTGTGGACTACAATTAGTTTTCTTAAACGGTTAAACCCTAACCGTGAGGGTCCCCCACCCCCGATCCCACAGGAATGTAGTGAATAAACTGTTTGGGTAGGGCCAGCCCTCCAATAAGGCGAAGGAGATGGTGGTCTTAGACCCAACGGTGTTGAGAGGCCCAACATTACATGTTTTGCTAAAAAAAATAAAAATCATGTAGATCCAATCCAATCCAACCTAATATAATTTTTTAATTTTTTTTATTTGAATTGATAATGGCCCAAATAAATTTTTTACTCAAATCGATAAAGACCCCAAAAAATATTTTTATAAGTATGTATTTTTGAAAAAAAAAAAATCAAACTAAAATGCCTAATTCGGCGACTTAACCTTAGGCCCAAAAAATGTCAAGGCCGGATAAAATGTTTATAGATTAAAAGATTTATAAAGTGATGACATGGGTGGTGGGGGGATGGGTTGACGGCAACGTGTGATGGAGGGTTGGGCCAGGATGTAGGGTGAGTCAATGCGGCATGGTGGGTGGGCGACGATGTGTGGTGGCAGAAAAGATAAGTGAAAACAGGTGGTGGCAATAGATGGGATGACGACAACGGGTGGTGGGTTGGTATGGTTGTGTCGGAGTGTTTCAATGGCGAGATGAGAGGGAGGGTAGGTGGTGACATGTTGCTATAGGGTGGTTCGGTGATGGAGAGTGGTGGTGGTTATTAGTATCAAGCGCTTACCATTGTACTAAAACCAATTGGTGTTAGTAAATGTGCTACTATATTTCCTTATATCACGCCCCTCAAGTGTGGGCCTATAAGAAGGGAGAGAGACCCAACACTTGACTTTTTTTTTTTGTTTGGAAAGTGTGGGCCTATAAGAAGAGAGTGGGGCCAAACACTTCGTTTTTTTGTTTTTAAATATGCTGGAAGCGGGGCTTGAACTCGGGATCTCCTGCTCTGATACCATATTAGGATCAAACGCTTACCGTTGTACTAAAATCAATTGGTCTTAGTAAAGATGCTACTATATTTCCTTATATTAGTGGTAGGGCAGGACGGGTTGTGATCATGTGCGCATTGACACGTGGTGGTGGAGTGAGCGGTAGCGAGTGGTGTTATGGTGATCGAGCAATGCTAGGTGGTGGTGGTATGGTCGGTGGCAATTTTTGGTGGGGTGCGTAGGGACGGGTGGGTGGTGACAAGTGTGATGGTAGGTGGGTGGTGACACCGATGATGAAATGGTTGTTGGTAGAGATTGATACAACACATGATACACACAAGCATAAGACATTGGCGGTTTGAAGTCACAGAATATGCCAAAGAATATTCCATCCCTGACCAGAATATTCTCCGTTGACCAGAATATTCCTCTAGATTTTCCATGATGACGGAATATTCTCCAGAATATACTGGCAAGACTTTTACTCACATGCAAATGTATAAATAGAAAACAATGTACATACATGTCTCATCTTTGCAAAATAATAAAACAGAGATGATTACTTCATTATTTTAGTCATTTTTCCTCATGGTATCAGAGCATTAGGTTTCGATTTGAGCTTCCGCATCTATGGAAAATCCAAACCGGCAGCAAATTGCTCCTATTATCCCTTATTACTTGCATCCAAATGAAAATCCATCGTTAGTATTGGTGCAGCCACCACTCAATTGAAGTAACTATCATGCCTGGGAAAGTTCGATGCGCATGGCACTCATGTCAAAGAACAAGTTGGGGTTTATCAATGGAAACCTGGAAATTCCACCAGTTGATGATGCTGACCACCATGCTTGAGAACAGTGCAACAGCGTGGTTCTATCATGGATCCTGAATTTAGTCTCTGCCTCAATTTCTCAACGTGTGATGTGGTTGAATTCTGCTGAAGAGGCCTGGAATGACTTGAGGAGAGGTTTTCCCATAGAGATCACTTCAGACTCTCAGATCTGCTTGAAGAGGTAAACTCTATTAGACAAAATGATCTCAGTTTCACTGATTATTACACTAAGCTGAAGATTCTGTGGGAAGAACTATTGATCGCAAGGCCATATCCTAATTGTACATGTGTACCTGTGTGCAACTGTGGAGCTGTGAGGATTTATAGAGATTATTTTGAGTCTGAGTGTGCAATTCGGTTTTTAAAAGGTCTTACTGACAATTTTGCCCCTGTTAAAGCACAAGTAATGCTTATGCATCCTTTACCTCCTATAAATCAAGTTTTTGGAATGGCTGTTAAGCATGAATGGTAATTGAGTTATTGCCTAGGTCATTCTGATAGAATTGAGAGTTCTGTAATGGCTACACAAAGGACTGCTGGTTATGGACAATCAAACACTCAAGTATATGGACAGAATGAAGGTCTTAGTGGAAGTGTTCAATATCCTAAGAAGGCCTCTATCTGGAAACATAAATTTTCAGTGCACTTAATGTGGCATCCAGGGGCATACTGAAGATTGGTGTTACAGAAAGCATGGTTTTCTCCCATAGGGCAGGGGCAGAGGCATAAATGGTGCTGGAAGAGGTTCAGGCAGGGTCACAGCAAGCCAAGTTGATACAACTGAAGCATCAATAACAGAACCTGCAGCTCAATCAGTCATCTCTTTCTTCACTCAAGAGAAGTTAGAAGAATTAAGGAATCTGCTCAACAATATACCAAGCACTGAAGCACAAAATGAGCCTGAACATCTGGTTAACCAGGCTACTGTTTTGAGTGCCAATTTAGGTGCACCCACCAGTAAGTTTCTGCATTCTAATTCAGGTGCATCTGATCATATAATATGTACTCTTAATATCTTTTTCTTCCTACCCATCTATTCTACACACAAATGTGTCCCTTCCTAATAGAAATCAAACTGCTGCCACACACAAAGGTATAGTAAAAATCTCACCTGACTTAATACTTTCCGATGTTCTTTACATACCATCCTTTAAACGCAACCTACTCTCATTGAGCAAACTATTACATAACACACAATTAATTGTTAATTTCACACCTGATTTATGTCTAATACAGTAACCTATGACCAAGAGGATGATTGGATCAGCTAGACACCACCATGGCCACTATTACTAAATCTGCTTGATCTTCACCATCACTCCAATCCTGCAGTTGCTCTCAGCCAATCCAAGTCTGCTATGCCTTCTAATAGTCAAGATGCATATACTTGGCATCTTAGACTAGGACATATGTCAAATAAAGCGATCAATGATGTAAAGCTCATAGAGCAATCTGTTTGTCATTTTGAAATTAAAAAATGTACTGTGTGCCATCTTGCCAAACAAAGGAAACTTTCTTTTCCCTTAAGTAATTCTATGGTTGTTTCTGCTTTTGATCTTGTCCACATGGATATTTGGGGTCCATACAAAAAAGCCATTATTTATAATGAACATTATTTCTTAACCATTGTGGATGACCACACAAGATACACGTGGATTATTTGCTTAAGGAAAAGTCTCAAGTCAGTATCTGCCGGATATACAGAAACCCGAATCCAGATCCGATCAATAATTGGATCGTCAGATCTGATTCACAGCACCGATTGAGACACTCGATCTTGCACAGCGGAAGCTATGAATAAATTCGCATGCGATTTTACCACGATTCGATTCGTATAAATAATTAATAACTACAAGAAGGTTAGTAGATTTACCCAAACCGGAGAGAGTCGATAAATCGACAAAAGGGAGAAGCCGTAGTCTTCCAGATTGTATCTCCTAGCGACGACTAGTGGACGTCGATCCTCGCCGTATGACCTCCTCGAATATGCACAAGAAAAACTAATTTTTTCTTCTCTAAATGACTAGAACGAGAAACTAATTTTTCTCTTCTTTTAAATTGTATGTGGCGCCATTTTGGTGTGTCATTGTGTTGGGAGGAACTCTCTTTATATAGAAAAATAACTAGTCAAGAGAGAGTTATCATTTTCACACCACAATTACCTATTCCCACAAGGAAAAGATATTTGCCAAAAGATAAGAAATAATTCCTAAAAAATCAATCTATTTATCTCTTTTCCATTAATTATCCAACAAATAGATAATTAATTAATTACACATGTGACATAATCTAGAAAAATTTCTTACCTAATTCATCACTAAATATGGCGCCATTTGAACCATTAATTTAATAGAAAATATCTTTTCTATTTTACATATTATTTACCGAATAAATAATAATGCATATTCATTACATAGACCAACTATTTTATTTATTCAAGAGGTTCCATAAAATGAGAAAACCCTCGCGTGTTAGGAGCCAACCCGGGGACCATGGACCTATAATCAGTAGCTACAATAAATTGAATAAAACATTCATCGAACAGAATATTTCTACTCAACTTATTAATTCTGGAATTACACCACCATAAATCCGAAACTGAACTCTATCGATTATAGATATAACTTATTCTCAAAACTTCGAGTCGAGTCGATAAGTGTCCATTGATATAATCATTACATATAAACTAACCCTCCATAGACTATCCGTAATGAAGCGGGATTATTTCTGTAAACCTTCTTCAATACATCTCATCCTTATTTACCATTAACCCACTAGTGATCAATTAGTTCATAACCAATACGAACTCCGCGGATCGATCAGTTTCTAGGATCAACAAATAAGAGGATCGTCTTTCTACTTCCCGTAGGAAGGAATGGATTCCATATCTGTGAGACACACACTTCTCACTCATTCCAGAATAGTGCCAACGTGAAAGTGATTCGGACCGCGCCTCTTAGCGATCCTTAACGAACACATCAAACCCTATCCTGAAACCAGTAGGAATATGCAATCACTTCAGGATTAAGGTTAATCCATATATGATCATCTTGTGATTTAATAAGATTTCTCAATCACAGAATTATATGAGAAACGCAGATTAAATCGGTCCAGTCCTATATGACTCTCATAATATATAAATGGCCCACTTAGACAACCATTGTCGACGGTTCGGATAAGACGGTCACACCATAAAGTGTTCTGGGCGCATTAATGGTGGTTTAATCAATAGACCCCATACTATGATTAACTTCACCACGGACTAACATTTCAAGTGTATCACCATAAACTTAATCCTCATGTGTGACACACACTAAGTTATATGGCTACATATGATACGACTTGAGGCTTTCAGCAGTGTATTACACATACGCACAAAGAAAATAATAAGATGAGAATAAATCTCTCATTTATTAATTATAAAAACAATTACAGAAATTGTCTTTCGGGCGCTACTTCCAACAATCTCCCACTTGCCCGTAAGGACAAGCAACAATTGTCTATCGGGCACACTATATCTAACAATCTCCCACTTGCCCGTAAAGACAATCAATGATTGTTTTTAGAGCACCACACCCTTATTCTTTCTATCCACAACATTCTCCCCCTTGGTCTAAAGCAGATGAGACATATCTCCCAATTTTATACCCGCCAAGCGCTTATCAGTGACAATAGATGCACGCGACGCGTAAACTGATCAGGTAGGTTGTCGGCTCGAGGCGATCTTTTAGGACCGAAACGTCGCCTCTTTGCACGATCTATCTGACCAGGTGGTACTTATTTTCAATACGCTTTTGACCTCTTGTGATTGCGAAGATTCTTTGCATGAGCTACCTCTCAACTGTTTTCACAGTAAAATGGTATCTGCTCATCGAGACCGGGAATCACTTCCCGATCCTACAAAGAACTTCTCAAGCCACACTGCCTCTATAGCTGCTCTAAAGTTGCTATATATTCGACTAACATAGTCAAATTGGCAGTGCTGGATTGCTCCAGACTGTAACTCCATCACAATGAGTAAACACTGAGCCTGAGATCGATTAATGATCATCCTTAATCCGACTAATAATCAGAATCAGTGTAGTCAACAACACTCGGGTTTGCACCCGAATACACAAGCATATGATTCCTCGTTCTCTAAAGATACTTATGGATGCACTATACTGCTTTTAATGATCAAATCCAAGACTCGACTTTAATCAAATTTTAATAACCTGACTTTCTCTATCCAAAAGAGAATCTATCCCATTTTCTCTATATCCGAAGATTGAGAGAATTATTCCGTGAGGGGTTGGGTAGGAAACCTCTTATTGAATATCGCATACTAATATGCATTTTTATCTTAACCAATAAGAAGGATGGGATACGGCCAACAACTTGTTCTCATGAATTCGACCGAATCGATTCTAAGAATATAGTCCACTTCGCTGATTAAGAGAAGCTTTGGCTCGTCAGTTCTTGACTTCAAATAAAACACTCAAGTTTTTCCCAACCGTTGCAGTGTAATCTTTATAAACACTAACGTCTACTACATTACCAATATTGATTCTCTGGTCTACAAAAGACTCATCAATATTCTGGTCAAGCCCACACATTTCAAACATGTGACTTTTAATGACCTAGAGGTTTGCTTTTATCCACCAATGGATATAAGCATGGGCAGTCAATCTGCCATTGGATTTAAGCTAAAACCCTTCTGTTCCGAATGAATCTAAGCTCCATTGTTGGGCAAGAAAGTTCCAGGGCATCACCCCTGGTAATCTTTCTACTTTCCATAGAGTCAAGCAAGGCTGAATGGTGAGAGAGTTCAGGGCATCACACCTATTGAACTATCTACTTCTCAGGGAATTACCCCCAAGACCACTTGGTTTTGCTTAGAAAGTTAAACTCTCTCTTTCATTCGACTCTTTTCCTTGTAGATCCGATTTCTCCCACTGGGCCAAAGACACTCAGATGGTTCTACAAAAGTATGAACAGAACTAGAGTACCAAAACTCCATATACAAGTTTATGGCTTTAAACCAACCTCTTTTATCAGAATCTTGTACAGTCCTTCCAAAAGACCATAGGTTATCAATCACCGCCAGCAGACTGTAAAGTCTGCATAATTACTGCGAGTCAATGGATTAAACCATACTCCCACTGCATTTGGGTGGAATGACATTCTGATCTGGTTCAGAAGTATTTATTAGCGTAATCCCCAACAACCAATGTTGGATGTGGTCTGATTAAATCAGATAGTAACTCCTTGAGTAACTGTACTTCAAGGTCTAAGGTTGTTATTTAAACATTCCTTTTGGAAAGGATATAACAGTGTAACTGTCACTATCCGATCTTAAGAATCTTATAACCAACCTTCACTCATTGTATTAAGATATTTCATGACCAGTCACCATCTGAACGTGTATGCAAAATCTCCAGTCCTACCTTCAAGCATAAATGCTAAATGCCTCTATTTGCGGAAGTGGATAAATTTACTTCACTCCTTATCCACAAATTTGTAAGCATCTTTTAGGTAGACTTCTCGGTATTGCATAACAATGTAAACCGTTATTTTGCAATCAATATCTTAATTGAGTTAAGCAGTGTAATGTAGCATATCAATAACTATACAAGACAATACATGGTTTATCCTTTCAGTGAAATCATTTCACTCGGAGGTAGGCCGAGCATCAGTTCCAAATACTATGCTATGGCCTATATCTAAGCATGGAATACTCTTTTCTTTGGTAATATCAGAGATTCCTCCAAATATTTAGATGAACTATTCGGCGTTTCGAGTAGTCTTTAGACAAAATGTCTATTACTCAAAAACTCCACTAGCTTGCATCCTTCATAAGACCCCGAAGGTCAATATGAACAAGTTGTGTTTCTTCTTTAGCCCTATTACCCTTTCCTAATTGAAAGGTTACTTAGTCATTTTTCCTTTAAGATAGTGTTCTTAGACTGGGAGATAGGAATCACCCTTAGCCAGTCTTCAGATCTTATCTTTAGGATATATGCACTAATTAATATGTGCTGAAGAATCGTTTATCTAAATGCCTCACTTAGACAACCAATGTCGACGGTCTGGATAAGACGGTCACACCATAAAGTTTTCTGGTCGCATTAATGGTGGTTTAATCAATAGACCCCATACTATGATTAACTTCACCATGGACTAACATTTCAAGTGTATCACCATAAACTTAATTCTCATGTGTGACACACTAAGTTATGGCTACATATGATACGACTTGGGGTTTTCAGCAGTGTATTACACATAAGCACAAAGCAAATAATAAGATGAGAATAAATCTGTCATTTATTAATTATAAAAATAATTACAAAAATTGTCTTTCGGGTGCTACTTCCAACAGTATCCTCATCAAAAAATTATGTGTTTTTGTCAAAAATCAGTTTGGCAGGCAAATAAAAGCTATCAGGTCTAACAATGATCCAGAATTCAAATTAACACACTTTTATGGAATGAATGGAATCACACACCAAACTTCTTGTGTCCATACCCAGAACAAAATGGAATAGTTGAAAGAAAACATCAACATATCCTTAATGTTGCTAGGGCACTAAAGATTCAATCCAAAATTCCTTTGGCCTATTGGGGATTTTGTGTACAGCATGCTGTCACTCTTATAAACCTCACACCCTCTCCTAAAATTCAGCACCAAACTTCTTTTCAAAGGCGCTTTCTTAAACCACTAGTCTATTCTAATCTTAGGGTTTTTGGTTGCCTAGTCTTTGCTAATAAATCTGATGTCCACAGAACCAAATTTGATGATAGAAGTATACCATGTGCTTTCCTAGGATACCCTCCTAATGTCAAGGGATACATACTTCTAAATTTGCAAACCAAAAACATTCTAATTTCCAGACATGTCATATTTCATTAAAATATCTTTCTCTTCTCCCTACACACAGTCAAGCAACCACATAACTTATCCTACTCTTATCCTCTACTTGTCAGTCATAACCATCTTCCTTTTGACCTCCATTCTAGTCATACACAAACACCACAATCACAACAACAGTCCATTCCAGTGCCTACTTCTTCACCTACACAACACACTGTTATATCTTCCACTTCACCTACACCATCTGTGGAATCTGCCACACCACCTTCCACACCATTCAGTTCCTCTCATAGTCCTCAATCCTCAGCTACATATGAGCAACAAAATATGCAACAACATGCACCCTCTCCACCTCCTCCTAGACAATCCACCAGAATTAAATAACCACCTTTCTATTTACAGGACTGCGTTTGCCACAGTGCCTCCACTCAACCTAAATATCCTATTCAAGAGTATGTATCATATGATTTGCTTGCACCTCACTATAAATCATTTGCCTTGAGTGTGAATGTTGCAGATGAACCCGTCACCTACCAACAGGCAGTTGATAACGGAAAAATTCACCGTTATTTTTATAACTTTTCAACCCGTTTCTGATATCATTTCGAGTATTTTTATATCAGTTCGAGTCATTAATTCCTATGTTTCATATAAATATGTTAGTAGTAGTTATTATATAAAATATCGTATTTTTAAGTGTTTTTATAGTTTTTGTACCGGTTTAGTAATCGTGTGTGTGGTCGGATTTACGTTTGGTATTTTGGTGGTTTATTGCAGAATTATAGGTTAACCAAAATCCCGAGTAACGACACGTTTTGAGGCCTAAAAGAGGTGTTTATGGGGATATAAGAGTGTGCCACAAGCTTAAAAGGTCAAGTGGATCAGTGGTTCGTAGTGTCACTAACGATTTATATCTTCGACGAACCAATGGCCCATTAAAATGGCATTTTCTGAAGAAGTGGCCTTAATGAAAGTTGTAGATCTTTGATAGAGCTTTCCAACGTATTTTGAATCATGTCAATTGGAGGTTTACAACTCAAGTTATGACCAAGTGGCTAATCGATTCGTAATAATAAAAATCCACGAAAACGACACACGACATACGAATGGCCCTTCAAAATTGCATTTTCTGAAGACTTGTCCTTAATGGAAGTTGTAGATATTTGAAAGAGCTTTCCAATTCACTTTGAATCATGTCAATCGGACTTCTACAACTCAAGTTATGGTCAAGTGGCTAATCGATTCGTATCAGTGAAAATGTCGTAAAACGACGCGTAATGGGAATGGCTCATCAAAACGGCGTTTTCTGAAGAAGAGTCCTTCATGAAAGTTGAAGAGTTTTCCGAGATCTTATTTATGACATTTGGATCATAATTTTTGGAGGTCTACAACTCGAGTTATGAATTTTAGAAGTTTAATATATAATTATATATAATTATATTCTCCGCTGCATGTGATCAGTTAGGATGTAATGATTAGTAATGATGATGAGTTCGGATCGATCCGGCCGGCCCCCTTATCTTTGCCTATATATACTGAGAGCATTTGCAGCAGCTGGGCACCCCATATATATACATATCTTCGGTGTATATATATATCTATCTCTCTCGTTTTTTTTTTAGTTTTAGTAACGGCATTATGCCGGAAATAATTTAGCAGTAGTAGTATCGTTGTAATACTCGAGAAATTATCGGTAGCTCGGTGTTCTTTGTAGTAGTTGTAATATCCAGGAAGACTACGATCTCGGAATCAACAGTTATGTCGGGTAATTTTATAAAATTATTACTTTCTTGTTTTGTTTTTTTTTTTTTTTTTAGCATATTGATATATATATATACATATATTACTATATATATATATATATATATATATATATATATATATATATATATATATATATATATATATATATATATTTCCTTTGTTTTGTATTTTGTTTCTTTTTTTATGTTATTTATGATATATTAGCTATTTATATATATAGAAATATAGTATAATATATATATATAATTATCATATATATATATATATATATATATATATATATATATATATATATATTTGTACTCTAATATATATATATATATATATAATCTATATTTTTCTTTTCTTGTTTGTTTTGTTTTTATTTTTTTAAGTTATTTCTTTTATAATTAGTTTTATATATATATATATATATATATATATATATATATATATATATATATATATATATATATATATATATATACTTTTACGCATTTACTTATGTATTTACTTTTACGCACTTTTATATATATATATATATATATATATATATATATATATATATATATATAGTATATTTACTTTTATGCACTTATATATATTATTAGCTATATAACTATATATCTATATATATAAATATATATATGTACTTAAAAAAAAATGAATTCGCTTTTACTTACCGTCGTTAGCATAATTTCCGTTAATTATTCCGTTATTATCACCAAAATGAATAGCTAAACGTACGTATAGTCGAATTATGTAAAAACGAGTAAAAACGCCCTAAGGGGGATTAAACGGGAGTTGTGTAGCGCGTAAAATAATGTTTTAATGAGTAATCCACGTCCTAAAACTTAATCTGAACGTCTTTGAATTAAACTGATCATTTAGTTCACTGTCACACATATCGAACCTATAAATGTATTTTGCGGTGAGATGTGGGAAAAGGGGTTTTGGGATCGTTGCGTAGATTCGGCCTAGTTGTTAGGACCGTTTCCAATACAGAGGTTTGTCATCGTTGTTCGAGCGACTACAAGAGCGTAATCATGTTGGGTTAATCGGTTTCTAAAGGAAAATTAATTAACTTCACATAGGGTGTTGAGTGAGAGTTGTTGAGATCTTAACACCGAATTAGGAGTTGGCACCCGTGGATGTCGTTAAAATTATTGTGGAAAGGTAGGTTGGTTAAAACACGCTCCTGTTAAGTCTTCCCTCAGGGGTAAAAATAACTCGTTGGATCATAATTCGGCTATACCTTTTAATAACTAGAACTACAACCGTTAGCTAATTTTTACTTTCGCTACTAGTGTAATATCTCTCCACCGCAATCTTGACCTAAACCAAGTTCTACGTCGACTTTGGTACTTAAACGTTGTTACTGTGGATTCGACCTTGCTATCACTATACCATCGTTGATTCGATACTCTGTCGGTTAAAGTTAGCGATTAGTTATTTTGCTATCAAGAATTTTTGGCGCCGTTGCCGGGAATACTACGCTTGATATCTTGTAAGTTGACCAAAGCCTGGCTTAGGTCGCTTTTATTTTAGTTTTTGTTATCAAGTTTTTCGTAGATAGGTTTTTGTTCCTACTTCTGTTTCCATATCCTTTTTTGTTTCTTAAAAAAAAAAAAAAAATCGAGGAACACGTTTCAATCATCGAGGTTGGGTGATGGATTCTCGTGAATTCCACTCTGCTGGAAGCATAAGGAAGAAAAAATCCCAAACCTCGTGATTTAGGTGTTGGTGTTAAATCTTGGTTTATGACTCAAGCTCTAAAGAACCTCTCATCGAACCCATCGAAGAAATCGAAGCTTACGACGTCATAAAGCGATCGGCGCGAGGAGAAATCCTAGTCGCTAGTCCGAACCCTTTGTTTGAAGAAAGAGAGACATTAGAAAGATCACTTTCTAATTCTCTCCGAGAAATGGACGATATAATAACTAGAAAAAGCGGTAAGGATCCCGGTGATGAACAGACTCTCACAGGGCAAACCTCAACCACTCACGGTGGTAATGCAACATGATTTTGCAAACTCCACCGAGGACCCTCGTCATGAACCACCGAGAGAAGACAACACAGGGCTACGTCGGTTGGGATCCGCACGATTTAATCGTGAGGCCGTGGATTGGACAATACAGAGTAGGACAAGATGCTCAGATACACAGGACTTGAGACCGAATTAGACCAAGAAACGGTAAATCGAGTACTTGGATGCTAGAGATGCAAGGAAATCAACAGGGGTTCCAAAACCCGTATAACCCGTATAATCCACTCTCTCAAGAGCCGATGGCTCGGCCAAGCACATGGACCGAGGGTTTGTCGAGATTACGTCACTACCCCGAGGAAGTTATAGGACACAACCCAATTAGGTACCCCAATTAATGCAAATAACATGGATATTAAGCAAAATATTTTGAACATGTTAGGGAACATGCCTTGTTCCATGGGAAGTCGATCGAGAACCCGAACGACTTTTCGGATCACTTTCTCCAGATCCGTGGGACAATGAAATATAACGGGTGAGTGATGAGGCGGTAAAATTAATAGTTTTTCCGTTTGCATTAAGAGGAGGCTGCTAAGGATTGGTACGACTCTTTACCAAATGACTCGTTACATACGTGGGGTGGCGTACGAGAGTATTCTGAAAAGTACTTCCTCCGGCAAAGATTTTAGATCTCGAAAGAAGAAATCTCTTCGTTTGATGGTCTCGAGGAGAGAGACTAAAAGAGACTTATGAAAGATTTAGGGGTTGCTAAAAGATGCCCCCCACACGGTTTTTCACGGTGGAGCAAGTTATTATATTATTCAGGGCCTTAGAGTCGATGGACCAAAACAAAATTTGAATGTCGCAAGCGGCGGAGATATTATGAATCTACCACCGAACAAGCAATGAGACAGATAGAAAATGTGGCGAGATGGAGAAGGACAATGGGGATCGAAGCAGAAAGAAGAAGAAAGCCCCAATGGAAAGTGTAAAGTCATTTGAAAGAGGAACTCGATCGAGAATCGCCATGCATGACAAGATGCAAGAAATGGTACTAAAGATGGACCGAATGGAGTCGGAAAGAAAGAAGACACATCGATTGCCAACTCTGTGGAGGTGGACATTCGCCGCCATAGAATGTGCATCATTGAAAAATCCACTTATCCACAACAGTTGACACCTACTCCGAAGACAACAACAATCGGCAATCGGAATGACCAACAGCGGCGAATGAATGTACATGCGATGGGACAGATGGATATAAATCACAAGAGTTTGGCCAGCAGCAAGTGGAATCAAAACTTTAATAATCATCAAAGGCCACAATTGGATTATGGTATGAATGATGGTTCACAACAATATGATGTGAATTATGTTGGACAAGGTTGGAATCAAAGCGAGAATCGTAAGTGGAATAGAAACAATAATCGTAATCAAGACTTTAGGCAAAACCAAAGCTCATACAACCGACCTTGGAATCGTAATCCTGCAACCGGAGTTCATACCGTAATCAAAACCGAGGCTATTATCGAGAATAATCGGAATCCACAGTCCTACCACAAGGACAAAGCAGCAAAATCGAGTTCATATTGGAATCAAAATCAAGGTGGAATCGTAATCGTGGTCAAAAACAATCGGAATCGCAAGTGAGCGACCATCTTTGAGAAGTAATACTTTGCACCTATCAACATCCAAACGCTCATCCGCACTGAATAATCAAAGCAATCAAAGAACCAAACAATTTCCGTGTTCGGAAGATGGCCACCGAGATACTCCCGGAGAAATTAGACATGAATGTTTCGAGTTAAATAAGAATGCTATAGCAAAAAGTGGTCACACATTCTCGCCATTCGAAACTGGAGACCCAAGTAGGTCAAATAACCGACACTCAAGACAAATCTAAGTGGTGGACTCCCGAGTAACACTGAAAGGAACCCAAAGGATGTGAATGCTATGTTCACACGAAGTGGTAAAGAGGTCGGGCTGAGTGACAAAAAGAAAGAATTGTGGGTCAAGAGGCGTAAACCGAGAAAGGCGAGAAAGAGAAAGCGGTTCATGTGGAAGGAGCTATGTATGGTGAAGTCGAGATCGAAGATTTAGAGGCGGCAATATCAAGCAGAGAATGGAAGCAATGAGGAAAGAATTGGAAGCCACGAAAAAGGCTTTGGTCGAGGCAAATAAGAAAGCATTGGAAGGGCAAAGACCAAGAAAGACTATGTGGTCTTGGACATCAAAGAAGAAGAAGCCTCACCGCCTAAAGAAAGAGGTAAGAAAAACAGAATTCCTCCTCCTCCCCCTGATTTTGATGTTAATACTTTACCCTATCCTCCTAAGGGAACCAGAAAGGACATCGACGACCTGTGGTCGAGCAAAATTCTGAATCTTTTAAGGAAGGTAGAGGTGAATATTCCCCTATTAGAGGCAATTTCGAGCATTCCCCCATACTTTAAGTTTCTAAAAGGAATGTTGTCGAGTAAGGAGAAGATGCAACAGATGGTGCATTTGAGTGGGGAATGTTCTGCAATCTTTGAGAATAAGATACCTCCCAAGTTACAGGATAGAGGTAGCTTTACCATCCCAATTACCATTGGAGAAACTGTGTTTAAAATGTGCTATGTGATCTAGGGGCTTCGTGAGCCTCGATGCCTAGAGGAGTTTATGAGAAATTGGGATTGGGAGCATTAGAGCAAACAGGAATGACCTTACAGGATGGCAAATAGGTGCGTTAGGAAACCTCAGGGGTAGTCAAGATGTGTTGGTGCAGGTAGACAAGTTTGTTTTCCCCGTTGACTTCGTAGTTTTAGATATGGATATGGATTCTAAAACCCCACTTTTGTTAGGTCGGCCTTTCTTGAACACAGGAGAGACCTTGATAGACGTTAAGAGGGAGAGATTATACTACAGTCGGGAAAGAGAGTGTAGCCATAAATGTGTATAAGGCGATGAAGCATCCTAATGATGAAAAGAGTGATTGTTTTTCCGTTGATGCTATATATCCTTGTATTGTGGAGCACACTAACCTGCAGGGATACCAAGAACCAATGGAAGAATGCTTGATGAAGTCAAGCACCGCAGAGGATGATGATCCACAAATGAGAGTTCAGGTATATCATTTGGAGGCAACTCCTTTTGTTGACGCAAGCTGGAATAAGAAGCTAGAGCTCGGTTTGACTGGCAAGTTGCCAAAGCCGTCAATCGAGGAACCACCTACTGATCTGGAGTTGAAGGCACTTCCTAAGCATTTAAAGTATGTGTTTTTAGAACCTCGATGAATTACTTCCTCTTATTGTTTCATCTCGCACTAACCGTTTTGGCAGAAGCTAAGTTGATCCTTTTCGAAAAAACACAAAAAGGCCTTCGGATGGAAGATGGTTGACATAAAAGGGATCGATCTTTGATATCTGCAAGCACAAGATCATTCTGGAAGAAGATGCCAAGCCGGTCAGGCAGTTTCAGAGACGACTAAACCCACATATGCAAGAGGTGGTGAGGAAAGACGTGGTAAAGATGCTTGAGTTAGGAATAATCTACGCAATCTCCGACAGTGAATGGGTGAGCCCCACGCAAGTCGTGCCTAAGAAAGGAGGCATTACAGTTGAGCTTAATGAAAAAGGTGTGCCTATTCCTACTCGTTTAGTTACTGGTCACAGGGTTTGTATTGATTTTCGCATGCTAAATGATAAGACTAGGAAAGATCATTTTCCCCTACCCTTTATTGATCAAATGCTAGAGCGTCTAAGTGGTCATGCATTTTACTGCTTTTTGGATGGTTTTAGTGGCTATTATCAAATTCACATCGATATACATGACCAGGATAAAACTACTTTCACGTGTCCGTATGGCACCTTTGCATTTAGAAGAATGCCGTTTGGGTTGTGTAATGCACCTGCGACATTCCAACGATGCATGATGGCCATCTTTCTTCGATATGATAGAGCATTTCATGGAAGTTTTTATGGATGACTTTAGTGTTTTTGGTGATACTTTTGAGGAGTGTTTTTGAACATTGATAAGGTGCTTGCGTTGTGAAGAGACAAACTTGGTTTTAAATTGGGAAAAGTGTCATTTCATGGTAACTGAGGGAATTGTTTTAGGACATAAGGTATCGGGGAAAGGAATAGAGGTCGATAGAGCAAAAATAGAGGTAATTTCTAAGCTTCCTATGCCTACTTAATCAAGACTCTACGTTCATTCTTGGGACATGCGAGTTTTTATCGTAGATTCATTCCAGTTTTTCCCACATTGCTAGACCTCTTACTCTTCAATTGATAAAGGAGCCCTCTGTGTTTTTGATGCGGCATGCCTAGATGCTTTTCAACCCTTAAGAAACTTCTTACTTCGGCCCTATCTTAGTAGCTTTGATTGGTCTAAGGGTTCAAGTGATGTGTGAGTGAGTGATTATCTTTGTAGGAGTCATCCCTAGGTCGAAGATTGACAAGTTGTTTCGCCTTATCTACTATGCGAGTCATACCATGAACTCGGCTCAACAAAAGTATGCCACAAATCGAAAGGAACTTTTAGTTGTTGTTTTTGCTTTCGATAAGTTCGGTCATACTTGGTTGGATCGAAAGTCATAGTTCACAATCGACCATCTTTGCGTTGAGATATCTATTTGCCAAGAAGGATGCAAAACCATGCTTGTTAAGATGGATTTTACTACTTCAAGAGTTCGACGAGAAATTAAGAATCGAAAGAGGTGTGAGAACGTAGTAGCTGACCACCTCAGTAGGATGGAACAGGGAGACAAGAAACACTCTATTAGGGTTGAAATTGATGATCATTTTCGGGATGAGCAGTGATTCGTAGTGGATACGATGCTCCCGGTTAAGAGAGGAAACTTCCGCAGAGAGGAAAAATGGGAACCCTTGGTATGCACCTTTGTTAATTATTACGAGTGTGGATTTGTAGATCCCGAGTTTGATGAAAACCCTAAAAGAAGTTTTATAGTGAGGTGAACTGATATGTGTGGGAAGATCCTTACTTTTTAGGCTATGTGCTGATGGAATCCTGAGAAGATGTGTTGATGACAGTGAGATAGTGAGTATTCTCTCGTTCTGCCATGATAAAGAGGCCGGTGGCCACTTCTCGGGCGAGAGAACAGCATTAAAGGTGTTACAAAGTGGGTTCTATTGGCCTACTATTTTCAAGGATGCATATGTTTATGTTAAGATGTGTGACGCCTGTCAACGCTCAGGAAGGATTTCCAAGAGAAATGAGATGCCCCAGAAACCGATAATAGTGTGTGAAGTGTTTGATATATGGGGATTAGACTTCATGGGACCATATCCGTCTTCTTTCGGGAATCAAGACATTCTTGTCGCTTTGTGATTACGCTTTCAAAGTGGGTTGAGGCAATTGCTTCACCCACTAACGACAAACATGTAGTCATAAAATTTCTTAAGAAACATATTATATCCCGGTATGGAATACCTCGAGCAATAATCGGTGATAATGGAAGTCACTTTGCTAATAGAGATTTCAATAAGCTTTTAATAAAGTATGGGGTCACTCATAAGTTAGAGTCATCGCCTACCATCCTCGGACTAGTGGCCAAGTAGAGGTGTCCAATCGGGAATCAAAAGAATCTTAGAGAAGACAGTAAATTCTAACCTTAAGGATTGGTCAAAGAAGTTAGATGATGCGCTTTGGGCACATCGAATCTAGCGTTCAAGACACCAATAGGTATGTCACCCTACATGCTTGTTTTTGGCAAAGCCCCGCCATCTCCCCGTAGAGTTAGAACATAAGGCCTATTGGGCGATTAAGAATTTAAATATGGATGACGACATTGGTGAAAGAAGGATGGCTCGGTTGAACGAGTTAGATGAGTTTCGCCTTCAAGCTTACGATTGTTCAAGTAAATATAAGAAAAGACCAAATTGTCGCATGATAAGTTGATCAAACCTCGTATTTTTAACGTAGGTGATGAGGTCCTTTTCTATAATACTCGCCTCCATTTATTTCAAGGCAAACATAAGTCAAGGTGGTCGGGACCATATACGGTATTACGAAGTTTTCGACTCAGGAGCCATCGAGGTAACACATCCAAGCATGGAACGTTCATCACGAACGGCCTTCGCTAAAAAAGTATAAGAAGTTACCATTCGATGAGGCTCTTGAGATTGTGCATTTGATTGAT
Organism: Gentiana macrophylla; assembly: GCA_026214975.1. Classification (NCBI taxonomy): domain Eukaryota; kingdom Viridiplantae; phylum Streptophyta; class Magnoliopsida; order Gentianales; family Gentianaceae; genus Gentiana; species Gentiana macrophylla. The sequence goes on from CM047806.1 coordinate 126,071,374, forward strand.
CCCAGCCTTGTTAAATCGTTTTCAATCTTAGTCGAGCCAACGACGTTAAACAAAAAAAGCGCCACCGGAGGCGACCCGTTAATAATAATAATAATAAAGATAATTTGAATAAGACTAGTCTTCATGAAATGTAGAATCTGTATGAAAGATGAACACAAAGCACAACCAAATCTCAGGATGAATGTTTGAATTTCATTAAGAGGGAATGATTAGGTGGTTATCCGAAAATCCCGATGGAGAAAAAGATAAAAATTCAAATGTATCATTTCTTGGACTTAGGTTATTGAATCCTTGAGGATCTGGGTATAAAAGACTCAATACTCTTTCACACATTTCATTTTATGATCTAGTCTGTTTCAAATTTCTGGTCGTTGTAGTATAGTGGTGAGTATTCCCGCTTTAATAAAACTGTGTGTAATAAAAATGAATCTAGGAATAGCTGACTTGACTATGATATATGCTCACATGATACTCTCTATGATACGTATATGCTTAGATGTTCTGTGTTTTACCCGTTAAGGTTATTTTTCCATCTAAAGCTATTATGTGATATTGCCTATCGAATTTTCTGACATGACAGGGCCATTATCTTATTATTCCCATATCCCTATTCGATGTCTTGGCACGAGGACCATGTCCTGTGTTTGCTTTGTTTTGGTACAGGGATTAGGGACGTGCTTTCTCATGGCTGTTACGGGATTCGATAGCACCTTTCTGCCTGGTTTATAAGCTAAGTCTTCCTCTCTGTCTCATTTACAATCTGAGAATAATGCAAAATCGTAAGTGGGGGGTAGAGTCTGGTTGGTTTAGAAATGGCAGTAAGTGTTTAAACCCTTAGTTTGTTGATCTTTTTCGAGCATTATTTAGTTGATTAAAATAATCTGTATAAGGTATATATTTCATGAATTTGAAGTTGTAATGATCAATTTAGATATGTATAACTAATTTGAACCGTAAGTGCATTTTAATCGGAAATCTATTTGTATAACATGAATTCCTTCACGTAAGCCTTTGATATTGAAGCGAAAATTTTAAACTGTATCCATTCAGTATCCTAGTGGTTATTCTAGAGATAATAGCAGTAACTTAGTACCTAACTTTTGAACGTGTACTGTGAATATCTGAAGGTTTGAATGTGATAGGAAGAATACTAAACTGAGATAAACTATATGTCGGTTGTAGCTGCCAATGATTTGAGTGCAGTAGGGCGTTATCCCGAAACGTCCTATATCACTATGAGGTTTAAAAGCTCCCGATTGCCTGATGATTGTAGTCTAGCTAGGGTGTTATCACGAAACATCCTATTGCTAGGAATGAGGGCATATACTATACATGTGAAAAAAAAAAAGAGTTAGATAGGTATTAATGTATTCGATCTCACCTCATGACGCTTGCAAGATAGTCGATTTTGGCAATGAGTTCGGATATGTTAGTATTCTATGAAAAGAAAAAAGAAAAAAAATAGAAAAGAAAAGAAAAAGTTGGTTGAAAACTTAGTTAATTTCTGACTATTCCCAGTATAAACTGAATGATATGCTTTAAGGATTATCCTAATGAGTACACGGGAGGACTTTGTGTGGAATTGTTACTGCCTATACCTAGGAAAGTCATTAGGACTGTCTGAATGGATATTTGTGCGTTTGCTTGATTTATTCAAGAGAGGATAGTGGAAATTGAAAATGCTTGTTACACACTCACTCTGTTATACATTTATATTGCGGTTAACGTATAGTTATGATTCGAATGGTTGCATCATCCGATTGTCATTCATATCTTATCTTCGTGAATTTTTCCTCATTCATTTTATTTTATCGCTTATTTTGTTCGAGGACCACCAAAAGCTAAGTGGGGGTTGTGATAACGGAAAAATTCACCGTTATTTTTATAACTTTTCAACCCGTTTCGATATCATTTGAGTATTTTTATATCGTTCGAGTCATTAATTCCTATGTTTCATCTAAATATGTTAGTATTAGTTATTATATAAAATATCATATTTTTAGCGTGTTTTTATAGTTTTTGTACCGGTTTAGTAACCGTGTGTCGGGTCGGATTTACGTTTGGTATTTTGGTGGTTTATTGCGTAATTATAGGTTAACCAAAATCCCCGAGTAACGACACGTTTTGAGGCCTAAAAGAGGTGTTTATGGGGATATAAGAGTGTGCCACAAGCTTAAAAGGTCAAGTGGATCAGTGGTTCGTAGTGTCACTAACGATTTATATCTTCGACGAACCAATGACCCATTAAAACGGCATTTTCTGAAGAAGTGGCCTTAATGAAAGTTGTAGATCTTTGATAGAGATTTCCAACGTATTTTGAATCATGTCAATTGGAGGTTTACAACTCAAGTTATGACCAAGTGGCTAATCGATTCGTAATAATAAAAATCCTGAAAACGACACGACATACGAATGGCCCTTCAAAATTGCATTTTCTGAAGACTTGTCCTTAATGGAAGTTGTAGATATTTGAAAGAGCTTTCCAATGCACTTTGAATCATGTCAATCGGACTTCTACAACTCAAGTTATTGTCAAGTGGCTAATCGATTCGTATCAGTGAAAATGTCGTAAAACGACGCGTAATGGGAATGGGTCATCAAAACGGCGTTTTATGAAGAAGAGTCCTTCATGAAAGTTGAAGAGTTTTCCGAGATCTTATTTATGACATTTGGATCATAATTTTTGGAGGTCTACAACTCGAGTTATGAATTTTAGAAGTTTAATATATAATTATATATAATTATATTCTCCGCTGCATGTGATCAGTTATGATGTAATGATTAGTAATGATGATGAGTTCGGATCGATCCGGATTGGTTCCGGATCGATCCGGCCCCCTTATCTTTGCCTATATATACTGAGAGCATTTGCAGCAGCTGGGCACCTCATATATATACATATCTTCGGTGTATATATATATATATATATCTATCTCTCTCGTTTTTTTTAGTTTTAGTAACGGCATTATGCCGGAAATAATTTAGCAGTACTAGTATCGTTGTAATACTCGAGAAATTATCGGTAGCTCGGTGTTGCTGTAGTAGTTGTAATATCCGGAAGACTACGATCTCGGAATCAACAGTTGTAATCGGGTAATTTTATAAAATTATTACTTTCTTGTTTTGTTTTGTTTTTTTTTAGCATATTGATATATATATATACATATACGTACTATATATATATATATATATATATTTCCTTTGTTTTGTATTTTGTTTCTTTTTTATGTTATTTATGATATATTAGCTATTTATATATATAGAAATATAGTATAATATATATATATACGTATCATATATATATATATATGTACCTAATATATATATATATATATATATATAATCTATATTTTTCTTTTCTTGTTTGTTTTGTTTTTATTTCTTTTTAAGTTATTTCTTTTATAATTAGTTATATATATATATATACTTTTACGCATTTACTTATGTATTTACTTTTACGCACTTATATATATATATAGTATATTTACTTTTATGCACTTATATATATTATTAGCTATATAACTATATATCTATATATATAAATATATATATGTACTTATAAAAAAAAATGAATTCGCTTTTACTTACCGTCGTTAGCATAATTTCCGTTAATTATTCCGTTATTATCGCCAAAATGAATAGCTAAACGTACGTATAGTCGAATTATGTAAGAACGAGTAAAACGCCCCAAGGGGATTAAACGGGAGTTGTGTAGCGCGTAAAATAATGTTTTAATGAGTAATCCACGCCCTAAAACTTAATCAACGTCTTTGAATTAAATCGATCATTTAGTTCATCGTCACACATATCGAACCTATAAATGTATTTTGCGGTGAGATGTGGGAAAAGGGTTTTGGGATCGTTGCGTAGATTCGGCCTAGTTGTTAGGACCGTTTCCAATACTGAGAGGTTTGTCATCGTTGTTCGAGCGATTTCAAGAGCGTAATCATGTTGGGTTAATCGGTTTCTAAAGGAAAATTAATTAACTTCACATAGGGTGTTGAGTGAGAGTTGTTGAGATCTTAACACCGAATTGCAGGAGTTGGCACCCGTGGATGTCGTTAAAATTATCGTGGAAAGGTAGGTTGGTTAAAACACGCTCCTCGTCAAGTCTTCCCAGGGGTAAAAATAACTCGTTGGATCATAATTGGCTATACCTTTTAATAACTAGAACTACAACCGTTAGCTAATTTTTACTTTACGACTAGTGTAATATCTCTCCACCGCAATCTTGACCTAAACCAAGTTCTACGTCGACTTTGGTACTTAAACGTTGTTACCTGTGGATTCGACCTTGCTATCACTATACTACTGTTGATTCGATACTCTGTCGGTTAAAGTTAGCAGTTAGTTATTTTGCTATCAGCAGTCAAGGATCCCAAGTGGAGAGATGCTATGACCACTGAAATTGAAGCCTTGCAACGTAACAACACTTGGGAAGTTGTACCTCTACCCAAAAGAAAACACCCTATTGGATGCAGGTGGGTCTACAGAGTGAAATATCTACCAGATGGGAAAGTTGAGAGTTTTAAAGCTCGTCTGGTAGCCAAGGGATACACTCAGCAACCGGGAATTGACTATCATGATACTTTTGTGGCAGTTGCGAAGCTCACCACAATCAGAGTTGTCATGGCTATAGCAGCTGCTGCTAATTGGCATTTAGAACAACTCGACATCAACAATGCATACCTTCATGGTGACTTGTTTGAAGAAGTCTACATGAAAGTACCACCTGGGTTTGACACATATGTCCCTAATGCTGTCTGCAAACTAAAGAAGTCATTATACGGGCTCAAACAAGCAGGGCATCAGTGGATGGCTAGAATAACCTCCTATCTCCTTGGATTAGGGTTTCAACATTCAAAGACATGGGGAAAATGCACCCCGATGGTCACAAGCATCAAAGACCTGGGCAAAATGCACTATTTTCTAGGGGTTGAAATAGCACGAAATAGTAAAGGTATTACCTTGTCACAACGAAAGTACACCATGGATTTTTTTCTAAGTAAGGTCTTCTTGCGTGTACACCGGCATCCACCCCGATGGTCACAATCATCAAACTTGCCAAGAACGACTCTCCACCGTTACCGGATAATTGTAGCTACCGGAGTCTGATCGGAAAATTGATTTATTTAACCTTCACCAGACCGGATATCAGCTTCGCAGTCCAACAATTATCGAAATTCCTCGATTGCCCTACTGTTAACCATCAACAAGAAGCACTTCGTCTTCTCCATTTTCTCAAGGCTTCCCCTGGTCAGGGTTTGTTATATCTAGCTGGATCCGGTGTAAATCTTCGAGCTTTGGCCAATTCCGATTTTCGGACCATCTCCTCTCTGGATTTGAGCACCTACTCTGATTCCGATTGGGCAGGCTGTGTTGATACAAGACTGTCGATTACGGGTTGGTGCATTTTCCTAGGACAATCCTTGATATCATGGAAATCCAAAAAACAAAGTATGGTGTCACGAAGCTCGGCAGAGGTGGAGTACCGAGCACTCGCCGCCACTTCTTGCGAATTGCAGTGGATAGTGTTTTTCTGGGTGACCTGGGTATTAACCCTAAGTTGCCTATACCCCTATTTTGTGACAATACGAGTGCATGTTACATTGTGGAAAACCCCGTATTCCACGAGCGCACCAAACACATCGAACTCGATTGTCACTTCATACGAGACAAGTTCCAAGCTGGCCTTCTCGTTCCAACAGCCATATCCACGACTCATCAGTTGGCCGACATCTTTACTAAGTGACAGACCTAAACCTAACCTTGGAAACGGCGCCAGAAAGCTGACGGACATTACCTAGGCTATACAGATCCTAACCGATAGTGTATCGGGTCAAACTGTAGTGCTAGTATTGTGAGTCAGGTGTCGAATCCTCAGGGAAACGTATGGTAATTCAGAGTGTGGCTAAACACCAAGAAGCTATTATTAACTCAATCTAAGTCGCAATTTTTCTTTTTTCTATTTAGTAACCTTAAAACAGTAAATAAATGCATAAAACTAAAACAGATATATATATAGATACATAAATATATATATAAATATATAGAAATACATATATATATATATATATATAAATATATATAGGTACCAATACAATATATAAGATATAAATACTAGTAATATTATAAAAGACTAGCCAAGAATATGTCAATTGAATCAAGATTCTTTTAGTAGAAATAGATGTGCTCGATCTTTCCTTATTTTAAGGTGAATCAATTATATATGAATCGGTGTATTCCTAAGCTAGACAACTCCTCCTCACACGAAGCGTATGAAATTGTCATATGTCAAATTGTCATCGCTTAATCTCCACAACCGCCACATGCTAATCTTAGTTAGTCTCGAACAGTACCGAGTACAAATCTACCCCGGATAAAAAAGAGGTTATTCCGCTTGTCGACGGCCGATGTTATTCAAGAGGCTCCGGTTGTCGCGGATCGATTTAACACAAACGGTGTAGTTTTAATCAAACCGTGATTTTAACATTATTATGATCTTGAACACAAATTTAATAAGATTCAACTTTCCCAAGACAAATCGCTTCGGTAGGAAATAGGATTCCATTGTCACGCTTTCACTCGCCATTTTTACCCTCCGGTTTTTCTATCCTTTATCTCATATCCTAACTTCTCCGGTCGGTTCATCGTTAGGTTATATGTTGCGATTCATCTTGGTTAATTACGCCAATCCGAATATTATCAATACGCTGCAAGATAGAAAAAGATTCATTATAATCGATTTTAATTCAATTTTAACATAGTCATCATCTATTTCCTAAAAGATAAACTAATTCAATTTCATATCTTGGCTAGATATAGAGTTAGCCTAATATCATTATAACTAATATATAGATACTAATAACAACAAACAAACATAAATACATTAAAAGTTACCAGATTACAATTGTAGTGTGAGCCGTATTCTCCGGAAATAGCAACTCCTTTAGCAACAACGAGCCTTGATAAACCTTCTAAGTACTAAAACGATACTTATACTACAAGATTATTATTTCGACAGAGTGTCGTTTTACGGTATTTACGTAACTACACACTAGATTAAGATAATATATATATATATATAGTGATATATATATATTGGTACAACTTCCTCAAGCTGCAAATGAGGAGTATTTATAGAGTGGATGTCAAGGCGGGTGAAGGCGCGGGCCGGTGTAGTCATCGCGGCGGTGATCATAAAACTATGGAGATTCTCTAATTTATAATATCTATTTATAATGCGGTCCCCAGAATTTATCTATTATGGTATATAAAAAGAGAGATTCGGCTAACTGGGCCGGGTTTTTCGGTTCGGGCCGGATCTTGAAAAATATCTTTCTTTCCGCAAATGAGGAGTATTTCAGAGTGGATGTCAATTTCGGTTTTAATTGCTGAAAAATATCTTTTCTATCACACGCATCTCACGCAAAAACAATCAAAAACACGAGCCACAGTAATTTTGATCATAAAACTATAAGTTTTACTAAAATAATAACGATAATATCTATTTATAATGATTTCGATTTTTATGTGTTTTTAGATATATTTTTATAGAATTTATACGATATTATCGTAAATACGATATAAAAAGTCATATAATATGATTATATTTTTATCATACATCAACTACTCCTCACTTAGATTTTGATCGTCCTCGAGCAAAATAAGCGATAATATATAAACTGTTATAATGCAAACAATATAGCTCTTCTAGATTAAATTTCTAACTCAAGAACGATGTTGTCAACATTATAATCATATTAATTTTATCTATCTAAGATTATTAAAAAATAAAAGTGTGTATAACTTAATAAATTAGTTATAAATATTATCTAAATGAAATTCTACATGAATTACTTAATAACTATAAAATAAAATACTTAGAATAACTTTGTAATCGCCACTATATGAAATTTCGGAATCAAGGACTAAGTCAAGTAGTTGGCAAAATGGCTTATAACGCTCGTGCTCGGGTGTTTGGCTAATCGAAAGGATAACAAAGTGGAAATCAAAAGAAAATAGAGGCAAGTCGTGACGCGCTTACACCTTCAACTTTTGATCAAAAATACCTTGATCAAGAATATCCCGATCGTTTTGTTTTTTTTTTTTTTTTTTTTTTTAATAACAAACATATCCGAACTCTCATTAGTAGTCGACTATCTTTCAAGTGTCATGAGGTGAGTACGGATACATCAAAGACTTAATTATTCCAACTTTTTCTTTCAGAGAATAACACTTTTTGTTAATAGATTGCCTTCCGAATAATATTTATTCCAATCTCAAAGATATACCATTATTGAATTTCGATGTCGCCACCGCTTATCCATAAGCACATACTAAACTTATGGATTTCAAAGAAATGTAGACCAATTTAAGTTAATGGTCGGTTATATCTAGTTAATCATAATGGCTAATTTTGAGTGAGGTCTTGATCACTCGCAAAGGCCGAAAGGGACAAAATTGGAAATTACATTCGGTAGGCTTATTTGGCCATAGTTAGTCAAAGTAATGCCAAAATCTCATCATTCCTAATCCGATTCCAAATTCATACTTGTCTTGAAAACAAAATCATTCTAAAATTTTATTATAATTATAAGTAACTTTTGTCTAATTTCAAAAAAAAAAAATAATATTTCATACTATTTATCTAGGTATACATACTTAAAATCTTGATAAAAATCTAACATAGATATAAATAATATAGAAATAATATATCGAGATTACTTTACTTAATTAAAAATTTATTCTATCCAAATATATCATTTTTATTATAATGATTATATATTATTTCGCTTATTTCCTTAAGATTGATTAAACTAAGTGCATCAATAATTGATATATTAAATTTATTTTATTTACTAACCAATCTCTACTCCCCACTTACTTAATTGGCATCGCCTCGATGTGTAATGAGTAGTAAAAAGTTGGTTGAGGAAACAAAATAAATTTTATAACGGGTGAATATTGTTACGTGTCATATAGATTAGCGTTTATATAATATAGCATAATAATAAAAAAACATTAACACAAACAAATATATTACAATATTAAAAAGTACAAGTGAACTACTAAATACTATTATAAACTAAAAACTAAAACTAAGTTAATCTAGTTATGATTAAACTAATTTATTATAAGTTAATTTATTCTATCATTATTATTATCTTTGATATTCCTTACAACTATCATAACTACCTAATTTTCTCCACTTGAAGATCCTCCCGAATATCGATCGGTAGTAGCCCTACCGAGGAAGTCGAGCCGAAAGTACTCATCATCGCCGCTTTTTCCGGTACCCTAGCCAAACGAACACTTATTTCGAAATCACCATGCAAAAGGCATAGGGTGCCGGATCGGTCCGCTTCCAAATGCAAAACTAAAAACCGCTTTTTCAATCAATATTCCCCAATCTATAACAAATTTCACTTCGTTATAGCATACAACAAGAATAATTCATCATCACCGAGTTCCGAGAAATCATCGCTTGATAAACTCGTGAATTGATGAAACGCTTCCGTGTTCTCAAATGGGGAAGTAAAGCGGCAAGTGGAGACATCTCTATCCCTATCATAATGTTGGAATAAAACTTGATAAGATTCCAACATTTGTTAATAAATCCTTCAATGTGTCAAGTCTCCACCGATACTCATAATGACTCAGAGGGTGATGTTTGGACCGGTGGTATATGAAAATTTTGATTGATTACGGTAGAAGTAAAAGGAACAATAAAGACCTAATGGTAACAGATCAGAATCGACTTACAAGATTAGCCTCGCAAGTACCGAGTAAAACTCTTACCATTGTAACATTAATTCTTCCTCCGGGCATACGACAAAATAATCCCACCCATCTCAAGTCTCATTCTTATGAATGCCCAATTATCCACTTTTCAAAATTTAGACCTCTTTCAACCAAAGACCGTGATTGGTTGAAATTACTCAAGAAAGGGTGTGGATTTGCTTCATTCATATAATTGTAAGGAATGGGGTGGAAAACGGATAATGCGTAATTTAGGAGTACGGAGTTTGGGGTACGCGGAGGAGAATAATCGTTAATCGATTTAATGATCGGACATTTTATACGGAATATATAAGAAAACGAGAGGCTTAAGAAGTGAATTGGCAAGTCGAGGAGTGAGCCCTCGCTTCCTTATATGAAGTGCCGTAAATAGGTAAGAAACAACTCGAATGAGGTCGGTAGAACACTGCATCAAGCGCGGGCCGGTGTAGTCCCGGCGCGGGCCGGTGCTACGTTGCTCGGTCACGCATTTTTGCATTTCAGGATGTTCTATCAGTTTATTCAAAGGTGAATGTATGTAATTTTATCTAAAAAAACAGGTGGAAAATTCTAATAATACGTAAACAACGAAAAAAAAACGTAAAAGCGCGCAGTTGTACTAACCATAGAGTACATCAAATTGTCTAAAATAAAAATCAAACCAAAGTATATCGTCGTACATCGTAAAATAGGAAAAGTTTACTTAACTACTCATCTCCATCATAATCCTCATCTTCGTCATAAGATGAGTCAAAATGAGCCGAAAAAGATCCAAACATACTAGAAGTAAAATCAGCCCCGAGAGACTAAGTCGTACTAAAATCATAGTTAAATGTTGTGGATCCACCGACGTAGAAGCTTGAAATGTAGCCTGAGTTTGCCTCCTCGCCGTCATCGCCACCGAACCTTCTAATCCAAACGAGCCGAGACCCGCCGTCACATCTCGCCATCGGTTACTCCTCCCATGCCCATGGATGCATCAAACGAACTCAGAAACATACTACCTCGTCCTCTGTGATGACGGCATATAGTCCTCGAATAAAACGGTGGTGGGATAGGTGGAATCCAATCTGGCATAGTATACGGGTCAGCCGACTCGAGGGTAACGTGTAGAAATCTCTCGTGATATCCGGGTTCTATTGCATCGATGAAAGCTCGTGACCTCTTTGGCCAATCCTAAGATCTTCAAACCCACTTTCTATTTTGTTCACAAGCTAAGGCTATATTAGCATCGCCTAGCCTGAGCTTGAATCATATGTCAAACATAGCCTCTACTTGGCTATTCTCGCCTCAAGTGGGCCGTGGCCGAGGTGATTGCTCAGAACTTGAGATGTATGAATAGAGAGATGGTCGTGGAGGTTGTTGACGTTGCTGGCGGTTGGGATTATTGTAGTTGATTCTACCAGCAGGCAAGGCAGTTAGTTTCTGACCAATAAGTGGAGCAAAAGGTGACATAATCCTATCTGAGGGTAGTACTGGTACTTCATGAAGATCACACAAGGCAGAAATAAGATTAGGGAACGGCAGACGTCCTCCTCGAGTTCTATTCTTTACAAAATCACATGCCTTGGTAAAAATTAACTTCCCTAGATTTATTGGAATGTCATGCACCATAGCCTGTGCCAAAACAACATCCTCACGACCATAAGCACATAGATGAGTTGAAGGATTAACATTATATCCTATAAATTGCTTGATAGCCCTGATGTCCCTTATACACTGTCCATAAGGAAACCTATTATCCTTCCAAACTGCTGTGGAATCAAAGGCACTGAGCTTCAAATGATTTAGCTAGTAGTCTACCAGTGTGTCTAAATTCCAAACAATCGATAATCATCATCCTCAAGTATCTCTGTAACCCATAAAAGAATTTATCATGACATGATTGAAGGAGACATTAACCGCCCTAAGAGGGATATTTTCTAGTTCATCAAGAGTAGCCATATCATAAGTAGATAAAACAGAATAAAATTCGCTACCATTGTGACATTTATGTTACTAGTGTGCTCCATCGCATTTCCATCCATTCCCTATCTTGGAAGATTTTCTTCACTTCTTCTCCCAAAATACCAAAATCAATACCACGTTTGTAGAGTGACTCAAGACTTATCGAAAAATCCATCATAGGCATTTTTAGCTTCAATACTAGCGGTTTTTTCAAAAGAAACGGCTTCTTCAAGTTCGCTATGGTCGCGTTCATGAACCGGTACTACTACAGTGGTTATCTGGTTTTCTTTTCTTAGAGCTTATCCTAGATGATGAGGCCATCTACGATATTTGGTATGACAAAATAACAACAAAAACAACAACAAACAACAAACACAAACAAGTACTTAGACCAAATTATAGAAAAAAAAAATTAAAATTAAAATTGAAAGCTTGATAAAATTGAAATGATTGATATATATATATATATATATATATATATATATATATAGTTACCGTAGAGAGCTAGAAAGAGTAGATAGTTGCCGGAATAAATGGTGGTGCCGCCGAAATTGTGTTGAAAAAGAGAGGAGCTTTGCTTGAAAAATCTATCCTTTTATGGAATGTTGATGAATTTGTGGAGTGGAATGGAAGAGAAGATGATTAATTAAGTAATTTGGGATAGAAAATTTGGTGAAAAGTGATGAAATTTTTGAAGAGGGGAAAAGGGTGGGGTCGGCCTCCTTGGTGAAGAAATGAGGAAGATGAAGATGAAAGTGTGATAATTTTAGGTTATAAAGCTAATGAATCGAATCGAACTCCTATCGACTCGATTTGTTAGTAATTACTCGATTCTCCTTTTTTTCTTTTCTTTTTTTTTTTTTTTTGTGTAATAATTTAGATTGTATCATAAAAATATTTTTATAAAATCATAAAATAAATTATTACGATTTTTTTTTATAAAAGCTTTTTAAAGAAAATATTTTTGGTATGATAAATTTTAATTCTATCATATAAACCATATATGATATAATCATAAATTTATCATAAAATTTTTATGAAATTTTTGAAAATAAACATAAAAGAAAAAAAAAAATTTAATCTAATTCTACTCCTATCATCTTTAAATCTTCGAGATTTCTATATAGTAACGGTCCATCAACTCGATTCCTAGAAATGATGCGCTTGAATTCTCTCTTTGTTGTCCATCGGGATTTTCGGATAACCACCTAATCGTTCCCATCTTAATTACATTCAAACATTCATCCTGGGATTTGGTTGTGTTGTCCCCACATTTTCCATTATGTTCACTTTTGCCACAAATTCTACATCTCTTTAAATCTTGCCCTTATCTTTATAGCACTTCTTGAATTTCCATTACAAAGATCTCTTTCTCTCGATTTCACAGACGCTTCCTTGTTCAAAGTTAGAAACTAAGGCTTCTATTCTAAAGGCAACATCTTTATCTAAACCTAATTTTAAAAGTAAAATAAAAACTTCTATTCTATCTATAAAAGGCATTCCAGCTTCTTTTACGTCTATCCGGTAAAAGATTTAAATTACTTAAATTGCATATTAAAAAGTGAATTTAGAAAGATAGTACCCGTAATCGGCCGAGTTTAGAATTCTCGCTTCCTTAATCCACTGGAGGGTCGTTACACTAATATTTCTTCGGTTTGAGGTATCCTTCGCTTACTTAATAATTTTACCTCGTGACCATTGGCTATAAAAGTTGTTTTTCCATCGCTTAGTTCAACAACTCTGCACTTATAGACTTTAGTTACGTCGTAGGACTCGCCCATCTAGATTTAAGTTTTCCCGAAACAACTTTAAACGTGAATTGTACAAAAGTACTCGATCACCTACATGGAACTCACGATTATAGATTTTCTTATCATGGAAAGCTTTGTATGCTCCTTGTAGATTCGAGCATTTTCATAAGAATCGAAGTCGAAACTCCTCCGATTCGTTAATCAAGTAATCTATGATCACCAACAATTTTAGGATCAAAATTTAGGAATTTAATAGCCCATAAAGCTCGGTGTTCTAATTCAACAGGAGATGACAAGATTTACCAAAAACTAATTTATAAGGAGAACAACCAATTGGTGTTTTAAAAGTCGTTTCTATATGCCCATAATGCATCATCTAGTCTTTCCGCCCAGCTTTCTACGATTTGAGTCCACTGCTTTTTCCACGATTCTTTTAATTTCTATTAGACACCTCTACTTGTCCACTAGTTTATGGATGATAGGGTGTTCCTAGCTTATGAGTTACACCATATTTCTCGATTATCTTAGTAAATGGTCGGTTGCAAAAATGTGAACCTCTATCACTAATGATAGCCCTCGGAGTGCCATATCTTGTAAATATATTTTTTTAAGGAACCTTAGCACAACCTTGGTATCGCTAGTGGGAAGAGCTTCAGCTTCTACCCATTTCGAGACATAATCGACCATTACAAGAATAAATCTTTTTCCAAACGATATAGGAAAGGTCCCATGAAATCTATACCCATACATCAAATAATTCACATTCTAAAATCGGTTGCATAGGCATTTCATGTTTTTTCGATATATTTCCCATTTTTGACATGATTTACAATATTTTACATATTTATACGCATCTTTATATAGTGTAGGCCAATAAAACCACATTGTAAAACTTTGAAAAAGCTTTTCCATCCTCCATGATGACCTCCCGCCTCACGATCATGACAAAACGATAAAACACTTAAAATCTCACTATCAGAATACATTTTCTAATTATTCCATCCGAGCATCTTCGAAAAGATCTGGTTTCTCCCAATAGTAAAACTTCAAGTCAGAAAAGAATTTCTTTTTCTCACGCCAAGTCCAATGAGACGGGATGTACTTACAAAGTTAGATAGTTAACAATATTCCCAAACCATGGTGAATTTTCTTTTAACGGTATCCTATCTTTTAATAATTGCATGGTTAAGTGGAGTATCTATTCTAAAAGTTGTTCATCGTGAAATGAATCTCAGATTTCATTTCCTCTTCCTTCATCATTTTCCATTCTACTTAGATGATCTCGCTACTACATTTTCACTTCCTTTTTTATCCTTGATTTCTATATTAAATTCTTGAAGTAATGTAATCCATCTAAGAAGACGTGGTTTAGCATCTTTCTTACTTAATGATACTTCAAGGTCGAATGGTCTCAGATACATAATAACCTTAGACCCAACAATATATGATCTAAACTTTTCTAAGGCAAAAATTACACCAACAGCTTCTTTTTCTCTCAGTAGTTGCATAATTAAGTTGAGCTGCATTTAGAGTGTGAGATGCATAGTAGATAGCTTTGAGTATTTTGTTATATCTTTGACCTAACACACGCTCCTACAAACTAAATCACTTGCATCACACATTATCTCAAAGGCAAATCCTACCTGGTGCTACCAAGATCGTGCAAAGAGTCAACTTCGCTTTTAGTGGTCCAAATGCTTCCATACATTTATTATCAAAGTTAAATGGTACCTCTTTTTCAAGCAAATGACTTAGAGGCTTTGCTATCTGAAAAAATCTGCAATAAATCTCCTATAAAATCCTCGCATGTCCGAGAAATCCTCTCAAAGTTCTTAGATTGACCTGGTGGAGGTAACTTTTCAATTACTTGACTTTAGCTTTATCTACTTTGATACCCATTTCGTAGATTCTATGACCCGTAACAATTCCTTCGATACCATTAAGTGACATTTTTCCCGCTTTAATACTAAATTGGTATCTTCACGTTGTAACACTCGCTCTAAGTGTGATAAACATTCATCGAAAGAATCTCCATAAACACTAAAGTCATCCATAAAGATTTCTAAGAATTCCTCGACCATGTCGTAAAATATTGCCATCATACACAATAAATGTAGTCGGTGCATTACATAAACCAAATGGCATTCGCTTATAAGCAAAAGTTCCATACGGACAAGTGAAAGTAGTTTTTCTCTATCTCCGCCGCAATGAATATCTCAGAATATCCCGAATAACCATCTAAGAAACAAGAATATTTATGTCCACTTAATCGCTCCAACATTTGTACGATGAATGGAAGTGGATGATGATCTTTCTTAGTATGTTCATTCATTTTCTAAAATCAATACACATTCGATATCCTCGTAATTTCCCTTGTCGGAATCCATTCATTTTTATCATTTTCTTTTATCGTGAAACCTCCTTTCTTTGGTACTACTTGAGTTGGACTCACCCATTCACTATCCGATATGGGAAATATTATCCCCATTTCTAATAGCTTAATGACCTCTTTCATAACAATTGATTGTAAATTTGGGTTAAGGCGGCGTTATGGGTGAATACAAGGTTTAGCTCCTCATTTAGGATGATCTTATGAACGATATCTCGTGGCTAATTTCTTGAATATCGCCACTCGTCCATCCAAATGCTTTCTTATGATTTCTTAACATTCTAAGTAATTGATATTCACGCTCATTAGTCAAGGTTGATGAAATAATAATTGGTAGTAGATTATCATTTTCAAGAAAAGCATACTTAAGATTTGTAGGAAGTGGTTTCAATTCCATTCCTTGGTGGATCTTCTATCAAGGTTTTAGAACCCGGTCCTTCTAGTTCTAATTCCAAATACTTATGCCACGGATGTTTTTAGAAAATAGTCCCTTATCAAGATAAAGGATCACTTCTTTCATTTCAAAGATCATTTTCATCTTCTTTATAGATAGATAATGTTAAACATTCCTCTAGCTTATCTTCATAATCTTGCAATTGATCATCACATAATGTAGATATCTTATCTATAAACGAACATGATTCTCGTGATTTGTATGGATGATTCATAGCTTTGAAGATATTGAAGGAAACTTTATCTTCATTAACTCGTAGTATCGCTTCTCCTTTTGAACATCGATTAATGTTCTTCCCGTAGCTAGAAATGGACGACCTAGAATAATTGGCGCCGAATATCCTTCTTCCATTTCCATTATTACAAAATCTACTGGAAAGTAAAATTTGTCTACTTTAACCAACACGCCCTCGATGATTCCCTTAGGATGTTTAATCGATCTATCCGCCATCCAAGGGTCATTTCAAAGATTTGTAATCTCTCCTATGCCTAGTTTCTTATAATCATCATAAGACATGAGATTAATACTTGCTCCTAGATCACATAGTACCTTCTTAAATGTAAAACCTCCAATCTCACATGGAATGGTAAAACTACCTCGATCTTTCAGTTTAGAGGCAACTTATGTTGAAGTATTGCAGAGCATTCTTCATTAAGGTATATATTCTCATATTCTTCTAAACGCTTTTTTGTTTGATAGGATATCTTTAAGAAACTTTCCATAGGTAGGCATGTTGATTAGTGGCTTCGATATGTGGATATTGACATGAATATGACTAAAAGTATCAAGGAAACGAGCATACTTCTTATCGCTTTTATCTTTCTAATTTGATCCTTAGGTGGGTAAGGTAAAGATTCTAAATCTATAACCTTAGGTTTCAAGTTATACCTCTGCTCCTTTTTCCTTAAATCTTTGAGCATTACTTGTCCGCCATGTTTCATTCTCATCCAATTTTTTCTTTGAAACATCTTCAGACGATTTTCCTTTTTCGGTTATTGGCATATCTTCCTTCTTTTTCTCAAAGATTGTTTTCTAACATGTTCCTTAAATAAGGTTCTCGTGTCTTTATCTCGTTGGATCTATTAGAATCCTGTGGATTTTGACCCATTCCTTATTTTTACTTTCAGTTCAACTTTACTATTTTGTTTCAAGAAATCTTCAATAATTTCTTCTTCTTCATCAAGAAATTCAAGTTCAAATCAAGTTTCCATATTCGTCTCAATTTTTCCATTTAAATCATTCTCTACTTCATTATCTCCTGAAGTTTTCTGCTCCAAAGATCTCCACAAAGTTTTCTACTGTAATAAAAGATTTACTTCTCTCGGTTTCTTTCGGTATTAGTTGGTAATCCTCCCTGAGGTCTAGTGTTTTTACGCTCTCCTTCTCTACTCAAATGGTCTTCCATATTCCTTATTGATGCTTCTATAGTTCTCATTCTCGTATCATGTCCACTCATGGATGTTTTTAACGTACTCATATCCTTAGTGATTGTTCCTATAGAAGTTATCATAGTTTCTACATTTTTAGCTTGAGTAAACTACACCCATCATATTTTCCATTAATTTCTCCCATTTATCAACTCCTTCAAAGTTGAGTTGAACTTTGAGTGACTGGTATACTTTGAGTAGTATGTTGTGGATACGATCTAGGTAATGATTGTAGGTTCGATTCGCGGTATCTCCTTGATAAACTTGATTACTATATGAATTCTTATATTGAACTCGATACGGTGGTTGTCCTTACTTACTAGGTTTTCGCACCAACGATAAGTAGGGTGATCTCTTCTAATAGCACTAAACGAGTTTGAATACGCGTTGTTCAAATTCTTATGTTTGTTGTAAAAACTCACCTCCTCCCTTGAATATCCCGTTGGTTCTTCAACTCCTAATGACACATTATCCTCGATTTGAGTATTCAAAGTGGGTATACTATTTTTCGAACTTAGATTTTTGTTTGATTGTAGACCATCAAATTTCCTACTTAAATTCTCCAAGTGTGCTAGAACTTCCGTGATTCGATGTACATTCTCCCCGCAAATGCTACTTTTCTTGTGCTAGAACCGGTTTCCCACATTCTCGTTATTTTTGGAAATCTTTTCTATGGCATCGTAAACTAATTGGGATTCACTCATCATTAAAGAACCACCACATGCATGATCAACGCCTGCATGACGTGAGTCTTTCCTTAGTTTACTGACGTAAAAGTTGGATTTGCATATCTAAGGAATAACCATGATCGGGACAAGCTCTTAATAGTTTCTTAAATCTCTCCCAAGCATTCCCAAGCGTTTCTTCGATCCTTGTCTAAAATTAGCAATTTCGACCTTTAACTCCAAATTTCTACCAGAGTAAAATATTGCTTTAAGAACTCGGTTTGAATCTCCTCCCAACTTGTCAACGAATGATGTGGGAGTGACATAAACCAATCTCGTGCTCTTCCTTTTAAAGAAAAAGGAAACATAGACATCCTTGTTAATTCACGATGAGCACCTTGACTTTTGGCTGTATTACACAATTCTTCGAAAAGATAGAGATGATGATGTGGATCCTCATCATCTTCTCCTAGAAATTGGGCTCTTGTGTCAATTAAACCAAAAAGATGAGATTTTATTTCGAAATTATTCGCTCCTTCATTTGGTAAAAGAATTGGATTATTAGTCTGATTTCTTCTCACGGTTTGATCACAGATAGGTCTCGGGTTTGGTAGGTTAGGATTATTATGATGATTCTGGTTCCGGTTTTGATTATTAGGATTTTGATTATTTGGTATTGGTGGATTCTGATTAAGGTTTTGTCCATGTCCTTGGGCATGTATAATACCTTGTTCAGTGTTTCATCACGATTTCGCCATTCTCGCTTTCTCGATTTGATGATGATACGCCGGATTTCCCGACTAGTATGACCACGCTTACTTTCTACTCTTAATCGCTTTCGTAAGTATTTATGTCAGCTTATAAGGAGTGAGTGGGCCTTACCGCTCGGGTCATCAACTATCGAAACAGTAAAATAACTTGATAAAGATATAGTAAAAGATTGGTAACTTACCTACAAGGTAAGTACCAACGAAAAATAAAAAGAAATGTGATAAGAAGAGTGTTGACTTATCCTCGAGAATTTTGAGCTAATATAAGTAGAAACCATTCGAACACAATGAATTAGCGCCGTGGTCCCCGCAACGGCGCCAAAATCTCGATTGAGACTAAACCTAACCTTGGAAACGGCGCGTAAAGTCGACGGACATTACCTAGGCTATACAGATCCTAACCGACGATTGCTGTATCGGGTCAAATCAGTAGTGCTAGTATGGTGAGTCGTGTCGAATCCTCGTGGAAACTAATGGTAATTTGAGTGTGGCTAAACACCAAGAAGCTATTATTAACTCAATCTAAGTCGCAATTTTTCTTTTTTCTATTTAGTAACCTTAAAACAGTAAATAAATGCATAAAACTAAAACAGATATATATATAGATACATAAATATATATATATATATATAAATATATATAAATATATATATATATATATATATATAAATATATATAGGTACCAATACAATATATAAGATATAAATACTAGTAATATTATAAAAGACTAGCCAAGAATATGTCATGAATCAAGATTCTTTTAGTAGAAATAGATGTGCTCGATCTTTCCTTATTTTAAGGTGAATCAATTATATATGAATCGGTGTATTCCTAAGCTAGACAACTCCTCCTCACACGAGCGTATGAAATTGTCATATGTCAAATTGTCACGCTTAATATCCACAATCGCCCCATGCTAATCTTAGTTAGTCTCAACGAAAAGTACCGAGTACAAATCTACCCCGGATAAAAGAGGTTATTCCGCTTGTCGACGGCCGATGTTATTCAAGAGGCTCCGGTTGTCGCGGATCGATTTAACACAAACGGTGTAGTTTTAATCAAACCGTGATTTTAACATTATTATGATCTTGAACACAAATTTAATAAGATTCATCTTTCCCAAGACAAATCGCCTCGGTAGGAAATAGGATTCCGTTGTCACGCTTTCACTCGCCATTTTTACCCTCCGGTTTTTCTATCCTTTATCTCATATCCTAACTTCTCCGGTCGGTTCATCGTTAGGTTATATGTTGCGATTCATCTTAGTTAATTACGTCAATCCGAATATTATCAATACGTTGCAAGATAGAAAAAGATTCATTATAATCGATTTTAATTCAATTTTAACATAGTCATCATCTATTTCCCTAAAAAGATAAACTAATTCAATTTCATATCTTGGCTAGATATAGAGTTAGCCTAATATCATTATAACTAATATATAGATACTAATAACAACAAACAAACATAAATACATTAAAAAGTTACCAGATTACAATTGTAGTGTCAGAGCCGTATTCTCCGGAAATAGCAACTCCTTTAGCAACAACGAGCCTTGATAAACCTTCTAAGTACTAAAACGATACTTATACTACAGTATTATTTCGACAGAGTGTCGTTTACGGTATTTACAGAACTACACACTAGATTAAGATAATATATATATATATATAGAAGTGATATATATATATTGGTACAACTTCCTCAAGCTGCAAATGAGGAGTATTTATAGAGTGGATGTCAAGGCCGGGCGCGGGCGGTGTAGTCGGCGCGGGCGGTGCTACTGATGGAGATTCTCTCCGACCGAGTCCCCATGTCTTTGGTGGCAGAGAGATTCGGCTCGGGCCGGTTTTTTCGGTTCGGGCCGGATCTTGAAAAATATCTTTCTTCCGTTTCGCATCAAGCTTTTGGTTTTAATTCTTCGCTTTTCTATCACACGCACTCAAACAAATAAAACACAAAAACACGAGCCACATAAAACTATAATTTTGATCATAAAAACTATAAGTTTTACTAAAATAATAACATGTGTTTTTAGATATATTTTTATAGAATTTATACGATATTATCGTAAATACGATATAAAAAGTCATATAATATGATTATATTTTTATCATACATCACTAAGCCTCTTGACGGACCACGTTTCAACCAACTCACTAGACAACTCGGTCTCTACTCGATTTACTCCAAGTCCAGCTTGCGGGGGGGTGATACAAGACACAAGCATAAGACATTGGCGGTTTGAAGTCATAGAATATGCCAAAAAATATTCCGTCATTGACCAGAATATTCCAGAGAATATTCTCTGTTGACCAGACTATTCCCCTGGATATTCCATGATGACGGAATATTCTCCGGAATATACTGGCAAGATTTTTACTCACAGGCAAATGTATAACTAGGAAACAATGTACATACAAATCTCATCTTTTGCAAAATAATAAAACAGAGATAGGTTGGCAAGGGTGGGTGGTGGAGGGAGAAATTGGAAAATCAGGCAATCAGAAGGCGTCGACATTTATTTTGTGTGTGACAGATTTCGACATTTTTTTAGGTTCACCGTCCAAATTTGGACGGAACCGTCCAAATTCAGTCAAAACCGTTCAAATTTGGATTTTTTTTCATCCAAATCCATTCACTGCCCAAAATTGGACGGTTTCGTCCAAATATGGACGGTGCCAAATAAAAATGGACGGTGTCATGAAAAGATGCAGAATAAATTGGACGGTGCCCAAATTAAGAACATATCCCTCCATTTTCTCTTTCCCAAAACCCCATGACATGTATCACACAATAATTGACAAAAGCAAAAAAACATAACAATAAACTGCTTTTTTTGGGAGAAGACATGAAATTGAAAGCTTTACATGAAAATTGCAGATGATGAACAAGAAGAAAAGGACCCTTCAACCATTTGGTGTTGTACAAGTTTCTGAACTTGTTTTTTGAGAGCTTTTCTTCTTTGACATATGTAAAGTAATGGGAACAACAAGTCCCTCTCTCTCACTCTCTTTTTCTTTTCCCCAATCCAGTTGATAAATTGGACGGTGCCACCAGGTCCAAGAAAATCTGCATCTTTTCATGACACCGTCCATTTTTATTTGGCACCGTCCATATTTGGACGAAACCGTCCAATTTTGGACGGTTCCGTCCATTTTGGTCAGTGAATGGATTTGGACGAAAAAAAATCTAAATTTGGACGGTTTTGACTGAATTTGGACGGTTTCGTCCAAATTTGAACGGTGAACCTGAAAAAAAATGTCAGAATCTGTCACACCTAAAAATAAATATTAGACGCTACAGTTGCCTGATTTTCAAATTTCACTGGTGGAGGCGAGGTAGGTTGTACGGTGGGTGGTAGCAGCAGAATGATGGTACGGTAGACGTTAAAAGAATTTGTAGGCAAAATAATTTTCCTTCTCATAATAAACATTGCTTTGGCACTGACTTAGAATAAAAAGGCTGGAAAAAAAAATTTATTTGAGAAAAGGGCAAGTTGAGGAAAAAAAGAATTTTCATTTCTCACATATCTATATTTTGTATATATATATATATACACACACACTCAATTCCTTGGTAATAAGTCTTTATTAATTCAAATTATTATATGAATGTGATTTATACAAATAGCTTTACAAACACACACCGCTTATCCATGCATGATTTTTACGGAAACTGTAACGCCTCGTTTCCAGATATCGAGTCTTTATCCGAAAAAGAACGATCGGCACGTGTAAAATAAAATAAAATCCCACTTTATACGTAAGCCTCTACTAGATCGTATCGAGTTAAGCAAACGGAAGCAAAAGACTCGGGTAATTTTTTCAATATCCAAGAAAAGAAATACAATCTAAAGATGGAAAAATGTAACATTTATTACATTCAAAGAAAACAAAAATCCAAATATACGATATTCTTAAAATAAAAGGAAAGAACTACAAGTCTCAAAGGTCTAAAATCCAACTCCAAAAGAACCAAAAGAAAGTATAGTCTAAATATTCAAATGAAAGAAAAATAAATGATAAAACTCCAATGAGGCATCCTCAAACTTCATCATCGAAATCCTCTTCAAAACCTGGATCAACCTGTTCGTCTTCTCACCCCAAAACACATAAAAACAAAACATGTATTTGAGGTAAGTACAACGTACTTAATAAAAGAGAGAAGCTATGATTTCAATTAAGATTTATAAAGAAAAGATATTTAATTATTTAATTGTCTTTATGTGACCGACTCAATCTAGGGTTCACTTCATTCCATCAACATGCCATGACTAAACGTTTCTAGCCTAACTTATTGATCGGCATTTTCTAAGTGTCCAATCTCACCGGCAGTGTACCGGGTCAATTGTAGCCTAGAATTGGTGAGTCAATGTCGTATCCCACAGGTAATCTGATCGAGTACCAAAGTCGGTCTCGTTCCTAGTTTAGGTCAACACAAATATTGAACGTGGTGATTTGTCAGATCACCGGTTCTAAAAACTAAATATACACAAAATAAAAGAGTTTAAACTATGAAAAAGAGATAGCCGAGCTATGATCCAATCTAATACTCACAAACCCTAGCTAAGTCCAGAGGTATTCTTGATTCACCTAAACGTTCTCGATGTCACATAGGTGTCGTTTCCTGGCTTTGAGAATAGACATTATTTCAATAATCTACCCTCCTTTGTCAGGTTCAACAATCCGCTGACCGGATTTAACTGACATCACACGGTCTACGATCAATGAAACGCTCGACAAATCGATATAAGCCTCACACACGAAACCGAATCTGAACAACTCAGTCGGTTTTACAGGGTGATCCTAGAACCCCGGTTTTCGTATCCTCTCGTAAAATACATATGTAAAGACGATACGTGTGATATGATTATCAAATGGCCAATTTAACAAACGTGATAAGAATAAGTTCTAGAACTACGGTAACATCAAGAATCAACAGTCAAACATCCAGAACACCACATGAACAAGCTAAGGTTCGATTTCGAAGACTATCACACAACTCGACCAAAAACGGATTACCTACTCATTCTAACAACAAAATACAAGAAATCAACAATAAAAGTTAACAAAAATAAAGATCGAAAGCAAGAACAAGAAAGGAAAATGAAATACCAAATATATATATAGTTGAAGAAAATCGAATCTCCGATCGAAATCCCGTCAATAACGCGTCAAGCTATCTTCGAGATCCTCCGGATTACAACAATCTACAACTAAACTAATCTAATCTACCTACAAACTAATCTAAACTAAGGAGAAGTGCAGAAAAATGGTGAAAAACGAGTTGGGGAAGAAGAGAGAAGTATAAGATACAAAATGGGGGTATTTAAAGTGTTTTGATAAGATCTGAACGCTAGGAGTGCGCCTAGGAAAGTGAAGGCGCATGCCTAGTATGTTGAAAACACGGACTGAAACTTTTGCTATTTTCAGCCCCGTAGGCGTGCGCCTAGCAATTCTTAGGTTCGCGCCTAGCTGACACACCTTCAGTAAATTGGTCATAACTTTGTGTGTAGACCTCCAAATCAAGTGATTCAAAATGCGTTGGAAATCTGATTCAAATGTCTACAACTTTCATGGAGATGTCTATCCCATAAAATTCCTATACGGTGGATAAAAATGCAGATCAATTGAAGGTATGGTTGTAGTACCACCGTGTTTTGATCCGTTTGAACACTTAAGCTTCGGACACACGTTCCTATCATCGTATCTTGCCTTCCGGACATCTCGAACACTTAATTCCTGTACAAAATCACAAAAAATACCACATGTAATCCCTACAGGACACTAGGGTGACCGAGAGATTATAGTAAATACACCGAAAAGACCGAGAATCCCGGACTTTACGTCCTAGGTCTCGAAATTATAACCAAGGTGTAAATACATAATAATACAACCAAATGTCTCCGGAAACATATAAACCAAGGCATAAACGGGGTCTAATTACATAGTAAATGATAGCCAATTTGACTCCCATCAACTACCCTCTACTTAGCGTTTGCTTGCCCTCGAGCAAAAATGAGCGATTCAAAAATAAAGATGGAGTCAACATTGCTATCATACATCACGTCTAAGTATTTCAATGGTAAAACACAAGTAATTGACACAAATGCATAGGATTTAGGTTCTACCTTGTATTGATAAAAGAATGTGTGTGTGTGTGTAAAGCTTCTACGACATTTGTCACCTACGACCGATTTAGATTATAGACGTTTAATGTACCGAGGTTACACCATAGGCTTATACGTCGTAAACATCTCCACTAATCAAGGTCAATCAAAGTATAGTACGGTCGAGCAGGACTTGAAGGGTTATAATGTTAAGCTAGGGTCAGGGCCAACGAAAGGATATTTACGATAAAATAGAAAGTAGAAAGTGCAAGTGAGCAATACCGAACATCAAACACTAAAACCGAAACTCTTCCCTTCGTAGCAACGGAAGCCTCAACTCCTTATAAGGATGCTCGCCTGAATAGTACAAACCATCAACCGAGTTTCAACCTATAATTCATCCAACCTTCCACCTCTCCACATCATTCCACAAGCTGGAGACATACGCCGTATCAGAGTTTAGTTCATACCTAAGCTCGTCAACCAGGAACAAACCGCTACAGAACACAACAACATCTCCTTCTCCGTACTAGATTAGAAGAAGTACCAAATACCAACATCACAGCAGCAAAAACTTAAGCCCAAACATTGACATTCCATAAACTCTTATATATAAATATATACAATTTTTTTTCCTTCCTTTTCCTTTTCATTTTTTTTTTCAAACCGCAAAAACGATCAAAGGCCAAAAAGCCATATAATTCCACCTCTTCCGGGATATACTCATTTTACCATCACCACTCGAGAGATACGTCACTCCACCACCCCACACCATATCAGAAAATGTGAAAACACTAAGCTCACTCTTGCAAGGTGATCAAAGAAACGTAGACGGAAATTAAGGCTATGGTACCGGTAATTATGAGCTGATCATAACAAATGGATAGTTCGGGTGGCGGTCTAACCACCCTACAAAGGCTTAGAGGGGGAAATGAGGATATACATATTAGGGATGACATTTGGCTCTGATCGGGTCATAGAAACGCCATAACCGTCATCCCATACCTAACAACGACGACCTTTCTATTTCGCCTCGAAGTTACTAATATAAGTTCTAAGAACTACCATAATCATTCACCAGTCAAGGTGATTCGTGAAGTCGAAGCTAACGTGATAGACCTATTCCATTCTCAATACAAGATCCCAACTCAAATGAAATGCATTCGTATAATCACTATACGTTTATTCAAAGCAATACTATAGGCTCAATGTATCAACACTAATGTCAAAGGTATCAAAATTTTAAAAACTGACTCATTTACACCAAAGGAATAACAATCGCTAAGTATAACTCGTTCAATCATGAAAACGAAACATTGAAGCTAAACCAACCACCCCCTACTTTAAAACCAAACACGAATGATAAGGGCAGAAAACTCAGTTTAAAACCGGAAAAAGCGCGAGTACGATCATGTGGCATCCGTAAAAGTCCTCCTACGGTACATGTGCTAATATTGAAAAGAAAACGCAACGTATACAAGATACACAGGTATGGATATATTGAATCGAAACCATATGGATCACCACAGTTCATCAAAACCAAAAAACACCACACTAGCCCCCCTCCCCAAAACACATTTCTTCGGGTTATAAAACAACAAAACTTACCCGAAGTATCAAAATAAAAACTAAAGAAACACATTGAAACACGACGGGAGAAAAAAAACAATAAAAGCACATTCTGAGTTTATAGTCCTCAGCTCGATGTTCTACCCCGAACTATGTCAAAGATAGCTATACCAAAGAAGATCAAACCGTTGCTTCACTCTACCAAAATCGTAGGAATTGAGCACCCCCTGAAAATGAAATAAGAGAAACACGGGGCTCAATCCCCACCACCATGATTTGTTCGATGAGTCCATTGCACATAACAACGAACTCACTTTCCCGAACTAAAACATATACCAATCAATAACGACTCTAGCACCAAGTAATAACATTTAGGCTCAACTTCAACAACAAAATCAATAGGGTTTTCCCCCGTAGGTATAATAAATGAAGACGGAATAGATGATTCAATGGATACAAGAGTCTTACCATCCTCGTAGCATTCTCTGGGGTGACTTTCTACCAAAGTTTCATGTTTTCTCCTCTCAACCTCATCTATCAGTTGTTGCACTTGATGTTCCAAATTCCGTATGGTTGTTTGCATCGTAGCCATGCCATCACGAAACTCGTTGATCAGATCTTGGAACAATTTACTCAACTGTTCAATCTTTTGCTCAAGAGCCATCCGTTGCTCCGTTGAGATCTCTGATTCCGGATATGGAGAAGTATCGAGTTGTTGATCAAAGTAACTCGGGGGATTATCCCACTCATTTCCATAAAATACGGTGCATAGGATGAACTGATAAAATGGTTGTGTTTGATAACCCATAGCACCGTAGTTGTAATATCCGAATGGGTATGGATAGGAGCCGTAATTGTAGTATGGATTCATTATCTGCAAACATGGAAACAACACAAACACAATCACGGTATCTAGTCACTACCACTACCGAAATAAATGGTGTGACTCTTCAACAAAAACAAATAAAAACAAACTATACATAGAAAACAAATAAGAAAAAAACGACTTAATCTTAAAAACTCAACTAACTTACAAGATATCAACCCGATTCCCTGGCAACGGTGCCAAAAAGCTTGATCGGCCTTTGAAAAGTGTCCAATCTCACCGGCAGTGTACCGGGTCAATTGTAGCCAAGAATTGGTGAGTCAATGTCGTATCCCATAGGGAATCTGGTCGAGTACCAAAGTCGGTCTTGTTCCTAGTTTAGGTCAACACAAATATTGAACGTGGTGATTTGTCAGATCACCGGTTCTACAAACTAAATATACACAAAATAAAAGAGTTTAAACTATGAAAAAGAGATAGCCGAGCTATGATCCAATCTAATACTCACAAACCCTAGCTAAGTCCCGATGTATTCTTGATTCACATAAACGTTCTCGATGTCACATAGGGTGTCGTTTCCTGGTTCTGAGAATAGACATTATTTCAATAATCTACCCTCCTATGTCAGGTTCAACAGTCCGCTGACCGGATTTAACTGACCTCACACGGTCTACGATCAATGAAACGCTCGACAAGTCAATACAAACCTCACACACAAAACCGAATCTGAACAACTCAGTCGATTTTACATGGTGATCCTAGAACCCCGGTTTATCAAATGTAAAGACAATACGTGTGATACGATTATCAAATGTCCAATTTAACAAATGTGATAAGAATAAGTTCTAGAACTATGGTAACATCGAGAATCAACAGTCAAACATCAAGAACAACACATGAACAAGCTAAGGTTCGATTTCGAAGACTATCACATAACTCGACTAAAAACGGATTACCTACTCATTCTAACAACAAAATACAAGAAATCAACAATAAAAGTTAACAAAAATAAAGATCGAAAGCAAGAACAAGAAAGGAAAATGAAATACCAAATATATATATAGTTGTAGAAAATCGAATCTCCGATTGAAATCCCGTCAATAACGCGTCAAGCTATCCTCGAGGTCCTCCGGATTACAACAATCTACAACTAAACTAATCTAATCTACCTACAAACTAATCTAAACTAAGGAGAAGTGCATAAAAATGGTGAAAAACGAGTTGGGGAAGAAGAGAGAAGTATAAGATCCAAAATGGGGGTATTTAAAGTGTTTTGATGAGATCTGAACGCTAGGCGTGCGCCTAGGAAAGTGAAGGCGCACGCCTAGTATGTTGAAAACACAGACTGAAACTTTGGCTATTTTCAGCCCTGTAGGCGTGCGCCTAGCAATTCTCAGGCGCGTGCCTAGCTGACACATCTTCAGTAAATTGGTCATAACTTTGTGTGTAGACCTCCAAATCAAGTGATTCAAAATGCGTTGGAAATCTGATTCAAATGTCTACAACTTTCATAAATATGTCCAGCCCATAAAATGCCTCTAATGTGGATCAAAATGCAGATAAATGGAAGGTATGGTTGTAGTACCACCGCGTTTTGATCCATTTGACGTTTAAGCTTTGGGCACACATTCCTATCCTCGTATCTTGATAACGCTCTAAATGGTACCAATAATTATACCTATATTCACCCCGAATTCTACTCAAGAGAGTATAGATAGGTTCATTATTATGTGGAAAATGTGTTAAATGCTATTTGAGTGTTTCCAGGATCGTAATTCTGCATCTATGCTATTTTCCCAATGTTTTGGTACTGTTTTATCTCGTTTTGCATGTTTTATAGGATGTACCAAAACTGGAGCATTGGATAACGGATCTGAACCAAAATAAGTACATATGGCCAAGTGATTGGAGCCTGAGAAGAATCCTGCCGAAGAAAAGGAAGAAAAGTAGGCCCGGTAACCCGGAGGCTAGGCCCGGTAAACCGGCGTCTTGTGGAACATGAAATTGATTCTGCAGCATTATCTAGGTCGGTTAGGGTTTTAGAGAGTCTTAAGTCGGCTATTGTATCTATATAAAGCCGCATATACTGAAAGCTTTCATATAACTCATATGATCTTATCAATCTTGAATATCTTTAAATACATTACAATTATTATTATGCAATTAGGTTTTCTTGAGCTTTGGAGAGTTGTTTTGGTTTCCTCCCTTCTTCCATCATCTCTAGCTTGAGTAAATCGAGCTAGGTCTCCATTGTTGAAGGTATGAAGCTTTGAACGTTCCTTTATTGTCTTCAATATGGTAGATATGTTCGTATTTATGTGTTTTATTTAATCTGCATGTTTAACAACCCCATAATTTACTTATTTTAATCGTACTGAGCAATGTAGATCCAGAAATTAGGAAAAGCCGCCACCGGTAAACCGGCGGTCTATACCGGTTTACCGAGGCATGTTTTAGAAAACCTAAACTGGGATTCACTATAGCTACGTTGATCGGCAAGAATAATTAAAACGAGTAGTAGGTGTAGCCAATCTAATATTCGTAATTCGTAAATTAACATGAAGGATTGTTAGTGAAGTGTTAATTAGGACATAGTCTTGAATGACCCACAGGAACGTCTTTGGTCAATGTCGGCAATTGTCTCAGGCGGGTTAGCGGTATGAGTTAGCGCTCAATATCGGCAATTCTAGTTCTTTATGCGTATGGGCTATTACAGACCAATTAAGGAGGGTAGCTTGCGTATAGATTGTATGCTGCCATTGTCGGAGTAGATAAGGTTAGGAATTGCACCCATAGCTGATAAATATGATAATAATCATTAAAAGCTCGTGATTAATCTAAGGAAATTATGTGGGGAAGTAAATGTAACGATTAACTAATCCAAGTTAGTAGATTGGTGAGGAGAGGGAGAGGTATACCATGTTTGTTTCCTTTTATGTTATTGTTGGTCAATGACCGCCTCTATGTTGCTTCTTAATTAGGTTAGAGTCGTTTATACTTATAGTTGCATTGTCTCTGTAGGATCGACCTTGACTCGCATTTACTATACTACGATGTACCTAGTATTCTTGCTATTAATATCGACGTTAGTGACTTACACGTGATCAACTCGCCTTCCGGACATCTCGAACACCTAAGTCCTGTACAAAATCACAACAAATACCACACGTAATCCCTACAGGACACTAGGGTGACCGAGAGTATAGTTAATACACCGAAAAAGACCGAGAATCTCGGACTTTACGTCCTAGGTCTCAAAATGATAACCAAGGTGTAAATACATAAAAATACAACCAAATGTCTCCGGAAACATATAAAACAAGGTATAAACGGGGTCTAATTACATACTAAATGATAGCAATTTGACTCTCATCACTTATCTATGTTACATCCGCACTCAAGGGCACTACACACATCCGGTTAGAGATATACCTTGCAACATATTGGTGGATCACACAAATAACCACAGGGGAAAGCCCGAGGGTGCACATGTTTCAGCGAAGTCCCTCCGTACTTAGGGTCTTGTAAACCTACGGAGTTATCCACCTTCATGAAAGCACACACATCATGATATTGTCTGGTGCCTATCCAAGAATGACATGATATTTAATCTTTTACTAGTCAAGTACGTATTTATTAAATGGTTAACTAACCACCTAAGTGTTTTCAAGTAATCTCCCTCACACATACTACTCTCTTCCTACACCACTAGACATAAACAAGGCCTAGCAATTACACAGACATTGATGAATGCTAACTCATCAACGCACTAGCCTCTCATGCCTTTCCGACAGATCCGAACTTCAACTCCCTTTAAGAGTACATTCGGTGCCGAAACAGAACGAATCAGAAGCTCAATCCAGGCTTGTTCATGTTTATACAATGTTATTAGATCATTAATCAAGGTTTAAAACTCAACACATAGTGATCACGTGTAAGTCACTAACGTCGATATTACTAGCAAGAATACTAGGTACATCGTAGTATAGTAAATGCGAGTCAAGGTCGATCCCACAAAGACAATGCAACTTATACATATAAATGATTCTAACCTAATTAAGAAGCAACATAGAGGCGGTCATTGACCAACAATAATGTAAAAGAAAACAAACATGGTATACATCTCCCTCTCCTCATCGATCTACTAACTTGGATTAGTTAATCGTTATGTTTACTTCCCCACATAATTTACTTATATTAATGGCGAGCTTTTAATGATTATTATCATATTTATTAGCTTCGGGTGCAATTCCTACTCCTATCTACTCCGACAATGGCAGTAAACAATCTAGACGCAAGCTACCCTCCTTAATTGGTCCGTAATTGCCCATACGCATAAAGAACTAGAACTGCCGATATTGAGCATTACCTCATACCGTTAACCCGCCTAGACAACTGTCGACATTGACCAGCACGTTCCTAGTGTCCATCAAGACTATGTCCTAATTAACACTTCACTTGTGGTCCTTCATGTTAATTTACGAATTATGAATATTAGATTGGCCAAACCTATTACTTGTTTTAATTATTCCTGCCGATCAACGTAGCTGTAGTGAATCCCAGTTTAGGTTTTCTAAAATATGCCTCGGTAAACCGGTATAGACCGCCGGTTTACCGGGGGCGGCTTTTCATAATTTCTGGATCTACATTGCTCAGTACAAATAAAATAAGTAAATTATGGGGTTGTTAAACATGTAGATTAACTAAAACACATAAATACGAATAGATCTACCATATTGAAGACCAAAAGGAACGTTCAAAGCTTCATTACCTTTAACAATGGAGATCTAGCTCGATCTACTCAATCTAGAGATGATGGAAGAAGGGAGGAAACCAAAAACAACTCTCCAAAGATCAAGAAAACTTTCTTGCATAATAATAATTGTAATGTAATATATAAATTTGAAGATTGTATTACGCATATGAAAACTCTCAGTATATGCGGCTTTATATAGATACAGTAGCCGACTTAAAACTCTCTAAAACCCTAACCGACCTAGAGAATACGGCAGAATAAATTTCGTGTTGAATAAGTCACCGGTTTACCGGGCCTTCTATTCTTTTTTTTCTTCAGCAGGCTTCTTCTTGGACTTCAATCACTTAGCCCAATGCACATCTTTCGGTCCAAATCCGTTTTCCAATGCTCCAGATTTGTCACATCCTATAAAACACGCAAAACGAGACAAAACAGTACCAAAACATCGGGAAAATAGCATAGATGCATAATTACGATCCTGGAAACACTCATATAGCATTTGACACATATTATAAGCAATCACGATCCTATCTATCCTCTCTCGAGCAGAATTCAGGGTGAATATAGGTATAAATATTGGTACTATTTAGAGCGTCATCACATAGCTTAAACATCATTTTACTCAAAACTGGGTCCCATGCGTGCGCATTGGTTGGAATGCGTGGACATTCATCGACCGTAGAACTTCTTTGGAAGTTTTCATCCGGCCAACGCGTGTGTGCATTCGCAATGCGTGCGCATTGCACGAGCAGTAACATCCTGAATCAACCTGAAGCAACAATGTGTGCGCATTCTGAGGAATGCGTGCGCATTGCACCTGAAACCAAAAGGCATCTACAACCTGAACCATGAATGCATGCACATTCGACCGGAGACCAAAAACCATAACATCCTGTAACAGGAATGCGTGCGCATTCCGCCTAAAACCCTAAACTCGATTTTCAGCCACTTAAGATTTCTAATCCGTTTCCAACACAATTAGCAGCAAAATAAATTCAGAAAAACATATCTTTATCATACCATAACAACTATGATCCTTAATCAACGAAAAGACATGATTCTAATATCTAAACGTCTTAAAACATTGATCTAAGCCTTATAAACATTAATCAATGTCATAGGAAGAGTCTATTACGTGTTTGCAAGCAATCCAAATCCAAAGCCTCAAAAGTCTGCAGCACTTCGAAAAACTTGATATCCACACGATGTCCTCTTCACGACGGGTCCAAATCTCTACTCTGATCTAAAAAAGGTTCGGTAACACTTTAGAATTTTTAAAGAACTCTCCTAGCCTTTTTCTCTCCTCTCCCACGTTGCATAGAGATCGTAGAAACTTTTTTAAAAACTATTTAGGTTATGGGAATAACTGAATGTATTTTTCCTTAAATACACATTCCCTAAAATTTTCCTTTTCCTTAATTACCCTTAATTACAATTAAATCAAATTTTCTCTTAATTATATATATATAAATTTTGAAAATATATATATATATATATATATATATATATATATATATATATATATATATATTATATATATATTATTTATTTATCACATAACTTAACTCCAATAAAATAAAAGAAATAATAATATTTCATTTTCGTAAAATGACACGTCTGCTTTTTTCCGAAAATCAGAATATTACAGAAACGAAATGTACACACACAATTATCTAAACATTTAATACTGTAGAAACTATTTATAAAAATAAAGATAAAAAAAACCTTATATTTGTCATATCTTTTCGAGACATATTTGATGATTTAAAAGATGTTCATGAACAAATGACCCTCTCCCATTTCAAATAATTAAAGGCAAGTTGCACATTAGGTAGGAAACAAAAGCATTAGGTAGGAAGCATAAGCCTTTATTCTTTGAAGGACAAAAAGGACCAAAAATGATGCCAAGACAAATAGCAATTATGTGGTCTAATTAGCAAAGTTTATACAAAATTCAAGTTTTTATTTAACCCTTTAAATTTTATATATATAGGACGTAAATCGAAAATTATGTTTTATTGGTCTCGTTTACACGAGCTGCTTGTACACATTTTGGCATAGAGGTGTAAACGAGCCAAGTCGAATCGAACCGAATATATGATGTTGTGTTTGTTTAATACACAAACGAACTCGAGTTTGTTTGTTTATAAACAAATTTAATTTTATTTTTGAGCTTTGTTCGTTAATCTATTGCTCGAGCCGAGCTCAAATGTGTTCGCCTCACTCTTTACAACTTATGTCGATGTTTTTCAAATCCCCTTTTCAAGTTTGAAATGATAAATGAGTTGAACATCTTCTTAGCATTTTAAATTTGTATCAACTAAATAGTTGAGGTAGTTAATAATAAGAAGATCTATATGGACAAGAGTGATGCGACATTAAAATAACATTAATAATTAGCATTTTGAAAATATAACCCCCCCCCCCCACCCCACACACACACATATATAGATAGATAGACATATAGATGTATATATGTGGGTTCATGAACCTTAATGAATGTTTGTTAGATAGCTCGTGTTTGTTCGTTCAATAAACGAGCACAACAATATGTTCGAATTTGGTTCGTTAAACTTAACAAACAAACAAACACTAGCTTTCTTTTATTTGTAAATGGCTCTTCTATTTTTGCTAAGAGAAGTGGCCTAGAGAATCGAAATCTAAGATCCATCTCAAAGGAAAGTCTATCAGTATAGCACTCGTATTTTTTATCATTGAGTTATATCAACATTTAGAATAATCGTATTTCATTGATTCAACTGAACGGAGAGAGTACAAATATATAGGGTTCGCTGACTTAGTCAATAAGTCACTACAAGATAAATATGACAATAATAATATTTAAAGTAAATATAATATTCAAACTATATTATCCTCGACACGTCCCTGCAATCCCGTGAGAAGTGGCTGAACACGAAGATTGGATTTTAAACTGGCAAAACGAGGCTGAGCCAACGGTTTGATGAGGACATCAGCTAAATGGTCCTTCGAGGAGATAAAAGAGATTCCGAGCTTGCAAGCTGCAACTAATTCGCGAACATGGTGGAAGTTGATCTCTATGTGCTTCGTGCGGGCATGAAACACTGGATTGTGAGCAAGATAAGTGGTGCAATATTATCACACCAAAGAGTAGGCGGGGAAGGCAACGGAACTTGCATCTCATGAATAAGACTATAAAGCCACTGAAGTTCGGCGGCGGTGTTAGAAAGAGTCTTGTACTCGGCCTCGGTGCTACTCTTTGAAACCGTCAAGTGTTGCTTACTATGCCAACTAATGAGATTGGCACAAGGAAAATATAATATGCCCCAACTGAACGGCGATTATCACTGTCAGCTGCCCAATCAGAGTCAGAATATGCCCGGAGCAAAACAGAGGACCGGCGAGAGAAGAAAAGGCCTAGATATAGTGTGCTTAAGATACCGAAGAATACGTTTAATGGCAACCCAGAGAGCCTCGGTGGGTGAATGCATGTACTTACTAACCTTGTGGACCGAGAAGGCAATATCAGGTCGAGTGAAACTGAGATACTGTAGACGACCAACAATAGTACGGTAAAGCGACGATCGGCACAAGTAGGGCCATCGTCAAGGGTAAGACGGGTAGAGGCCGACATAGGTGTCTGACAAGGCTTGGCCTTGTCCAGAGAGGCTCGCTGCAGAAGCGGAAGAATATACTTGCCCTGAGTGAGAAATAGCCCGTCAGAGGTAGGAAGCACCTCAATGCCAAGAAAATATGACAGAGAACCAAGATCCTTAACCGGAAAGTGCCGACCAAGATAAGAGACAACCTGCTCAACCAGAGAAGACAATGAACCATTAATAATAATATCATCCACATAAATCAGAATATAAACACGAGCACCATCGCGAGAATAAATATATAATTGTTGGAAGCACCGCCCGAAAAACAACTTATGTAATTGTTTTTATAATTAATAAATGACATATTTATTCTCATCTTATTATTTGCTTTGTGCTTATATATTATACACTGATGAAAACCCCAAGTCGTATCATATGTAGCCATATAACTTAGTGTGTGTCACACATGAGGATTAAGTTTATGGTGATACACTTGAACTGTTAGTCCATGGTGAACTTAATCAACGTATGTGGTCTATTGATTAAACCATCATTAATGCGCCCAGAACACTATATGGCGTGACCGTCTTATCCGGACCATCGGTATTGGTTATCTAAGTGGGGCATTTATATATGATGTAGTCATATAGGACTGGACCGATTTAATGTGTATTTCTCATATAATCCGTGATTGAGAAATCTCATTAAATCACAGGATGATCATATATGGATTAACTTTAATATTGAAGTGATCGCATACTCCTGCTTGTTTCAAGATAGGGTTTGATGTGTTCGTTAAAGGATTGCTAAGAGGCGCGGTCCGAATCACTTTCACGTTGGCACTGTTCTGGAATGAGTGAGGAGTGTGTGTCTCACAGATATGGAATCCATTTCTTCCTGTGGGAAGTAGATAGACAATCCCCTTATTTGTTGATCCTAGAAACTGGTCAATCGGCCGAGTTCGTATTGGTTATGAACTAATTGATCACTAGTGGGTTAGTGGTAAATAAGGATGAGATGTAATGAAAAAGGTTTACGGAAATATTCCCGCTTAGTTACGGATAGTCTATGGAGGGTTAGTCTGTAAGTAATGATTATATCAATGGAGACTTATTGACTCGACTTTCTAAGAATAAGTTATATCTATAATCGATAGAGTTCAGTTTCGGATTTATGGTGGCGTAGTTCCGGAATTAATAGGTTGCGTAGAAATATTCTGTTCGATGAATATTTTATTCAATTTGTTGTAGCTACTGGTTATAGGTCCATGGTCCCTGAGTTGGCTCCTAACACGCGAGTGTTTTCTCGTTTTGTGGAACCTCGAGAATAAATTAAATAGTTGGTCTGTTTAATGAATATGCGAATATTATTTATTTGGTAGATAGTATATAATATAGAAAAGACATTTTCCATTATCCCAAATGGCATTAAAAATGGCGCCACTTTTATTTGGTTTTGGGAAAAGAAATTTTCTCTTATTGGATAAATAGGAAATTTGTTTTCCTATTGGATAGAGGTTTTATTTTCCTAAAAGGAAAAGATAAATTTGTGTGTAAAAGATAAATTCTCAAATTATTAGTTGTTTTCCTATAAAAAGAGAGTTTCTCCCAACACAAAATTATTGGATACCAACGCCATTTTGATAGAAAAATCCAACGCCTATTTTGTGTTAAAAAGAGAGAAATTTTGTTTTCTTGTCTTAGCCATTGGGAGGAGAAAAACTAGGGTTTTTCTTAAGCATATTCAAGGAGGTTCTACTACGAGGATCGACGTCCACATACCAGTCGTCGCTTGGAGATACAATCCGGAAGATCACAGCTTCTCTCCGGTTGGGGTAAATCTACTAACCTTCTTGTAGATTAATTTATTATGCGAATCATATCGTGGTAAAATCGAAAATAGAATTTTAATTCGTAGCTTCCGTTGTGCATGATCGAGTGTCTCGATCGGTGCTATGAATCAGATATGACGATCCAATTATGGATCGGATCCGGATTTGGGTTTCTGTATATCCAGCAATAATAAGGTGTCAGCTTTGGAGCCGACAAATCCAAACTGGTTCAAGACATCAGTGAAGTGAGAGAACCTAGCACGGGGAGCTTGACGAAGGCCATAAAGGCTGCGGCGAAGACGGCAAACATAATCCGGATAATCAGGGTGAACAAATCCCTGGGGCTGCTGCATATGAACGGGCTCAGATAAATGCCCATGGAGGAAAGCATTTTGAATATCCACCTGGTGAAGAGACCAACCATGTGAAACGGCAAGTGACAAAAGAAGACGAATAGTGACCGGTTTAACAAGCGGGCTAATTGTGTCAGTGAAATCAACCCCTTCGGCCTGATGACAACCCTTGGCCACAAGGCGAGCCTTGTGACGCTCAAAACTCCCATCGGCATGGCAATTAGTGCGATAAATTTATTGCCAACAATATTCATACGAGGATGTGGAGGAACAAGATCCCAGGTTTGGCTGCGCATTAACGCGTCAATTTCCTCTCTCATAGCATTACGCCAATTCGGGTGTTTGGAGGCTTCGGTATAGAAAGAAGGGTCCACGGAGTCGGTAGAAGCAACAAGGGCTTTAGGAAGCGGGTAGCGAATAAGGTCAGGCCGAGAGATAGGTTTGAGGGAATTGGTTTTGGTTCGAGTAACCATGGTATGAGTGGGAGCAGGTGGGGAAGGAGACGAGTCGGGAGAGGCCGAGGCCGAAGTGGACACAGGGGAGGTGGGCGGGGAAGGCTCGGGAGCAGGGGCCGAATATAGTGGGGTCTGGTTGGAGGGAACCGGCATGTGAGGTGGATTTTGTGGAGGTGCTGGCAGGAAGACAGGAAGCAGGACTGTGAGTGTATCAAGAGTGGGTTTTGAGGGAGAAGGTGTATAGGGGAAGATGGATTCATCAAAAACCACGTGGCGAGCAATGTAAATACGGCCAGAGGCAAGGTCCAGGCATTTTTAACCGTGGTGGGAAGGACTATAGCCAGGAAAGATGCAAGATTTGGAACGGAAATCAGTCTTGTGATTGTTGTAGGGACGGAGATAGGGCCAACACACACAACCAAAGACTCGAAGGAATGTATAGTCAGGAGACCGGTGGTGGACCATTTCCTAGGGAGACTTATAATGAAGAACTTTGGTGGGAAGCCGGTTGATAATGTAAGTGGCAGTGATAAAGGCGTCCTCCCAATAGGGAAGCGGAGGATTAGATTGGGCAAGAAGAGAGAGGCCAACTTCAACAATTTGACGGTGGCGGCGTTCAATGGCACCAACTTGTTCGTGTGTGTGGGGACAGGAAAGGCGATGCCGGATACCAAGAGAGGTAAGAAGAGTGGAAATGCGACGGTACTCACCACCCCAATCAGTTTGGATGGACTTTAGTTTGGTATTAAGCTGACATTCAATCATAGACACTGTTTCGTCGAGCTGCCATTGAGAAGGAGCAGAGGTGGGGGTCGTGAGAGACGTCGATTTGACAAAATTAACACCAAAACGCAGCAGTTTGTTCGCACAATTCAAAAAAATTTAACCGTCCAAATAGAAATTCCACCGTTCATATTTTAGTAAAAGGAGAGACGAACAAGGCCTCCAAATTTCATCACGATCAGAATTTGTTTTGATATCCGATCCATCAAATTAAATCCCAGCAGTTCGGTTTTGGGAATATTCAGAGAAAGTGTACCATCCAAACGCCAATTCCACCATTCAGATCGTAGAAGAAAGTGATAAGAACAAGCCCTCAAAGTTTCGTTACGATCGGAGTTTATTTCAATATCCGATCGTCGCAAGAAAAGTTCTCTTTGAAACACCGAATTCTGACCGTTCGATTCGACGGATGATTTAGAGAAATGGAACCGTCCAAACGTCAATTCCACCGTTCAGATCGTACAAGAACATATTACGAACACATCCTCAAAATTTCATCACGATCGGAGTTGGTTTCAGTATCGATCGTTGCCTGAAACTTCCTGCAAAAACACAAAGAAAAAGCTGCGGTTTTTTTTTTTTTTTGTGGAAAAAAAAGAGTTAGGGTTTAGGGAAAAATTAGCATAACGAGAGAGAGAAATCGAGATGCTCTGATACCATATCAACATTTAGAATAATCGTATTTCATTGATTCAAATGAACAGAGAGAGTACAAATATATAGGGTTCGTTGACTTAGTCAATAACTCACTACAAGATAATTATGACAATAATAATATTTAAAGTAAATATAATATTCAAACTATATTATCCTCGACAAGTTATGCTCAGGGAATACACTTTATAAATTTTACTTCTTTTATTTGTATCTGCACAAAATTTAGAATGTTCCTGAACAAAATCCTGCTTATGTGCCAAAGTAATATGATCGAAGAGATTTATAGTGGGCTCCTATTATAAAATGAAAACAACCAATTATATTATTTTAAAATGATGACATGATGGTCCGTTTTTTTTTTATCGAAATATCCGTTATTATGTGAGAGAATTAGACTAGTGATTTTTTTTAAGAAGAAACTTTGAATTCAAGTAATTGAAATTAAACTTTAATGTTGATACAATAATATACTACCTAAACATTGATCAAAATAATATACCTAAACATGAAACAAGACAACATTGATCAAAATAAAAGAACATAATAACGACAAATTTAACGTGTTACTGTTGGCAGTAGGAACATCTGACAACAGGATATAATACTTTAGGTTTTTGCTTATTCATTAATTACTTTGATTTTATATTCTAATTATTAGGTAGATCTTATATTAATCACATTAACACTCCACCAAATAAGCTGGCCTTCCTTCGTACTTTGTCCGACCTGTCTCTAATATTCCTTTTGTTAGGAGTGTTTTTTAAATGGGGGAGTAGTAATAAAGGACAAAAAAAAGTTGAAAAATAGGATTGAAAAATAGGATTAAGGACGGTGGAAAAAAATCGTGTGTTAAAGAGACAATTAAATTTTTTATTACATTGTTGGTTGCATTATCTTTACTGATGGAATCCACTATTCCACTGTTTGGTTTGTCCTTTTCACCCAATAAAAAATTTCACGGTCCTTTTTACATATTTCCACTCTTATTTTGTCCTTTTTAACAATAAAGCCTTTTTAAATTAGGATTGTGTTCTGAATCTTAAATTAGGATTGTGTTTGTTGCAAATATATATTAACAATCTATATGAAGGTATATATGATAATTCTTTATGATTTTAGTTATATATATACTAGATAAAGTCTTAAATAATGTCTCGTTAACAGTATGAGTTTTACAAATATCTTAAATGAATTTGAAACGTAAAGGTAATTGACGATGTCTGGAATCATCGAGATGAAATCTAGCCGTTCAAGCTGCTAAGTAAGCATTTGCAAGAAGATCAATGGTCTGCATGTACCTGTAAAACGAATAAAGCACTAGGGGTCCCGGAGTTCTTTCCGTAGGAAAACCCTCCGATACCCAAGTCAGTTATTTGACTGTAAAGTGGAGTATACAAGTTTTTTTTGCGTATAGTCTTGACTATATGAGAAAACATATTACCATGCAGTTGTGAGAGATGATCCCTTTGAGTATATTGTGTACCATAGAGTAGGTGGTGGTCCAATCGGTGACGATGTCAAAAGTAAGGAGTTTATCCAAGTTGTAATGGACGAAGATCCAATGACGGTATTGCAAATGTTGCATGTGAGAGAGGACAACATACATAATCTCCTTTTATAAAGGACAATGGACGACTTGCGCCACTTCGATATTTGAGACCAGCAGTGTCCTGCACCACATCGGCCACTCGTTGCATGTGGACGATTTTGCGCTATTTGATGAAGTTAATCTCCTAAGGGGAGTAAGGCCTTGTCTTCTGTAGAACGAGCCCATGTAGCGAACTGAGACCATGTCGGCATGAATGCTAATGCCGTTCTCGACCCAGCCCAGTCGTTGACCCGGAAAACCATTGGGTCACTGGTTCAACCGTTGGGTCGTTGGTTCAAAAAAAATATATTAGTAAATAATATGTAATACCATGAATTTTTCTTTTACAATTCAATAATTCATATTCAAGTAAAAATGATATGAAATTATGTATTATAAGCTACCATTTAGAAACTAATAGTATTGTTTATCTGATTATCATAAGAGAATATGTAGAAAATTACAAGGGTAAAATATATCATCAACTCTTAAATTATACTTTATCGATACATGTAAGTATTTTTATTTGAATGTTGATGCACTTATTGTTAATACTAGATTAGAAAAATAAAATATATTGTTTGTTGGAAAGTATTACTTGAATTATTCAGCAAAACGTTAAGTAAAATGTTGCAAGAAATTTATAAGTTTTCTAAGTAAATTTTTTTTGATTTTGATGTAGATCTATGACAAATAATAAGTCCACAAAAAGATTAAATAATGATTTCCATCATATTGGAGAGATTTGAGTATTTTTGTTACATAAAACTGGTCGCGCGATACCTATTTCATACGCTTTTTTCATTAAATTTACTTGACTCACCGGTTCAACCAGTGTCCACCGGGTCACCGGTTGAACCACCGGGTTTACCAGGTTTGAAGCGGTCACTTGCTTAAGCGGGTTGATGCTTGAACCGGCCCGGGTCCATGATCGGGTCACCGGGTTGAACGGTTGAACCGCCGGGCCGGGCTGGGTTTGATAACTATGGGTTCAGACGCTTAGCGAATAATATGCCCACTGACGAATGAGGACCAGCTTAGTTTGATGAATGAGGACCAACTCGGCCCGTATGATGATGTGGACTTATGACTTATCATCATAATTATGTCTAATGAGTGTCAAATGTACGGTGACTGTTTCCACCTATTCCAGTAATTATGAATAATGATAAACATGGTGATGGGGTTTAATTTAGAGATAAATTGTTTTCAAAACTTTTATTTGTCCTCTCAAAAAAAAAGAAAAACTTTTATCTGAGATCAATATCCAAAAAGTCTTTTTTTATAATAAATGTTCCAAAAAAAAAAAGCTTGATAGATTAAAAGATTGATTTTTATTTTATGTCAACATATACTCAAGCATTCCTCATGAAAATAGGGAAGTATTCTCTAACAAGGCAAGAACTATCAAAGACGTATAGTTTGTACTTCGGCACGCCTGACTTTAAATAACATTATTATTGCTAAGGTATGCATTGCATGCATAAAATCAACAAGCTACGAGACACGAAAAACACTGTCTTTTAAAAGTTGTTTTCGTCATATAATATTAAAAATGTTAATTATATAAGCAAAACGGAGATATACACTAAAAGCACTCTAAAACTAGTGACTTCATTTTGAATTAACATTCTTGTAATTATTGAAATCTAGACAATGACCTGTCAGGGGCATAGCTCAATGGGGAAAGAGTAGGGGTGTAATGGTGGGCATCAACATTCTTATAATTATTTAAATCTGGACAATGATCATCCTAGGAACATAGCTCAATGATGAAAGAACAGGAATGTTGTAGTGAAAAATATCGTCTTTGAGTTAGGGTGTGAGAATTCGATACTATGTATCGATTTTACAGACAACATTTACAAACTGGATCAGTAAAGTATAATCCTTGATTTTGGATTATTCAATTTACATCAACCACGAAACTTAAAGACATGGCAGCATGAGCCCTTTGAGTTGT
This sequence comes from Gentiana macrophylla, assembly GCA_026214975.1. Lineage (NCBI taxonomy): Eukaryota > Viridiplantae > Streptophyta > Magnoliopsida > Gentianales > Gentianaceae > Gentiana > Gentiana macrophylla. The sequence goes on from CM047806.1 coordinate 126,115,031, forward strand.
GGTTCAACTTTTTTTATTTTTTATTTTTTTTAATCTTGACAATGACAAAGAGAAATAAAAGGACATTAATTAATATCCTATTAAAAAAAGATTAAAATATGTTTGTTTTACCGTTAAAGATGGCAAAAGTTAAAAGTTTCAACAAATATTGTCTTCTCCTTTTTGGCATTACCCTGATTAGCCTATCATGGTAAAAGACAACATCATATAAATTGATAGGACTAATTAAAAGAATTAAATAAGAAGGGCATCAAACCAGCCAAGTTGTCTGATGGGAATGGATATTAACAAAGGAAACTTGAAAAATTATACTTAAAAAGTTAATTATTTGTGTGATATATTTTAAAATAATAGCTGTTAGAAAATATGTTTGAAAAACAATTCGTAACGATTACGTAGCAAATCGGTAGCGAATACGCAATGAAATGCTTTTCAGGCATATTTTCCAAATATTATTATTTTGAGGCATATCACACAAATAATTAACTTTTTAAACATATTTTTTCAAGTTTCCCTATTAACAAAACATATTGTTCAATTCCAAATATGGATGAAAATAGATACCGTCATTACGGTTCAGAAAATTTTGAAATGCGAGTCAGAAATTTGTCAATCCTTTTTTTGGAATTTCACACTTGAATAATACGAAATATGTGCCTCTCAGAACACAATTTGATTTCATTGTTTCATGTTCATCATTTTGTATTCTTTTTTTTTATTGAAACCAACGCCACAGTTTATTCCGTGTTATTCAAAACAGCCGAAAGTACAATAGGAGGGGGGTTTGTACTCCAGGCCATACTACCAACTAGGTTTAGACCTTCTCTAACTAAAAGATGAGCGGGAAAGTTACCCTGCCGTTTAAGAAAAGTGAAATGAGCTTGAGAGAAGCAACACAAAAGAATATTACTGTTTTCAACAAAGTTTCCGATGTGTGAAAGGTCTTCAGCCTTTGAAGCGAATTTATTAATGACCGTAAGTGAATCTTCTCGAAAATAACCTTGAAGAAACCCCAACAGTTGCTTGATATATAGCATGGTACATTGCCAAAGCCTCTCCCATAGTTGCCTCATATCTACCTTCTAACATTTTTGAGAAAGTGTGCAAGATATTTTTAAGTGGTTGTCGCGGCGCAATAAACCTTACAGCCACCATATGATCCTTGGCGGCCGCATCAACGTTTATTTTGACTATTCCCAGAGGAGGAGGTTTCCATTTCGTTTCATGGCGAACAATTGTTGTGTTATGCTTCACAACCGTAATTGCAGCCACGTATTATGAGGCTTCTACATTAGCTTGATGTAAGAGGGAGGATATATAGACCGCTTTATTATCATATTACCAAGCGCATCTCGCTCTCCAAATGTGCCATAATATGCAAACAATTTTAGCTTGCCCCAAATCATTTTCTTTAGCGGATAAAACGTCCATAAAATCATAAAATGAGGTTATTTGCAACTGAGTCCAGTAGCCACCCTCTTCTTTTGCCTCCCACACAGCCTTGGGTATGTGGCATTCAAACAAACAATCAGTGGCGGAACCAGGAAATTATTATGGGGTGGTCTTGGTTCCGCCACTGGTGCACAGTTGTATCACCTCAAAAAACATTACCGATGCAAAAAAAAAAAAATTTGCCAGCCCCAGAGCCCCTCAAAAAAAAAATTACGGATGCAAAATAATTTCATTCATCAAAAGATAAGTACATAAAAGTCAAGAACGCGTAGCAAGTCTTGCTCACAAAACTAACTAAATTTAACCCTACGATTTCCAAGAGATTCAAAGTCTTTGATCACTTGATCATTATCAATAGACTCTGCATATTCTTTCTCAATATGAAGTACCATACAATCACCAAGAAACTCATCCTCCATTTTGTTTCTAAGTTTATTCTTGATAATGTTCATGGCTGAAAATGCTCTTTCAGTAGTCGCGGTAGAAACATGAAGAGTCATAACAAGACAAATCAATCTATAAATCATCGGAAACAAGGTTATTGACTTCCTTGTTTGAGCTAATACACGGCATAAGTCTGATATGGATTCCAAATTATTGAATTTTGGATCATTGCGAATGTTAATCTCATAAAACGGACACTCTCCTTCAAGAGCACACATATCATCATCAATAAAATCTTCTGGATAAAACTTTTTTGCAAGACTGCAAACATCGTCACAAGTAAAATTTTTGAAGTTATCACGAGGATCGAGTTGAGCTAAGTATAAGTAGTTTCGATGTGCAGTGCGAGAATCTTCTACCCAATTCACTCAAGCGAAGATCAACAAGAGCATAGAATATATCAAAACGGTAATGATGCTCAACCGTAATGATATCCTTTTGTTGACATCGACGACCTGTACCATCCTTATAACGAGCACCCATATCCGGCATCTCAATGTCATGTTGTATGCAAAAAGATTCTACATGACTCAACAACTTAGGCCAGCCATTTGTTCTAAACTCTTGAAGAAGTGTTTTTGTATTTCCAACAAGCTGCATAGCATGTACAAAGTCAATAGACTTTTTCTGTAATGCCTGACAAAGGACTTCAGTAATCTTCATCACTTTGTGCATTAAAAGCAAACAAAACACAAAATCAAATGATCTCAATGCTTTAATAACTCCTTTAGCTTCTCCTTGCAATTCTGAGGAAGCTTGCACAATCATATCACAAAGAGTTTTATTGGTTGAACTAAACAACTCAATTAAACTATTGATAGAAACGATAATGTGAGCTCCATCTAAGTAGCACATAGTGCGTTGCAAAATACGCACTTGATTAAGACCGTAAACACGATTGATGATTGCCACAAGCTACCAAATTAGCAATTTCCTCCTTTCTCAACTCTTTTAATGCAGAATGACGTTTTGCAGAAGAATCAACAAAGTTCACAATTAGATTCAAGGTTGAAAAAAATTGCCAAATGTCATGTACCCCTTTAGCTGTAGCATTCAATGTCAATTGTAAGCGATGAGCAAAACAATGCACATAATATGCATAAGGACATTCTTCGAGAAATAATGCTTGCAACCCATTATAAATACCACTCATATTGCTAGCACCATCATATCCTTGACCACGCATATTCATCACTTGAAGATCATACATAGTAAGCACTTTAGATATCTCATTTTAAGAGTTTGTGAGCTAGTGTTAGGAACACTCACAATCTTAAAAATCTTTCTCGGAGAAAACCTTGACCATCAACAAATCTTAAAATAATGGCCATTTGTTCCTTACTAGATATGTCAACCGCTTCATCAACAAGAATACAATACTTAGAATCCCCAACTTCTTCACGTATCTTGTTCCTTACTTTGTTAGCAAGAATACTTAGAATTTCTTTTGGATTTTTGGTGATATACTTAGCATTTCGGAGCATCCTTCACAACTCTATCAACTTCTTCACTCATTCTTGCAAAAGAATTTATAACTTCTTTGAAGTAACCAGCATTCAATGAATCTTCGGATTCATCATGGCCTCTGAAAGGCGCTCCTTGATTAGCTAGTAATCTAACACTTTCAATTGTAGCTTTAAGTCTCAACCGGTTGTCTTCCACATCTTTAGTTGATTTTGAAAGAAAAAGCTGTTTCAATTTGTTTGGTTGGGTTCATCAAATTATCCCACTTTTGCATAGCCACATTGTGGGGGACTGGATGCATCCAACATGTCTTACAAATACATTATCACGAAGACAACTAACTCTCTTCCAACTTTTAAACCCAACTCTAGCGAGCGATTGTATGAGGAGAATCTTGCGTATCAAATAAGAAACAAGGAAGCAATATGCCTTATCAAGATCAATCGAATACTCAAGCCATGGATAATCTTTGAACCAAGAAGCCTTAAATCTCGTTGTTGATCACCATGTTGGCTCAAAGGATATGATATCTTAGGTTGACATGGACCAAGAGAAACATAGGTTCTTCTAACATGGTCTTGTTCATTCACCGGATATTTCCATATAGCACATCTCTTTCCGGGATCCCTTTCAAAAGCATTGAGATAATCGGGTGACTCTGTTTGGTTCAACTTTAATGAAGGCACCAATGGCACTGATTGGACATTAATAACAGCCGGAACCGGAGGAGAAGATATCGATGGTTCAGAAACAACATTTGAACTTAAACTTTCAACATTAGCCTTTGAAAACCATGTATCAATAAATTTTTCTTTCTTTGATTGCGGTTTCTCACTCGTCATTTTAGATTAATTTAACACCTGTGAAATTAAGCAAATTGGGCAAATGTTTCCAACACAAGGAAAAAACAATCACCAAAATCTTAAAAGCAATTTAAGCAAAGCAAGTATACACTTAGGTAAAAAAACGCAGCCAAATTGCCAAAATCAAAAATAAAAAATTGAAAAACGCAGCAAAAATTGCAAAATCAAAAATATTACCTGAAATGGAAGCAACGGAGCCGGACTGCCGGAGGGCGGCCCAGGCGAGAGAGTGCGAGTGCGAGAGCACTAGAGCGACCGAGCGGAGAGCTCGCAGGGACGAGAGGAATGAGGATTAGAGGAGAGGAACTGAGGAGTGAGGAGTGAGGAAGCAAATTCTTCTAATCTTCGACTTCTTGAGTGTGGTGTGGTTGAGCAGCAGCCATGGCTGGAAGCCTGGAACTGGAATCGATGGATTGGAGTCTTTGGAGAGCCTGGAGAAATTTGGAGGTCGAAGAAAAAGCGAGCAGTGCAAAGACAAAGGAAAGGTTAAGGGCTTTATTCTTTTACCATAAAATAAATAAATTATAAATTATTTGTGTAAAATAATAAAAGATGGTTAATATATAAATTTTTTTTTTTTTAGGGGGCTTGTGAAATGTTGGGGGGGCTTGAGACCACCCCTCCTGGGTGGGTCCATACTTTCAAACAATGCCAAGTTGTTTCCTTTCTCTCATTGCATATTTTACACACTCCATTTCCAATGCCTCGAGCTGTCAAACCGCTTCAGTTAATAACGCATTTGATATATCCGAACCGGTATGGGGCCCTGTTCATCTAGCTTGGGCCTATTATCATGGCCCAATAACGAAGATATGGGGCCTCTTTCCCCTCTATCCGCACTCATAAGCCGGATCCTACCCGCCGTTCGTAAGCCGGGTCCTATCCGCATGTGAGAAGCGAGATCACGTCCATTTGGTCATAAGTCAGACTCCTCCTCTCCGTGTGATTTCTACCCATATGGTCAAGCTGATTTCAAGACAAGGCATTTACGAGTCCGCTATTCGCTGCCCGCCATACTTATCACTCCAGCTGGCTAACTCTGACAGCTGGCTAGGTCACTTGTATTGCGTGCATAATTATCTTTAATTACGTATTCTTAATTGTTTTGTCATGAACAGTAAACCGACATAGTCTTAGCCTATATAGATAGGATCACAATGTAATAGAAAGCATCCAAGAATTAATACACACAGTCTACTCTGTCAATTTGTCGACTCATTAACGTGTTCTTCCTTAGCGTTATTCCGACTGTATTGTTCTTGTTCACTGCCATACTCTCCCCGGAGAAATCACGTATATAAAGCCTTATATCCTCAAGATAAGCACTGTTACCACAAACCTGATATTCTACGCAATTCAGCATTATGAATGAGTTTCCAAACAAAGTGTGTGATGCGAGGTTTAACATTAAGATTCGAGTTTATTCCAAAAGTTTATCGAAGAAGTAGGCGAGGTAGCTATGTTACCTTCGGTTTCAAGAGACTTTCGATCAAAAGCAAGGCGGTATCCAGAGCGGACAATATATATCCCATTGTTGGAGTGGTGCCAAATGAGCTTATAATCTGAGTGACTTGGAGATACAGGGATCGATAGAATTTTTTCAGCTTCAAAAGGATTGAAAGAGCTTCGGATGATATTCATCTTCCATGTTCCATTTTGTATTCTTTTCCTGCATGTTTTCCAATATGTCCCAGCTTCATATACGTAATGAAAATAAGTTATTTTCTTCTTCACCTTAAAAGCCATTTTACATAATGTTTTTTATTATTCTAACAATTATTTTCTTTTACTCTATTTTGCTCTCTATACATACCATCTATTAGGATCAAGCGCTTACCGTGGCACTAAAATCAGTTGGTGTTAGTAAAGACGGTATTATATAGCCTTATATCACTTTTAACACGCCCCTCAAGTGTGGTCCTATAACAAGTTGGCCCACAAAGGCATATAAAGGGCACACAAGGCCAACAAAGAGGCCCAACACTAACACGTCCCCTCAAGTGTGGGTCTATAACAAGTTGGCCCACAAAGGCATACAAAAGGCACACAAGACCAATAAAGAGGCCCAACGCTTATACGATATGTACAATATAACTTGGGAAACAATGTTGGTAGCAAGGATTGATTCCATGACCTCCCGCTCGATACCATATTAGTTACAAGCGCTTATGGTTGTCTTAAAATCAATTAGTGTTAGTAAAGACGCTACTATATTTCCTTATACCACTTTTAACACCATCAACTTAAAAAAATGGTCTTAACCCAACTCAAAGGGCCTCTAATGTTACGCTCATAAAGTTTTGTGGATGATATAAATCGAGAGTTATATACACATTTTAAGTGGAGGATATAAATCGATGATTATGCCATAGTGATCTAGTGTGCAAGGAACTACATGCACATCTTTTTTTTTTTTTTTTTTTTTTTTTTGCTGAGAAACATCAATCCAGAACATCGAATTCTTATATCACAGCTCAAAAACAAATTTATCACTACAACATCCCGTTTTTTTAATCACTGAACTATACAAAAACCACCAACTTTTGATTGAGCAATTAGGTAAGAAGGTGATGTCCTAGTTCTGTCACCAAACCTCCATTATTTCTTACTATTATACATAAACATATATTGTAATCAACCATGAAAAATCATGCTCAAGAAATCTACAAAATGAGGATTTTTTTTTTTTAAAAATTTGGTACACCAATATTTTCAGTTTCTTTGAGTACTATTAATGAGGGTAGCTAGAGGGGTGTTGGCAAAGGTGCTGGTGGTAACATAAATGCTTCTCTTTTGCTGAGTTAAAAACAGACATCACAATTGTCAATGTGATGATGACCTATAGTGAAATATCACCAAAATAATTGTCTCTTTAATGCACAAATATGTTTTGAATAAAAACTAACAAGAGACAAAACTGTATTGTTTATCCCATTCTTCCTGAGCCAGATTTTCAATATACATACATATATATATATATATATATATATATATATATATATATATATATATATATATACTAGGAAAATAAACAATCATCTTTCGCATTTGGCGTTAATCGGTTTGTATTTAATTAACTCTGATACATTACGATGACATGTCCGGCACGTGTCGGCTGATGAAATGAATATCCGACACATCTTCGACACCTCCCGACATCGTATGGATAGTTTTTGACACTACTGATTTTTTTTTTCAATTTCTACTTAAATCTATTTTAACCGAAAAAATGAAGCTATCTTCGACATTATCTGCAACAACACGTGTTCTATCAAAAACACGACACGACACACTCCGATACACCCCGGTGCCATATCCAACAAGTGTCGGTTGATGAAATGAATATTAATTAAAATCTAACACACTGTCAATACTCCACGACACTACTGAACCATTTTTTGTATTCTTAGATTTATGCTAATTTTAACGGTCATGGTAAAATACATAATTCGAATTTCCATAGAAATTAAATCAACAATACACTATAATGAGTTTAACAATATTTGTGGTGAAATAATTTTTTTGAATATTTAATATTTGATATAAACGATATGTTTTTTAAAAAAAAAAAAATTCATTTCAAGAATTTTAATATTTCATGTAATCGTCAAACAAAATATTTTTAAGCATGATATAAAGATCGCAGTAAATACGTGTCGTGGCCTTATATTTTGAAAATAGTCATCTCGCCGTGTACAAACAATATGATTTTTTATGAAATGAATTTATTTTAAGAAATTTATAAGATTTCATGTAAACGTCAATACAATTTTTTTGGTATGATACAAAGATCGTTTTGACAACAAGTCGTGACCTTATATTTTGAAAATAGTTATACCTTTACTACATATATTCGCAAATTAAAATGTGATACAATTGAGTCCTCCAAAATGAAACAATTTAACTAAAACCCTTCTTTTTAAAAAAAATAAAATAAAATAAAATTCTAGACTGGCCATGAACAGTAAAAAAAAAAAAATTGGACTGGACCATAAACAGTAAAAAAAAAAAAAAAAGGACCAATGAAAAAAAAAAACAAGTGTCAACATGGGTTGAACACTTGTTTTCTTATTAATATAGATGGATATACACACATCAATCACATTAGGAAAGTGAAACAAACATCAATCAACATATAAAGTTAAGACATAATATATATTTTTAGCTATTGAAATAATATATAGATTGTGTAATTTTTGTAAATAATTTTAGGCAAAGTTAGGACGATGAATCTAAGTAGTTACTGAACTCATTATTACTTAGATAACGCCGCCAGGCCCGAGTTCTCGGTGTTACAGGTGATGACTTATGGCTCAAGTAGCATCGTTAGGCTCGAGTTACGGGCATTCATTTGCTAGGCCTCATGTAATGCCGCTAGGCCGGAGTTTGGGGCGTTACAAGTGATAATATATGTTGAAGTAACATCGTTAGACCTAGGGGTGTACATAGTCCAGTCCGGTCGGTTTTTTACGATTTTCTGAACTGAACTGTAGTTACGGTTTTGATATTTTCTGAACTGAACTGAATTGGTCATTTTTTTGAATTGGACTGAACCAATACAGTCCGGTTCGGTTTAGTTTCGGTTTTCAGACTGTATTTTATTTACCATAAAATTTTGATTTTTTTCTTCTAAAAATGAGACTGTAACGCAAATTTCGTGTTAATCCCTGAAAATAAACAAAGGAAACACAAAATTGTAACAAATCGAATTTTATTAATTTATAAAATAAAAAGCGGTTACAATCTCTTGAATCCTTTGATTCTCCTCTTTAATTGTTTACAATTATTGGACTCCCCGGATTTAGCGGAAGATCTTGAATTTGGTGATTTCTCCGGATATGGCGGAAGAAATGGACCTTGGTTGATTCCTCCCAGTATGGCGGAAGATTTGAATTTGTGGTTGTACTCTCCCGGATATGGCGGAAGATCTTGACTTTGTGGTTGATTCCTCCCGAATATGGCGGAAGAATGTTTGATTTGGGTAGAGATTTGAGGCAATGCTTTGACTCACCTTCGCCTCCCGATTAGGTTGGAAGATCTCGAAAATTTGGTTGAAGAACTCCGGATTTCTTGGTGGATGATCTTCAAGTGATGTTGAAGAACGCGGATTTGATGGAGAATCCTCAAAGATTGAAGAACACTTGAATGCTCCTTGTGCTCCCTAGATCCCTCCTTCTTGGTGCTTGAATGCTTGAATGGAGTGCTTGATGCTTCCTCTCCAATCTTGAATCCTTGTGTACTTCCGTCTTCTATGTTAATGCTCTGTGTTTCATGTCGTATGCGCCAATGACCAAGGTCTCTCTTATTTATAGTGCTAGATGAGTGCCTTGGAAGTAATTCGCATTTAATGCTTTCACACTCATTTAATGTGTTCACACTCTGTTTGATTCCCATAATATCCGCATTTAATGCGTCTGGACTCTCTTGATTGGCTCACAGCAATTTGTACACAATCTCGTGATTTATTATAAATCAATAAAATCTCCTAATTAATTGATTTTAAGAGATTTTTATGATTTATTGATTTTTATATTATCTACCAATATTTAATGTTGGAAATAATATAAAATACCTATATTTTATGGCATGTGTAGTATGTGATAAATATAATATGTCACATATATATTTCATATATCTACATAGCCATTTAATTATACATAATTAAATCTCTAAATTTATAAGAGATTTTAATTAATCATTTATTTATTTATATCATTTCCTATCATTTTGTATATAGAAATAATATAAAATAAATTTAATTTTGAGACAATGCAAAGATGCGTGACATATATATTATGTCACACAAAATATTTATATCTACAAATGCCCTCGAGAATTGTTGTTGTTCGGTAAAATTTTGCCGTAACGATTTGAGTCTCGACTTTATAACCGTTTTTTTTCTTTTTCTTTTTTTTCTTTCTTTTTTATATATTTTTTTCAATAATAGGGCAGCACACTTTTTCCATTATATATATATATATATATATATATATATATATATATATATATATATATATATATATATATATATATATATATTTTTTTTTTTTTTCTTCTTCACGTGGACAAACTAAAAGAAAAGAAACCAACCTTTTCTCTTTTAAGTCGGCTGCGCCTTTTTTTTTTTTTTTTTTGTTAAACCAATCACAATTGGGCAAATTTTGTCCCACATTGCTAAGAAGAGACTTGATTCTTTTCATCTTCTCCTATATAAAGGAACATTCACCTCTCTTTCAATCACACCAATTCTTCTTCAACCCAAAGGAGTCAAGGAAACTTAGAGTTTGTGCATTCCTCTTCTTTAGTTGGCTAATCGGCCATGTCATTCTTGATTGGAAGTCGATTGACTTTCGTCTTTCTCGTCAATGATTGACTAAAAGTCAAATATATATATATATATATATATATATATTTTTTTTGGTTTAATTATTTTTCCTTGCATTGCAGGGTAACTGGAGGCCGTTTCGTGGGCGTGAGTGGGATACAAGCAGCTGGTTGAGAGCGCGAGTGGGGTACTTTGTGACACCACCCTGCGTTGAAGATCCAGAGAGATTCAGCCGGTCGAGGACGTGAGTGGGGTAGTTGGTTGCTCCACCCTGCGTAGCACACCCAGGCAGTCAGAGACGCGAGTGGGGTACTTAGTGACGGGTACTTAGTGACACCACCCTGCGTTGAAGATCCAGAGAGATTCAGCCGGTTGAGGACGCGAGTGGGGTAGTTGGTTGCTCCACCCTGCGTAGCACACCCAGTCAGTCAGAGACGCGAGTGGGGTACTTAGTGACACCACCCTGCGTTGAAGATCCAGAGAGATTCAGTCGGTCGAGGACGCGAGTGGGGTAGTTGGTTGCTCCACCCTGCGTAGCACACCCAGCGATCAGAGACGCGAGTGGGGTACTTAGTGACACCACCCGTGTGAGCACATCCGAGACGCGAGGTTCAAGACGCGAGTGGGGTAGTTAGTGACACCACCCTGCAGAATGATCCGATCATCCGGCTAGTCAGGACGCGAGTGAGGTACTTTGTGACACCACCTGCGTTGAAGATCCAGACATATCGAGATGGCAATATTCGAGGAGATTACGCGAGACGAGAGAGATATCTCGTTGTGCTTCATCATGCTCATGCCGCTATAGAGACTGGGATCAAGCTCCGGATATGTCCTTCTATCGCATTTGATGTTCCGCCTTCCCACGATATCACAGCATCGCCGCTTTCTACCGAGCATAGACTTTCACGGGGTGAATCAGTCCACAAGTTGATTTCTTCTATACACACTCAGAGCCCTTGCCAACACACCTTTGTGACTCTTGGGCGACGCATCATCAATGGGGAGGTACAGTGGGGTCCTCAACATACGACACAAGGAGCATTTGGATATGTTGAACGTTACTGGGAGTGGCTTGAGGATGTTCTTTCCCGCAGTGGTGAGGCGCTTAAGAAGAGTCTCATGTTTGACGCTTTATATGCATCCTTGTTCACCTACACTCGGAATAAGAACGTTGTTCGTTCCTTCTGCGAAGCTTGGTGCCCGGAGACCAACACTTTGCATACACGATCTTTGGGAAGTGTCCATCTCATTGATGGACTTGTGGAAGATTGGTGGTCTCCTATCGGAGGTTGTTATGAGGAGATCATCCCAAACTTACGAGAGCTAACAGGACCCAATGCTCGTCCTTTGAGGACTCTCCCAAGAGTTGTCAATACTTGTTTGCAGCCTTTTCTCCGTTGCTTGGGTGGCGAGTATGACATCTACAACCCCAACTTCCCGTTGTTGCATGGATTAATTTCGGTGTCGCTTTGCTTTGAAGCATCCCAAGCCTACTACGACGTCAAAGAAAAGGAGTGAACCGGCCAAGTAAGACATATAAGTCATTCCGGACAAGCCACGACCAAGGTCACCCCAAGATGAAACTCCCTTTCTCGAGCTTGGAGTAGACGAGGAGATAAAAGACGAGACCTATTTGGCGGCTCTTGTTGCATGTTGGCTATGTTTGTTTGTCCTTCCGACCAGTGGCTCCTTCATCAGACCTTCCACATTCAAAATGGCGAGCCTGATTGCTTCTGGAATGAGGTTATCCCTTGCTGCCCCCATGCTGGTTAATGTATACCGAGGTTTAGGTGAGATTGTTCATTCGCCGACCCCGGAACGAGCAGATGGTTTTCTTCCATGGCATTATGTGTTCGGATGGATGGCCCGATATTTTGACACTCACCATAGAGTGTCGTCTCGTTTGGAAGGTCCTTTTATGACCCATTACTCAGGAGAAGGAGGATCGAAGGCTTTTGATGACTATGCCGCTAGGGAGCTCATCCATAGAGGTCGTGACATTGATTGGAGCGCGACTGCCGCTAGTAGGAGCCACACGGAGATCAAAGAGAATGATGGGAAACTATATCTCCGAGAGAAGACATTTTTTCTTGCTGCCCGCTCGAGCTTTATGGTTTTGCATCGGAATGGTGCGTGTTGGGTTGAGCCATACAGTCCTTGTAGGTTTGCACGTCAATTTGGGTTTTACCAGACCATTCCAAAGGAACTTGCGGCTGACCTTCGATCCACCCACATACAGTCAGCTAGCATTCGTGGAGAAAATTCATCGATCTTGAGTTGTTCCAAGCTAGCATTTCCATCCCGCTGGCGAAACGAACAGACCATGTTTCTTCCGATTTTCGAGCGTGGTGGTGAAAGTGCATGGTACATATTTGATTGATGGAAGGGCTTCGTTCTTGGAGACGACGGCAAGAAAGAAGAGAGCCGTTCCTCAAGCTAAAGAAAATCCAACCAAGCCTTCTCGTCCTTTGAAAGCATCTCCCCATGCGGCTCCCCGTCTTGCCCCAAGGTAGTTACAAAAGTCGAGAGAGGCGTGTACTACATCGAGAGATAAAAGGCGCCATGACATCGCCTTGGGCACTAGCGGGAGTTCTTCACATAGTGATAGGAACTGAAGCGCTGTAGAAGAAGGGGACCAACCAGAAAAAATTCGAACGGCATGTAATCCCTTCTTGAAGCTCATTCGTTTCATTATTATTACTCTATTTTACTTTGTATCCTCGTTTTGCGCTTGGTCAACCCGGATGCTCACCCGGATGATGGAGCAGAGCGCGGCGAGAATTCTACCAATGGTCTGCATTGCTTTCGCCTTGGCACTTCAGGAGACTAGGAAGAATCCTTACTTTCCGTGACGGATGGAGAAAATGAAGTCTCGCCGCCGACTCCTCTACCCCTTCAAGGACTTCGCCCGAGGAACTTGACAATAGCGTGGAGAACGGCGTGCTATGACTCCGCCATCGAACCACTCATCTGCTAAGGTTACATCGAGCAAAGAGGCTCTTAAAGGTGCACGGCCCGGCGACACCTCTTGCTCATCCGCATCTATTGCCCGTGGAAGTTTGAGAATTTAACTCCGGACGTATCATCGATGATTGCTATCAACATCGACCAACATGCTCTGGACTAGACTCAAAACCAAGATCTCCAATTGTCTTCAGAGGAATTGGCCTCAAAAAAGGATGATGTTTACAAGATATTTGACGAGATGAACGCGCCATAGTAGGACGGACATTTTCGGTTTGAAACTCTCTTAGGTGCCTTCTTTGAAAACGATCGCATCACGGTGCGGCTCGAGAAGGACATTGCGGGAGGCTCACCATATCTTTGTATGAAGCAAAGCATTCTATCCTTTCAAAACAACTTGATGAATTTAAGGCATCCGAGGCAAATCATCCGAAAGGATCGAATCATCGAAGTCAAGTCTCGCAGAGCTCGTGTCCGAAGGAAGAATTTGGAGAAGAAAGTTGAGGCATTGAAGAAAGAAGAAGTCGAAGTGTCCTTGTTACTTGCGAGCCGTGAAGAGGAGTGGAAAAGTATGACAATTCGTGCATCCGAATTGCACAATGGCCTAAATGAGCTCGAGAGTGCACCTCGGTTGCAACCTGGGGGAACATGAAGCTTTTAGAAGATGACAGAGTCGCTTGAGCTTGCCCGCCAAGAGTTGTTGGACTATAATCTTGTTTAGTTAATTAGTTGTTCCTTCCCTCGAAAACATTTCTTTTCTTCCGTTCTTTCTGCTTGCTTTTTGTCTTGAGATGTAATAAAATTTTAATTGATATGAATCAAATAAAACTCTATTATTCCCTTAACGTCTTGCGACTTGTTTCTTTCTTTTCCTTGTATGACCCCTTTTGTATGATGAATCTCCATACTTTTTGTATGATATGACTGAACTCGGAGTTCACTTTTTTTTCCTCTTTATGTTTATGAATGGATTTTTTTTTTTTTGGGTACGACTGAACTTGAAGTAACTTCCCAAGCTGCCTACGTATCCCAGAGAATGCTCTAGGAATCAAGTTAAACGTAGTTCATATTATTTTTTACCCCCTTTTTTTTTAGGACAGGATTATCACAGTTTAGGCTCGTGCTGAGGAGCATTTCTAGAGTTATGCATAGAATTTCTTGAGAAATTTACTGTTGATTGGGCCAAGCTTGACACCATCTTCATCCACCAACTTGTAGGCACCATTGGTGTAGACCTCATGAACAATATAAGGACCGGCCCCACTTTGATGTAAACTTGTTTTTGGACTTGTGTGTCATGATGATAGGTCTTCTCACCGCAAGCAATTGTATCACCGACTTGGAAGGATCTTGGGCGGATTTTTTTGTTGAATGCCTTTGACAACCGGGCTTGGTAGCATTCAAGATTTTGCTGAGCCTGAAGCCGTTTCTCGTCCAATGCTTCCAACTCTTCAAGGCGAAGGCGGGCATTTTCTTCGTCAGTTAAGCCTTCTTGGATAGCGATCCTCAGTGAGGGTATTTGCCGCTCAAGAGGTAGCACGGCTTCTACACCGCATACAGCGAATATGGAGTGGCTTGAGTCGGAGTCCAAAGGTTGTGCGATAGGCCCACAAAGCTTCACCCATTCGCTCATGCCGCTCTTTCTTGTGTCTTGCCACGACCTTCTTCAACAAGTTGCATAACGCCTTATTGAAAGCTTCGCAAGTCCGTTGGCGGCGCGATTGTACATGGACGACTTGTGCCGCTTGAAGTTGAATCGCTCACACAACTTATCCATCGACCCGCCTAACCTATCCTCGAGAACGGTGCCGAAATCGATGCAGACATTTCCCGGGTTAAACGATTCTAACCGGCAGTGTACCGGGTTACTGTAGTGCTAGTATGGTGAGTCAGAGTATCGTATCCACAGGGAACTTGGTAATTCTTCTAAGTGTGGTTAAACACCAAAGAGTCAATTATTAACTCGATCTAAACCGCAATTTTATAACACGTATAACTCCTATTCTAGTCAACACAAAATAAATAATAAAATTAAAAACTATACTAACACGGTATATATAAATACATAAATATATATAGATCTGCATAAACCGCAATTTATATATATAGATATAAGTATATATAGATACTAAAATATTAAACAGATAATTTTAGAGAACTGGCCAAAACTTATATAATTGGTTTATACGATCTTTTCGATTAAATGAAATGTGTTCGATCTCTCCTTTTATTTTAGGTCCAATTGAGTAAATGAAACGGTGCACTCTCGAGGTAAACAATTCCTCCTCACATGAGCATATGAAATTGTCATATGTCCATTTCATCACCCAAGGTCCACAATCATTTACGGTTTTTCGAACAGTCCCCGAGTACAAATCTACCTTTAGATAAAAGGAGTCATTCCGTTTCATCAAACGGTCAATTTTATTTAAAAGGCTCCGGTTGTCAAAGCCGGACGATTCAACTTTCCGGTTTAAGTTTCAATTAACTGATGATTTAACATTATTACGATCTCGAGTACAAATTATAATAAGATTCATTTCTCCCAAAACAAATCTACCCCCGGGTAGGAATCGGATTCCGTTATCACGTTATTCACACGACCAATTTTACCCTCCGGTTTTTCTATTTTTTATCTCATATCCTGACTACGAGGCGTCAATTCATAATTAGATTATGAATTCCTTAGATCGATTAAATACGTCAATACGAATACGATCAAAATAGAAAAAGATTCAATTAACTCAATTTTAATCATTTTAACTTAACAACATTTCTTTAACGAAAAGATCGAAATAAAACCGATTACATAGTTTTGGCCAGTATTATATTTAGCCTAAAAACATTATAACAACGAAAAAGATGAAAACAAACATAAATACTTAAGAAAAGTTACCCGAATACTGGCGGTTGATTCGTAAATCGTATTTTCCGGACATTACAACTTCTTCAAAGAAACCGACTTCCGAGATTTTCCCGAGCATTATAACGATACTAAAACTATATTATTACGGCGTAAGGCCTTATTTACAACTACAACTAAAAAATTAAAAGAAAAGAGAAAAGAGGAGAATATATATATAATATGGTGTATATATATTTTGGTTCCCCCCTCGTCTGTTGAAATGAGCTCCTTTATATAGACAAAGGTCTCAAGGCCGGACCGGTCCGGGATCAAGCCGGATCGGTCCGGACTAATGATTACATCCACTAACTTGATCTCTTCAAAGATGTGCGTAGATTATATATATTTTTATATATAATTATTAAACTTCTAAAATTCATATCTCGAGTTCGGACCTCCAAAATTGCAAACGAAATGCCAAAATTAAGGTCGAGAAACTCTACAACTTTCATGAAGGACTCTTCTTGAGATAACGCCTTCTTGATAACCTCGTGTTCCTCGAAGCTATTTCGGATTTTTCTTAACCCAAATCGATTAGCCACTTGATCACTGTTTAAGTTGTAGACCTCCAATCTTCATAATTTAAATTGCATTGGAAAGTCTGTCGGAAAAATCTACAACTTTCGTGAAGAACACTTTTCTCGAAAATGTCGTTTTGATGAGCCATTCGTTTGTCGAAGACATTTCTCGATTACCACTTAACCAGATTGGTTGGCCACTTAACCACTTAAGCTTTTCAATTGACCATTTAAGCTCGTGGCACTCTAAATCATTCCAGAGATATGATTGTACTTCAATATGTCGATTCTCGGGTCTCGGTTTATAAATCGCAATAAAATACCACAAATACCCACGTGAATCGACACGACACTCCGATTTACTAAAATCGGTACAAAATTACAACTTTTACTATTTTTAATACTAACTACTCTAAATTATAAAGATTAACATTTCATACTATTTATATCATAATTTCATATATTTTATATAGAATTCGTTGATAAAACATAATAATATAACGTATATTTAATCATATAAAAATAATACATCATCCACAAGCTATTCACGAACGGTTTCCCATTATCCGTGATGATGTAGCGTGGAACTCCATAGCGATAGATGATGTTTACTCGAATGAAGCGGACTACATCCTCTTTCTTTACCTGGCTTAGTGCAATGACCTCAAACCCATTTTGAGAAGTAATCGGTGGTCGCCAAGATGTAGAGATGTTGGCCTGATGACTTCGGCGGACCAACCACATCCATTCCCCAAGCATCAGCGGTCATGCCGCTACGCTTGGATGCAACGGCTCGGAGGTTGATGAATAAAGTTAGCATGGAATTGGCATGCTTCACATTTTCGGCGTAATTCATGCAATCTTTTACCATGGTTGGCCAATAATATCCCATCCTTTTGATGCGGAAGTGGAGCTTTGGACCAGATTGATTGATGGGCGCCGCAAATCCCGGAGTGAGCCTCTTCTATAGCGTGAAGAGCTTCATCCTCTCCTAGGCAACGAAGAAAGACTCCTTCAAAAGAGCGGTGATACAAGGTATCGTTGTGGAGGAAGAAGCGTGGAGCCCGGACGCCTTATGTCGACTTTCTTCTTTACGATCGTCAGGAGTCTCCGTGTTTTAAGTACTCCACTAATTGATGGCGCCAATCTTCTTGATCTATCTCATAAACACACACAAAGATGACTATCATTATCATCTTCCTCCTCTTCTTCAAAGTATGGAGGAACCACCCATTGCTCGCAGACGGGACTTGCATCTTCTCATCACCGATTGCTAGTGTGTCGCTAAATTTGCTAGAGCATCCGCTGCTTTATTTTCTTTCTCGACATGCTCAATTGTGACGTCTCCAAGGTAAGCAATGATTTTCCTTGCATAATTGCAATATGGGATTAACTCTGGCTTTTTTACATCGTGAGACCCTTCAAGGTGGTTGATGATCAATCGAGAGTCTCCATATATGTTGAGTCTCAGATTGCTTCATATCCATCGCCATCTCAAGCCCTAAGATCAAGGCTTGGTATTCTCGCCACATTGTTGGAGCAACATTCCACCAATTTGAAAGAGTACGGCAAGACTTCTTGTTCGATAAAACTTGTTTTAAATTTATTTTACCGAACACCCCAAGTATAAGGATCATAGTATGTGGTGTTACCGAGTAAATCTAAGGGAATCAAATGATAGTTTGTCGATTAAGATATAACTCCTAAGTCAATTATGTCACGAATCTAAGAACTAAAACAGAAAATGTAAATAAAAACAAGCAGTAAAATAAGAAAATAAAGAAGATGGACGAAGCGTGCTATTATCATGGACGAGCGCCCGACTATGAACAAAGAATGAGAAAGTGCGTAAAACTAGGGTTTGTAAAACTAGAACTTAAAACTAACGTTGAAGCAAACGATTTTTGTATCAAATTATAAAGGGAGACAAGAGAACACCTAGAATCTATCACTCAACAATCAAACAACCGCTTTATGATTCGAATACGATTTTATTGGTATGATCAATCACGAAACCGACTAAATTCCTTTAGATCAATTTCTAGGGTTTGTTTACTTTTCCAAGAAAACAAATAACATTCATCACAAGATCAACAATTCGTTCCCAAATTGTAATACCCAACTAACGATATATGATTCCTCAAAATAACAAAGAATCGATCGATTGAATTAAACCTATTGTTGAATCATATTTCCATAAAAATTCAAACAACATAGAAGTTCATTGACATTCCTATCTAATGAAACTCGCAACAATTAAATCAGATTCAAACGATAAATAAAACAGCAGTATTCAAAATCATAACTAAAGATAAACTAACAAATCATGGTTGTGATGACGTTGATGTGATATCCTCCGGTTGTTCCATCATCGCTATGCGCTTAGCCAACAATCATGTTGTTAGACATAATCATTGGGATGGAAGAATTCATCTTTGACTCTCCTCCTTGAATGATGCGGTCGCTAGGTTTATTATGAGTGAATGATGCGTATGGGATGTCCCCAGTGGTTTAGTACACGCCGCTATTTATAGGATTTTAGGTCGGCTAGTGGTTAAGTCGGGCATCGACGCCCGCCCAAGGTCATGGACGCTGCTCATTTATTTGGACGGAGATTCGAGACGCTGCTCAACTTTACGCCCTGGAGACTCAGATGTAAAATATGACTCGACGCTTCATGGACGCCGATTCACTCCTCGACGCTGCTCGATGCGGATCGGTGGACGCCCGCCCAATATGCCGAGGATCGGATTTCTTCATAGTTATCCATTCTTCTTCAAGCCAATTCCATATTTATCTCTTATAATTGAATTGAGCCTCATTTATCCTCTTTATGCACTCAAATTAAGCATCTACATAATGGATAAAACATGGAAAACATGTAGTCATCCCCAAATAATAATAATTCAATAAATTTAATACATAAAAGCGCCCAAATTACACTTTTGACACTTCTAACCCCATTATTCAAATTCACGCTTTAAACATATAATTTTCTAAAATTACTAAAATACGAAAGATATTGTTCTCTAATAATGCGATAAAACCATAAATTTCACCGAGAACAACTCCCCACACTTAAACCTTTGTTCGTCCCGAGCAAAACAATCAAAACTATAGCTCAACTTTCATGCATCCCACATAGATCTCTAACTCACGTAACAAAAGATACAACAACTATAGCAAACAATACCATCACAGAGATAGATTCAATTGTATGTGTGACAAGCCATTCTCAAATTTAACAAGCCTTTCAAGAAATATCCTCTCAAAAACTTCAATGACTATCCTAGTACTGCATAAAGAATAGCTTCACACTAAGCCTTCCCACGCACTCAGAGGATAATCCCTACAAAGATATCATGCGGTTCTACTGGGTATAAGGTCCATGATAACAAAGACTTCACTCTATTTTTTTTTATTCTTATTCATCATTTTTCAAAATTTTCAAATTCAACGCATATCAGAATAAGCTCTTACCCATCATAGTAGAGTAGGACATTTCGAGATAACCCCCTACCTACTCAAATCATAAGGTAGCTATAAACTGACTGTCGTGAGCTTCTGGTCATCATAGTGGTATAGGACATACGTGGTATACCCTACCTCACTCAAATCATTAACCAGCTTTCGACAAACGTATTTATTATGATTCACTACTTATTCATTTTTTTCCAGACATAAGTTACACCTCACTTATCACATTCAAACTTTATGATATTCACAGCACATGGTCCAACTAAGGTGTCACTATACTGGCCTTCCTAAGATAAATCATCAAAATAATGAAAGGATAAAGTTCAAAAATCTTGGTTCAATAGCAAAGGCTTTCGTGAGTGTAAAAGGAATACTATCCCCATAAAAGTAAAACATGCTATAATTATCTCACTAAGTCACATACTACCATCGTTAGAAAACTACAACTAGCAAGCATTTAGTTGCAATCACATGCTCGAGACTCACAAAAAATTTTAAATTTGACGAAATTTAAAAATTAAAAATTCACTCATATTAAAAATTCACTCATAATTCAAAGATATAGCATGAAAACATACCCAATTTACCCCCCCCCACACTTAAATCACATTATGTCCTCAGAATGTGCAAATAAAAGAAAAAACAAACTTAGCTGGTCGTCGTATGCAAGTTGGCAGAGGTCAGGCCGGAGCATGAATGTACCGCTACAACTTGAATAGATACTCGACATATTGGCACGTGAAACGCTCGAAAGTATCTCGCAACACTCCACATACCATATAATCTCGGGTACAAGGGTATATGAATAAACATAAACGAAACATTCACCAACTCGTAGGAACACAACATCTTACTCAAACAACCAAGGTACTACTCCTACAATCAAAGCAGTAAATAGCTTACTTAAAGAGAAAAGAAACAAAGCTAGGTTGCCTCACAGAAAGCGCGCTCTTTTAAGTCACTAGCTTGACATACTCTTCAAAGTCAACCCGGTCGGGCCACTTTGGCTTAAATGCGACCACCTCATCATCGTAATCGAGTGAAGGACCGAGGTTTTACCACAACCTCCACAAGTGAAATGCCCTACCAAGTTTCTTAACTTGGCTCTCCAGACAAAGACGACTTTCGCCTTTGTCTCAACTTTTCCTACATATGGCACCAAATGGAATGATAGGTTCAGAATCGTGGTAGAAGCTTTTTAAGGGTAAGAATGTCATCATTCAAGCAAAGAATTCGGATGGAATCTCGCCACAATTCAAAGACATCGAGCACGCCAACCAACTTTTGAAAGTATATGACCTCGGTACTTCATAAGGTTGGCCAAAATACTTTTTCAACCTATGACCGCTCACTTTAAAAGGTTGACCGCATACCACTTTCAAGGAAATCGCTCCTCCCGGATGAACTTCGACAATTTCAAAGGGTCGGACCATCTGGACTTAAGCTTGCCAAAGAAACAGATGTAATCTGGGTGTTGTAAAGTAAAGCCATCTCTCCTACTTTGAAATCTCTCGTCCTTTATTTTAGCATCATGGAGCGCTGCTTCTTTCCTTGCTCACCTTGGCATTCTCGTGAGGCCCCGAGTCCGAATTCATCGAGCTCATGCGATTGCAGGTAATCTTTTCTCGCCACAGAGCCGGCTATCGAAGTTTAAGTATTTAATAGCCCAAGAAGCTTTGTGCTCCACTCGACGGGTAGATGGCATGCCTTGCCATAAACCATTTGAAAAGGCGACGTACCCATAGGGGTCTTGAACGCAGACGATAAGCCCAGAAAGCGTCGTCCAACTTCGTGACTCCAATTGGATCTATTAGAATTCACCGTTTTCTCCAAAATCCGCTTTAGACTTCTGTTGCTTACCTCGACTTGGCCACTGGTTTGGGGGTGGTATGGTGTTCCAATTCTATGCTTGACACCATATCTCTCAAGAATTTTATCCAATTGGTGCATTACGTAAATGCGATCCTTCATCACCGATAAGGGCTCAGGACGACTAAATCTAGTAAAGATATTCTTTTGCAAGAATTTCTTTACAACTTTGTGATCATTGGTTTGGGTGGCTATAGCCTCTACCCACTTGGAAACATAGTCAACGCAGACTAGGATATATTTATTACCGCACGATGATGGGAAGGGTCCCATGAAATCGATGCCCCACACGTCGAAGACTTCACATTCCAAGATAGGCCTCAGAGGCATCTCCATCCTATTACTGAGCCTCCCTACTCTTTGACATCTATCACAGCCTTTGCAAAAGGTTTCAGCGTCTTTGAACAGAGTGGGCCAAGAAAATCCGGCTTGAAGGATTTTCGCAAGCGATCTTTGGTGCTCCGTGAAGTGTCCACCAAATAGGACCACTATGACATTGCTCCAAGATATCCAGTTGTTCATGTTCCGAACACACCTTCTAAGCAACCCGTCTTTGCGGACTTTAAACAAATGTGGATCCTCCCATACGAGATACTTCAAGTCACCGAAAAACTTCTTCTTTTCCTCGACACGTCATCTCTTCTAAATGCCCGATCCGCTAAGTAATTGACGTAATCAAAGATACCACGGCCTCACATTCTCTAGTCGCATTAATTGCTCACCGGAAAGTCAATGCCTATTTCCTTAGTGTCTTCGTCACCCTCGTGCACTAAGCGAGATAAGTGATCACTACAACATTTTCGCTACCCTTCTTATCCTTAATTTCAAGGTCGAATTCTGTAGAATCGTAATCCATCTCAAGAACCTTGGTTTAGCATCCTGCTTTTTCCATAAGGTAGCGAACGTTTGCATGATCTGTCCAAACCACAACTCGAGACCCAAGAAGGTAACTTGAAACTTATCCATAGCTAAAACGATCGCTAGAATTCTTTCTCAGTAGTAGTAGTGTAGTTACACCGAGCCGGGTTCAAAGTTCGGCTTGCATAGTAGATTGGTCTCGAACTTCTTATCAATCCTCTCGCTCTAAAATCTGCGCCTATAGCGTAGTTAGAGGCATCGCACATGAGTTCGAAAGGTTTAGTCGAACTGGGCGCGATCAAAATGGGGGCATGGTTAACTTATCCTTTAAGCATTTGAAAGCTTCCTTACACGCATCATCAAAAACGAACTCTACTTCCTCTTTCAAAGAAAGTTGGATAGCGGCTTTGCTATAGTCGAAAAATCTTTAATAAAACGCCGATAGAAGGTTTACATGTCCTGTGAATCCTCGTACCTCCTTAACTGTCTTTGGATATGACATTTTCTCAATGGCCTCTACTTTAGCCCTATCCACCTGAATACCTTCACTGGACAACTTGTGTCCCAAAACAATCCTTCACAACTAGAAAATGGCATTTCTCCCGGTTAAGCACCAAATTTTTCTCAACACATCATTTGGAGTACCATATCTAGATTCTTTAAGATCTCATCAAAGCGCCGCCATAGATCGAGAAGTCATCCATGAAGACCTCCATGCATTGTTCCACTAGTCCATCAAAATGGCTAACATGCACCGTTGAAAAGTCGCGGGTGCATTGCATAGGCCGAATGGCATTCTCGCGGAAGGCAAAAGTACGAGATGGACACGTAAGCGTGGTCTTTCCTGGTCATTAGGATCGATGGCTATCCGGAAGTACCCGAATATCCATCGAAAACAATAATATTTGTGACCACTCGTCTTTCAATTAGTTGGTCAATGAAGGGTAAGGAAATGATCTTTTGCGGTGACTTCGTTCAATCTGCGATAATCAATGCACTTATAACCACCACAAGGCGAAAGCAATTTCCTCCCCTTTTTCATTTTTTTCTCACGGTAATACCCCCTTCTTTGGCACAACTTGAGTAGGGCTAACCCACTCACCGTCGGCGATGGCATAAATAATCCCCATATCAAGCCATTTGATGATCTCCTTTTGACAACCTCCTGCGTATGCGGATTCACCTTCTTTGCTGCGGTTGTCGACCTTTTCGCTCCTTCCTCCGTTCGGATCTTATGCATGCATACATCCGGCCGATCCTCCGATATCGCCCACCGCCATCCGAACGCGAGGATATGTTTCTCCAAAGACTTTGATCAACCGCCTCTTGCTCAGGCTCGAGTTTAGATGAGATGATTAGGGGCAACTTATCGCCGTCTTTAAGAAAGATGTATTTTAGATGCTGTGGAAGCGGTTTCAACTCTAAGTCAGCAGGTGGTTGGTCGATACTCGATTTTAATGGACCACCTCTTTTCTTTTGAGTGAGGACCGGTTGGATCAAGAACACTTCATCTTCCTGGGGTGTTATCCCTAAAGGTATTGAATAACGTCATCAAAAGGATCTCCGTCGCCTTCCGTTTTCTTTGCGATGTGCAATCATCTTCTTAAGCTCTTCTTCTTCAAGTTCATCGGCAAGTCGCTCCCAATCATCCAACTCCCAATGGGTAGCTTCTTCCGTAACTCGATTTCATCCCAACTTCCCATTAAAACTTCCTCTTTCGCAAGGTTAAAGTCCACTGATTGAGCTCCTTCAGATCACTACCGCTCATTCCCCGAATGTCCCAAATTTTCTGCTCACTTATAGGCTCAAGATGCGCAAGTTGTTGAGAAATTTCTACAAGATGACTCTGACTCTTGAACAGCTTGTTTTCCTCTTCTTCGTGATTTATGACATCCAGGGCTTACGTCTCATGAGCTCTTCATCGTGGTCGATTCATCCCCATAAATTGCCTCAATGAATGAAATTCCCTGAATTGGGGATTCTTGTAACTTTTACCTTGCTCGATGGAAATGGAAGTGTCTCCTATTCTCAAGGTAATTTGGCCGATGTGGAAGTCAATGGTGGCGTTAGGTGTCCAAGAAAGGCCGCCTAGGATCGGGGCATTTCCTTGTCGATTGGTAGTCCAATATAACCTAATCGGTTGGAAACACCAATTGTTTAACATGGGTAAGGACATTGTTAACGCAACGGCCGCTAAACGGCTAGATTTGTCCACCAATCAAGAGAGACGGGCCGCTCCCTTAGCCTTTTGTCCAACCCGAGACTTTTGCAGATGTTCAAAGGCATCACATTAACAGAGGCACCAGAGTCGCATAAGACATTGTGGAACGTGCGGCCTTCGATCATGCAAGAGATTGAAGGTCGTCCGGGGTCACCACGCTTTATTGCAATGCTCGAGAAATTGCCGAGCATTCTTCGCTTAGCACTTCATCCGCTATTCCTTTCGCCTTCTTCTTACTTCCACAGCGTCCTTAAGAAACTTGGAGCATTTAGGCATCTCAGTTAACACTTCGGCAAGAGGCATAGTCACCAT
Organism: Gentiana macrophylla; assembly: GCA_026214975.1. Classification (NCBI taxonomy): domain Eukaryota; kingdom Viridiplantae; phylum Streptophyta; class Magnoliopsida; order Gentianales; family Gentianaceae; genus Gentiana; species Gentiana macrophylla. The sequence continues at coordinate 126,140,706 of CM047806.1, forward strand.
GGTTTCTCTAAGCAGCTTCCTCACTCCATCGTAAGTTTTATCGAGTTCAAAGTATTCTCATTTTTTCTTTCTTTGGATAAGGAAGGGTTTTCGGATGATTGATTGGAATTTGATTTTTAATGGCTTCATCCTCCTTATCCTTCCATCGACAAACTTTTCACTTTCTTTTAGTCGTGGGTTCGGCCATCCGACTATTCTTTTCAACATCCTCATCACTTCCTCCCGAAGAATCGTTATCATTCGGCTCTCGCCACCGCCGCTTTCTTCGGTATTTGTTCTGCCGCTTATCCCCTCTCGAACTCATGGCGCCGGGAGGGGCTACTCGCTTCCCGGCGACCTTTCGGGTCCAACTTTCTTTCCGCTTCTTTAAGTGTAATCGCATTCAACTCCTCCTCTTGCCCATAATTCCTTTCATGTGTGATGGCATTACTGTGCACTTACTTCTGCCTTAGGATTCTTGTCTGTGTAACTCGGCAGTCTTCCTTGGGGCCTGCTTGCTTGTTGATCAGCCATCTGGCCAATCTGTCTCTCTATCGCCTTTTGACCGGTGGCTAGTGCTTGCACCATATCTACTAGCTCATCGAATTTCTTTTGAGAGATAGAGGTGGGCTGTGGATTTTGCGTTGAGCCCAATTGCCTTGGGGCTTTTGATTGTTGGAGTTGAAGGATGGTTGGAATTGGATGCGCAGTGGCGATATAATAATCAAGCTTTTCATGGATTTTAAAAGTTACGGTTTGGATTATAGCTTGATTGACCGTAATTTTGATTACGAAAAGTTTGATTCGTTGCCTATCGCATTTACTTCATCTCCGTTCTCATTGCTCGCTGCGTTCGTAAGACTCATATCCGCCGATCCCTTTGTTGATCGTGATTTGTAAATTAGCCATCTGTTGGTTTATCATTTCCACTTGAGCAACCAACTTCAGGTCACAGGATCGCTTGCAAATGATTTCCTCTTATCTTCCTCAACATGGGTCTTTCTAGAGGTTGACCACATGTTGTTCTTGGCAATTGTTTCGGCTACCCTATAGGCAAAGATCATCTCCTCCGCCCTAAAAGATCCATGAGCCGTGGAATCTAGATAATCTCTATTTGGTTGAGTAACACCCCGATAGAATAATTCTAAGCTCATGTCGAGTGTATCCATGGTTAGGGCATTTCCTCATTAACAAATTCAACCTTTCCCAGGCCTTTCCTACACTTTCTCCTTCTAATTGCTCAAAATTAGCTATATCACGTTTAAGGCCCATTATCGTTCGAGTGAAACGAATTTCAGAGCGAAGGCTCTTTTAACATCGGCCAGGTATGGAGAGAGTGATGGGGTAAGGATTTGAACCATCTGTTTGCTTCACCTTTTAAAGCAAACGGGAAAAGTTTCACTTAACAATCTCGTAATCAACACCCGGATAGTGGCCTCGCCTCGCAAATTTGAACAAAAGTGGACAAGAAGTCATGAGGATCTTCTTGAGCGAAGGCCATGAAAAGAGCTATTTTGGACCAGTCCAACCACTCCATTTTTCGGATCGAAATGCGCTTGGCCCATATCCGGAGGTCGAATAGGTCTATGCCCCTCCGGGAAGTCTTGGTTAAGATAAGGGGCATAGGGGTCTTGATTTAATTTGGGCTTCTTTGGGCTTGATGAAGTTGTTGCAATTGGTTTTGTAGCCCGACTTGTCGATTTCGTTGTTGTTGTAACAAATTGTATTTGTTGAAGGAGCCGATTCGGTGAGCTTGAGGGTCCGGATTTTGATTTGGGGAGGGCTGGATTAGGAGGAACTAGATTCGGATTTTGAACCTGGTCCGCCATGATGTCTAGATCGGGAAAAAGCCTTCTTCTTAGGATGGACCGTTCGGTTCTGGATCAAAAAGAGAGGTCCCTTCTTGCTCTGGTTTGCATAAACCAGGAGGACAATTGAGAGGTCAACATCGACTAAAAGTCGTTGATGATGAAGAGTTAACCTTGGAGTACAAGCCGAGAGATGAAAAGAAAAGAACAAGAAAGATAGACGGACGGGCGTTTCGTAATCGTGAACGAGCGCCTGCTCAGTGGAAGTTCCAGGACGGGCGTCGATTCAATAGACGCGCAAATCGGTATACTAAAAGCGCGAGAGAGGCGTTTTACTAAACAAACGGGCGTTTGGATGACCAGACGCTCGTTTGACCGAAGAAATGATAAAGCGGAAATTTTTCGAATGGACGAGCGCTCAGTATGATTGGACGTTCGCTCAAAAGTCAAAAACGAGGATCGAGCGTAAAATCAACAGAAACAGAGGATAAACAAACCGAGACTAAGGAAAACAAAACTAATCCAAAACCTAAGGAAGTTACTAACTAGAGAAACTATACCTACGAAAAATTCAAAAAACAAGAAAAACACTAAGACGGTAAAAAAAAACGTGTTGAAATCTTCTAGGCCAAAAAGGAGGGGAAAACAGTGGATTTTGACCTAAACGCGATCGAACGGCCTCACGGCGATTCACCACGTCGTCGGCGTCGGAACGAGCTTTCGAATTGGGGTCCTGCGTTCCAAACGGACACTCGAGCCGAAAGTTATGGTCAAATACTACCGCGCGCCCTAACGACCCCTTTAGACACGTAAAATTGTCCTAAATAGAATCCGACAACCGTTACCGATTCCCCGGCAACGGCGCCAAAAACTTGTTTTAAATTTATTTTACCGGAACACCCCAAGTATAAGGATCATAGTATAGGGTGTTACCGAGTCGTCCTAAGGGAATCGTACAGTTGTCAGATTAAGATATAACTCCTAAGTCAATTATGTCACGAATCTAAGAACTAAAACAGAAAACAGAAATAAAAACAAGCGAGTAAAATAAGAAAATAAACAAGATGGACGAAGGCGTCGCTATTATGACGACGGCGTCGACTATGAACAAAGAATGAAAAGTGCAGTAAAACTAGGGTTTGTAAAACTAGAACTTAAAACTAACGTTGAAGCAAACGATTTTTGTATCAAATTATAAAGGGAGACAGAGAACACCTAGAATCTATCACTCAACAATCAAACAACCGCTTTATGATTCGAATACGATTTTATTGGTATGATCAATCACTAAACCGACTAAATTCCTTTAGATCAATTTCTAGGGTTTGTTTACTTTTCCAAGAAAACAAATAACATTCATCACAAGATCAACAATTCGTTCCCAAATTGTAATACCCAACTAACGATATATGATTCCTCAAAATAACAGTAATCGTATCGATTGAATTAAACCTATTGTTGAATCATATTTCCATAAAAATTCAAACAACATAGAAGTTCATTGACATTCCTATCTAATGAAACTCGCAACAATTAAATCAGGATTCAAACGATAAATAAAACAGCGTATTCAAAATCATAACTAAAGATAAACTAACAAATCATGGTTGTGATGACGTTGATGTGATATCCTCCGGTTGTTCCACTGCTATGCGTTTAGCCAACAATCATGTTGTTAGACATAATCATTGGGATGGAAGAATTCATCTTTGACTCTCCTCCTTGAATGATGCGGCTGCTAGGGTTTATTATGAGTGAATGATGCGTATGGGATGTCCCCTAGGGTTTAGTACACGCTGCTATTTATAGGATTTTAGGTCGGCTAGGGTTAAGTCGGCACTGGACGCCCGTCCAAGGTCATGGACGCTCGTTCATTTATTTGGACGGAGATTCAGACGCTCGTTCAGCTTACGTCTGGAGACTCTGTATGTAAAATATGACTCTGGACGCTTCATGGACGCCTTGATTCACTCTGGACGCTGTCTCGATCGGTGGACGCCGCCCAATATGCGCCGAGGATCGGATTTCTTCATAGTTATCCATTCTTCTTCAAGCCAATTCCATATTTATCTCTTATAATTCGAATTGAGCCTCATTTATCCTCTTTATGCACTCGAAATTAAGCATCTACATAATGAGATAAAACATGGAAAACATGTAGTCATCCCCAAATAATAATAATTCAATAAATTTAACACATAAAAGCGCCCAAATTACACTTTTGACACTTCTAACCCCATTATTCAAATTCACGCCTTTAAACATATAATTTTCTCTAAAAATTACTAAAATACGAAAGATATTGTTCTCTAATAATGCGATAAAAACCATAAATTTCACCGAGAACACTTCTCCCTCTGGGGAAACAAAGACGACTCCGGCACCAGCTCCATCTCGTCGTGCAGCCCCATCAAAGTACATTCTCCATGGTGGAAGGACTTCAATCACCATGACGTCCTCGTCGGGCAGATTGTCCGAGAGTTCCCACTCTGCCGGGATAGGGTGATCAGCCAAGAAGTCTGCGAGCACTTGCCCTTTGATGACCTTTTGAGACACGTAAACAATTTCGAATTCTTTGAAGTTGGAGATACCACCTTGCCGATCCATCGGATAATCTGAGGCTTGGACATGACGAACTTCAGAGGATTTGCTTTTGACACCAAATGTATAGTGTGAGCTTGAAAATAATGCTTAAGCTTACGGATGACGAATATGAGTGACAAAGCGAGCTTCTCAATTGAGAGTATTTCACTCATGTGGAGTCATTGTTCGCTCAAATAGTATAATGCATTTTCTTTGCCCTTGTCGTTCTCCGAGCAAGCAAGCTGCACCTACCGATCGTTCTTGCTTATTTGTGATGTAAAGGATTAGAGGTTTACCTTTAACAGGGTCGCCAAGACCGGAGCATTCGTCAAGTACATTTTAATGTTTTCAAACGCCTTTTGCACGAAAGTTATCCCATTCAAACGGAACTCCCTTCCTCATCGATGGCTGAAAGGTTGGCATCTTCCGGAGGTTTGATATAAACCTTCGTATATAGGCGCTTTACCTTGCAAAGCTTCGAAGTTCACGCAGCTACGAGGCTCGTGCATCTTCATGATGGCTTCTACTTTGGACCGGTCAATTTCTATCCTCGATGTCGGACGATGAAGCCGAGGAATTTTCCCGAGGTGACTCCAAATGCGCACTTTAGAGGATTCATCTTCAAATGGAATCTTCTAAGTCTATTAAAGACTAATCTCAAATCATCCAAGTGGTCAACCTTCTTCTTTGACTTTACAACCAAGTCGTCAACATAGCACTCAACATGTTGGTGTAGCATGTCATCAAAGATCCTCTGCATTGCACGTTGGTAAGTTGCCCCCGCATTCTTCAGACCAAAAGGCATCACTTTGTAACAGTATATTCCCTTAGGAGTTCGAAATGCAGTGAATTCTTCATCTTCGTGAGCCATTCGAATTTGGTTATACCCAGACGATCCGTCCATGAAGGAAAGAACTTCATGACTGTGGGTTGCGTCTACCATCACTCCGTGATTGGTAAGGAAAATCATCCTTTGGGCATGCATTGTTTATGTCCGGAAATCTACACATACACGAATCGACCATTCTTCTTCTCACGGGACGATGCTCGAGATCCATGTTGGATACTTAACCTCACGGATGAAGCCTCGCTTCAATGAGCTTGTTGACTTTCGCCTCTATGAGTGGGATAAGATCCGCCTAAATCTTCTTTGAGCTCGCTTGACGTATGGCGTGATCCTTTCTTTACGGCCAATCGATGGGATAAAGCAACCTTTGGATCAAGCCCGGGCATCTCTTGTTAGTCCAAGCGAATATATCCTTGTATTCTTGGAGGATTTCGCGGTATCTCTCTTCTTCTTCTGGAGACAAAAGAGCACTTACGAAAGTTGGTCGTGGCTCTTCTTTAGTGCCGAGGTTGATTTCCTTCAACTCATCCACTGTGGATTTGACCCCTTCTTCTAATTCCGGGGGTGCTTCTTCTGCATCTTCTTCAACCTCATCATTTTCCAATGTGATATGATAGACGAAAGCATGTTCTCTCACTTCATCAAGTTCTATAACTTCTTCTGATCCTATTTTAGTCTTGGTGGGGTAAGGTTCTTCACCGGTTGAGATAACATACGAGGACCCAACGCTTTCTTCAGGCTCATTTTCTTGCCATGTCGGATGCACATACTCCACATTGTACGTGGCATCAGTTTTAATGTACACTACCGTGCGCACCTTAGCTTTCATTACGTTTCCACAGTGTATGTCAAGACCTGTGTGACGCTTCATTCTGGACGGGACCAGACTCTTGATTTCTTTAGAGTCGATGTTTGTAATATCCTTCCCCAAAGCATCCTTATGTGGCCGATCGTCTTCGCTTCTTGCCGACTTTTGGTCCCGATGCATTCTTGGTCGTGATAGAAAGCCTTTCAAGATCGAGACGTGTTCTTTCTTTGGTTGTAACCTCTCAAACACCGATGGCCTTGGAGGTAGAGGTTCGGAATGTTCGTTGGAGATGATTCATCTTCAACCCCGATGTAGTTATTGCTTGCCTTCCTTATTGCAATGCGGACGGGTGGTGAAGGATTATATCCAGTGCCTGGCCGAGGACCCAATAATGGGAACTTTTGCTTTCGTGGCCTTATGTGCTTCTTGATTCTTTGCTTTTGCCCCATTTTTAGAGAGCAGGCTTCGGGATCGTTCTTTGTCGCTTTGCGAGGAGTTTGTAAGCAATAGGATCAAAACCTTCCTTCTTGTGGTCGGCACTGTTCCATGTTCTATAACGGGCCTTCTTTAGACGGGTAAACCCTGCAGAGGAGCATCCATCTTCACGGCATTGATCTTGGGAAGTGGCAGGTCACCCACTCAACGCTTTGATTTTTGAGGTGGATAAATGTCTTCACATTCCTTTGAGGCATGGGAGGTGTGCGATGACTTTATCTCTTCATGCTTGCTAACCTCTCTCTTATCTTGAGATGGGATGGCCATCTCCTCATCATCTTTTTCCGTGATCCTAAGCGCCTACTATCTTCAAAGGAGCCGGCTTGTAGAATTTTGCATCCGCAAAGTGAGTTTCGGCTTCAAAGTGAAAGGTTTTTCATCCGCAATGACCTTTCTTACCACGCCATTGCGCCGATACTTAAAGAATTGATGAAAGGTTGAAGGGACGACTCCATTCTCGTGTAACCACGGCCTCCCTAACAACATGTTGTAGGATGTTCTGGCGTCAATCACATGGAACAATGCGCTTGAAGATAGCTCATCAATCAAGATGTCAAGTCGGATCACACCAATGGCTCTCTGCCCCCCTTGGTTGAATCCGTGGATCATAAGGCGACTGTCGGAGAGTTCATCCATAGAGACACCTAATTCTTTCATCACCCGGAGCGGCAATATGTTGACAGCCGATCCTCCATCGAGTAACACACGGTTAACTTTTTGCTCGCGTGTATATGCTGTGACAAATAATGGACGGTTATGAGGCGCTGATCCGAGAAGCATGTCGTCATCTGTGAAGGTGATCTCAACTGTGCAAGCGAGCTTCATATTGTTTGAAGGCTCTTCCTACGTCAGTGAGTCTTCACTTTCCTTTGCAACGTCCCTTTCTCTCTGCGTGGATAGCATAGCATGAAACAACTTCATCCTCTAAGTTTTCTTGATCGCCTCAACCTCGGCGACTCTCTTAGGCATGTACTCCAATAAGGTGATTGGAGTGCGAGGGCTTTGTACTCAACCTCTTCGGTGAACATGCTCTTCACTTTCTTGTTTATTTTCCTTTTGTTTCCTTTTCAACTTTCTTGCCCTTCGGCCCTCTTTGGATCGGAAGACTTGGCATAATTCATCTTCGGTTCTGTTGGCTTGAAGTAGGGTGACTTCCTTTGCTTTTTCTTATAGGTCACGTAATCCATCCATCATCATCTTGTTTGATGGAATTTGTGGTTCTCTTCTCTTCCGCATCGGCTCCTCGCTTTGTTTGCGAGGCGTCCGGACTCTTTCTTGGCCATGGGAAGAGAATCATCGAATTTGATCTCAACAGGGTCGAGTGATCCAAACCGGATAGTCGTACAATGACCATTCATTGGCTCGCGCTACGGTGATTTGATTTGTGCTTGCTTTCTCTTCTTCAAGCACGATCTTTCCTTCCTCGATAAACGCATAACTTTGTCCTTGAAGACAAAGCATTTCTCGATCGGATGACCGGATAATCGGTGATATTTGCAATAGTTGCCTTCATGAGCTCTCCATTTGCATCTCCTGGTCGCTTTGTTTCGGAAGATCGATGAGCTTTAATTTCAACAGATTCATCAAAATTGCCGCACGTCGTAATCGAAGAATGGATACGCCCTTTGTTGCCTCTCGTTCAAGGTAGGCTCACGCCTTTCACCTTGTCGTGGTTCAACCTTCCTCCACTCATTTGGATTGGCGTCGGATTGTTAACTTTACGGGAGCTACGGTGGTGGCGTTCGACTCTTTCTTCTCCGTTATGGAGAAGCTTCGCAGACTTCTTAATTTCTTGTTTTTCTTTCCCTTTCTTGGATCTTGAACAGGGGCTGACCTCAGGTGGCGTCAATGCTTAATTCCATATCATGAGCCCGAGTGGCTAACTCCTCAAACGATCTCGGCAGAATCCCTTTAAGGATGTACTGCAGTCCCCAGTGCATGCCCTGGATGCACATCTCAATAGCGGAGGCTTCAGAGAGTTGATCCTTGCAGTTGAGGCTAAGGCTTCTCCATCTATTAATATAATCAACTACTTTCTCCTCTTTCCATTGGCGGGAGTTGGTCAACTCTACCATGCTCACGGTTCTACGAGTGCTGTAGAAGCGATTCAAAAATATCTGCTCCAGTTGCTCCCAACCGTCTAGAGAGGCAGGGGCGAGATCGGTGTACCAATCGAAAGCGTTGCCTTTGAGTGAACGCACAAATTGCTTCACCAAGTGATCTCCATAGGTTCCAGCATTGTTGCAAGTTTCCACGAAATGGGCAATGTGTTGCTTCGGGTTGCCTTCCATCAAATTCTTTGGAAATTTGGTGGTTGATAACCGCCGGCATTTTCAAATCATCAATTCTTTTGGTGTATGGCTTGATATAAGTGCGAGACGACTTCATGGATCCTCCGACTTTGTCATTGATCGTCCCCATGATGAACTCCTCGCAGGTTTGGTCGATAGGAATGGTCCCGCTGGGGAGATCTTTAGATTGCTTGCCAAGGTAAAGGACTTGGAGGCTTCATGATCCTTGAAAGAGTTTTCAGGAAACTTTCCAGGTTGTTCGCCATATGCAAAGACTTGAAGGCTTCTTGGTGTTTGGAAGTGACATCATGCTCGCCCTCTTCATCATGCACCACTTCTTTTGACTTGCTCGCTTCCCCAACGGAATCGATCTTCTTTGGCGAGCTTTGAAATTTGCATGTCTTGGGTCCGAACATGCGACGTGAGGGCCTCAATGGCCTTCGTGAGGCTAGCAATATGCTCTCGAGAGTTGTGGAATTGGCCATCATTACGTCGCCAGACCATTGGTGAAGTGGGTCTATCGAAGCTTCATGTTTGAAAAGGAGGTTGATGCCAAACTCCTTTGACATACTTCGAGTGATAGGTCCGAAAGTTGTCCTGAGATGAAGAAACTTTTTTAGCAACAAGAAAGAACCTTCGTAGTAGCGCCTTCAAAGCCACAGCCTTAGCAGAAGAAGAGCCGGAGCGGTAGAAGCAACTTTGGTGCCATTTGTTCTTGACTTCTTTGGAAAGGAGAGATGAAAGGAGAGATGGGTCCCATCAAGGCGTGCGTAAATTTGTAACGCAAATTTCGTGTTAATCCTCGAAAATAAACAAAGGAAACACAAAATTGTAACAAATCAAATTTTATTAATTTATAAAATAAAAAGCGGTTACAATCTCTTGAATCCTTTGATTCTCCTCTTTAATTGTTGACAATTATTGGACTCGGATTTAGCGGAAGATCTTGAATTTGGTCGATTTCCTCCGATATGGCGGAAGAAATGGACCTTGGTTGATTCCTCCCCAGTATGGCGGAAGATTTGAATTTGTGGTTGTACTCTCCCGGATATGGCGGAAGATCTTGACTTTGTGGTTGATTCCTCCCGAATATGGCGGAAGAATGTTTGATTTGGGTAGAGATTTGAGGCAATGCTTTGACTCACCTTCGCCCTCCTGATTAGGTTGGAAGATCCTCGAAGCTGGTTGAAGAACTCGGGATTTCTTGGTAGATGATCTTCAAGTGATGTTGAAGAACGCCGGATTTGATGGAGAATCCTCAAAGATTGAAGAACACTTGAATGCTCCATGTGCTCCCTAGATCCCCTCCTTCTTGGTGCTTGAATGCTTGAATGGAGTGCTTGATGCTTCCTCTCCAATCTTGAATCCTTGTGTACTTCCGTCTTCTATGTTAATGCTCTGTGTTTTCGCCTTCTTGTAATCCGCCAATGACCAAGGTCTCTCTTATTTATAGTGCTAGATGAGTGCCTTGGAAGTAATTCGCATTTAATGCTTTCACACTCATTTAATGTGTTCACACTCTGTTTGATTCCCATAATATCCGCATTTAATGCGTCCTGCACTCTCCTTGATTGGCTCTAGCAATTTGTACACAATCTCTCAAGATTTATTATAAATCAATAAAATCTCCTAATTAATTGATTTTAAGAGATTTTTATGATTTATTGATTTTTATATTATCTACCAATATTTAATGTTGGAAATAATATAAAATACCTATATTTTATGGCATGTGTAGTATGTGATAAATATAATATGTCACATATATATTTCATATATCTACATAGCCATTTAATTATACATAATTAAATATCTAAATTTATAAGAGATTTTAATTAATCATTTATTTATTTATATCATTTCCTATCATTTTGTATAGGAAATAATATAAAATAAATTTAATTTTGGAGACAAATGCGAAGACGTGACATATATATTATGTCACACAAAATATTTATATCTACAGAGACAAACACCATTATTGGCACCATGTTCAATGGGTGGTCGTTGTAACGACAATTTCAAAGGTTCTTTATCTTTCACGATCAAAGGATGAAGAATATTATAAGAAGCAAGAACGGCCGGTGAGCTCAAACTGTGGTTATCGGCAGCTGGGAAGCATTTTAGGTTTAGGTTTAGGTAGAAACGACAGAAGTATAAGGTTTAGAAATTTAGCGTTGTGTGTGGGGGGTAGTAGGAGCTAGTGAACAAATTAAATTATATATATATATAATTAAAAATGAAGTATAACCGGTTCGGTTCGGGTCATACCGGTTTTTATGGATAAAACCGAAAACTGAATTGGATTTCCGGTTCGGTTTTTCTTCAATGAAAAAACCGATTGGAAAACCGCGGTTAATCATTTTCCGGTCCGGTTTAATCCGGTTCGATCGGTCACCCAGATTTTAATTTTCACAGACGCAGTTAGACTCGAATTTTAGGCGTTACGGTGATAACTAAGTCGCGTCGTTAGTAATATAGAAAACTTTTTAAAAAAACGTTACATAGTTTATGCAGGGAAATAAATGATTATTTTTTCTTCCTAATTTGTAGGATATCGGGAATGAACAATAGGAAACTAATAGTGTTACAATATATTCAAAATGGTAATATTGGAGAAAGAGGAAGATAATATAAATTATTATGTTAATCTTTTTTCTAGTATCAATTACATGATTGATATAATAAAATATTTTCCATGTTTTAACATATGTATATCATAAAAATGTCACATATTCATTAGCTATCTGTCATATCAAATAAAACTTATATAAACTCTTGCATGCATATCATATTTTTTTAATAAAAAATTGGTGAACGGAGAAGGAGACTTTTCATTATATTGGAGACGATGATGAGAATCGAACTTGATTCTTACATACATTTCGTTTGTCTCAAGGAAAATGTTCAAACAACTAAAATATAAATTTTTTTCTTAAACTTGTGTTTGGGGCATGACTCACCGGTAAAAGAGCAAGGGTGATGTAGTGACATGCTCGCTTATAAGTTAGGATGTGAAGTTCTATTATGTGAAAAATCGACTTCTCTCAACAATAAAATGAGTACATACAACATTTGCAAACTGTATTACTAAAACACAACCCTCTATTTACATTATTTAAGAAGCTCTAGGGACGAGATGCCTTAAAATGAGTGCATACAGTCTCCACAAACAGTATCACTCAGACATAACTCTCGATTTATCTCCTATAAGAATCTATTGGGATGAGACATTAGCTCTAAAATGAGTGCATAGAGTCTTTGCAAACAATATCATAGAGACATAACTTTTAATTTGCATAATTTAAAAACCATTTGGGGACGAGACATTGGGCCATAAACGAGTACTTACAATCATTTTAAGTAATATCAGCGAAACATACCCATCGATTTACAAATCTGATTTTGAAACTGTTATGACGGATCGGTCAAGAAGTGATTGTGATTGTGAGTAAAGATAAAAGAATAACAAGTAAACAAACACAGAAACAAGAAGAACACGAATTTAATGTGGTTCCGGCAATGTGCCAACTACTCCACGGACAAACGAGGATATTTTATTATCACGTAAAATTACATCAAGTTACAATTAATACAGACGACGTATTTATAGTCTTGGGAATCCAACTCACAACCGACTAAAAAGCCAACCCAATAAATGACTGAAATACCCCTGTAAGTAACTCGAACAAACATGCAAATAGACGCGTGTTCTACAAGTCTGGTCTGTTGCATGAACAGACTTGTCTTCAGTAGACTATGTTAGGTGTAGTGCCCGAAAGACAATTTAGTAATTGTTTTATTTAAATAAATGACAGAATTATATATTCATTTTATTATTTGCATTTATGCTTATATTATACACTACTGAAAACCCTAAGTATATCGGTATGTAATCACATAGCTCTGTGTATGGCATACACACGAGGATTGAGCAAGTGATGATATGCTTAAAACTATTTAGTCCGTGGTGAATTTAATCAGAGTATGGGTCTCATGATTAATATACCAATAATGCGCCCAGAACGCTTAACAGTGTGACCGTCTTATCCAAACCGTCGGTATAGGGTACCTAGTGGGGCATTTATATATGATGCCTATCATATAGGACTGGACCGATTTGATTTGAGTTCTCGATATAATTCCGTGATCGAGAAATCTTATCGAGTCACAAGATGATCATATATGGATTAATCTCAATCCTGATGTGATCACGCCATCGCTTGGTTCAAAGTAGGGTTTGATGTGTTAGTTAATGATCACTTGGATACATGTGATCTGAACACTTCTCGTTGGTTCTATTCTGGAATGAGTGAGTAGTCTGTGGCTTCACAGATATGGAATCCATTCCTTCTTGCGGGAAGTAGACAGACAGTTCCCTTACTTGTTAATCCTAGAAATTGATCGATGGGCCCAGTTCATATTATATTAGTTATGAACTAATTGATCACTAGGGGTTTCATGGTAAATAAGGATAAGATGTTTTGAGAAGGGTTTACGGAAATATTCCGAATCAAAACGAACAGTCTATGGAGGATTTATCCATATGTAATGATTATATCAATGGACGCTTTACTCGATGATTAGAGTGTAAGTATATATCTATAATCGATAGAGTTTAGTTTCGGGTTTATGGTGGCGTAATCCCGGAATTAATAGTTTGAATAAGAATCGTTCTGTTCGATGAATAATTTTATTTAATTTATTATAATTTACTTGGTTATAAGGCCCATTGGCCCCCGATGTGTCTCATAACATGCATATGTTTCTTGACGTTGGGCCTCAATGATAATTAAGTAATTGGACTATTTAAGTGATGTGCGTAATAATTATTTAGTGGGCTAAATAATTAAATACATGGAAAAGACATTTTAAATGAATTTCCCATAATTAAGTGTGGCGTGTGAAACCCCGATTTTAGGGGTGAATGGCGTGTGGCATACATTGTTGTAATTAGAAAGAAATTAGTTTACTTGGATAATTATATGTCATGTGATTAATTGTTTATTTGTTAAATAATTAATCGAGAGATATTAGATATTATCTATTATATATATCTAAATTAGTTTTAGAATATATTAGATTTATCTTATATTTAATAAAGGATTATTATGATTGATTATCTAATTAATTATTAAATCATTGGAGGACAATGATTTCTCTCCTATATAAAGAGAATTCTCCTAAGCCTTTTGAACACACATATAACACGCATTATACACACAAAAGGCTTGGAATTTTCGGCCAAAGCTTGGGGTTTAGAGTTGGGAATCTTCGAATTTTCCTAAGAAAGCATATCGGAGGAGGTCAAGCATCAAGGATCAACATCCACCGGTTGTTCTTGGAGATACACATCGGAAGATCGCAAGATCTCAAATTGGATCTCGACTTCATCAATCTTTTAGATCTCCCCTTTTGATTGGTAAGTAGATCTAACTTTATTGTAGTTTAGATCTATTTATCTATATGTTTTAATTTGTATTGATCGTGATCCTTGTTATTCCGCTGCGTAATCGTGTGGATCTAGATCCGTCCGGCGATATTACATCCAACAGACTAGCCATCAGCAGGTTGATCAACCCTGCTGAACATGCCCCCAGCTGAACACCAGATTTCAGCAGACGCTTTATACATTGCTGACCCGAACATATTTCTATATCAGACCTCAGTAACATAAGTTTAAGTCACCATTACAGAAACAATACAACATGGCACTTTAGGTTGAGATCAAACTTTAAATTTTTTTTTTCTTAAAGTCAATAAACCTTCAGAAATAGATTTTTCATAGTAATGGGGTGGGAATAGGTGGGTTGGAGGAGTGGGTGGGGTGGGGGTTACTTTTTTTTTTTTTTTTTTTTTTTTTTTTTTTTTCACTGTGACGAAAGTTCGCTAAGCGCTTTATTTATTGAGTGAGTGATTCGAACTCGAGCACCTTCCACTGGAGATCCAGAGTAATTTCTGCTGCGCTAACCACCGCGATGAGTTAGCTCGGGTGGGGGTTACTTTAGAGTTTAGACCACGTGGATACTAACCTCTGCTGAACAAGGTCCCTACTTTCTTAAGCCAAAAACGAGTTAAAATATATTTACAGCAAAACACTCTCTGCATTTTCTTTCCAGCAAGCCAAGCAATTTCCATCCCCTGCATTTTTTTCTCTCACCCACGCCAATACGCCATTGCCAGCCAGCTCAACAAGAACACCGCCTTCTTTTTCCCATTTTTTTTTCTCACTTTAACCCATTTCTTGATTCATAACACTTCATTGCTCTTCAATTTCAGCTAGCCCACTTACAGAAATCACCCAAGAATCAAACTTATTTGCTATCTAGAAAAACCCAGTTTTTTTTCACCAGTTTCAAACTCAAAATGTGGGTTG
Source organism: Gentiana macrophylla (assembly GCA_026214975.1). NCBI lineage: Eukaryota > Viridiplantae > Streptophyta > Magnoliopsida > Gentianales > Gentianaceae > Gentiana > Gentiana macrophylla. The sequence goes on from CM047806.1 coordinate 126,155,893, forward strand.
ATTTGTTCATTTTTTAAGTATAGCAGCACAAAGATGATTCTTTTCAGACAAAGTTGTGATCTTGATTTCCTTATAATAGTAACTCATTTAAGCAGATGAGTACATTTGTTTAGAATTGGATCCAGCAATTATAATGCTGGGGTCATTTTTCTGGGATTATGAAAAAAATAGGTACATTTTTTCATTATCTTTCTATTTTTAGCATTTTTTGTTTACTTGATTTTGCAATTTTCGTCTCATCATTGTCTGAAAAAGAAATCTTGCTTCAATTCAAGGGCAATATTACTAGTGACCCTTTTAATACTTTAGAAACTTGGGATCCTAATGGGGACACGTGTCAAGATTACAGTGGTGTATCTTGTAATTCAGCTGGAAATGTGGTAAAGATTGTTTTGTGGAATACTAGCCTTGGTGGGATTTTATCTTCTTCTTTATCTGGATTGAAATCTTTGAGGATTTTAACATTGTTTGGTAATAAGTTTAGTGGCAACATTCCTTTAGAATATGGTCAACTTAGTACATTATGGAAGATTAATGTTAGTTCTAATGCTTTGTCTGGATCAATCCCTGAGTTTATAGGAGATTTGGGGAATATAAGGTTTCTTGATTTGTCAGAAAATCAGTACAGTGGAGAAATACCAATAGCATTGTTCAAAAATTGTGAAAAAACAAGGTTTATTTCATTGTCTCATAATAATCTTATAGGATCAATACCTTTAGCAATTGGGAGATGTGTTAGTCTTGAAGGGCTGGACTTATCGTATAACGATCTCACCGGTGGATTACCTTACGAGATTTGTAGCATCCCAGGATTAGCATATTTGTCTTTAAGGAACAATAAACTGTCTGGAAATGTACAAGATCAAGTTTCTTTATGTGGGAGCTTGGAAATTTTGGATCTTGGTAGCAATTCGTTTTCGGGGTGGCCCTTTTCGAGTTCTTGGACTAAAAACTTCACCAATCTAAATATTTCATACAATGAGTTTCAAGGAGATGTATCTGAGGTTGTTTCATATTGCAGTGAGAGATTAGAGTTTCTCGACGTATCGCTCAATAGTTTGATCGGTGAAATACCGTTAAGTATTTCGAGATGCATTGGTCTAAAATACTTGGATTTGAGTTCTAATGGACTTAACGGAAGTATCCCTATTGAGCTTGCAAGTTTGAAGGACATTTTGGTCATTAGATTAGGAAATAACTCGATTAACGGAACTATCCCTTAAAGAGATTGGGAATATTGAGTTGCTACAAGCTCTTGATTTGAACAATCTACACATTAATGGCGAGATACCGAACGAGATTAGCAACTGCAGGCTACTACGCGAGCTGTAAGTGTTGTTTATACGTTTCATTAGATCGATTTTTTTTACTGCATTACATTATTTTTAGGACTGATATGGATATAAATGTTTTTGCAGGGACTTATCTGTAAATTCTTTGCAGGGTAGTATACCAGAAAAGATATACAACATGTCTTACCTTCTCAAATTGAACTTACATGGTAACCAAATTATCGCGAATATACCCGAAACACTCGGGAATTTGTCTAATTTACACTTCTTGGATTTGTCTGAAAACCTTTTGTCTGGATCAATCCCTTTAAGTCTTGGAAACTTGAAGAACTTGACTTACTTTAATGTCTCTTTCAACAATCTTTCCGGGCCAATCCCTAAACTTCAAAATATCGTTTCTTTTGGTCCCTCGGCTTTTGATCATAATCCAGGCCTCTGTGGCTCTCCACTAGACGTATCGTGTTCTTCGGGTGGCAGTGGCACTACAGAAACTAGAAAACCGAAACTACGTCCTTCGGCTATTGTTGCTATCGTTGCAGCTTGTTTGATTTTGATTGGTGTATGTGTAACGCACGGTGATTAACATGAAGGCTCGTACGAGAAGGGCAGAGATGGCTACTGTTGTAGAAACCACTCCAATGGGATCAACCGAGTCCGAGGTCATAATTGGAAAGTTGGTTTTGTTCAGCAAAAGTTTGCCTTCAAAATACGAAGATTGGCAAGCCGGTACGAAAGCATTGATGAACAAAGACTGTTTGATCGGTTCAGGATCCATTGGAACGGTCTACAAAACTACATTTGAAAACGGGATTTTGATTGCAGTGAAAAAGATCGAAACTTTAGGACGAATCACGAACCAAGATCGATTCGAGCAAGAAATCGGACGGCTAGGTAACCTTCAACACAATAACCTTGTGCCTATCCAAGGTTACTACTGGTCCAATACTATGAAGCTAATACTATCAGAATTTGTTCCGAACGGGAATCTTTACGATAATCTACATGGGCTTACGTATCCAGGCACGAGTAGAAACACCGGAAACCCGGAATTAAACTGGTCTAGAAGGTTCCGGATAGCTTTAGGTACTGCCAAAGCCTTGACCTACCTTCATCTTGATTGTAAACCACCTATCCTACATCTCAATGTTAAGTCCACAAACATACTTCTTGACAAAAACTACGAACCGAAGCTATCCGATTACGGTTTGGACAAGTTTCTTCCTTTGTTAGACAACAACGGCGTAACGAAAGTCCACAATGCAGTCGGCTACGTTGCTCCCGAGCTGTCTCAGAGCCTGAGACTCGACGATAAATGTGATGTGTATAGCTTTGGAGTGATTTTACTCGAGCTGGTAACCGGAAAAAAGCCGGTGGAAAGACACAGATCGAATGAAGTGGTTGTTTTGAAGGACTATGTTAAGGGTTTAATCGAAAGAGGAGGGGCTAAAGAGTGTTTTGATAAAAGTTTGAGGGGCTATATAGAAAACGAGCTTATTCAAGTTATGAAACTGGGCTTGATTTGTACTAATGAAACTCCATTGAAGAGACCTAGTATGGCTGAAGTTGTTCAGTTTCTTGAATCTATAAGAAATGGTTCGAATCGTGATCGACACGCGTGTGCAAAATGACAAAATTCGGGTTTTCGTGTTTTTATATAGCTGTCATTGTTTTACGGGTTATTTCGAATGAAGAGGATGATTGTGTGGGAAATTCTAGGTAGCGACTCCTACGCCAAGCACACTCGCCAGATTTGCGCCACGTGCTGTTTTTTTGTCTCTTGACACACATGTGTGCTTTTTTTGTCTTTACCGTAGGAAATTCTCACCCAAGTTAATTTCACATTATTGTGGGATATGAGGGAAATTAGTACAGTCTAAAAGGAAGATAAAAAATGATTTTTGGTATTCATTTTGTGATTCAATGGTATTTGTGGTTTATGAAATGTATACATTCAGTTTTTCATTATTTGCTGATGTAAATGGTTCATTTTGTTGATATTTTATTTGTCAAAAAATTGTGGACAAATTAATTTAATTCATTTATAATTTTTGGTAATATTCTTATTCATTGAGAAAAAAATCTGATGTGGACCACTTTCTAAATAGATGCTATTTTTTATTTTGCAATGTTTAAAATTCATTTAAAGCTGAAGGGTATACTTTTATATTAGAATACTGTAAAAATAGATCAATTATTTGCTGTCTTAAAGTGTTTGAAAGTTAAAAAAACTTATAATTTGGGATGTAGATACCGGGGTGTAGTGTAAAAAGGAGCCAAGTCCTTAACGAAGAGCTTGACATCTGGCTGCAAGAATATTTGTTTAAATATGATTTAACTAAATTTGATTCGAACTCGAACAGCTTTAATATACTTAACGAGTTGAATTCGAAAGATTCGGAGAACTCTTGACTAAATATTCACGAATTTTATCGAGTATTTAGCAGGAATTTAACATGCTAACCTTTAGCCGGTGATTACAAACTCTGTACAGCTTTTAAACTTCTTTAGTTTAGATGATCATCTATCATATCTAAACGCGTAGTTTTATGCATGAATATGTAAACAATTCTATCGATATATATACTAAAATCGAAAGATTTGCTTGATAACGTGAATTCAGATTTGTATGTACCACCCGCCGCATACCGAGGGATGTCATTAATTCAATTCTCCTTGAAGTATTTCACTGAAAGTCAGACTTAAGAAAGTAAAGAATGATCAGAATACGATTCTGATTCGGATCGAACTCGAATTAAATTGCACTAATCAAAACCAGATACCGGAAACTTTTAGAAGAAAAATATATTTCCACTTATGATAGAACCATTTGTGTGTATTGGATGCCACACTTCTAAATTTTCAAAATAATGAGAAACCCCTAAAAAAACAAGAAACAGAAAAATTCAGGGACTACATATTTCAAGATGGAAATTTTAAGGACCAACTTGTTATTTTACTCAAATATCAGTCTTAAGCAAAGTCTCCGGCAAACGACTTCGCTTTGAGTGGAATCAGATAGTAGTACTGGAGTAGTACTCTACATGTAATTTCAAACTCAGAACCCTAATTTAAAATTTTAAAATCTTTCCCCAATTTGATACTCAAATTTCTTGCAAAGTGCTTTTGTGGGTGTGTTCCTTTCGCTCAGGTACGCCAGAAAGTTTCAATTTTCGTTGCAAATTCCATAGTTTTTGTTTAAATTCAACATTTCTTGCAAATTTTTAGCTTCTATAAAAATTAAACAATTCAAAGCTTCAGTGTCGTTAAATTCAAGCTTCTACAGCTTAAAGATCTTGCATATGTTGTTTTTTGATTTGGGCATAGTTTCATTATCTTTTAATCTGTGAATTTATACTTCTTTAGTTGCATTTTTACTTCTTTTTGCTTATTTGAGCTGTTATTAGGCTTTGCTTTTGTTTCATGATTGTGAAACTTCTTTTTTGAGCTGACAGAAATTTTTTTCTTTAGCTAACATCTTTGCTTTGTTCTTGTGATGAAATGACTTTGATTTTGTTGTTGTGTAATTATAATGGGACCCTTTAATTGCACCTTCGTTTATTACCGATGCACTTTTGGGAAGTGGATTCTTAAGTCTAAGAATTGAATTTCGAAGGTCGATTGTGAGGAATGTGAAGATGGACCTTGTTAAAGTCAGTTCTTGACTAAAGAGTTGATTTCGAAGGTTGATTCGTGTGGTGTCCTTGGTATGTGGTGCACCGGTAAGTTCGGTGTTTCAAATAAAGACTGCCAGTATAATTGGCTTAATCAGTGAAGCATCTTGTCTATGGGGTTTATGTCTGTATAATTCAAATATTTTCCTGGCCTTTATTTACAGCATTGACGGACCGCTTTGGTGTTTTCTCGACAATTTTGAGCTTCAACAATGGCAGCAAATCAAGGAACTGCTGTCTTCCTTGAACAATGGTTACAGACAGTGAGTGGAACTAATGGCAAAGTCACCTCAACACCGTCCTCTTCCTCGGTAGGACAAACCATTATCCAAGCATGGTCTGACCTTAGAAACTCGATCAAGTCCGAGTCTTTCACTCCGAATCACCTTCAATCTTTAAAAGCCCTTTGCGATTCCCGAGTTTTTCTTTATATTTCGGATTCACAAGCCCGTATTCTACTCTCTCTTTTATCTTTCCCTAAGGCCTCTCTTTCCCAAGAATCCGATCCTCTAATACTAAGACTATTATACGTTTGGCTAAGAAAATCTTCGAGACAATCATCACCAACTATCGATTCTGCAGTTCAGATGTTGTTACACGTATTAACCGAAAAGCTGGCATTCGATAAAAACCCGTGTTTCTTGTCTGAAGGGATTCTTCTTCTCGGTACAATCTCTTTTGTATCGTCCGTATCCGATAAATCCAAAAATCTTAGTTTAGAATTGCTTTGCAGGCTTTTGGAGGAGGAATACCGGTTTTTCGTGTTATGTGATGAACCGATGATGTCCGGTATTCTAGCTGGAATCGGATACGCGTTATGTTCGAGTGTAAGTACTTATTTTTTTAGAATCTTGAATGCATTGTTTGGACTATGGGAGAAAGTTGATGGCCCGTGTTGTACCGTCTTTCACGGGACCGTTATACTACATATGATCGAGTGGGTCGTATCGAATCTTTTGAATTTAAAGTACATGGATCAAGTTAATCTTCTTCAAACCGAAATGTCAAGAAACATTAGGCCGGATTACTCGTTATTTGCCGTGGTTATGGCTGCTTCGGGTTACTCCGGTTGTGAATCGATTAGGAACAACTAGTTTAACGATTTACTGGCGTTCGGCTGAGGAAGTGATTGAAATTGGTGCAAGAAATCTGCTTTCTAGAACACGGGTGTCGATTATTCAGGTATTGAATCGACGGACAGGATTATCTTACAATGTATTTCACTAGCCGTGGCTCGAATTGGTTCGGTTTCGTTTCATCCGCCTATCCTTTTGTGCATTGCTTTAGCATTGTTGCACTAAATCTTCCTCTACAAACGATGTATCGTGAAATCCTCAAATCAAACTTTGAACCCAAGGTGTTTGATGAAGAAATTCAGCAGCACTTAGATAGCATTACTTTTCGAGAAGCCGGTGTAATAACCGGGGCACTTATAAACCAATACGTATCAGCAAACGAAGAAACCAAGAACACCGTAGAACGTCTAATCTGGCAATATTGTCAAGACATTTATTTACACCATCAAAAGGTATCTATCTTTCTTCGGGGCGTAAACAATACGCTACTTACGGACTTAGAGAAAATCGTGGAGTCTGCGTTTCTTATGGTTGTGGTGTTTGCATTAGCAGTGACAAAGCAACGGTTAGGATCAAACGTCAGCCAAGAAATTCGGGATGAAATCTCCGTAAGGATATTGGTTTCGTTTTCTTGTATGGAATATTTCAGACGGATGCGTTTGCCTGAGTATATGGACACGATTCGAGCCATTGTTGGAAGCGTTCAAGGAAGCGAATCAGCTTGCGTTTTGTTCGTAGAATCTATGCCGCCTTATGACAGTTTAACAAACAAGCATGGTATATCAATGCTATATGCATACAGATATAGGTGTATCTATACATATGCAAATGTATATATACATATATACATATATATACATATACATACATATATATATATATACACACGCGCGCGCACACACACACACATTACACATACATACATATATAGTGCTGGTATATGCTTTGCTTAGTGTTTTGATTATTTATTTTTTAGGATTTTCGGGCATGGAGAATACGCAATGGCATTGGTTTGCGGACGAGGTACAGACGGCTCGGGTCTTATTTTATTTACGGGTAATACCGACTTTTATTCAACATCTACCAGCAAAGGTTTTTGAGAGGAATGTTGCTCCAACTACATTCTTGTATCCTTGAAAAATATAATACTGATTTTGTTAATCAATGTGGCTTCCTAATTATGTGCCGATTAGGCGAATAATATGGATACAAGATACGTGTTATGTAGGTGCGGATTTTTTTGAAAAATATAGGATAGGGGTATGGGTGGCATGTGTATATATGAAAATATAAGGACCAAACTTTATATAATAAGACTATAAGGACCAAAGCATATATATTAAAGCACATAGAATAGAACAAGTTTTAGTGGTTTCCTTTGTTTTTGCTAGTTTTTCGTCATTTTGGACTCGATCTTCAACATGGTTCTTCATTTCACATATGAGTTACGGATATGTGTATACGATGCAACGATGCTAGTATCCAACTTTTGAAAATTACAAATTCGCCCCTAGGCTTGTATACGAGATTCATATATGTTATTCGGATATGTGAAATGAACAACCATGTTGACAATTGAGTAAATACCGTCTGATAAGGAATGATAAGCTGTCCAAAATGATGAAATACTACCAAAAAATGAAGGGAACCGGTCCTTATATTTTTAATGTTTACAAAATATGCCCTCCGTACCCGTATACTATATTTTTCAAAAATCCTGCATCCGCGTATCATGTATCCGGTGCGTATCTGTGTAGGATACTTACCAGATACGGGACACACTATCATAAGTGTTATGTATCCATTAGACAGAGATACGCAACGGACACTTAGGATACACTTACGTATGGGGCGAATTTGCAGATTTTAAAAAATGGATACGGGTTTCGGATATGCGTATTAATAACTCGGATTAACCGATTTGGTTAATGTTTTTTTTTTTTCTTAATTATGCGGTTAATAGATATATGGGTCATCCAAATGGGAAAGTAGCTAAAGCATCACATACATTATTTTCTTCTTTTTTATCTTCTGGAAAAGATGATTATTCAGATGATGATGAAACAGCTTCATTGAAGGAGAAACTTGTCTTTTATTACATCCAACGATCTTTAGAGGTACGTATTGATTTTTTTTCTTCGTAAACAAAGGGTTTAAGCTTAATCATCGCGTTTTACTAAAAAGGCAAAAGACACTGGATTCCCCTAAACAATCGTGATTGTAACCTATTGGCCCCTGAACTACTGTTTTTTTTTGCAAACTGGCCCCTATTCAATGTTTCCGAAAATTCGATTCTAGGCTCCAGAACTGACTTTCACAAAATCGGTTCTACTGTGGTGCACACAGGTAGAGTGGTGCACGAGTAGATTGAGTGTGGTGCAAATAATAGCCCCTATTTGTCACTGAAAGAATCGTTTAAGGGCTAGTTTGTTAAAAAAAGGAAAGGCGAGTCCCAAAATGTTAAGATCGCAGTAGTTTACGAGCCCTATTACTAATACTACGGATCGAAATTTGAATACAGGGATATCCGGGCTCACGCCGCTCGACGGACTAGCCGGGTGTGGCTACGCTTGTTCGGCATCTTCCTGCAGGAAGTCCAGCTATATTTTATTGCATTAACTGTCTCGTTTAAAAGGCTAAAAGTCTAAGCAGTGCTCTAAAATATGAAGAAAACAATGATGATTTTCCAAGTAATTTGAGGGAGATTTGGAGGCCTTTAAGAAAATACTGGATTTGCATATTCGGCTACTTTCTTTGGTTGATATACAGGTAATACTGCATTTAGTTTTCTCATTTAAATTTTATTTTTCAAGAATTTAGTGTCGAATCGAGTTGGTAAAGTATACGCTTGATCGCGTGAGACATGAATCTGACTCGGCTATATTCGATTGTATGAATCGACTCGCCATATTCAATTGTAGTTGAAGATAGGATTCAGTTACGATGCATAAATACTTCTGTTTGGTAACAAGTCCCAGATCGAACATGGATACTCGTTGAATCGAGTCCAGTCCGACTGATGCACTGATACTTCTGTCTGGTAGTGTGTCTGATATGCAATACATATACATATCCGTCATAGATATGCATCAGATACTTAGGCTATGCATGGGGTGGGGTGGGGTGGGGACGGGTGGGGTGGGGAGCTTGCAAAGTTGCAATTTTGAAAAGTTGTATACTCTGATTCGGGATGTGTGAAATGAAAAATCATGTTGAAAATCGAGTAAAAACCGCCCGATAATGAATAAAAAGCTATCTATAACTGCACAAAAATGAAGGAAACCACTAAGAATCATCTTATTTTATGTGCTTTAATATTTATTATTTGGTCCTTGTTGTTTTACTATGTACAGTTTGGTCCTTATAATTTTGATATTCACGCTTATGCTGTCCGTATATACCCGTATCATATATTTTAAAAAATTCTCGCATCCGGATACGCATACCTCTGCAACCTAAGTTTGAGGAAAATTTTCACAATTTTCATAGAGTTGTATCCCGGATCCGGATATACAAATCCATAACTTAGATACATGAAACTTAGAACCTATGATGCACCGACACTCCAATATGGGTAACGTGCGCCGTATCCGACACGCGCCCGACACGACACGCGTCCGACACGCGCCGACACGTGTCGGTTGATTTAAAATAATGTTAAATTAAATTTTAAAAACCGACACGCCGGGGACACGGCCGCGACACGCCAGGGACACGGCAAGGACACGGAGCGACACGGAGCGACACGTCCCCGACACGGGGGACACGTTCCGACACGGCTATTTATATTTTTTAATATTTTTTTCTATTTTTGTATTTTTTGTATTTTTTGTATATATATATATATATATATATATATATATATATATATATATATATATATATATATACTACGTGTCCCCGGCGTGTCGTGTCCTATATTTTTGAAAGTTGCCGTGTCGCCGTGTCCGTGTCTGTGTCGGTGTCCGTGCAACATAGCTTAGAACCATGTTGAAAATTGAAAGAAAAAAAAAAGCGTCGTAAAATTAATTAGAAAACGAAGAAAAATTGCCAGAGATGAAGGAAAACCACTGGAAATTGTTTAATTTTATTATGTTTTATATTTAGAGTTTGGTCCTTCTAGTTTTAATATGTGCAGTTTGATCTCTATATTTTTAATATTTACGTGCATCCCCTCTACACTTTTATGGCATTTGTTCAATTTGCCCTCAACTTTTGATACTACAACATTTTCTTATGTGTGTTGCATTTTCCAGGTTCTACCAGTTCTAATGAAGCAACTGGCACAACTCATCGTCCAACTTCCGAACGATAGACAAACCGAGGTCCTGAACGAGTTATATCAACACGTGGCGGAATCTGATGATGTTATACGAAAACCGACACTCGTATCTTGGTTGCAGTCGCTCTTTTACGTATGTTCTCGAGATGTCAATGTGTCCGTGACGAAAGAGAAGAAGGGTATTTTAGTAAATGCAGCTGCTAGGAATTGGGGTTTGTCAAATTGGATCGGATTTGGTTCGCGGTTATAAGTCAATGAATAAGATCTGTAAATGTTAAAAGACAGTTTTGCCCCTTTTGTTTCATGATTTTTGCACTACCGGCACAGCTGATTGTCCAACGTTCCAACAATAAACAAACCGAGGTGCTAAACGAGTTATATCAACATGTTGTGGAATCTGATGATGTTATACGAAAACCAATGCTCGTATCTTGGTTGCATTCGCTCTTTTACCTATGTTCTCGAGAGGTCAACGTGTCCATGATGAAAGAAAAGGGTATTTTAGTAAATGCAACCACAAGTGTTCGCGATTATGACGTACTGAATAAGATCTGCAGATTTTTTATGCTCTATTTATATGTACCAAAAGTCTCGTTTTAATTGTTGAACTTAATTTGTCAATATCTTGGATCCTTTTGTTTCACGACTTTTTGCTCCTATCCCCATGTTGCATATTTTGACATTTTTGCCCCTCATCTATATGCATTTTTCTTAATCTTTTCAGTCAATTTTCGCTGCATGTCATGTTTTTATTGATCGAAGCTTATCATACCTTTAATGCTTATTGTTAGACACAAAATGTATATATGAGGGGTACATGTGTCAAGTTGATATATTTAGGAGGATAGAAAATGTATACATGAGGGGTACATGTGTCAAGTTGATATATTTAGGAGGATAGAAGTATGTAAACCGTGAAACAAAAGGAATAAAAAAATGTAATTATCTTTTTTTAGTCCAAATATCATGGGTCTACCGTCAGCTTTGAAGGTACAACGTTCTCTTGCCAATAAAAACTTGATGTATGGTAAAGTTTGGGGGTGACTCCCATGCCTAGTTAACCTCCGATAGGAATGTAATATCCCGACTTTTCAAAAAAGGGCAGACATGTCTTTATGCGAAAAATAGAATATTATGATTTATGGATTTAAGTATTTTATATATATATATATTGAGAAAAATCTGATTATTTAATAATAAGGGTAATTTAGAAAAATAAGGGATTATGTTAATTATTGGGATTTTCCTATTTAAGGAAAATAAATCCCATTAGTTTTCCCTAACCTTTTGAATCAGAATTTCCTTCTTCCAAAATCCCTCTTCTGCGTGTGAGAGTTGAAAAGAAAGGGTTGAGAGATTTCTTCCGTTTTCTAAGTCGGTTCTTAACGGTTTTCAGATCAGAGTATAACAACGGAATCGTTGTGAAGAGGGCGTCGTTTCAACACAAGAAAGTTGAGATTTTGTTAAGGTATGAAATTCGAGCCTTAGTTATGTTCTTGACTGAGTTTGATGGATTCAAACTCATGATTTCGTAGTCTTTTGTGTTTAGAAGCATGTGATCGAATCTAATATAAATTCGATTTGATCACATAGGTTTTATGAGGAAGGGTTCAAGATTTGCTGCAGTTTTTCGTAGAATTGGACTTGGATTAGCTTGCTAAAAGGTAAGAGGCTGTTCCTACAAATTAATTATGGTTTAGAAAAGTTAGGTCGTGTTTTTGATTCGTCTCGTAAAGGGGTGTTCAACCGTATTTAAACATGTTTTTGTTGGTGTATTTACATTAGTTGTTGCTCTCATTGTTTGCTGTTCTTTCCTGTTGCCGTAAATGTTATAGGAAGGAAAAAGAAAAGGGATATAAAATTTGGTACAGGTGATGCGAGTCACTTTCGTTTGCTATACATATTATTTTAATATTATTTGTCTTGTGTAATTGTTGGGTCGAATGGTTAGGGAAAAAAAAGAGAGAAGAAAAGTAAAAACTCAGATGCTGCCTTTGCTTTCGATAGGTTAAGAAAAATATTAGGTAGTACATTATATTTCCAGGAAACTTTCGTAGGATTAGAGAAAATAAAAAATAAAATAAATAAATGAACTATGCAGATGGGTTTGGAAAGAAAGAAAAAAAAAAGAAGATAATTTAATAAATATATAAGGTATAGTTGTTTGGCATCATTGTGTTGTGTTATTTTTTGTTCTGAAAAAAATATAAACTATGATTTAGTAGACAGTGAATTTTATATCTAATGTTATTGTGATGTTTAGCTTGAATTGTTGTTAATGAGTTTAAATAAGATTAAATAAACACGAACAAGCCTCGATTGAGTTTCTGATGCGTTTGGTTCCGGCACCGGACGTACTCTTAAAGAGAGTTGAAGTTCGGGACCGTCGAAAGGGTATGAAAGGGCTTATGCTTTGGTGAATTAGTATTCATTAATGTCTGTGTAATTGCTAGGTCTTGTCCGTGTCTAGAGGTCTAGGAAAGAGAGTTGAGTTTGTGAGGGAGCTTACTTGAAAACAACTAGGTGGCTAGTTAACAACTAATGATGATTACATACTTGTATAGCTAAAAGATTAAACATCATGTCATTCTTGGTAAGACACAAGTTTATGTCGCAATGTGTAGGCTTTCGGATAAAATGAGAAAACTTGCTGGCCTTTCTAGAGGCACCAGGAGTAGAGGGTACTCGTGGATGGATAACTTTGCTGGCCATTAGAGGGCACCAGGAGTAGAGGGATTTCACCGAACGCATATACTATCGGGACTAGCCCGTGGCTATTGGTGTGATCCACTAATAGGTTGCACCCAGATACTTCGTGGTGAGTAGCACCATGCATAGTGCCCTTGAATACTGATATAACAGAGATAAGCTAAGCTAGAAATGTATAGCAATGACATATTGATGGACATGAAGTGGACCCCAGATTGAGTCGGTCTCATTAAGGATAATTATTTAACTTAAAACATGTTAAGGAGCATTAGTTAATTTGTAGCTTCTACCTCTTATTGAGTACTTTGTACTTACCTCAAATGCATTGTTTTTCTATGTGTTTGGGGGAGAGAAGATGAACAGGTAGATCCGGAGTTCGAGGCAGACTTTGATTACGACGTTTGAGGATGCCGGAGTTGAAGCATTTTCTTTTTGTTCTTTTCCTTATTATACTATAGACTTGTCGTTTCATTGGGAAAGTTTTGTAATTTCCTTTTTAGTTTCTTTTAGAGGATTTCAAACGTCGTTTGGTTTTCGGTTGGTTTTCCAATGTAATAAATGTTACATTTATATCTTTAGTATGTCGAGTTCTTTTCATAGTAGCATTTATGGTGTTTGCCGAGTCTTTTTAGCTTCCGTTTTGCTAAACTCGATACGACGTAGTAGAGGTTTACGTGTAATATTAGATTTATTTAATATTATACGTGCCGAGCGTTTCGTTTCCAGATAAGAAATAGATATCCGGGAGAGGGGCGTTACAAGGACTGTAAGCGAGAGTTGAGTTATTCGTGAATGGTTTGAAATCGATTTAAATTAAAACTCAATTGGCCATGGACTCGGTTTTAAATTTGCTCGAACGTGAACTAGATTTGTCTCGAACATTAAACGAGTTAGACACGAATAATGTAATACTCAACTATTCATAAGCAAAAAATATATGTATATCTATGCACAAATTCATTCATCTATATTTGTGTAGATACATGCATGTATCTTTATATATGTTGCTAATATAGTTATTATATTGAAACTTAAGTACTTATTTTTATTTTATGTTAGAGCACTCTTATTATATCCTCTTAACGAATACTCTATTTTCTAATTTTAAATATAGATTTTTGCCAAGAAGGACACGTCTACTAATAAATTAGGCTGGAAAGAAACTAATATTTAATCAATACAAAAATCTAATAAATTTCCAACAATGCCCTTCTTTAGTATTTTTTATAAAAAAAAGACATGATATTCATTATCTATTAGAATATAGCATTTAATTATTTTCTACCAAAAAAAATCCCGCCGATCAATGCATTTAAAGCATTTAAAGCTCCTTCACCACTTATTACGCATCAATTATCAATATAATTTTTTGATTTTAATTTAAAACAAAATACTCACTTTATCTATAATTTTGATGCAAAATTACTCCACGTAACCTAATACATATCAGTGTTGCTACATTTTTTGTTGTAACTATGTAATATTCCGATTCTCGGAAAATGGCAGACGGGTCAATTTACGAGAACGAAATATTATGTTTAAATATATATATATTATTTGCGAATATATATATCTAATGGGGACAGTTTTGTAATTAGAAAATAATTAAAGGGGTTAGTGGAGCAAATAGTGGGGAGAGGTTTTATTTGGAAAATAAACCTTCCACTATTTGGTGTAAGTTATTAGAAATTTTGAAGACAAGTTTCCTGCAAGTTTGAGAGAAAAGGAAGGCAAGAATACATCTCCAAGTTTCTAAGTGAATCATTGATCGTTTTCGGAGACAAGTAGAGCAACAGAACTGTGAGAGCGCAAGGACTGTGCTGATACTAAAAGTTGGGAGTTTTATCAAGGTATGAATATGGCCCTAAATCTGGTTTTCTTCATGTTTGATCATGTTGGGTTGAAGAAAGGGTGTAATTCGTAGTTCTTTATAGTTAGAAACCTTAATCCTAACTAGTTCTTAGGTTGAAGAAAGGGTGTAATTCGTAGTTCTTTATAGTTAGAAACCTTAATCCTAACTAGTTCTTGAATTGGTTGTGGATTAAATAGTTTTTTGTTGGAGTTGGAGGTCTTGCTGCAGATTTTCTACAAGTTGCTTTGGTTTTGTGCTTTGATCAAGTAAGAAAATCTTCTCTATTATGTTAATTATGGTTTGAAGAAGTTAGGGCCTTGTTTTGGGGGTGATTTGATGTTGAAATCATGTCTAAATGTGGTTATGCAAGTGCTTGGTGCTATGTGATGTTAAAGTACATATTTTTCCTGCTATTATGATGCTTAGATTGATGTTAAACATGTTCGGTTTGGGTTAGAAATCGTTAAGTTGCAGAAAATCGTGTTTTGGGAGTTTCTTGCGCTCAATGTGCGCACATTGGCTAGCAATGTGCACACATTGCTGTGGCTGAATGTTGTTGAAGCTGGACAGGTCTTGGAGTGTGCGCACATTGCCTTTGTTTTTGATAAATAAGTTGTTTTAAGTTATGATATGAGTCTTAAATGTTGTTTCATGATCTAATAACATTAATTAAACATGAACAAGACTCGATTGAACTTCTGATACGTTTAGTTCCGGCACCGAATGTACTTTTCAAGGGAGTTGAAGTTCGGGACCGTCGGAACGGTATGAATGGCTTGTGCTTTGATGAATTAATATTCATCAATGTCCGTGTACGTGCCTAGGGTGTTGTGTCCAGAGTCTAAGCGAGGGAGTAGAGTAAGCTCCTACCTTGAAAACACTTAGGTGGCTAGTTAATGATTAATAATTTACATAAGTGGATAGTAAAAGAATAAACATCGTAACATTCTTGGTAAATCACTTGTTTATATTGCGATGTGTGGGCGGTAAGATAAAGTGAATAACTCTGCTGGCCTATAAACGGCTAAACGGTAGGGGGACTTCGCCGAACGTGTACACTATCGGGTCTTAACCTGTGGCTATTGTTGTGATCCACCAATAGGTTGCAAACAATACCTCATGGCGGGTAGCACCATGCGTAGTGCCCTTGAGTGCCGGTGTAACAAACCTGAGTTAAGTTAGAAACGTTTAGTCACAACGTGTTGATGAGCATGAAGTGAACCCTAGAATTGAGTCGGTCAAATAAAGATAAGTTAATAACAATGTAAGCCCTTCTTTGTGAAATCTAGTTAATGCAATAGCTTCTGTTTCTTGCTAAGTACCTTTGTACTTACCTCAAATACATGTTTGTTGTGTTTGGGGTTGAGAAGACGAACATGTGGAACAGGAGTTCGATGAGGACTTCGAGGATGATGTTTGATGACCTGTCATGCTATGCTTTAATCATATTTTATTACTACTAAACTGTGTTGTTTCCCTTCAAGACCTATGTTGTAATTTCATTTCAAGACCTGTTGTATTTCTTGACATTTTCTTGTAAGATATTTGTTGTATTTCTTTCCTTTCTTTGAATATCGTACGGTTGTAAGATTTGAAGTTCGTTGTTGTAAGATATCTTTTCTATCTTTAGTATGGTTGTGTTTCTATTCTTATCTTGTACAAACAAAAAAAAAAAATACACCTGAGTCTTTTAGCTTCCGTAAATACGAAACTTGATACGACGTAGTAGAAGATTTGTATAAAATATAATTTATTTTATATCATACGTGCCAAACGTTCTATTTCCGGGTAAAGACTCGGTATCCGGGAACAGGGCGTTACAAACTATATATTTATTTTATCGGTTGATACTACTACTTTTTCAATGTTACTGCATTTTTTGTCTATAACTATATTTATTTTATTGGCCATTACTACTTATTTTTTGAGTGTTACTACATCTTTTTGGTTGTAACTTTATTTTATTGGTTGTAACTACTTCTTTTTATATGTTACTACATTTTTTACTATATTTTATTGATTGTTAGTTTGTTATTATTTCTTTTTATGTTATTGTGTAACTACATTTTTTTATTGTAACTATATTATGTTGAATTTTTTTTGTCATACATTTTTCTTATTTAAATAATCTTTATTCAAGATGAAATGTATCACATTCTCTATTTTACGTAATCCGATAGATATAAAAGATAATTTACAAAATCTGGATGAATGAGATAGATGTAAATAAAATTTTACAGAATCTGTAATTTAGAGAAAAAAATATAGTATTGACTGTAGAGTTATTTTTCCATTGAAATATCTAAAATAGAGTTTTTAAAAAATTTACGCTATGAACTGCAAATGCGCTTAGTTTCATATAATATTCACTAATCAGGAAACAAATAAATCTAAAATGTCTTAATTACTTTGTTTAACATGTCATATGTATATAAATCAATCCCAAGACTAGCTTTTACAATACTAAATCCTTTTTACTTGACCACACATTTTACATTACTTACTCGGACAAGTTTGTAGAAAATATAATACACTAAATTTCTCAATGCTATAACAAAATTCTTTGGACTAACATCTTTTTACACACATTAGCCAACTATAAATATTAATTAAGTTAGTCTTCAAACCACCGGATCTTGTATAGATTTCGTTTGACCCTAGGACATGATCTAGTGGTAAATAGCTTGAGTGCGTTAAAATGACAGCTGGATCTTAAGCTGGAATTTTGACCCTGTAAATGGAGGATTTTTTTTCCAGTTCTTTGGTATAATAGCAAACCTATGACTCTGAACCACTAGATTAACTGCTTAACATCTTCACCCATCTTGTGAGATAAAGGGAGTGAGAACCCTTATTATTAGAGTTTAACCATTTTTGAATTGGTTTCGTTCTGAAAATGTAATGCCCCGTCTCAGACATTGAGTCCTTATCTCTAAATGTCACGTCCCGATCGTTCCATTTTCCGGATAATGACTCAGTGTCCGGTAATAGAGAAGTATAAAATATATTGATTGTATTGCATTGATTAAACTGATAAATATTGATAGGTAGAAGTTTATCTAAACCAAATAATATATCCTAATATAATTCAAATTCAAACATAATTATCTAAACAAATCAATCTTGTCATTATTTCTAACACGCCCCCGCAATCCCATGGTAATGCAATGAACATGGAGATTAGCTCGTAATGAATGGATCTGGTCTCCTTCACATTGTGTCTGCAACAAACTGCTCCATATCAATCAGCATCAACTTCTTTACAACTTGATATTACTTGAATCTGTAATAGATGACTCAAAAAGTTTGAAAAAGTCATAAATAAATGATAGAGATGAGGAAATATTTGGAGAGAATTTCATACCCTAAGAAAATAGAAGAAATAATAATTTATAGATTGAGATATAGATTAATATAGAGCAAATCAAGGGAGCGAAAGGATAGGTGCCGAGAAAAGGAGTCAATTGAGAGATAATTTGATTACGAGAAAAAAAAAAAGATGCAGAGGTTTTGAAAGCCAGAGAAAAGAATTATACGAGAAGAGTTCATATTAGAATGAAGGGAGAGATCAAGTTTTGATGCGGTTTGATAGATGATAATGACAGAAAGATTTATTGTAACGATAAAATAATAATAACAATACTAATCAGCCAAAAGAAGAAAAAAAATAAATAATAAAATCAATAATGATAGGTAGAAGTTTATCTAAATCAAATAATATACCCTAATAATTCAAACATAATTATCTAAACAACTCAATCTTGTCATTATTTCTAACATCCGGGACGGGCATTACAGAAAACATTCCACTCATAGTTTATTATTATTGTTTTTTTCGTTATAATATTTATTATTATTAATTCGTCGCAAAAAAATTATTACTCCCTCCGTCCCAATTTGTTTGAGACAGTTTGGAAATCTAAAAATTTAATGGAACATCATTTATTAGCTTGTCTGGTCATTAAAAACATGACTACTTTACAATTATGCCATTCTTTTATTGTTCTTAAAATTCTTAATAAATATAATTATGTTGAAATTTTAAAAATTTAAGAAGAATTTTTTTAATCTAAATATTAATAATGTGACTTATTTTAAGACATCCATATATGGAATACGTTGCGACGGAGGAGTATTATTAATTAGGGGAATGAGGAAAGGATGAAATATTTCATCAATTGAGTAGAGGGGACAGCTTTTTGAAACTTTTGCATAAAGGACAAAACTATTTATTCATCGTCGAAATTCACTTGTGTTCGAAATTCATTGTTTAAATTCATCGATTTAAATTCAATCGTTTAAATTCACTATTTTTCAAAATTCATCGTATTAAATTCACTAATTTTCGGGATTCATTCGTCGAAATTCACTATCGAAATTCACCGATTCGGGATTCACTAGGAGATTCACCGATTTTAGGATTCATTTGTTTGTCCTTCTCGCTATAAAAATTATGCGATTGTCCTTCTCCCTATAAAAAATATGTAGTTGTCCTGTTACTTAAAAATATTTCAGATTGTGTCCTTATCCCTAATTTTCCATATTAATTAAATCCTCGTGGTGTATAGAGAGTGTGCGGCAACTACCATAATTTTTTTAGATATTTTTCTGGAACATGGCAAATAGTAGTACCGTATTAACTCTGATTATTAGTACACATTCCATCTCAAGATATAAATCATTTTGTGTCTTTTTTAACAGATTAAAAAAGTGGTTAAATATCATAAATTTTAATAAGAAAATGTCTTTTGACTATCATTATTAACTGCTTATAAAGTATTGAAAAATATTTTGATCGTTAATAAAATATGAGTAAGATAGAGAAAACAGTAATAAGTGCTTGATTGATAATGTATAATGACTTATATTCTAGGACAAAAAAAAGAGGTACTCCCTCCGTTTTTTTTATTAGTCACTTTTGGTGTGGCCACAGACTAAGAAAGTGATTAACGTGTCTGGAATATAGTATGAAATGACTAGATTGTCCTTCTTTAATATTTTGAATAAGTTTGCGATCATTAAATACACTATATTGGAAATGTAAATATACATTGATAATAGTACTATTGGAGTTTCAAAGTGACATTTGATGTTTTTGATGCATTGGAAATGTATTTTTTATTATTTAAATGTAAGACTTTGTTTAATTCTTGTAATTAATATGAGGGTATAAATGCAAAAAAAAATGAGGTATTGGTAATCTAAAAAGACAGAAATAAGTGGAAAAAAAATAAATTCCTAAAAGTGACGGTTAAAAAAAACGGATGAAATAGAACAGTGATTTATATTTTGGGATAGAAAGAGTATTTTGTCCATTGACTATTATTAATGAATTGATTATAAAGTACTCCAGTGGAGTATTGAAAAGTACTATTAGATTGTTAATAAATTAAGGGTTAAGATGAAGAAAATAGTAATAAATGTTTCTTTGGTAATGTAAAATGCTTATATTATGGGACAAACAAAAATAGATACAATGATTTATATTTTGGAACGGAGAGATTATTGTTTTTCACACTAATTTCAAATGATCAATTTCTTGTTTTACCTTTTTTACTCAATTTAATTTTTTGCTTACGCAATGCATCCTCAGACCCAATTTCTTGCCTTATCTTTTTTACTCACTTTCATTTCATATTTTGCTTTCATAAGGTACCCTCAGACAATTGTCTAAGAGGCAATGTTGGCACCAAAAGGTGGGGACCTTTGTCCAACAAAGTTTTGCTGCATCCACAATGGCTCGAACCCGAGACTTGTTGCTTAAGCGACTGGAGTTCCTTCCACCCGGACCAACCTTTGTTGGTACTCACTTTCATTTTCCTTTTAATATATTGTGTTAATTACCTTTCTTTATATTTGCAAAATACCTTCATTCCAAAATATCATACATTTTTTCTCTTTGTCCATATTATAAAACTTTTTATAATACTAATCGAGTATTTATTATATATTATTTTTATTAGAAGTTAATGTCAAGAGATAATGATAAAGCTTAAAATGATAGATAAAAGTGTTATAGATACGAGTTTGTTTTATAGAAAAAAAATGATAGCTTGTTTTAAATTAAAGTTAAAAAATTAGATAAACATTTTATCTTTATTTAAATTTATTTTGAAATAAGTTTATCTTTGATTTCTCTTATATAAAGAGAAGCAATATTATCACTTTAACCATTCAATAAAAACAATCACTAGAATATAAAATTCTAGCTCCGCCATTTTAATTTTAATTTTTTATTTTTTTAGCGGTAAAAAGACATTTATTTATTCATATCAACAGAGCATGGAATGATTACATTAGAAGGCGGCCTGATGCCCCATTATTTGAGTCCTATGAGAGATAAACCTTCATTTGTTAGAAGATAAAGAGTGCTGCCCTCTCTTTTAACAAAATAAAAGTTGCATTACCTTCATTTGCTAGAAGATAAAGAGTGTTACCTTCTCTTTTGACAAAAGAAAAGTTGCATTTAACAAAAACATGAAGTAGCACTTTGCTCTCATCAATAATAGATCCTAAAGGTGAAAAATATGCCTCTTCTGACATTAATCCTTGATGGACTATCAAGGAATCTCCTTCAAAAGTGATATTGAAATAGCGCCACGTAATAGCAAAGACCATAGCCTGATGGATAGTCATTGCTTCAGCAACTACAACATCATAGCCACCGACTAACTTTGAGGAGAATCTATGGAGGATTACCTCGTTGTGTGCACACACCAAACCTCGATTGCTATCTCGTTTTCTTTTACATCAGCATCCACTTTAAATTTTACCATAGGCGATTGGGAGGTTCCCACACCATCTTGGACCGCATTATGGTAGCCTCCGGCACTCGGTTTCCTTGAGCTTGGATATAGCTAGAAGCTTCTATTTCTGCTTTTATAATAATTTTTCTAACATCGGCTATTGTTGTTAATACATTAAGCTGCATCTGTTGGGATATTGTTGTGCCCACAATAATCCATATATGGTTTGATTAATTTTACAGTGCCTTATTTATGTGCCATTATATATTTATCTGTCACTAACCCTGCCAAGAAGTCTTATGGCTTACAAAGACAATTTTTCCTTTTTGCAGGTACCCTGAAATACACACTATAAATGATTAAACTCCACATATGATAATACACACTATAAATGATTCCATAACAAACAAACCAAATATTAGGCCACGGCGATTTGGGCGAATTAGGGCTATTCTTGACGACGACCCCTGTTGTTTGGAACTCCGAGCTATTCCACTATAGAGCACTCGTCAGCTATGGAAACTGATGGAGGCGGTCACACTACGGAGGAAACGGATCTCCTTCGCTGAAGCTCAGATAAATGGAAAGAAAATCCGATGATGATGGATACATGGCAATCGGCTTGGCTTCTGAAAGGAGGAGATGACCTTCTTCGTGAGCCAAAATGGCACAATAACTTCTATACGGGTGATGGAGAAGATGAAGGAGACATAACTGATTTTATCACAATTGCAGAAAATTGGCGAGGTACGGATATAGATGATGACCCAATTGATATACCTGTGGATGAATGTATCGATTTATGGTATCCTTGGAGGAGGGCGGTGATAGTTAAAGTGCTTGGCCGGACTGTCTCATTCAAAATTCTACAGCAGTGTCTTAAAAGTATGTGGGAAGAAGGTGAGTTAGATATAATCGATCTGGAGCAGGACTTTTATGTTGTTCGATTTGTTAGCAAAGAGGACTATGAATTGGCTCTGTCTATGGGACCATGGTTGATTCAAGGTCACTATTTAACTTTGATGAAATGGAGACCGTTTTTCAATTATCGAAACAGATCATCCCGACGACGTTGGTATGGGTTAGATTCCCAGGCATGCCTATAGAATTATTTGAGAAGGAAAGCTTCCTATTAAACTTAGCTAGAAGAATTGGTAAGCCAGGAAAAGTTGACATTGTGACTTCTAAAACAACAAGAGCAAAATTCGTAAGAGTGTGTGTGGAAATGAATTTACATCATGTGCTGAGGACGAAAGTAGTACTAAATGGAAACACTTTTGCTGTTGAATATGAAGGATTGCTACAGATTTACTTTGAGTGTGGCAAATTGGGTCACAGGACGGAAAGTTGCCCCAATTTACATCCCCAGATGCTCCCCAACCAAGGCAAACAGGTGCACCAGCAGGCACCACAGCTGAACCAGCCGGCCCCAAACCTAAAAAGCCCTTCGGGCCATGGATGATTGCAACGAATAGAAGGAGAAGACCAAATACTGGACAGAGAGGAATGGATGACCGACAAAACAAATAACAGAATGAACAACACGAAGGAGTATCTGCACAGAACATGGGACATAACACAAGAGGTTCTGAAAATGTACGAAGAACAGAAATGAGTTCCAGGTCAAGGTTCAACGTTTTGTACGAAGAGGAATCGGAGACAAAAATGGAGGAGCATCCGGGGTGCCCAGATAAGGAAGCATAACTTCAAAATGTGATGAAGAGCGCATCTGTAGTCTTCAAGGAACCCTCGATATCATTGCTTTCTAGAGAAAACCAACCAAAAAAGTCTAGCAAAATGAACACGATGGATACGGAGAGGAGCTCAGAGTTGAGCAAGGCTGCCCACCAAGAATCAGCAAAATGGAAAGAAACTTTTACCAATGAATCTACAAACACCATTCCCCAAAAATGTCCATATACATCTGCAGGCAATCCAAAGCCGTCTGGAATTACAAACGGCCTGCTTTATGATATATCCAATGTGCAAGAAAGACAAACTAATTTGAGAGATGGCAAATTGGACTATATCCAATATGCAAGAAAGTCAAACTAATTTGAGAGATGGCAAATTGGACTATACAGCTCAGAAAAGTGTCATTAGTATCTCTACAACTTTGGGGGATGATAATAACTACAAAGAAAAACCAGCAGACGACCGTAGTGATTACCAAAGGCAAGAGGACAGTAAAAACGCAGGCATGTGGAAGTTGCGAGATGAACCACTCGATACAGGTGCTGGAAATGATGGAGGGACTCCTCTCCACCCTTGTTAATTTGTTAAAATGAAGATTATAACCTGGAACTGTAGAGGGGCAGCTTCGGAAGCGTTCCGTCTTAATGTTAAATCTCTGATTGCAGAGCACTGGCCGGATGTGTTGTGTTTGCTTGAACCTAGAGTCAGCAGTACACTGATGACGGTTAAATAGTCTATCCTACTACATCAACATTCTATCCATTATGAGCTAAAAATAGTTGTTTCGACAAATAAATATGAACCATTTGAGTTGAATATCATATGTCGGGTGCGTGAGTCGAGAAATCTGCACTTAGCGTTTATTTTCCCTATTTCGATATTATTTTGTGCATTATTTGATTATTCTCAGGATACGAAATATTGGGCTGAGCATCATGGACGAATCTGGAGTGGACTGAACGAAAGGATTGGGCCTAGGGTATTCCAGAACATTCCAAGTTAAGTCGGCTGAAGAAAAATGACAAAATTGCCCTCGGTTTA
This sequence comes from Gentiana macrophylla, assembly GCA_026214975.1. Taxonomy (NCBI): domain Eukaryota; kingdom Viridiplantae; phylum Streptophyta; class Magnoliopsida; order Gentianales; family Gentianaceae; genus Gentiana; species Gentiana macrophylla. The sequence goes on from CM047806.1 coordinate 126,180,257, forward strand.
CCGAGAGTCGTTGCCGGTTTACCGAGCTTCCAGATCCTTCCGAAACCCGTTTTCTTGGACGAGAGGTAGAACTAGGTATTTCTAAGTCGGTTTAGGTAGCTATAAATAAGAGGCTTCGCCTCAGAATTCAATGTACCCAAATTATTCATGGCAAATTATGCAATAAAAGTTCTTTGTTCTTTATTTTATTTATTTTATGAGTTCAGGTCGGAGAGACGACGGAGTCGCCACCTAGGGAGAGATCCGAGGGAGATCTACGCTCATCTTTGAGGGTATGATTTTCTGTCTTTTCTAAGATGTAGATCTATCATTGTTCTATTCGACTAGTATGTTTTAATTGCCTGTTTAGTTTAATTATGTAGAAGTTAGTTTATTTTACCCTATGTGTCATAGATCTGATTCGTTGGTGATGAAATCATGAAATGGTAGTTGTGTTCTTCAGATCTACGACGGTCTATATGGCTATATCTGAATACCTAGTAAATTACTAATTCATGATAATCGGCGTCAGCTACGTTGATCGATAGATTTAATTTACATGTTAGTAGCCTTATCAACTATTTGCATGTCTTCGTAAACTAGCATGAAATACGAATAGTGAAGTGCTATGTTTGGACATTATCTATATGGACCTAGGAACGTGCTGATCAGTGTCGACAGCTGTCTAGGCGGGTTTGCGGTATGAGTTAGCGCTCAATATCGACAGCTCTAGTTCTTTATGCGTATGGGCTATTACAGACCAATTAAGGAGGGTAGCTTGCGTATAGATTGTCTACTACCATTGTCGGAGTAGATATGGTTAGGAGTTGTACCCGCAGCTGAACAATGAATTAAAATTCATCAATGGGGAGGACTATTTCATGTGTGGGGGGATTAACTAATTACTCATAATTTAACTAATACATTAGAAACTCATTTTTACTTCGTGTGAACTAGCATAACCTTGTTAGTTTGAGACACCAAATTTACTACCGTCTATATTATAGTTGGTCGTAGACCATATTAGTGACAAGCTCAATCTTGATAATTAGACGTTTTTATGAGTCTCTGTGGGATTGACCTTGAGTCGCCAGTACTCTACTACGATAGACCTAGTCCTATTGCTAGTAAGTGCTTTGCACGCGATCATACACAAGCATGGCATATTTTGAATCCGTTCCATTTTAATATGAGTGTGCGTATAGAAGCTCGGGGTTTCGCAGGAAGTATATGGTGCTTTTTGGCGCCGTTGCCGGGGACTCGTGTCAAGAATACTTGTTATTTAAGATTAAGTTTTCTGTATATATTTGAGTCTGTTTAGTTGTGTCTGTTTATAGTCTGTTCATACTGGAGTCATACAGAGTTAGTTATGTTAAATTCTGGAAAAAAATAGCTTCCAATTTACCGAGGGTCTACTGCGGTAAACCTTGGGTCTACTGCGGTAAACTGAGGGTCCCAGTTTTGGCAGAATCGTTTCTGTCAGTTCATCGTCAAATCAGTAGTCAGAGTCTGTATTTTTGAGTCTTCCAGGCGTGTGTAACAGCCGGCGAGGCAAGTCACTAACCTTTTTATTTTCTTTTTGTGTCTTGTAGTATGCTATACGAAGTTTAGCAGCCAAACTCGAGAGATTCATACCTGAGATTGAAAAGTTTGCTAGACAAAGGAGAAAAGAACCTCGAGAGAAATCTGTTAGGATGGCGGATGATGTGATTTCGCACGAAGGAGATCACAGCGATAGGGAAGAAGAGATTCCATCTTTGGAGGATACATAAATCGACATGGCACAGAACGGACTGAATTAACAAAATGGTGTAGGAGTAGTGGTACAAGTAGATAGGAGAACTCTACAGAGTTATGCAATGCCGACAATTATGCAATTCGTTCCAGCAATCGTTCAACCAGAGAATGCGGCTGAAGTATTTCACCCGAAACCGAATGTGATACAAATGGTGACTAATTACACTACCTTTCATAGAGTAATGAACGAAGATCCTAGTGTATATGTCACCAACTTTCTAGAGATAGTCAGCACGGTCAAGCCAGCAGGAGTACCTGAAGACAATTAAGCTGAAATTGTTTACATTCACTCTGAAAGACAAAGCGAAGATATGGTTATTGTCTCTAGAGCAAGGATCGATCCAAACTTGGACCGATCTTTTGCAGAAGTTTATGAACAAGTACTGCCCACCTGGGAAGTCACTACAGATGAGACAAGACATTATGAATTTCAAGCAGAAACCCACTGAAACCTTTGAAGAAGCATGAGAAAGATTTAAGGAGCACAGAGGAGATGCCCTCACCATGATATCACTTTGCCCGTACGAATGCATAGTTTCTATCACAGATTGTGGCCATGTGAAAAAATGAGAGTTGATGCATCAAGCAATGGATGTTTTGCGTTGCTATCACCTGAAGAAGCTGAAGAGAAATTGGAGCAAATCGCACTTACAAGTCAATGGGGAAAGCGTCAAATTGAGACCACCAAAGTAGCTGAAGGCGTATTTGGAGAAGATAATTCTCAAAAGATCTTATACCAGCTAATGGTGATGAATGAGAAGATAGATGGCATGCAAGATCACATTTCCAAGGTTGAGAAAGTTCAAGATATAGAAGCAACCAACATTGAGGACGTAAAGTACATAGGGAGGCAAGGAAATCCTTATAGGAGGATATCACCCGGGTTCTCATGACCACCTTAGGTTTAGACCGAGTGACCCTACTGGGGGGTTTTCGACAAAGTGATTCTAACAGTGGAGAGAGACCGAGACAAACTGGTGGATTCGTGCCTCAATTCAACAAATCCAGTGGTTAGGAAGCAGCTATGGAAAAAATGAGCTCAACTGTGACCGATACGGTCAATCAACTTACAAAATCCATGACTGAACTGAATACAAAATTCCCCACATATTGTCGGAAGAATGATACAAGATTGACCAATCAAGAAGCCTTGGTGCAGAATATGTCGCACCAAGTGGGGGAGATCGCCGAACAAGTGTCAGCCCGTCCTCCGGGAGGATTACCAAGACTGAGAAAAAACCAAAGGACGTGAATGCAATTATGACTAGAAGAGGAAAAGAACTTCCTGGACCAGTTATACCAACTGTCCAGTAAAAATCAGAAAGCAGATAGCAGCAGAACACAGCAGAATTTGGAGAAAAAGAGGGGCCGGTAAACCGGGACAACACCCCGGTAAACCGAGAGTCCAAAAAATACAATGAGACAAGTAGGTAGAGCGGCAGATCGATCAGAGTAAGTCTTCACGAACTGTAACTATTAATATTGCTACTTTACCCTATCCCCCTAGGAAATACAAGCCGAATAAGGATGATGCTCGTTATAAAAAGTTTATAGAGATGTTTAAGAAGTTGCAAGTAAATATACCTTTGGTAGAAGTTCTGGCCGGAATGCCAGAGTATGCAAAATTCTTGTAGGAAGCAATCTCAACCAAAAGGATGTTGTTGGAACTCGAAACTATATGCCTTAACGAGGATTGGTCGGCAGTTCTGCAACGCAAACTGCCTCCCAAGTGTAAAGATCCTGGGAGCTTCCTCATACCTTATACAATTGGTGGAGTATGCCTAAACAAAGCATTATGTGATCTTGGAGCCAATGTCAATCTTATGTCACTCTCCATTTTTTATAAGTTAGGCATGAAAGATTTGAATGAAACATCTATAACCCTTCAATTGGCTGATCGGTCTATGAAGCAACCGTGTGGAGTGGTGGAGGATGTTTTAGTGAAAGTTGATAAGTTTGTATTCCCTGTAGACTTTGTGGTGCTAGACATGGAAGCTAACCATGATGTTCCAATGATCTTAGGAAGACCTTTCCTGGCTACGAGTAAGGCCTTGATAGATGTTCATAAGGGTGAGCTGATTCTGAGAGTGAATGACGACAAAGTAGTATTCAATGTGATGAATTCGATGAGATATGCGCAAGATGAAGGAGAAGCATGGTACATGCTAGATGCCATAGACGAACTTGTTTTGGAATTATATCAGCAAGTGGCACTAGACCCTGAGGTAGCAGAGACTTTGCTCCTGAAGGATGAGTAAAGTTATGAGGAAACCTGGCCTGGGTGTAACGACGGTCAAGTGCGAGAAGTAGAGCCTATATCTTCTATGGATTTAGGAGGAACCATTCATAGACCTTCGTGGCACAAGTTCTTTGACATGCAATTCACTGGTAAGCTGTTAAGATCATCATTAGAGGAGCCACCAAGGAACTTAACGTTCAATCCTTTCCCATCTCACCTGAAGTACGTGTACTTACAAGATGATACTCTTCCCCTCATAATTTCATCGGTATTATCACTTTTAGAGAAGGAGAAACTTTTAAGAGTACTGAGAGAGCACAAGGGGGCGTTTGGGGTGGACAATTGTAGATATTAGAGGAATAAGCCCGTCGGTGTGCATGCATAAGATCTCTGTGGACCCTGAAAAGAAAGCGGTAGCTCAACCTCAAAGTAGGTTGACGCCACAACTAAAGGATGTTGTTAAGGAAGAGATCATAAAGATGTTGGAGATGGGAATCATCTTCCTAATTGCAGACAGTGAGTGGGTAAGCCCGATTCATGTGGTGCCCAAGAAAGGAGGATTCACTGTCCAACCTAATGAGTTTGATGAGTTAATCCCTGTGAGACTAATTACTGGACATCGAGTTTGCATTGACTTCAGGAAACTGAATGATGCAACTTGTAAAGATCATTTTCCCTACCTTTGATCAGATGTTGGAAAGATTAAGCGGTCATGTGTTTTATTGTTTCTTAGATGGATATTCTGGTTATTATCAGATCCATATTGCCCCTGAGGACCGTGAGAAAACAACTTTCACATGTCCATATGGAACCTTTGCGTACAATCACATTCCTTTTGGGTTATGTAATGCACCAGCAACATTCCAAAGGGGCATGATGTCATTATTTGCGGACACGGTAGAGGATTTTATAGAGATTTTCATGGATGATTTCTCTGTATTTGGAGATAGCTTTGATAAATTCTTATACAATTTGATTAAAGTGCTAAAGAGACGTGAAGAGACCAACCTTGTACTTAACTAGGAAAAGTGTCATTTCATGGTTACAGAAGGAATAATGTTGGGTCATAGGATTTCAAAGAAAGGAAAGGAAGTTGATAGGGAAAAGATAGAGGTGATAGAGAAGTTACCCCCTCCAACAAACTTAAAGACGTTGCGAGCCTTTCTTGGCCACACAGGATTTTATAGGAGGTTTATTAAGGATTTCTCTAAAGTTTCTAGACTTATGACGGAATTACTTGCGAAGGATGTACCTTTCATATTTGGAGAAGAGTGCAAGAAAGCATTCAACACATTGAAGCAAATGCTTATAACCGCCCCAATTCTGGTAGCCCCAGATTGGAACAAACCTTTTGAGCTAATATGTGATGCAAGCGACACGGCAGTCGGAGCAGCCCTGGGACAAAGGGAGGATAAAATCTTTAAGCCTATCTATTACGCCAGTCGTACCCTTAACAGTGCCCAGAGGAATTATGCGACTACAGAGAAGGAACTCTTAGCTGTCAATTTTGCATTTGACAAGTTTTGACCTTATCTGATAGGATCGAAAGTCACTGTATTCACTGACCATGCAGCTCTGAAGTACCTTCTATCCAAGCAAGACTCCAAGCCGAGATTGTTGAGATGGATTCTAATCCTACAAGTGTTTGATGTTGAGATTAAGGACAAAAAGGGATATGAGAACTAGGTGGCTGATCACCTGTCAAGATTAACTTTTCTAGAAGAAGAGCAACCGATTGAGATCAGGGAGAGGTTTCCTGATGAACAACTTTTTGCCATCTTAGTGGTAGCTCGAGTTGAATATCAGCCCCGACATCATACATCAAGAGTGGGCAAGGTATACCCTTGGTTTGCCAATATTATCAATTATCTAGCAGGAAAATACCTACCACCAGAATTCACAAATATGGATAAAAAGAAGTTTTTCACATAACTGAAGCATTATCATTGGGACGGTCCCTACCTATACAAATTGTGACCTGATGCCATTCTTAGGAGATGTGTTTATGATGATGAGATTCCAATTATTTTGCACATGTGTCATTCTAGAGAAGCTGGAGGTCACTATGGGCCAGACAAGACAGCAGCAAAGGTACTGCAGTGTGGGTTCTATTCGCCTACAATTCATAAATCTGCTTATGAGTTTACACGAGCCTGTCATTCCTGTCAAATGACCGGTAATATTTCTAAGCGGAATGAGATACCACTACATAGTATCTTAGAACTGGAGTTATTCGATGGGGGAATTGATTTTGTAGGGCCATTCACATCATCAGACTCAAATCGTTACATCCTGGTAGCAGTTGATTATGTTTCTAAATGGGTGGAGGCAGTGGCCTCACCTACTAATGATGCCAGGGTTGTCCTGAGGTTTCTTAAGAAGAACATTTTGACGCGGTTTGGAGTGCCAGAGCCATAATTAGTGGCGGAGGGAGTCACTTCTGCAATAGGTTGTTTGAAAAGTTGATGATGAGATATGAGGTTCAACATAAGATAGCAGCAGCATATCACCCCCAGATGAGTGGACAAGTAGAAGTCACGAACAGAGAGATTAAGAGGATCTTAGAGAAGACTGTGAATCCCACAAGGAAAGATTGGTCTTTGAAATTAGATGACGCTCTTTAGGCATACAAGACAGCTTATAGGACCACGATTGGGATGTCACCATACATGATAGTATTTGGAAAAGCATGTCATTTGTCGGTAGAACTCGAGCACCGAGCGCTGTGGGCTACGAGGTTTTTAAACATGGATGAGAATTTAGCCGGTGAAAAGAGGATGCTAGAGTTGAATAGATTGGAGGAGTTTAGACTTCAAGCGTATGAAAATGCAATGATTTACAAGGAAAGAATGAAGCGTCTGCACGATAAAAAAATTTGAACCGCACATTTCAAGTTGGAGATAAAGTGCTGGTGTACAATTCGCGTCTTTGTCTTTTTCCTGGATAGTTGAAGTCTAGATGGTATGGACCATATGTAGTCATGAAAGTTTTCAATTCAGGTGCGTGTGAAGTTTGACATGAATACTCTGGGCAGACTTTCACAGTTAACGGCCACAGGCTGAAGCATTACCTAGAGCACAAGTACAACCCTGAGTTGGAAGTCTTTACGTTGACGGAACCAAGTACGAATAAAGGAGCCCTATTAGTACAGTTGAGCTGGCGACTATAAATTCAGAACTATTTTCAAACACTTATTTATTGCTTTTGTTTATTTTATTTTGAGTCAATAAAGTAGCATGACTATCGCAAGGTTTTTTTCATCACATATATCTTCGGTCACCTGATTAGAGATATATGTGGTTTTTTCCTTCACGATTCTCATGTGATACCCTCGTAAAAGTTTTCTCGTCTTGCTTAGGCCAATAACAAAATAAAGTGGCTTAAACTATTTTTGCGCACTCCTGAGGTATGCACAATTACTGCCACCTTATTTTATTATTGCCCTTCGCACGTTACTCACAGTTTTTGGAAGTATTTTGGAAAACAGGTAACAACTTGGAAGAGGAATGACCTAGGAGCTAATGATTCTGCTCCAGGATTCGTTTTCACTCAGCCGACATTTCCAGAGTTAAGTATCTTTCCTTTTCTTTATTATTAAATCATTGGGGACAATGTCTATAATAAGTGGGGGGTAGGCGTCTTAGCTGGGTAATCGAAACAAGGGAATAATTTGAAAATTTAACACTATTTTTATCTTGCTTATTGCACGTTTTCGAGTAAGGAATCGGTAGAAAAGGAGCCCAAGTTCAATTTGAAGTGAGCTATAGCATATTCAATTTAGTATGGAAGAATGAGCATATGTTATGTTGCATGAAGTAGTAACTTATTAATTATTATTCTATCATTGCAATCAATATTTGAGCACATAATCTGAGTGAGAAGTGTTTAAGGTTAGATGACGAATTGATTTAACCGGGAATCATTATTTGTCTGTATATATACTTTAACAAATTGTTGTAAGACAAGGGAAGCAACTTGAATGCCAAAAGAGGTGACCGGGACAAAACGGGCTTGCGAGTGAGAGAGAGAAAAAAAAGTGAGAAATCTGCCAAGCAAAGCTGATGGAGCGTAAAACGCACGGCTATTGCAAAAGAAGAAAAAAGAAATGGAAAAAATATATGCAATAAAGGCAGTGAGGGAAGCGAACTCATGTAAAAAGGGCACGACCCTCGCATAAAAAGAAACAAACGAGGACTTATGAGCGATGCTCAGTCCCCGAGTCCGCCCGACCCGATTAAGGTGCCATGTTGTGTAACCAAGTCTGAAGGAAAGATGAGCGAGTGTATGCACATGTGAGTTAAGATTGTGGGGTTAATACAACTTGATTCTCCTCACGAACGCACTATCACGACTGATTCATCACACGACACATTGATGCATGGTAAGTAGTGATTAATGGGGAGCTTATGGATTGTGGCTTAATATATGTTTCTGCCAGAAATCTTTATTGAATGTGCGGTAGTTGATGGAGATTGTTCTTGGAGGTACATTCCGCCTTGATACTCTACTCGCGGAGGAGCAAAAGGCTAGTGGGGGGTAGTTGATGACGTTTAAAATAGTCTATCCTACGACATCAACATTCTATCCATTATGAGCTAAATACAGTCGTTTCGACCTATAAATATGAACCATTTGAGTTGAATATCATATGTCGGGTTCGTGAGTCGAGAAATCTGCACTTAGCCTTTATTTTCCCTATTTCGATAATATTTCGTGCATTATTTGATTATTTTCAGGATACGAAATATTGGGCTGAGCATCATGGATGAATCTAGAGTGGACTGAAAGAAAGGATTAGGCCTAGGGTATTCCAGAACATTCCAAGTTAAGTTGGCTGAAGAAAAAGGACAAAATTGCCCTCGGTTTACCGAGAGTCGGTGCCGGTTTACCGAGCTTCTAGGTCCTTCCGAAACGCATTTTCTTGGACGAGGGGTAGAACTAGGTGTTTCTAAGTCGGTTTAGGTAGCTATAAATAGGAGGCTTCGCCTCAGTGTACCCAAATTATTCAAGGAAAATTATGCAATAAAAGTTCTTTGTTCTTTATTTTATTTATTTTATGAGTTTTGGTCGGAGAGACGACGGAGTCGCCGCCTACGGAGAGATCCGAGGTAGATCTATGCTCATCTTCGAGGGTATGATTTTCTGAATTTTTCAAGATGTAGATCTATCATTGTTCTATTCGACTAGTATGTTTTAATTGCCTATTTAGTTTAATTATGTAGAAGTTAGTTTATTTTACCCCATGTGTTATAGATCTGATTCGTTGGTGAATAAATCATGAAATTGTAGTTGCATTCTTCAAATATGCGACTGTCTATATCGCTAGATCTGAATACATAGTAAATTACTAATTCATAATAATCGGCGCCAGCTACGTTGATCAATAGATTTAATTTACATGTTAGTAGTCTGATCAACTATTTGCATGTCTTCATAAACTAGCATGAAATACGAATAGTGAAGTGCTATGTTTGGACATTATCTAGATGGACCCTAGGAACGTGCTGATCAGTGTCAACAGCTGTCTAGGCGGGTTTGTGGTATGAGTTAGCGCTCAATATCGACAGCTCTAGTTTTTTATGTGTATGGGCTATTACGGACCAATTAAGGAGGGTAGCTTGCGTATAGATTGTCTACTTTCATTGTCGGAGTAGATAGGGTTAGGAGTTGTACCCGTAGCTGAACAATGAATTAAAATTCATCAATGGGGAGGACTATTGCATGTGTGGGGGGGGGGGGGAATAACTAATTACTCATAATTGAACTAATACATTAAAAACTCGTTTTTACTTCGTGTGAACTAGCATAACCTTGTTAATTTGAGGCATCAAATTTACTACCGTCTATATTATAGTTGGTCGTAGACCATATTAGTGACAATGTCAATCTTGATAATTAGACGTTCTTACGAGTCACTGTGGGATCGACCTTGACTCGCCAGTACTCTACTACGATAGACCTAGTCCTATTGCTAGTAAGTGCTTTGCACGCGATCATACACAAGCATGGCATATTTTGAATCCGTTCCATTTTAATAAGAGTGTGTGTATAGAAGCTCGGGGTTTCGCAGGAAGTATATGGTGCTTTTGGGCCGACACTAGACTATCTATTGATATTTTGGCTAGTACGAACTACTGTTTGAACTTGGAAATACTAAAGGACAGGAGAATTAGTTGGATTTTATTCGTAGTGTACGCCTCCCCCATCCCGGATGTAAGAAATGACTGCTGGTCCTATTTTGAACACATCTCACAGTCTATGCACTACCCCTGGTGCATTATAGGCGATTTTAACCAGGTTATAGACCAAGCAGATAAGAAGGGAGGACGACCGTTGGGGGGAGCTAATGTGGAGAGTATGAAAAATAAGATTGAATCATGCGAGCTATTAGGCATTCAATTTCAGGTACCTCGGTTTACTTGGAAGGGGGCGTTGTACTAGGGAAAACCTATATATGAAAGACTGGATCAAGCATGGTGTAATATGGAGTGGATTTCCATGTTTCCAGAAGCCACTTTAACACATCTTGCATGTACGCACTCAGACCATCATCCCCTCATACTTCAGGTAGAGCAGACTAAGTAGAGATGGAAAGGGCCTCCCCCTTTGATATTTCAAATTTCCTGGATCGAACATTCGGAGTTTGGAGATTTTGTGGATGCGAGTTGGGATCATCATGAACTAGATTTTGGGGCAGCAGCCAAGAAATTCATGATGAAAGCGAACATTTGGAACGGAGATGTTTTTGGGATATCTTTCGAAGAAAAAGAACCTGCAGTAAAAGGCTATAAGGAATTCAAGAAGCACTTGCAAATATGCATCAACGTACCTTCTAAACCTCGAGGGAAAACTGAAAAAGGAATTTATAGATATCTTGGTTCAAGAAGAGAAATACTGGCACCAGAAGTCACACTTGGAATGGATTACAGAGGGGGAAAGGAACACTCATTTCTATCACATCACCTCCATTAAACGAAAGCAAAAAAATAGAATTACAGCACTCAAAAGACCTGGTGGTTCCTGGAGCACTGAGTAGAATGAGGTACAAAATATGATGAGAAATTATTTCATGAGTTTGTACTCCAGAGAGGATGAACACCACTGTTGTAAGTGTCAGCTCCCTATACCCGAATTGAACCAGGCCGATCGACGACACCTGAATAGACAGATTTGTGAGCAGGAGATAGAGGACACTTGCTTTGATATGGGTACATATAAAGTTGCAGGACTAGATGGACTACCCCCGATATTTTTTAAAAAAAATGTTGGAGTACAATAGGGAGATCAGTTATTGATTTTGTAAAAAGGGCTTTCGATACAGCATGGTTCCCCCTACATGAATGAAGTACTGATCACACTTATTCCAAAAGTCGATCATCCGGAGTACTGTTCGGTAAAAACTAGTTTTATAATTTATAAACCGAAACACCCCAAGTATAAGGATCGTAGTATAGGGTGTTTACGGGTCGTCCTAAGGGAGTGGAATGTTTATCGGATCAAAGAACAATTATTCTATCGATTATGTCACAATTATTAACTAAACTAAGGTTGAAACTAACTACAACCTAAACCTAAGAATTAAAACTAAAACAGGAAATAAAAGCAGAAATAAAACAAGTGAAAAATAAGAAAAGCAGAGAAAAGCGGACGGCGTTCACTAAAGTGAGCAGCGTGCAAAACTAAATCTAATGGACGGCGTGCGCGCTATTGCGGACGAACGTCGAATCTGAATCGAGCAGAAAATATGCGAGAAAATCAAGAAGAAACTAGGGTTCTAAAAACTAGAACTTAAACTAAACTTAATCTAAGCGATTCGATTAAAATAATTAAAGGAAAACACAGCAAGGCGACTAGGTTCCACCTATCAACCAACAATCCAACTAGAGCGGTGATTTAAAAGACATAGTTTTTAGTAGTGATTTATTCACGAATTCAATTAAATTTCTTCAACCAAATTCTAGGGTTTCGTTTATCTTTTCAAATAAACTAAACATGCAATCAAAAGCGAAATCACGAGATTGTTTCCAAACTCTTACTCAACTAATCATGCATAATCTCTTAAAACACAATTAGATGCATTACTTTGAGCGAAAGAGAACTCAAATAAACAAACTTTCATAAATTTATTCAAGCATAAATTAAACATAGATCGTTTCATCAAATCTTAATTCAATAAAACTTAAGCAATACAAAAGCAGATCCAAAGTAATGAAAAACTATGAAATAAACTCACTAAACTTAAGCATCGAATTCTCTAGTTGGTTTTGTTGTTGATAGGCTTCCTCCGTCGACTCACTTTGCAAGAGCTTTTTAGCCAACAATCATGTTGAATATGATTGTTGGTTGGGAGATTGCATCTCTGTGAAAATTAGGGTTCTCGGCATGACTTTTGGTGAATTTGCGATCTCAATGTTGCGTAAAAAAGTATGTTCTTAGGGTTGGGGCTGCTTCCTTGTATTTATAGAGCTCTAAGTCGGTTAGTCTTAGGTCGGCGGCGGGCGCTCGTTCGCTTATATGGACGCCCGTTCAAGATGCCTTAGACGCTATCAAGACGCTCGTCCGGATTCCGTCCAAACTCTCTGTTCAACTTTTCTTCTCTAGACGCTCGTCCGAATTACAAGACGCCCGTCCATATTGGATGATTTGCATGGGCGCTAAATGCGGATTGATGCGAAACAGATTCCTTGATATTTCCATCTTTATCTTGATTGATTTCTTTCCTTATCTCTTTTATTTCCCATATCTTTGATTGATCATCTCGAAATTAAGTCTCCTAAAAGATAAATGAACATTGCAAAATGTAATGAAATCCAAATAATCATAATTAAATCAATTAAACACTTAAAATAACCAATTTTGCAAATAACCATATTAAAATCATCTTTATTAAATAATTACACTTAAACCCTTAATTCTCATGTAAATTACGCAAATGTGGGGAAAATAATAATGAAATAACCCTTTAATAATCATATAAATATGGCCTTAACAACACCCCCACACTTAGCTTTTTGTACGTCCTCGGACAAAACAATCAAAACTATAGCTCAACTTTATATGCAATCCACATAGATCTCTAACTCACGTAACAAAAGATACAACAACTATAGCAAACAATACCAACACAGAGATAGATTCGGTGTAAGTGTGACAAGCCGTTCTCAATCTAACAAGCCTTTCAAAGAAATATCCTCTCAAAAATTCCAATGACTATCCTAGGTACAGACAATAACAGCTCCACTCAAAGCCTTCCCACGCACTCGGTAGGATAATCCTACTGACATATCATGCGGTTCTACTGGGTATAAGATCCATGATAACAAAGACTTTACTTTATTCTTACTCATCATTTTCAAAATTTTCAAATTTGGCGCATATCGAGAATAAGCTCTTACCCATCATAGTAGAATAGGACATTTCGAGATAATCCCTACCTACTCAAATCATAAGGTAGCTTCTTCTAAGCTGTCGTGAGCTTTTGGTCATCATAGTGGTATAGGACATTTCGAGATATACGCCTACCTCACTCCAATCATAAACCGACTTCCGACAAGCGTATTTATTAATAATTGCTCACTCACTTTATTCATTCACTTTTCAAAGTCATAAGTTACATCTCACTTATCACATTCAAACTTTATGATATTCACGATTACACGGTCTAACTTAGGTGTAACTATCTTGACCTTCCTAAGATAAATCATTAAAAATAATGAAAGGATATAATTCAAAAGTCATGCTTCAAAATCAAAGGCTTTCGTGAGTGAAAACGAAACTATCTCCATAAAAGTAAAACATGCTATAATTATCTCACTAAGTCACATACTATCATCGTTAGAAAACTACAACTAGCAAGCATCTAGTTCCAATTATATGCTCGAGATTCACAAAAAAATTTAAATTCAGTGGAAAATTTAACATTCACTCATATTTCAAAGGATATAGCATAAAAACATACCCAATTTACCCCCCCACACTTAAATCACATTATGTCCTCAGAATGTGCAAATATAAAAGAAAAGAAAACTCAATTGGTTTCAACGGTGGTTGTCGGATGAAAGTTAGCGGAGGTCGGGCCGAGCATGGATGTACATTTGCCAACTCGAATAGACAACACTGGATGATAGTAACTTCGAACACTGCTCAAAAGTATCGCAACACTCGACATACCATATAATCTCGGGGTACACGGGGGTATATGAGCAACACATAACACAAAACACTTACAATGAATGTAAGAGGAATAACCATCAACACAAAATCAACTAAAGTATTATTTCTAAAACAATAAAACAACCTAAGAAAAGAAAACAAACAAAGAAAACTAGGTTGCCTCCTAGAGGCGCTCTTTTAATGTCAATAGCTTGACACAGATTCAAAAGATCAACCCGGATCGGGCCACTTTGGTTTGACTACCGCCACCTCGATGTATCGAATCGAGAGCCTTTGGGCGGAAATGATTTTCACCACAACAACAAGTCAAGTGTGCTATAAGATCATTAAACTTTTCTCTCCAAACTACACTGACTCTCTTCTTCTTGTTCTTGCGGATGATAGGCATAGACATAGTGGTATGATCAGAAGTCTCAACAGAAGGTACCTTACGGGTGGATATAGGAACGTCATCATCATCTGACTCAAAGAAATAAGATGGAATCTCTTCACAAATCAGGACATCTGTACTCTCATCTCTGCTTTGAAAATAAAGAATCTCAGGCTTTTCCTTTGGTTGCCCAAAATATTTCTTAAGTCGATGGCCATTCACTTTAAAAGCTTGATTACCATACCCGTTCAAAGTAATTACTCCACTGGGATTAACCTCGAGAATCTCAAACGGACCAGACCATCTAGACTTTAGCTTACCAGGAAACAAATGAAGTCTGGTATTATAGAGTAAAGCCATTTCACCAACTTTGAATTCTCGGTCCTTGATCTTAGCATCATGGAGTATCTTCGTTCTTTCCTTGCTAAGCTTAGCATTCTCGTACGCACGGAGTCTGAATTCGTCGAGCTCGTTCAACTGTAACAACCTTTTCTCCCCACAGAGTTGGCTATCAAAATTTAAGAATTTAATTGCCCAGAAAGCTCTGTGTTCAAGTTCGACAGGTAAATGACAAGCTTTGCCATAGACCATTTGGAAGGGTGACGTGCCTATCGGGGTCTTGAATGCAGTACGATAGGCCCACAATGCGTCATCCAACTTAAGACTCCAATTAGATCGATTATTGTTCACGGTCTTCTCTAAAATTCTTTTCAAGCTCTGGTTGCTTACC
The DNA here is from genome assembly GCA_026214975.1 of Gentiana macrophylla. NCBI lineage: Eukaryota > Viridiplantae > Streptophyta > Magnoliopsida > Gentianales > Gentianaceae > Gentiana > Gentiana macrophylla. The sequence goes on from CM047806.1 coordinate 126,195,545, forward strand.
TCGACTTGGCCACTGGTTTGGGGATGATATGGTGTACCAACTTTGTGTTTGACACCATACTTCTCAAGGATCTTGTCAAGCGGCGCATTGCAAAAGTGAGTACCTTCATCACTAATGAGTGCTCTCGGACGACTAAATCTAGTAAAGATATTCTTTTGCAAGAATTTCTTTACAACCTTGTGATCATTAGTTTGAGTAGCTATGGCCTCGACCCACTTTGAAACATAATCCACACAGAGCGAGGATATACTTATTACCACATGAGGATGGAAAGGGTCCCATAAAATCTATGCCCCATACATCGAAAACTTCGCATTCAAGAATGGGCTTAAGTGGCATTTCCATCCGACTACTCTCGCCTTCCTGTTCTCGGCACCTATCACAACCTTTACAAAAACCTGCATCTTTAAAGCAGAGTCGGCCGGTAGAATCCGGCTTGAAGAATCTTTGCAACCGTCTTGGTGTTCCATAGTGACCTCCGGTAGGACCATTTATGGCATTGTTCTAGGATATCCCATTGATCATGCTCAGGAACACACCTTGAAGCAACCCGTCTTTCTGGACTCACGAACAAATAAGGATCTTCCCATACGAGATATTTGAGATCGAGAAAAGAACTTTTCTCTCACGATCGTCATATCCTCTAAATGACCACTCGCTAAATAGTTGGCGTGAGTCGACATACCACGGCCTAACCGTTTCAAGCTTCATCAATTGCTCGATCGGAAAATCAATGCCTATATCATTGTGATTCTCTACGCACCCTCATTTACTAAGCGAGATAAATGATCACCACAATATTCTCACTACCTTTCTTATCTTTAATCACAAGGTCAAACTCTTGTAGAATTAAAATCCATCTAAGTAACCTTGGTTTGGCATCCGCTTTATCCATAAGGTAGCGTAAAGTGCATGATCTGTCCATACAATCACTTGAGATCCTAGAAGATAACTTCTAAACTTGTCAATGGCAAAAACAACGACTAAGAATTCCTTCTCGGTTGTGGTATAATTGCATTGAGCCGGGTTCAAGGTGCGGCTCGCATAATAAATGGGCTGAACCTTTTATCAACTCTTTGACCTAAAGCTGCGCCTCACTGGCGTAATTAGAGAGCATCGCACATCAACTCGAAAGGCTTGGTCCAGTCAGGTGCAACTAAAATAGGGGCACTGATAAGCTTGTCTTTCAGACAATTGAAAGCTTCTTTGCACTTTGCATCGAACAAGAAATCTACATCTTCTTTCAAAAGATTTGATAAAGGCTTGGCAATCGTAGAGAAGTCTCGAATAAACCGCTGTAGAAGCCAACATGACCTAGAAAACCTCGTACCTCTTTTCTTTGTCTTAGGAGTCGTCATCCTTTCAATGGCTTCGACCTTAGCCTTATCAACTTGAATACCGACATTGGACACCTTATGTCCCAAAACGATTCCTTCATCAACTAGAAAATGGCATTTCTCCCAGTTAAGCACAAGATTTTTCTCAACACAGCGTTGGAGTACCATATATAGGTTCTCTAAAATTTCATCAAAACTATCGCCGTAGACTGAGAAGTCGTCCATGAAGACTTCCATGCATTTCTCAACAAGTCCATCAAAAATGGCCAACATACACCGTTGAAAAGTCACGGGTGCATTGCATAGACCGAATGGCATTCTACGAAAAGCAAAAGTGCCAGATGGACACGTAAACGTGGTCTTCTCTTGGTCATTGGGGTCAATGGCTATCTGGAAGTAACCAGAATAGCCATCAAGGAAACAATAATACTTATGACCACTCAGTCGTTCAATAAGCTGGTCAATGAAGGGTAGGGGAAAGTGGTCCTTGGCAGTGACCTCGTTAAGTCGACGATAGTCGATCTGAGACTGTAGCTTGATCCACGAGGCGTAGGGCAACTTCCCCCTTTTTCATTCTTTTCAACCGTGATACCGCCCTTCTTTGGCACAACTTGAGTAGGGTGACCCACTCGCTATCGGCGATTGCGTAGATGATTCCCATGTCAAGCCACTTTATAACCTCCTTCTTGACAACCTCTTGCATATGCGGATTCAGCCTTGGCCGAGGTTGTCTTACCTTTTAGCTCCTTCCTCCGTTCGGATTTTATGCATGCATATGTGCAGGCTGATCCTCGGATATCACCCACTTTCCAACCGACGCGAGGATGTTTTCTTAAGCACTTCTATCATTTGTGCTGCTTGCTCTTAGTCGAGTTTGAAGAAATGATCAAAGGCAATTTATCTCCATCCTTAAGAAAGATATACTTAAGGTGTTTTGGAAGCGGTTTAAGCTCTAAATCGTGAGGTGGTTGCTCAATGCTAGACTTTAACGGGCCACCTTTCTCTTATGCGCTTGAAGTGGTTGTGATAGAACACCTCATCTTCCCGAGGCTCAACCCAGGAAAGTGAGTTTGGATCAAATCATCCATCGGAATCCTCCGGTCAACACTTGCTTCCTTTTTCTTGTGATCGATCATTTTTCTTAACTCTTCATCTTTAAGCTCTTACGCGACTCTTCCCAATCATCTACTTCCCAATGAGTAGCTTCTCTCCAAAACTCTACCTCGTCCCAACTACCCATGAGCTTCTTCTTCACCGGGGATGAAGTTGTCCTGACTCAGTTCTTGGAAATCATCGTTTGTTGCTGGGCATCTCCATGCTTCTAACTCAATACCAGGCCCGGTGTGAGCGAGTGAAGATGGATCGTCAATGCCTACGGCTTGAAATGAATCGAGAAGATGGTCCGCGATCGGCCCGGATCCTCAATGTCCATGACTTCAAAAACACCTATCTCTGTAAGCTCCATTGCATCTTCATAATAGGCATCTCCTCCGTCCTCATATATGGCCGACAAAGCGATATTTCATCAATTACGGCTCTTTCGGGATGTGTCCTCGTGTGAAGGTGACGGATGTGTCACCGACTCTAAAAGTAATCGCTCGCGCGAAGTCGATGAGAGCGTTAGAAGTGTCTAAAAGGTTCGGCCTAGAATTAGAGGCATCTCCTTATCAGGTGGATAGTCTAGAATAACCCAATCGGTAGGGAAGACTAAATGTTCAATTTGAAGGAGAACATTAGCTACACAACCGCTGCGATCCGGCTAGATTTATCTACCATCTCGAAGAGAAATCGGGCGTTCCGCATCCTTTTATCTAACCCGAGCTTTTTGCATACGTTTAATGGCATCACATTAATAGAGGCCCCTGAGTCGCATAAGACATTTTCGAATAAATGGCCTTCAATCTCGCAGGATATTGAAGGTCTGCCAGGGTCACCTCGCTTAACAGCGACTTTTTGTGAAACCATTGCACAATCTTCTCGAAACACTTCTTCAGCCATCCCCTGAAGCTTTCTCTTGCTCCCACAGAATTCTTTAAGATACTTAGTACATTTAGGCATTTCAGACAATACCTCAGCTAAGGGCATACTCACTTTAGTGTCCCTAAGTATCCTCCTCACCCCATCATACTGCTTGTCTTTGGCGAGGGCTCTCTCTTTCCTTTTTGGTGGATAAGGAAGGGCTTTATCATTCTTCGTGGCCTGATTCTTTATCGCCTCATCCTCCTTATCCTTCCATCTCACAAACTTTTCTTCCTTTTTCTTAGTCAGGGGTACCGCCCCTTGACTTTCCTTTCTCTCCTCATCATCAGAATTATTTTCGTCCTCTGAAGAATTGTCACTACGCTCCTCATCGTTGCTTTCTTCGGCATGTGGTTTCTGATTTCCCCCTCCTGAACTTATGGCGTCAGGAGGGGCTACTCGTTTCCCGACACCTTGCCGGGTCCAGCCTTCTTACCACTTCTCAGAGTTACTTCATTCAACTCCTCTTCTTGTCCATACTCCCATTGTGGTGTAATGGCAGTGCAAACATTCACATCAGCTTTTGGGTTTCTCTCGGTATAACTCGGAAGTTTACCGTGAGGTCTGCTTGCTTGCTGGTCTGCCATTTGACCAACTTGTCTCTCAATTGCTTTAACACTAGTAGTAGGCGAGTCTTCACCATGTCTACTAGCTCATCGAATTTGTGTTGAGGACACATGAGGTGGTATGATTATTGTTACGAGTTTGATTCCACCACCTTGAGGCCTTTGGGAGTTACGAGGCGGCCTTTGATAGTTCGAGTTGAAAGAATTCGAATTTGAAGGGCAGGTGGTAACTTGGCTTGATTGAAGTTTTGTCTTTGAAATCCTGAGTAGTTCTGGCTTTGATTGAAGTTTCGGAAGGGTTGGTTTTGATTATCCATTAGATTTATTTCTTCCGTCATCTCCGTCCCCTACTGCATTCCAAGATCGGAAAATTTGCGTCGAAGATTGGCGGTTGCTTGCTTATCAATTCCATCTGAGCAACCAACAGCTTTGTATCAGGATTGCTTGCAGTACCTTCTTTCTTAACAACATTGGTCTTCTTAGGAGTCGACCACATGTTGTTCTTGGCAATTGTCTCGGCTACTCTGTAAGCAGTCTCATCACCTCCCCCTAAGAAGGATCCATGAGCTGTGGAGTCAAGATAGTCTCTATTAGGTTGAGAGACACCTCTGTAAAACAGTTCCAACAACTCATGTCTATCATATCCGTGATTGGGGCACTTCCTCATCAACAGATTTAATCTCTCCCAAGCCTTGCCAGCAGTCTCATCCTCCATTTGCTCAAGCGTAGCTATTTCCGTTTCATCTCCATAATCTTGCCTGGTGAAACCCACTTAAGAGCGAAGGCTCTTTTGACATCATTCCATGTATGGAGGGAATGATGTGCTAACGACTTAAACCATCTGCTTGCTTCACCTTTTAAAGCAAAAGGAAATAGCTTCAACTTTACGATCTCGAGAATCAACACCAGGATAATGGCACGCTTCACGATTTGTACGAATGTGGACAAGAAGTCGTCGCGGGTCTTCTTGAGCAATGCCATGGAAAGAGCTATTTTGGACCGGTGCAACTACTCCATTTTTAAGATCAAAGTTCACTCCTCCCGTATGTCGGGAGGGCGAATAGTCTATGCCCCTCGAGAAAATCTTGGTTTAGATATGGAGTGTAGGGGTCTGGTTCAAGCTGATTAAAATTTGGTTTTGGCGGAATTGTTGAAGTTGTTGATTTATGCCGACTTCTTGATTCGATTCGCTATTCTTGCTTGAGCTTGCATTTGTTGAAGGAGTAAATTTAAGCGAGCTTGGGGATCGGGATTTGGAATTGGTGGATCTTGATCCGCCATTTTGTCCAAATCGGGGAGAAGTCTTCTCTAAGGATAGATCGTTCGGGCTCGAGGATCGAAGATCGAAGTCCTTCTTACTTCTCGTTTGCATAAACCGGAAGAAAGAAAAAAGGAAGAAATCAACCCTTTGGGGTTGATTAGAAACAGTTTAGAAAAGGTTAGATGGTTTAGAGGAGAAAGAAAAGAGAGGAGAAGAAGAAGAAAAAAGTGATGATTTGAGAATCGAATCAAGGCGTCGGTATGAATGGGCGTTCGTTCGAAGCGAACGCTTCGTTGAGATGAATGAACGTTCGTTCGAAAGCGAATTGAGGTGGGCGGGCGTTCAAGTTATGAGCGCTTCGTTTGAATCGAAAACCTAAAAACTAAGGTTACGAAATTAAAAGCGAGAAAAAAATAAAAATAGAAAAGACTTATAAAATCAAACAAATCTATAAGTACGGAAACAGATCTAAGCTATATAAAAAAAAAAGTAAGGAAAATAATTGAAAGAAAATCAAATAAAATAAAACAGTAATAAATGTAATCCTAAAATTAAACGAAACTGGAAAAGAAACCTACCTACGAAAAGTTTAAAAACAAGAAAAGCACTAAGACGGTAAAAAAAACGTGTTGAAATCTTCTAGGGCCAAAATGGAGGGGAAAACAGTGGATTTTGACCTCGAAAACGCACTAAGCGGCTCACGGCGTTCACCACGTCGTCGGCGTCGGAACGAGCTTTCGAATTGGGGTCTGCGTTCCAAAGCGGACACTCGAGCGAAAGTTACGGCCAAAATACTACTGCGTGCTAAAAGCGATCCCTTTTGACTCAGAAAATTGTCCTAAATAGAATCCGACAACCGTTACCGACTCCCCGGCAACGGCGCCAAAAACTTGTTCGGTAAAAACTAGTTTTATAATTTATAAAACGAAACACCCCAAGTATAAGGATCGTAGTATAGGGTGTTTACGGGTAAATCTAAGGGAGTGGAATGTTTATCGGATCAAAGAACAATTATTCTATCGATTATGTCACAATTATTAACTAAACTAAGGTTGAAACTAACTACAACCTAAACCTAAGAATTAAAACTAAAACAGGAAATAAAAATAGAAATAAAACAAGCTGAAAAATAAGAAAACAGAAAGGCGGACGAGCGTTCACTAAAGTGAACGAGCGTCTGAAAACTAAATCTAATGGACGAGCGTCTGCTATTGCGGACGAACGTCTGAATACGAACTGGAACAGAAAATATGCAGAAAATCAGCAAGAAACTAGGGTTCTAAAAAACTAGAACTTAAACTAAACTTAATCTAAACGATTCGATTAAAATAATTAAAGGAAAACACAGCAAGGCGACTAGGTTCCACCTATCAACCAACAATCCAACTAGACGGTGATTAAAAAGACATAGTTTTTAGTAGTGATTTATTCACGAATTCAATTAAATTTCTTCAACCAAATTCTAGGGTTTCGTTTATCTTTTCAAATAAACTAAACATGCAATCAAAACGAAATCACGAGATTGTTTCCAAACTCTTACTCAACTAATCATGCATAATCTCTTAAAACACAATTAGATGCATTACTTTGAACGAAAGAGAACTCAAATAAACAAACTTTCATAAATTTATTCAAGCATAAATTAAACATAGATCGTTTCATCAAATCTTAATTCAATAAAACTTAAGCAATACAAAACAGATCCAAAGTAATGAAAAACTATGAAATAAACTCACTAAACTTAAGCATCGAATTCTCTAGTTGGTTTTGTTGTTGATAGGCTTCCTCCGTCGACTCACTGCAAGGTTTCTAGCCAACAATCATGTTGAATATGATTGTTGGTTGGGAGATTTGCATCTCTGTGAAATTAGGGTTCTTTGGCATGACTTTTGGTGAATTTGCGATCTCAATGTTGCGTAAAAAAAAAAAAGTATGTTCTTAGGGTTGGGGCTGCTTCTTTGTATTTATAGAGCTCTAAGTCGGTTAGTCTTAGGTCGGCGGGGACGCTCGTTTCGCTTATATGGACGCCCGTTCAAGATGCCTTAAGACGCTATCAAGGCGCTCGTCCGGATTCCGTCCAAACTCTCTGTTCAACTTTTCTTCTCTAGGCGCCGTCCGAATTACAAGGCGCCCGTCCATATTGAATATTTGCATGGGACGCTCGTCGGATTGATGCGAAACGGATTCCTTGATATTTCCATCTTTATCTTGATTGATTTCTTTCCTTATCTCTTTTATTTCCCATATCTTTGATTGATCATCTAAAATTAAGTCTCTAAAAGATAAATGAACATTGCAAAATGTAATGAAATCCAAATAATCATAATTAAATCAATTAAACACTTAAAATAACCAATTTTGCAAATAACCATATTAAAATCATCTTTATTAAATAATTACACTTAAACCCTTAATTCTCATGTAAATTACGCAAATGTGGGGAAAATAATAATGAAATAACCCTTTAATAATCATATAAATATGGCCTTAACAAGTACCCTATCCAGTTCAGACCAATTGCTTTAGCAAATGTCATTATCAAAATAATTACAAAAGTCCTGGGAAATCACATACAGAGTGTGATAGGCAGTTTGGTCAATAATACGCAAAGTGCCTTCATCCTTGGGATGGGTAGCTCGGAAAATATAATTTTAGCGCAGGAAGTTATCCACTCATTCACAAACAGAAAAAAGGGGAAGAAAGGGTACATGGAAATTAAAGTAGATTTGGAAAAGGCATATGACCGGGTAAGCTGGACTTCCCTCAAGAATGTCATCAAATCTGTGGGTTTGTCAGAGCATCTTGGTAAGCTACTTATGCATAGCATTACCTCTACCAGGCTGGAAGTTTTATGGAATGGAGAGAAACTGGATGCTTTTAGCCCTGATAGAGGATTGAGACAGGGTGACCCAATTGCTCCCTACCTCTTTGTCCTTTGCATGGAAATTTGAGCGCAAAAATTACTATGGCTGTGAATAATGGAAAATGGAAACCAGTGAAGATCTCTAGAGATGGACCTCCTATATCTCATATTTTCTTTGAAGATGATCTTATTTTATTTGGGGAAGCTAGTGAGCAACAAGCTCAGGTGATTGAAGAGGTCCTTGAAGATTTTTGCAGATGCTCTGGGCAAAAAATTAGTACATCCAAATCCAGATTTTTCACAAGCATCAACGTGGGAAATACTCTGGTCTCGGCCATAGCAGGCAAATTGTGCATGTCCTATACAAATGATCTCGGTAAGTATCTTGGGGCAGGGGCAGACCCAGCATAGGAGAGGAGGGGTGCATGGACCCCACTCAATATTCTTGGCGAAGTTACTAGTATACCCCTCTAAAAATATTAAAAATATGTATGTATACATTTTCAGACACTTTTCAATGTAATTGTGTGTTTAGTTCAACTGGTTAAAAGCTTTATTATACACCCTAAGGTCACTGGTTCGAATCTTGGGTGATGCATGTTTTTTTCACCTTATTTTTTTTATCTGGCCCCCACTGGAAATTTTTCCTGGGTCCGCCACTGTCTTGGGGTCCTTTTATTTCATGGCAAAATTCGAGTGTCACAATTTAGATTCCTAGAGGACAAAATGAGAACAAAGCTGGCAGCATGGAAGTCAAAAGCTCTATCGAAGGCAGGTAAGTGTGTCCTCATTAAAAGTTCATTGGCTACGCAACCCTATTATATCATGCTGTAGAAATATTACCTTATTATTTTGTGTAACACTTTACTTGTATACATTATTTGTAACATGACATATTAATTGTATTGTATAAATAATTAATATGTCATAAAGTAACTCTATTTTGTCCTATTATGTAATAGCCGCCCAGAGGAGTATCTTGCCGACCATAGCACTTAATACTCTACTAGGACCTCTCACATTCAAGCTTGTATCTATTAATACCCATTCTTTTATCATGAATAAAAAAGTTGAGTTTACTCAAGTATTATAGCTTTCTCAAACTCCCTTCATGGTATCGGAGCCAAAATCTCCTCTATTCCGCTGCAAAATATTCTATCGTTTCAAGAATGTCTTCAATATCCGAAGCCTCTTCACCCTCAGTAGATCCCCAGCAACCTCAACAGGCTGGGGTCACTAAAAACTCTTCTTTTACAAATCACTGACTTGATGGAAACAACTACCTGTTGTGGTCCAGATCTCTGAAAATGTACATCTCAGGCCAGAGCAAGATAGGATACTTGTCTGGATCCAAACCTGCCCCTGCTGAAACTAACCCCAAGTTTGAAGCATGGGATACAAAAAATAACCAAGTCATGACCATCCTCACGGGGTCAATGACAAAAGAGATCAGTGAGAACTTCATGATGTATGACACTGCTAAGGAAATCTAGGAAATGCCAGAGACCTTTACTCCAAAAAGGACAATACATCTGAAGTCTATGATCTTGAAGCCCAAATCCAAAATTGCAGGCAAGGTGATCTGTCTGTAACTCAGTACTGCGACCAACTATCTAAGGCATGGAAACACCTACATATGTTGGAAACTAACCCATGGAAGGATGTAGGGGATGCTACTTTATACAAGGATATCATTGAGAAGAAGTGGGTATTCAAGTTCCTTACTGGACTGAACCCATCTCTTGATGATGTCAGAGGTAGAGTCCTTGCTACTAAACCTCTCCCCAACCTCAAATCTGTGTTTTTGTTGAAGTCAAACATGAGGAAAGCGGGGAGAAAAGTGATCTTTGCCAAAGCAACCCTGGCGATCACTCTCGAGAGCTCAAGATCGATGGTGGTCGGAAGCTCATCGAGGCCACTGAGACCTATAGAAGGCCTATTGAGAAGACATGAAAGTTGTTCTGTGACCACTGCAAACGCACAAATCACACCAATGACACTTGCTGGAAACTACATGGTAAACCTAACTCCTCTAAACTCTCTAAACCAACCAGGGAGAGTTAGGGTAGATATGTCAGTGAAGAAGGTAACAAAGACACTACTTTGGATGCTCAGTTTGCTGCCTTCAAAGCCCTCATTGCTCAACAAAAGGAAGGTAGTTCTATCACTGACACAGCTACTCATGCTAAAACATGTATATTCCACTCACCTCTCAGTAGTGATACTTGGATTGTTGATTTTGGGGCTTCCTCTCATATGACTGGTGACAAGAGTCTTATATCTCACTTTAAGCCATGTCATCAGACCCACAATATTAAAATTACTGATGGATCTATTTCCTGTGCACAAGGTTTTGGAAATGTTAAACTTACTAATAAGATCTACCTACAGGATGTCCTGTTTGATCCAAAATTAGACTGTAACCTTATATATGTCATTAGACTCACTAAAGACCTAAATTGGACAGTCATGTTTAATAACAATCAGTGTATATTCCAGGATCTTTCTTCACAAGAAGTGATTGGGAGAGCTAAATCCTGCTCAGGATTGTTTGTGGTCAACCCTGTTGAAGACAGAAGATTAAAGACTGAAACTGCCTCAGCAGCCTGCAACCAAACCTTAGACAATATCATGTTATGGCATTATAGACTAGGTCATCCAATTTTTGGTTATTTAAAGTCTTTATTTCCTGAATTGTTTAAAGGATGTAACCTCAGTGACCTTCAATGTGAAATTCGTCAGTTTGCCAAACTTACTAAATCTGTGTATACTAAAATATCTTACTTACCCTCCACACCTTTCACCTTGATTCATAGTGATGTATGGGGACCTACAAGAGTTAAAAGTATAACAGGAAATATGTGGTTTGTCACCTTCATAGATGACCACACCAGGATCACATGACTGTTTTTTATGAACGATAAATCCGAAGTTGGAACCATCTTCCAAGAGTTCTATAACATGGTATCCACTCAATTTGACACTAAGATTAAAATCTTAAAAACAGATAATGCCCTGGAATACTATGAGTCCAACCTCAGCACCTTCCTGAATGATAAGAGAATAGTTCACATCAGTAGCTGTTTAGAGACACCTCAGCAGAATGGGGTTGCTGAGGGGAAGGCACTTACTGGAGATGGATAGATCAGTCATGTTCACCACACATGTGCCAAAGTACATGTGGGGTGAAGTTATATTAATAGCCACATATCTGATCAACAGGTTACCCAGCAGGGTGTTAGGCTTCAAGACTCCCATCCAAACCCTAATGACAACTCATCCCTGTCCTAATCTCATTGCTGACTTGCCTCAAAAAATCTTTGGATGTACTGTGTTTGTCTATATTCATGCCCAACCCAGAAGCAAACTTGACCCCAAAGCCCATAAGTGTACTTTCCTAGGTTATGCCAAAGACAGAAAGGGCTACAAGTGTTATTCTTCCACTGACAAAAGGTTCTACAACTCTATGGATGTAAAATTCTTTGAAAAAACCCCATACTACAGCAATCCCACTGAGACAGTCACAGATGGAAACCTTATTGAAATAGAAGCATTTCCCTCTTCTCATGGTCCACTAACTCCCACTACACCCTCAGTTGAGAAAATTGAGCCAATTCCAATCCCTCAGCCAACTCCTAACATTGCAACAGCTCCTCAGCAGATTCCTAACCTTCAGCAGCCTACTAAGACTCATCAGTCTCCTGACACTGAACTCCCTATACCTACTGAACCTCGGCAACCTGCTTATACTCCTCAAACTCCTGAACTTATGAACACTTCTACTGATATTGATGACAGACCCATTGCTTTCAGAAAGGGAAAGAGATCATGCACTGAACACTCTATTCATAATTATGTGTCATATGATCACTTGTCACCTGGTTTTGCTATGTTTACACAAGACTTGGATACTCATTCCATTCCTAAGAATATACAGGAAGCTCTCAAACATGACAGGTGGAAGGCTGCTATCAAAACTGAAATGACTGCTCTTCTTGACAACCATACTTGGGATCTCACCACTCTCCCATGAGAAAAGAAGACAGTCAGCTGTAAATGGCTATTCACCATCAAGTACAATGCTGATGGTACTATTGACAAGTACAAAGCTAGACTGGTTGCAAGGGGCTTCACTCAAACATATGGACTTGACTACAAAGAGACATTTTCACCTGTGGCAAAGCTAAACACAGTCAGGGTGCTGATCTACCTTGCTGTCCAACTTGACTGGCCACTCCACCAATTGGACATCAAGAATGATTTCCTAAATGGTGACCTTACTGAGGAAGTCTATATGACTGTATCTCCTGGTTTTACCAACTCTCACACTAAAAGGAAAGTTTGCAAACTGAGGAAATCTCTGTATGGCCTGAAGCAGTCCCCAAGAGCATGGTTTGGCAAAATTACTATTGTGGTTAAAGCTGCTGGACATCATCAGTGCAACTCAGATCACACCATGTTAATCAAAACAACCAATAAGAGAAGATCCATTCTTATTGTCTATGTGGATGATATCATCCTTACTGGTGATGACCCTGCTGTGATCCAAAAATTGAAGACCCTACTGGCAAAAGTGTTTCAAGTTAAAGATTTGGGCTACCTCAAGTACTTCCTTGGCATGGAAATAGCAAGAAAGCTTGACCAGGGGTATCTCGGTCTCTCACAGAGAAGTATGTCTTTGGACGGACTTGCCAAGGAAAGCGGCATGCTAGGGTGCAAACCAGCTATCTCTTCAGTAGACCCAAGTCATCCACTAGTGCATGGTAATATTACTGTAAGAAAGGAACAATATCAGAGACTTGTAGGGAAACTCATTTACCTCTCCCACACAAGACCTGATATTGCATATGGAGTTAGCCTTGTCGGTCGGGTTCTGCATTGCCCTCTTGAGCAACATTGGGATGTTGTCTCTGAGAATCTTGAGATACTTAAAGTCAACTCCTGGCCAAGGCTTACATTTCACTAAGTCTACTGAGAGATCAGTTAAGGTCTATCTTGATCTTGGTGAATTTTGGTTTCCACATAGATAGAAGATCTACCAGGCTATTATTCATATGTATGGGGTAATCTTGTCACTTGGAGAAGCAAGAAGCGACCCTCTTGTATCAGGAAGCGATCTTTGAAAGGTGAACTCAGGGCACTTGTCTTGGGCATTTGTGAAGCTAATCGTGGCTAAAAGAGTCCTTCTTGAACTTGGCCAACCTCTTGAAAGAACCTATCATACTCTGTTGTGACAATAATTCAGCATTATGCATGGTAGAGGATCCTGTTCATCATGATAAGACAAAACATGTGGACATTGACGGACATTTCCTTAAAGAGAAGATTGATGCCCAGATCATTCAACTTCAATATGTTCCCTCAGCAGACCAGAATGCTGATATTCTCACAAAGGCCATTCCACCGCTTATGTTCAGCAGTCTGAGTAGCAAACTTGGCTGTATAGACATATACAACCCGGTTTGAGGGGGTGTGTGGAAATATTACCTTATTATTTCGTGTAACACTTTACTTGTATACATTATTTGTAACATGACATATTAATTGTATTGTATAAAAAATTAATATGTCATAAAGTAACTCTATTTTGTCCTATTATGTAATAGCCGCCCATAGGAGTATCTAGCCGTCCATAGCACTTAATACTCTACTAGAACCTCTCACATTCAAGCTTGTATCTATTAATACTCATTTTTTATCATGAATAAAAAAGTTGAGTTTACTCAAGTATTATAGCTTTCTCAAACTCTCTTCACATGCAAACTACTTTGATTCCGACAACCGTTTTAAATAACATGGAGAAGATCTGCAGGGGTTTCTTTTGGGGGGATGATGAACACGGAAGGAAAATGCATACAATGGCGTGGGATACCCTCTGCACTCCTAAACACGAAGGAGGGCTTGGGTTTAGAAAATTGATGTGCATGAATATAGCTCTTCTGGGAAAGCTTGCATGAGACCTTATATCTCGGAAGGAGGCCTATGGGTGAAAGTCTTGGCACATAAACACAAAGAATTGACACTTACGGCCAAAGCTGGTTGCCCTCTCTTTTGGAGATGAATATGTAAAGCGTACTCTAGACTGAGAAGTGGAATTGAAGTTAGCGATGCGGGGATTGTGTGGAAGGGAGATGCAAAGGGTAAGTACACGGTTTCGTTAGGATATTCATGGTAGTTGCAAGATCAGAATAGGTGTGAAGGAAATGATCATTGGAAACAAATCTGGGGTCTAAAAGGTCCAACACGAAGTAGCTTCCTTCTTTGGACAATCGCTCACAAAGCCCTGCCTGTCAAGAACTTCCTATACCATCGGCATGTGGCAGAGAACCCGATTTATACTATCTGTGAAACAGAAGAGGAATCCATTCTTCATTAATTACGAGACTGTCCTTGGGTGAAAGATGTTTGGAATAACTGCGTACCAGATGAAATAGAGTGTGTTTTTTGGTTGCAAATAGTTACACGGCATGGATAAATTTGAATACTGGGAATGAAAGAAGATCTCCAAATCATGGAGCCAGATGGAAATATGTGTGGTCCGAGGCGGTGTACAGGATTTGGATGTGGAGAAATAAGATAATTCATGAGAGCGATGAGGAGCGACCACCGGCTTATGTTTTCTTATCGAAAGTTATCGAACGCGCAAAGGACATCCGGATAGCATGGTGCTTAGACTAGAGAAAAGCTCTATTGTTCACATTGTGTTTCAATTTTGCTTTCAAGATTACACTAGATACTTTTGGAGACCATGGTAGCTATTTTGTTTGTTGCCATTGAAGGCTAAGTTAATAAAATGATCTTTCTTACAAAAAAAAAACAATCACCAGAATATATAATTTTAGCTCCGCTGTTTTAATTTTAATTTTTTATTTTTTTAGCGGTAAAAAGGCATTTATGTGTTCGTATCAACACAACATGCCATGATTACATGAGAAGGCGGCCTGATGCCCCATTGTTTGAGTCCTATGAGAGATAAACTTTCATTTGCTAGAAGATAAAGAGTGTTACCCTCTCTTTTAACAAAAGAAAAGTTGCATTACCTTCATTTGCCAGATGATAAAGAGTGTTACCTTTTCTTTTGACAAAAGAAAAGTTGCATTTAATAAAAACAGGAAGTAGCACTTTGCAATCATCAATAATAGATCCTAAAGGTGAAAAATATGCTTCTTCTGACATTAATCCTTGATGGACTATCAAGGAATCTCCTTCAAAAGTGATATTGAAATAGCCCCACGTAATAGCAAAGACCATAGCCTGATGGATAGCCATTGCTTCAGCAACTACAACATCATAGCCACCGACTAACTTTGAGGAGAATCTATGGAGGATTACCTCGTTGTGTGCACACACCAAACCTCGATTGCTACCTCATTTTCTTTTACATCAGCATCCACTTTAAATTTTACCATAAGCGATTGGGAGGTTCCCACACCATCTTGGACCGTATTATGGTAGTCTCCGGCACTCGGTTTCCTTGAGCTTGGATATTGCTAGAAGCTTCTATTTCTGCTTCTATAATAATTTTTTCTAACATCGGCTCTTGTTGTTAATACATTAAGCTGCATCTTTTGGGATATTGTTGTGCCCACAATAATCCATATATGGTTTGATTAATTTTACAGTGCCTTATTTATGTGCCATTATATATTTATCTGTCACTAACCCTGCCAAGAAGTCTTATGGCTTACAAAGGCAAATTTTCCTTTTTGCAGGTACCCCGAAATACACACTATAAATGATTAAACTTCACCTATGATAATATTTTATGATCACCTTATATGATATAGTTTTGTAATTCTATATTGGATAAAGCATTTTGGATTGAGCATTATATAACTGGAAAATACACAAAACAAAATCATTGGTCCTGCACTACTTGACTACATTACTCTACACCCGGCCCATTTATCCTATCTTCTTACCCTATATAAACCAAAACCCTAACCCCAGCCTCATTTTCTTCACCGTTTTTCCAGTCTGATGAAAAATCTATCCCTCACTACCCTAAATCGGAAACCTTCTCCGATGAGTTCTCAACGGTGTTCTTCTTCTAATTCATCCTTTCGAAACCACAAAATAGCCTTCACTTAACATTTTCTGAGAAGATTTCACTCTTCGATGAAGCTTGTTCCTGATGCTTCACTCTCTGATAATGATGAATTCTTCGATTCCGGCCATGGATAGATGCCATATAAGTAAATATGCAGTCTTTCTCCTCTTGATGGCGTGGTAACTTCCTTTGGTGACAATCCTTGGACGATTCAAGTTTGAATCGATGATAGGCACTTTTAATCGATAAAAGGTATGACCTTTACTGAAGGAATTAAGTCTGGTGGCTTCTCTATCTCTATTTATGGACATGCAATAGTTCTGGGCTTCGATCTGACCTAAATCGGCACTGGTAAGCAATGGTATAATGTTCGGTAAAAACTAGTTTTAAATTTATAAACCGAAACACCCCAAGTATAAGGATCGTAGTATAGGGTGTTTACGGATCGATCCTGAGAAGTGGAATGTTTATCGGATTCAAATATAAATCTATATCAATTATGTCACAATTATCTATCTAAACTACCAAACTAAAGGTGAAACTAACTAAAAACTAAAACTATCAACTAAAACTAAAAGCAGGAAATAAAAACAAGCAGAAAATAAGAAAAAAAAAAGCCAGACAGCGTTCACTAAAGTGAGCAGCGTCGAAAACAAAATCTAACGGACGGGCGTCGCTCTTGCGGACGGCGTCCAACTCTGGCTGGAGCAGAAAATATGCGAAAAGCAGCGAGAAACTAGGGTTTATAAAACTAAAACTTAAACTAAACTTAATCTAAGCGATTTGATAATAAACAATTGAGGAAAACACGGCAAAGCGACTAGATTTCACCTATCAACCAACAACCCCAACTAGATGGTGATTAAAAGACATAGTTTTTAGTAGTGATTCATTCACGAATTCAATTAGATTTCTTCAACCAAATTCTAGGGTTTCGTTTATCTTTTCAAGCAGACTAAAGCGACAATCAAAGCTCAATCACAAGATTGTTTCCAAACTCTTACTCAACTAATCATGCATAATCTCTTATAACACAATTAGATGCATTACTTTGAATAAAATCAAACTCAAATAACATACTTTCATATATTGATTCAAGCGTCGAATAAACATAGATCGTTTCATCAAATCTTAATTCAATAAAACTTAAACAACATAAAACAGATCCAAAGTAATAAAAAACTATGAATTAAACTCACTAAACATAAGCATCGAACTCCTCTCAGTTGGTTGTGTTGATGATGGGCTTCCTCCGTCGACTCACTTTGCAGGCTTTAGCCAACAATCATGTTGAATATGATTGTTGGTTGGGAGAATTGCATCTACGTGAAATTAGGGTTCTCGGCATGACTTTTTGGTGAATTTTCGATCTCAATTATGTGGTATATGAATTAGGGTTGGGGCTGCGCTTTATTTATAGAGTTCTAAGTCGGTTAGGGTTAAGTCGGCAGCGGGCGCTCGTGCGGTCTCGTGGGCGCCCGTCAAAAGCTGCACAGGCCTGAGTAGCATTTCGTTCATCCTCCGTCTGAACTCTCACGAATGTAAAATACAATTCCGGACGCCCGTTCACTTTATCAAACGCCCGTCTGGAATGGATGACTGCGACTAACTTTCGTTTGAGCTGCTTAGGATCGATTTCTTCATCTTTATCCAATTTCTTTGAGCCAATTCCAACTCTATCTCTTATAATTCGACTTGAACTTTATTTATCCTCTTTATATGCACGAAAATTAACTCCTACATGATAAATAAACAATGCAAAAAAATGTAATAAAATCCAAATAATAATAATTCCATTAAATCAACACTTAAAATCATCAATTTTGCATACAACCCTCTTAAAATCATCTTTATTAAATAATTACACTTAAACCCTTAATTCTCATGTAAATTATGCAAATGTGGGAAAAATAATAATGAAATAACCCTTTAATAATCATATAAATATGGCCTTAACAACACCCCACACTTAGCTTTTTGTACGTCCTCGGACAAAACAATCAAAACTATAGCTCAACTTTATAAATGCAATCCACATAGATCTACAACTCACGTAACCAAAGATACAACAACTATAGCAAATGATACCAACACGAGAGATAGATTCGGTGTAAGTGTGACAAGCCGTTCTCAATCTAGCAAGCCCTTCAAAGAAATATCCTCTCAGAAATTCCAATGACTATCCACAAGTGCAGGCGATAATAGCTTCACTCTAAGCCTTCCCACGCACTTTCGGTAGGATAATCCTACTGACATATCATGCGGTTCTCTGGTATAAGATCCATGATAACAAAGACTTCACTTTATTTTTACTCATCATTTTTCAAAATTTTCAAATTTGGCGCATATCGAGAATAAGCTCTTACCCATCATAGTAGAATAGGATGTTTCGTGATAACACCCTACCTTACTCAAATCATAAGGTAGCTATACTTTGGTTGTCGTGAGCTATTGGTCATCATAGTGGTATAGGACATACGAGGTATACCTACCGCACTCAAATCATAAACCGACTTCCGACAAGCGTATTTATTAATAATTGCTCACTCACTTTATTTATTCACTTTTCAAAGTCATAAGTTACATCTCACCTATCACATTCAAACTTTATGATATTCACACGACTGCGGTCTAACTAAGGTGTTACTATCTTGACCTTCCTAAGATAAATCATCAAAAATAATGAAAGGATATAATTCAAAAGTCATGCTTCAAAATCAAAGGCTTTCGTGAGTGAAAAGCGAAACTATCTCCATAAAAGTAAAACATGCTATAATTATCTCACTAAGCCACATACTATCATCGTTAGAAAACTACAACTAGCAAGCATCTAGTCCCAATTATATGCTCGAGACTCACAAAAATTTTAAATTTATGAGAAAATTCAACTTTCACTCATATTTCAAAGGATATAGCATAAAAACATACCCAAACACCCCGCACTTAAATCACATTATGTCCTCGAATATGTGAGAATAAAAGAAAAAGAAAACTTATTTGGTTTCAAGCGGTGGTTGTCGGATGAAAGTTAGCGGAGAGTCGGGCGGAGCATGAATATACCATAACAACTCGAATAGACAACCTTTGGGCGATAGTAACTTCGAAAACACTGCTCAAAAGTATACGCAACACTCGACATACCATATAATCTCGGGGTACACGGGGTATATGAGCAACACATAACACAAAACACTTACAATGAGCGTAAGAGGAATAACCATCAACACAAAATCAACTAAAGTATTATTTAAACAATAAAACAAAACAACCTAAGAAAACAAACAAAGAAAACTAGGTTGCCTCACAGGAGCGCTCTTTTAATGTCAATAGCTTGACACAAAGTTCAAAAGATCAACCCGGATCGGGCCACTTCGGTTTGACTACCGCCACCTCAGTATCAGAATCAGAAGTATTGGGGCGGAAATGATTTTCACCACAACAACAAGTCAAGTGCGCAATAAGATCATTAAACTTTTCTCTCCAAACTACACTGACTCTCTTCTTCTTGTTCTTGCGGATGATAGGCATAGACATAGTGGTATGATCGAAGTCTTTGAAGAAGGTACCTTCGGGTGGATATAGGAACGTCATCATCATCTGACTCAAAGAAATAAGATGGAATCTCCTCACAAATCAGGACATCTGTACTCTCATCTCTTCTTTGGAAATAAAGAATCTCAGGCTTTTCCTTTGGTTGCCCAAAATATTTCTTAAGTCGATGACCATTCACCTTAAAAGCTTGATTACCATACCCGTTCAAAGTAATTACTCCACTTGGATTAACCTCGAGAATCTCAAAGGGACCGGACCATACAGACTTAAGCTTACCGGAAGCAGGTGAAGTCTAGTATTATAGAAGTAAAGCCATGTCACCAACTTTGAATTCTCGGTCCTTGATCTTAGCGTCATGGAGTATCTTAGTTCTCTCCTTCTTTGAGTTTAGCATTCTCAAATGCGCACGGAGTGCGAATTCGTCGAGCTCGTTCAAGCTGTAACAACCTTTTCTCCCCACAGAGTTGGCTATCAAAATTTAAGAATTTAATTGCCCAGAAAGCTCTGTGTTCAAGTTCGACAGGTAAATGACAAGCTTTGCCATAGACCATTTGGAAGGGTAGCGTGCCCATCGGGGTCTTGAATGCGATCACGATAAGCCCACAACGCGTCATCAACTTAAGACTCCAATTAGATCGATTATTGTTCACGGTCTTCTCTAAAATTCTTTTCAAGCTCTGGTTGCTTATTTCGACTTGGCCTTAGTTTGGGATGATATGGTGTACCAATCTTATGTTTGACACCATACTTCTCAAGGATCTTGTCAAGCGGCGCATTGCAAAAGTGAGTACCTTCATCACTAATGAGTGCTCTCGGACGACCCGAATCTAGTAAAGATATTCTTTTGCAAGAATTTCTTTACAACCTTATGATCATTAGTTTGAGTAGCTATGGCCTCGACCCACTTTGAAACATAATCCACTGAGCGAGGATATACTTATTACCACATGAGGATGGAAAGGGTCCCATAAAATCTATGCCCCATACGCCGAAAACTTCGCATTCAAGAATGGGCTTAAGTGGCATTTCCATCCTACTACTCTGCCGTCCGGTTCTCGGCACCTATCACAACCTTTACAAAGGCTTACGCATCTTTAAAATGAGTCGGCCGGTAGAATCCGGCTTGAAGGATCTTTGCAACCGTCTTGGTGTTCCATAGTGACCTCCGGTAGGACCATTATGCATTGTTCGAGAATATCCCATTGATCATGCTCGGGGAACACACCGTCGAAGCAACCCGTCTTCTGATTACGAACAAATAAGGATCTTCCCATACGAGATATTTAAGATCGAGAAAGAACTTTTCTTCTCACGATCGTCATGTCCTCTAAATGACCACTCGCTAAATAGTTGGCGTAGTCGACATACCACGGCCTAACCGTTTCAAGCTTCATCAATTGCTCGGTCGGAAAATCAATGCCTATCTCATTGTGATTTTACGCACCCTCATTACTAAGCGAGATAAATGATCACCACAATATTCTCACTACCTTTCTTATCTTTAATCACAAGGTCAAACTCTTGTAGAATTAAAATCCATCTAAGTAACCTTGGTTTTGCATCCGCTTTATCCATAAGGTAGCGTAAAGTGCATGATCGGTCCATACAATCACTTGAGAACCTAGAAGATAACTTCTAAACTTGTCAATGGCAAAACAACGGCTAAGAATTCCTTCTCGGTTGTGGTATAATTGCATTGAGCCGGGTTCAAGAGTGACGACTCGCATAATAGATGGGGCTAAACCTTTTATCAACTCTTTGACCTAAAAGCTGCGCCCTACTGGCGTAATTAGAGGCATCGCACATCAACTCGAAAGGCTTGGTCGGTCAGGTGCTACTAAAATAGGGGCGATAAGCTTGTCTTCGGACAATTGAAAGCTTCCTTGCACGCCGCATCGAACAAGAAATCTACATCATCTTTCAAGAGATTTGATAAAGGCTTGGCAATCGTAGAAAAGTCTCTAATGAAACGCCGGTAGAAGCCAACATGACCTAGAAAACCTCGTACCTCTTTCCTTTGTCTTAGAGTACGTCATCCTTTCGATGGCCGACCTTAGCCTTATCAACTTGAATGCCGACATTGGACACCTTGTGTCCCAAAACGATTCCTTCAAATCTACTAGAAAATGGCATTTTTCGAGTTAAGCACAGATTCTTCTCAACACAGCGTTGGAGTACCATATCTAGGTTCTTTAAAATTTCATCAAAACTATCGCCGTAGACTGAGAAGTCGTCCATGAAGACTTCCATGCATTTCTCAACAAGTCCATCAAAAATGGCCAACATACACCGTTGAAAAGTCGCGGGTGCATTACATAGACCGAATGGCATTCTACGAAAAGCAAAAGTACCCGGATGGACACGTAAGCGTGGTCTTCTCTTGGTCATTAGGATCAATGGCTATCTGGAAGTAGCCAGAATAGCCATCAAGGAAACAATAATACTTGTGACCACTCAGTCTTTCAATCAGTTGGTCAATGAAGGGTAAGGGGAAGTGATCTTTTGCAGTGACTTCATTCAGTCTACGATAGTCAATACAGACTCTGTAGCCAGTCACGAGACGTAGGGCAACTTCCTCCCCTTTTTCATTCCTTTCAACTGTGATTCCGCCCTTCTTTGGCACAACTTGAGTAGGGCTGACCCACTCGCTATCGGCGATTGCGTAGATGATTCCCATGTCAAGCCACTTTATAACCTCCTTCTTGACAACCTCCTGCATATGCGGATTCAGCCTTCGCTGAGGTTGTCTTACCTTTTTAGCTCCTTCCTCCGTTCGGATTTTATGCATGCATATGTGCAGGGTGATCCTCGGATATCACCCACTTGCCAACGAGCGAGGATGTTTTTCTTAAGCACTTCTATCATTTGTGCTTCTTGCTCTTAGTCGAGTTTGAAGAAATGATCAAAGGCAATTTATCTCCATCCTTAAGAAAGATATACTTAAGGTGTTTTGGAAGCGGTTTAAGCTCTAAATCAGTAGGTGGTTGCTCAATACTAGACTTTAACGGGCCACCTTTCTCTTTATGAGCTTGGAGTGGTTGTGATAGAACACCTCATCTTCCCGAGGCTCAACCCGAGAAGATCTTGGATCAAATCATCCATCGGAATCCTCCGGTCAACACTTGCTTCCTTTTTCTTGTGATCGATCATTTTTCTTAACTCTTCGTCTTTAAGCTCTTACGCTAACTCCTCCCAATCATCTACTTCCCAATGGTAGCTTCTCTCCAAAACTCTACCTCGTCCCAACTACCCATGAGCTTCTTCTTCACCAGGGATGAAGTCTTCACGACTCGATTCTTTGAAATCATCGTTTGTTCTTTGGGCATCTCCATGCTTCTAACTCAATAACGAGGCTCGGTATGGCGAGTGGCGATGACTTCGTCAATGCCTACATTTGGAAATGAATTAGAAGATGGTCGCGATCACCGGATCCTCAATGTCCATGACTTCAAAAACACCTATCTCTGTAAGCTCCATTGCATCTTCATAATAGGCATCTCCTCCGTCCTCATATATGGCCCGACAAGCGATATTTCATCAATTACGGCTCTTTCGAGGATGTGTCCCTCGTGTGAAGGTGACGGATGTGTCACCGACTCTAAAATGTCTGTCGCTGCGAAGTCGATGAGGCGTTAGAAGTGTCTAAAAAGGTTCGGCCTAGAATTAGAGGCATCTCCTTATCAGGTGGATAGTCTAGAATAACCCGGTCGGTAGGGAAGACTAAATGTTCAATTTGAAGGAGAACATTAGCTACACAACCGGCTGCGATGCGACTAGATTTGTCTACCATCGAAGAGAAATGGGGCGTTCCGCATCCTTTTATCTAAACCGAGCTTCTTGCATACATTTAATGGCATCACATTGATGGAGGCCCCTGAGTCGCATAAGACATTTTTGAATAAATGGCCTTCGATCTCGCGAGGAGATTGAAGTGCGCCAGGGTCACCTAAACAACGACAATTTTACGTGAAACCATCGCGCAATCTTCTCGAAACACTTCTTGACCATCCCCTGAAGCTTTCTCTTGCTCCCACAGAATTCTTTAAGATACTTAGTACATTTAGGCATTTGGACAATACCTCGACTAAGGGCATACTCACTTTAGTGTCCTAAGTATCCTCCTCACCCCATCATCTTGCTTGTCATTAGTGAGGGCTTTCTCTTTCCTTTTTGGGGGATAAGGAAGGGCTTTATCATTCTTCGTGGCTTTGATTCTTTATCGCCTCATCCTCCTTATCCTTCCATCTCACAAACTTTTCTTCCTTTTTCTTAGTCGAGTGCAGCCCTCGACTTTCCTTTCTTTCCTCATCATCGAATTATTTTCATCCTCCAGAAGAATTGTCACTAAGCTCCTCCTCATCATTGCTTTCTTCGGCATGTGATTTTCGATTTCCCCCTCTGAACTCATGGCGTCGGGAGGGGCTACTCGTTCCGACATCTTGCCGGGTCCAGCCTTCTTACCACTTCTAAGAGTTACCCGTTCAACTCCTCTTCTTGCCCATACTCCCATTGTGGTGTGATGGCGGTGCAAACATTCACATCGACTTCGGATTTCTCTCGGTATAACTCGGAAGTTTACCGTGAGAGTCTGCTTGCTTCTTTGTGCGCCATCGACCAACTTGTCTCTCAATTGCTTTAACACTAGTAGACAAAGTCTTCACCATGTCTACCCGACTCATCGAATTTGTGTTGAGGACACATGAGGTGGTATGATTATTGTTCGAGTTTGATTCCGACCACCTTGGGGCCTTTGGGAGTTACGATCGGCCTTTGATAGTTCGAGTTGAAAGAATTTGAATTTGAAGGGCAGGTGGTAGCTTGGCTTGATTGAAGTTTTGTCTTTGAAACCCTGAGTAGTTACGGCTTTGATTGAAGTTTGGAAGGGTTGGTTTTGATTATCCATTAAGTTTACTTCTTCCGTCATCGGTCCTGCACTTTGTGGTTCAAGATAATTTGAATCGAAAATTTGCATCGAAGATTATTGGCCGCTTGCTTATCAATTCCATCTGAGCAACCAACAGTTGTGTATCAGGATTGCTTGCAGTACCTTCTTTCTTAACAATATTGGTCTTCTTAGGAGTCGACCACATATTGTTCTTGGCGATGGTCTCAGCCACTCTGTAGGCAGTCTCATCACCTCCCCCTAAGAAGGATCCATGGTGTGGAGTCAAGATAATCTCTATTAGGTTGAGAGACTCCTCTGTAGAATAGTTCCGACAACTCGTATACTGTCATATCCGTGATTGGGGCACTTCCTCATCATGATTTAATCTCTCCCAAGCCTTGCCAGTCTCATCCTCCATCTGCTCAAGCGTAGCTATTTCCCGTTTCATCTCCATAATCTTGCACTGGTGAAACCCACTTAAGAAGCGAAGGCTCTTTTGACATCATTCCATGTATGGAGGGAATGATGTGCTAACGATTTAAAACCATCGACTTGCTTCACCTTTTAAAGCAAAGGAAATAGCTTCAACTTTACGATCTCGAGAATCAACACCAGGATAATGGCACGCTTCACTGATTTATGCGAATGTGGACAAGAAGTCGTCTTGGGTCTTCTTGGCGATGCCATGGAAAGAGCTATTACGAACTAGAGCAACTACTCCGTTCTTTAGATCAAAGTTCGCTCCTCCCGTGTCGGGAGGGCGAATAGTCTATGCCCCTCGAGAAAATCTTGATTAAGATATGGAGTGTAGGGGTCTGGTTCGATTGATTAATTTGGTTTTGTCTAAATTGTTGAAGTTGTTGAGTTATGCCCGACTTCTTTGATTCATTTATTCTTTCTTGAGCTTGCATCTGTTGAAGGAGTAAATTTAAGCGAGCTTGGGGGTCGGGATTTGGAATTGGTGGATCTTGATCCGCCATTTTGTCCAAATCGGGAGAAGCCTTCTTAAGGATAGATCGTTCGGCTCAGGATCAAAGATCGAAGTCCTTCTTACTTCGTTTGCATAAACCGGAAGAAAGGAAAGAAAGAAATCAACCCTTTGGGGTTGATTAGAATAGGATTTAGAAAAGATTAGATGGTTTAGAGGAAAAAAGAAAATAGAAAAAAGTGATGATTGAGCAGTGAGCGGCGTCCGGTGTGAATGGGCGTTCGTTGAAGCGAACGCTTCGTTGATTGAATGAGCGTTCGTTCGAGAGGGCAATTGAGGTGGGCGGGCGTTCAAGTTGTTGAGCGCTTCGTTCGAAGCTTGAAAACCTAAAAACTAAGGTTACGAAATTGAAAGCGAGATAAAAAATAAGCGCGAAAAGACTTATGGAAATCAAACAAAAATCAAACAAAAAAATCAAATAAAATAAAGCAGTAAGTTTAAAAACAAGAAAAACAAGTAAGCGGCAAAGAAACCTGAAGTTTGAAACGAAAAACCTACGAAAAGTTTAAAAACAAGAAAAACACTAAGGCAAAAAAAAAAAAAAGCGTATTGAAATCTTCTAGGGCCAAAAGGAAGGAAAACAGTGGATTTTGACCTCAGAAAACGCACTGAACGGCCTCACGGCGGTTCACCACGTCGTCGGCGTCGGGCGAGCTTTCGAATTGGGGTCTGCGTTCCAAGCGGACACTCGAGCGAAAGTTACGGCCAAGATACTCTGCGTGCTAAAAGCGACCCTTTTGACTCGAGAAAATTATCCTATGAAGAATCCGACAACCGTTACCGACTCCCGGCAGCGGCGCCAAAAACTTGTTCGGTAAAAACTAGTTTTAAATTTATAAACCGAAACACCCCAAGTATAAGGATCGTAGTATAGGGTGTTTTACGGATAAATCTAAGAAGTGGAATGTTTATCGGATTCAAATATAAATCTATATCAATTATGTCACAATTATCTATCTAAACTACCAAACTAAGGTGAAACTAACTAAAACTAAAACTATCAACTAAAACTAAAGCAGGAAATAAAAACAAAGCGAGAAAATAAGAAAACAAAAAGCCAGACGGCGTTCACTAAAGTGAGCAGCGTGCAAAACAAAATCTAACGGACGGGCGTGCGCTCTTGCGAGACGGCGTCCAACTTCTGGCTGGAGCAGAAAATATGCGAGAAAAAGCGAGGAAACTAGGGTTTATAAAACTAAAACTTAAACTAAACTTAATCTAAGCGATTTGATAATAAACAATTGAGAAAACACGGCACAAGGCGACTAGATTTCACCTATCAACCAACAACCCCAACTAGATGGTGATTAAAAGACATAGTTTTTAGTAGTGATTCATTCACGAATTCAATTAGATTTCTTCAACCAAATTCTAGGGTTTCGTTTATCTTTTCAAGCAGACTAAAGCGACAATCAAAGCTCAATCACAAGATTGTTTCCAAACTCTTACTCAACTAATCATGCATAATCTCTTATAACACAATTAGATGCATTACTTTGAATAAAATCAAACTCAAATAACATACTTTCATATATTGATTCAAGCGTCGAATAAACATAGATCGTTTCATCAAATCTTAATTCAATAAAACTTAAACAACATAAAAGCAGATCCAAAGTAATAAAAACTATGAATTAAACTCACTAAACATAAGCATCGAACTCCTACAGTTGGTTGTGTTGATGATGGGCTTCCTCCGTCGACTCCTTTGCAAGGCTTTAGCCAACAATCATGTTGAATATGATTGTTGGTTGGGAGAATTGCATCTCTGTGAAATTAGGGTTCTCGGCGCATGACTTTTTGGTGAATTTTCGATCTCAATTATGTGGTATATGAATTAGGGTTGGGCTGCCGCTTTATTTATAGAGTTCTAAGTCGGTTAGGGTTAAGTCGGCAACGACGCTAAATGCGGTCTCGTGGGCGCCCGTCCAAGCTGCTCGACGCTGAGTAAGCGCTCGTTCATCCTCCGTCTGAACTCTCTGAATGTAAAATACAATTCGGACGCCCGTTCACTTTATCAAGCGCCCGTCTGGAATGAATGATTGCCTGACAGCTTCGTTTGAATCGCTTAGGATCGATTTCTTCATCTTTATCCAATTTCTTTGAGCCAATTCCAACTCTATCTCTTATAATTCGACTTGAACTTTATTTATCCTCTTTATATGCACGAAAATTAACTCCTACATGATAAATAAACAATGCAAAAAAATGTAATAAAATCCAAATAATAATAATTCCATTAAATCAACACTTAAAATCATCAATTTTGCATACAACCCTCTTAAAATCATCTCTATTAAATAATTACACTTAAACCCTTAATTCTCATGTAAATTATGCAAATGTGGGAAAAATAATAATGAAATAACCCTTTAATAATCATATAAATATGGCCTTAACATATAACTCTCTTCATTATATCTCTTTCATTTACATTCAGATCTGCCAATGAAATCTCACTCACTGATTCTTCGATTAAGGATTAAGTATATCTGAATGATATATACATGTCAGAAATCTCTGTTAAAACTTTTGACATGTTTATATACTTTGCATTACAATGTTCATAATATTTTCCGGTGTATTATGAATATGTCCGAGAGAATCATATAGTTCTTCTGCTATTTGTCTACTCTATGAACTATATGCCTATCTCAATGATGAAGGTTTGATGGAACCACTGGGTTCATGATTCAAACATACATGTCTGATTTGATTTTGGTCAAAAATGAAGAAATACCTCTAAAAATCAATTCTGAGTCTCAATGCTCATCATATTGATGATTATGACGAATTAACCGGGTCGGATTATGCCTCTCAAGTATGTGATTCGGGTTTACCTCTATACCTGGGTCATATACAAGTTTATTATTTAGGTAAATAATTAACCAGTTATTTAAATAATATACAACTTTATTTTGTATTTGCCACAATGAGATTATTATTACCTAAACAACACTAGATGTTTGCATTTGTTATCACTTATACAAATATCATAATTAGGTCACTGTGCGCACTCATATATCATATGTGTGTGTGTATATATATATATTAATTATTCAAATTATTTCAAATAAAAAAATGAAACGTTTGCACTCTATACTACTATTACTACATTTATTGCTACATTGAATATAGTAAAATGCTGAGTCTTTTTTTTTTGTTTAAAACCAAAAAGTTCTTTTTGAAATAAACAGTCAGCAATCTTTTCAATAAATGGCATTGGTCTCTTAGAAGATAACAATTTCCTATGCATTTGATAACGGTCATTTTGTGCCCGTTATTCTATGACCTTTATCCCCGATTCTAGTTTAAAGGAGCTATAATAGAGTGATAATAAGTCGTAATACGCCTAATTTGCATATGCCGAGAGTTACGATTCATTATTATGTATTATGAAGTTTTATTATATTATTTGATATTACAGACGGTATTTCATGTGATATTTGTAGTAACTCATTTGGGAGCACAAGGATGAACTTCGGAGAAGCTTTGATGGATCACAGACGAATTAAGAAGGCCCAAGATAAAAGAGAAAGAGAGCCCAGAAGCATGTAAGGCTCGGTCGACCGAGCCTGTGCATTCGGTCGACCGAGTGGGCCTACAGTCCAGAAGAAGTTCGGCACATTATTTGAGTCGGTTAGGGTTCAGAGTGTCGGCATTTTAAGTCGGTTTTCTATGACGGCTGAGGCTCTATATAAACACAAGTCCTTTGTATTTTTTATTATGCATTCACCACTATTCATTCATAAGAACATATAAGCAAAATAAGGCTTGTGGAGGTTGCTAGGGTTGCAAACATGTAAGCCCTAGTTTATTTTCTCGTTTTCTTTTTAGTAATCAATTTCCCAATTATGATTTGATTGTTTGAGTAGTCATTCATATCTAGATGATGTAGATCTAGGATATGACGTTAGGGAAGTGGTGATACCTTGTCTATAAGGATCCCATATCCTACGTCCTCTACCTAATATCTACGGATGAATCTGTGTGTTTAATTTACGTGTATTTAGATTAGTTTATATGATGTCCTGATGATTCGCTATATAATCCGATTCGTATATGAAACGCTGAGAAATATGTTCGGGGATGTAAATCTGGGGAGTTAAACTCTCGGGTGACCGAGAGGTGTTACTCGGTCGACCGAGAGCACCTATTCGGTCGACCGAGAGTTGTCAACCTGTTTTCATCCGTTAATCAGTCACGTCTTTATGATTAGGTTAGCTTAATTGAATTTATTATCTCAGTAGGTATGGCTACGGCTACGTCACTCGCTTAATTTAATTAAAACGTGTGAAAAGGAAATACCAATATAAGACTCTTAGGTAGGCTTAGGAATTGATCTTCGGACGTTCAGCGTTATCTAGGTAGGTTTATATTAGGGAATTGCGCGCACCTTGTTACACGTAGATCGTAAACTAGCATGAGACTATAACTTGGTAAGTGTTAGTTGGACGAGGGTTTGAGTGATCGCTCAGGAAGTACGCTAACCAAAGGAATGTTGCCCGGACGAGGTGTACGGTTAATATCGGCATCCTTAGAGTAGTAAGCGTGTGAGTTATATGAGATGGAGGCACCAAAAGGCGAAGTCACGTAACAATACCACAGTGATATAGTTGTTAGTAATATCATCCGCAGCGGAAACGATTTATGGATCTAGATCTATAAAATACACGTAATAAAATAACTAGATCTACTTCTACAAGGGGGTTGTAGAACATACCTCTTGGATCTCAAAATCCAAGTTGAAGAACCGCAATGGATAGGATGAAGGTTGGTGTGAAGAGCACCACGATCTTCCGTACGTGCGATCCAAGCAACTCCCGGTGGAAGGAAATTCTCGTCTCGAATCCTTCCGATATGCTACCCGGAAAATCTCCAAGATTCTCCCCTTAACTCCCCTTGGCCGAAAATTTCTTCCTCCTCTCTAAGAGGTGGAACTCGAATTTTAGTGTGTGTGTAAGGCTTGGGAGAACTCTCTTTATATAGGAGAGTAATCCTTGTCCTCCAAGGATTTTATAATTAATACAAAATCAATTATAATCATCCTATTAAATAAAAGATAATCTCAAAATATTCTAGAACAAATCAAGAATATTTTTATCTTTATTATTTACCATAAATATTTATCCAATAAATATTTTAAGCACATGTCTTATTAATCACAAGAAAATAATTTCTTGTTCCAAAAATAAGGACATGGGGCGAAAATTTCATATATTGACCTAGTCAATATTAATTTTTCCATCACACAATAATTGGGCCAAGATTATGGAAAATGTCTTTTCCACATATTTAATTATTTAGCCCAACTAATTTAATAGTTCACTAAACAATTAATTCACATATCGTTTTAATAAAGTCCAACAAGAACTAAATTAATATTATTAGGATTCGACGTCCGAGAATAGCTATGCTATATTAGGAGGCACGTCGGGGACCATGGACTAATAATCAGCGGCTCCGATAAATCAAATAAATAATTATCTTACGAACAGAATAATTATATTCGATAAATCAATCACAGGAATATGCCACCATAATCCCGTGACTGCACTCCTCCGATTATGAGATTATATTTATCTCTCTCGAGAGAAGAATAATAAGCGTCCATTGATATAATCATTACATATGGATTAATCCTCCATAGACTGTTTCATTCTAAATCGGAAGTTACCGTTAACCCTTTTAGAACCTCTTATCCTTATTTACCATTAACCCCTAGTGATCAATTAATTCATACAACTCATGGTGATCAATCGATTGTGATATGAACTCGCGCGATCGATCGGTTTCTAGGATTAACAAATAAAGAGAATGTCTATCTACTTCCATAAATGGAAGGAATGGATTCCGTATCGTGATAACACGGACTACTCACTCAATCCGATTACAATGCCAAGATGGGGTAATTCGGACCACAGACTCGGTGTAATCCTTAACCGTCAAGTCAAACTTCATCATCGATTCAAGCGGTTGGACTGTGATCACCTCAGGATTAAGATATATCCATAAATATGATCATCCATTGATTCGATAAGACTTCTCGATTACGGAATTATATCGTGAACTCTAATCAAATCGGTCGATTACATATGATATATCTATCATATATAAATGCCCCATTAGGTTCTCTTAACCGAAAGTCCGGATAAGACAATCACACCTATTGCGTCAGGCGCATTAGTAGCACGTTAAAGGAGAGACCCGATACTCGATTAACTTCACTACGGGATAATTGTATTTTAAGTACATCTTCACTAACTCAATCCTCCCGTGTATATACCATACATCGAGTTAAGTGATTACATAAACGATATACTTAGGGTTTTACAGTAGTGTAAATACTATTGTCACATCGGTGAATATGAGAATAATAAATATGAATAATAACATCATTTCATTTATTAAATAAAACAATTACAAAATTGTCTTTCGGGCATTACACCTAACAATCTCCCACTTGCACTAAAGCATGTGATTAATTGTTTTAGAGCACACCCTATTATTTAAAACTACAACAAACTAAATCTCCCACTTGCTCTAAAGCAATGGAGACTCATCCCGTATTTTAGTACCCACAAAACTTATCATAACCATTTCAGATTCCAAAGTACACTCCGAGTATGCCGTCGTAGGATAGGTCGGTGACTCGGGAGCACTATATCCGAATGTCATGGGTCTTAATGATCGATCCAGGTTGTCGGCTCGAGGCGATCCGTAGAATCAAACGTCGCGGTCCATCTAATCATGTGGTACTTTCCCAATATGCTCTTGAACTCAAGTGATTTCGAAATCCTTATAAGCTACCCCCGCATCGTTTGCACAATGATGTGGTATCGGCTTTCCAAATCGGAATCACTCCCGAATCGAAAAGGAAATCCACGAGGCTATATCGCCTCTCTAGCTACTACAAAAGCCGCTTAATCACCCAACTAGTTAAAGTCGAGTTGGCGTTCTTTGGATTCCTCCAGGCAATAGCTTCAACACAAGAGTAAACACCGAGACCGAGATCGACTTAACGATCATCCTTAATCGACACAAAGTCCAGAACCAGTGTATTCTCACATATCCAAGTTCACATTTGAATATGCCCGCATATTATTCCTCGTTCTCTCAAGATACTAAAGGACATACTAAACTTGCCGTTAACGCCGAATCTAAGATTCGGTCAAAATTGACGTTCAATAACCTGACCATCTCTTACTAGAAAGAGAATCTATCCCATTTCTCTTGATCCGAAGATTAAGAGAGTCATTCCTGAGGCATAGGGTAGAACTTCCTCGTTGAATGTTGCATACACAGATGCATCATCTTAACCAATAAGATGGATGGGAAACCAGTGACTGATTCTAATGAATTCGACCGAGTCAAACTCTTAAGAATGTTGTCCAAATCTCCGTTGCAGAGAATTGTGGCATTGTCGATTTCGACTTTAGATAACACACCCCTGTTGATTCCAAACGATGCCAGTGTTATCCTTCACAAACACTAATATATATTTATATATTCACTACTGTACTAAAATTGATATCCAGTCTACAAAAGATTTATCAATATTCTCGGTCAAATCCACATGTTTTAGAAACATGTGACTTCTAATGACCAAGAGGTTTGCTTCTTATCCACAAAGGACATAAGCACCCGAGTCACCTGTCATAGGTTCTTAAGCGAAGACCCTACTGTTCGAATGAATCAGATTCCGTTTGTTCGGCATGAAAGTCTCAGGGAATCACCCCTATTTTACGCTTTGAACGAAATCATGCAATACTAAGTGGTAAGAGAGTCCATCGTCGATTAACTCTCTACTTCTTAGGAATTACCCCTAGACCACTCAAGCTTTGCTCTGAAAGATAAACTTTCGTATTCATTCTACTCTCTTCCATGTAGATCCAATTACTCCCACTGGGCCTGAGACACTCAGGTGGTTCTACAAAAGTATGAACAGCTCTGGAGTACCAAACTCCATTCACAGGGTTATGGCTTATAAACCAACCTCTATTATCAGAATCCTATACAGCTCACAAAAGAGCCATAGGTCATCAATCGATCTTGTAGGCCATCAAGGCCTCAGAACCCATAATGGGTGATGGATAAACCATACTCCCACTATTTTCTTGGTGGATCGAAATTCGATTTAGTTCAAAAGAGTATTTAGTGTCATCACCAACAACCAATGTTGGATGTGGTTTGATCTAATCGATAAGTAACTACCTTGAGTAACCGTACTCAAGGTTCAAGGTTTGTTGTTCATAGACTCTATCGAAAGGATGCAACAAAGATAAGCGTCCCTTCCCGATGTCAAGAATCTGATAACGAACCTTTTTCTCAATGCTACAAGATATATAACGATTGGTTACTGACCGAACGTGTATGTGAAATTCCCAGTCAAACCATCAAGCATCATGTGCTAAATGCTTATATTGACGGAATTTGGGTGAACCGAATCCACTCATTATCCGTTAATTCGAAAGCACATTCTAGGTAGACTTCTCGGTTCTACACTTCAATGTAAACCGTTATTTCACTTCCAATATCTTTATTGAGTTAAGCAGTGTATTGTGGCACATCTACAACTATGTAAAGGCAATTCAATGGTTTCTTCCTTAGTGAAAGCAGTTCACTATGAGGTAGACCGAGCATCAGTCCCTAGGACTATGTGATGGCCCATTTATGAGTATTGAATACTCCATCTCTGTTGAAAACAGAGAAAACCTCAAAATATTTTGGATAAACTTGCCGGAGTTTTTGAATAGTAATCAGACAAGAAGTCACTACTCAGAAGCTCCTACTAGCTTGTTTCTTTCATCAGACCCCGAAGGTCGTCATGAACAAGCAATGTTACTTCTTTATAACCATTATCCTTTCCAAATTGAAAGGAAACTTAGTCATTGAACCTTTAAGACAATCTAACGGTGGGAGAAAGGAATCACCCTGAGCCAGTCTTCAAGTCTTGTCTTTTAGGGACTATGCACTAACTATGGAATATGAAGAAGCGTTTATCTAAATATAGAAACCAATTGCTTTTAATAGTTCTTAAGATATACATATTTCAGCAGTTGTAAGTGGTTTTGACTTTATCAAACAAAAGTCCGAGTCTTGGATTCGTACTACAAATGGTATTTTCACTTCCTATACGACAAACAAATTATCGAATAGAAGGTAAATCCATTCGTTCCAACGAATCTTAAACCGAAAATAAATTTTCCGCGATATCCAAGGATTGAATCCGAGATTCATTTCCTTATATCACTCCCACTATTCTAGCTAAAATTAACTGCCCGTTGTTTACTCTTTTAATCGTTAAATGCACTGCTGCCTTGTTCTTCCAAAGAACTTAGCTCAAGAAAATCGCCAAGGATTCATAGGTTGGTGATCCGAAATCACTATCCTTATCCTATGATTTTCAGTTTATTAATTTTCGGTTTTTGCCTTAAAATCAACTCAGTTTTAGATGACTAACACTTTTAAACATACTTTCCCATTCTTGACTTTCCGTAAATGGAAACAGTCTTGAACCGGCGGTTCGTTTGAGTAGACACTACTCTTGAACCGTGGGATGTCTATTTTGAGTGTTACTCGTCGGGACTTCTCGGATTTTCTAATATACCAGAAAAATAACAAATCATAAGATTAAAGCTCCCACTAGTTTATCGGTTCCAAATATCGTCTAACCAGCAATGCTTTATGTTATGATTTTCCAATTTTTCAATTTGAAAATCTCTCGTGTAAACACTTACACAGTTCTAATGTTTCCAGAAAAATACAAATCATAAAACTCCCACTAGTTCATCGATTCCAAATATCGTCTAACTAGCAACAGTTTATGATTTTCCGATTTTTTAATTAGAACGGTTACGTGTGTAATCATTTACACACCGAAAATTCACTAAGAATTTTCAAAGTCCGTAATCACCTTTGATCAAACTAAGTTTGTCTCTCGTTTGACACGAATGACACTAGTGACATACCTATATGTCACTCACGGTTTTTAAAAGGCTTAAGAGAAAAAATCTCTTCCGAAAAATAATTGCATTATCGATTAACTAGTTCAACGCCCTAGTTACTTTCCACTTTTAACGAAGTCAATACTAGTCAATTGTAAGCAATTTAGTAAGGGATAATGCTGTAAATAAAATGACAAAAATTAATTCAAGTTTAACACTACTATATTAAATTTTAGGAATTGTAAACAAAAAAAATAAGTCTACTCTACCATTCCAAGGTTTTAACCTTGCATCTCAGTGCCGCCGTAGGGTAGGTCAAAGAGATCAACGGTTAAATCAATGAATAACTTGTGAGAATCAGATATCCCACGAGAATCGAACATCCCTTTATTCATTGACTACCTTCCTTTTTTAGCCTAGGTATTTATCAAAAAATACCCTTGATGAGTGTGACCTACTATATCAGATCTCTTAGGTACGCCCCGAGTGTGCCGTCGTAGGATAGGTCAGTGACCCGACGAGTACCCAGAAATCCTATCCTTTCGGAGACCAAGCCATGAATGTTGATAGGGGTGAACACCATCCGTAGGGGGACGAAATCAAAGCGCCGCGAGGCGTCACCCTTCTCTCACTTACTTGCATCTATAGTCGAGGCCGTGGGGTTGGTGTCGCCGCCCCCGCTCCCACTCAATATTTTGGAAGTGGTGGTGGGTTAACTAACCACGTCTTTTGATGTTAACATAAAAGCACATCAAATCAAGGATTCGAATGGTGTCGGTAACGTAGGCAAGCCTACCCGTCCTATTCGTTGGAACATATGTGATGATCGGACGAAGTCGGGTCAAGAGAGCCCTATTGAGATTAGAAGGAATCACCCTCCGCTCTCGGTTTGGCTTAGTCTTGCCGGACCCCCGTGCATACATCACACTAGGAGGGTTAAGTCGGTCGAGCCAAGCTCAGTTGACCACCCAACCTATAGGCGAACCGTTTTTATCCAAGATTTATTGTTCTTTTACAATCATTCAATCTCGTAGACACTACGAATCGAAAACGTGATCTCGTTTGGGCTTTAAGGCGGTTCACCGAGAACACACACCGAAAGGCCTAACGATTTCATAACCCGTCCTCGGATCATTAATTAGTTACTAAATTTATTAATTACCACGTATTAATTAAATTTCAACTAATTACACGAGTTTGTATACATGCCTATTTTAATTACCAAAATTAAAATTCTACATGTATGCATGGAGTGGATTTATGATATGATGCATGTCATGGCAATTCCGTTTTTTATATCTATTTTATGATCGAACACATAAAAAATAAATTGCGGAAAATTTAAACACCGAGATATAGATCGTTTGGCATTTCGTATCTAATCTATTAGAAAATAAAACCAAAACCCTAACTAGGGTTTACTACTTTCTAACTAAATCTGCAGCTGTTCGAACTCTTTGACGATCGGCATACTAAACGAACTCGGATCGGGACGAAACTTTCCAGATCTTATCTTCACTCCTTGAACTTCAATATGGACGGTTGGATCGGTGCTTTGACTTACCAATTTTCTCCAGTAAACCGTCAAACTAGCTGCTGAATCTGACTTTGACTGCACTGCATCAAGGACTTCCTGAGGCAGATCGGGAATCGAGATGAATCCCGATCGACCTGAAATTTTTATGGTACGTCCAAAACTCCAAGATGATCAATCTGAACGGTCGGATTTGCGTTTCAACGGTCCAAACTCTCCCAGAATATCGAGGAAGTCACAGGTAGTGTATCTGTGAATCCTGCGTTTTTCTGTTACAGCAGCCTCTTCGCAGCATCAAACGGATATCGAAACGGACTCTGATCGACGCCAAAATTTGTGGAGTCGATCATCATCTTCTAATATTCATTCTGACCGGAGGGATCTTCGTTTCAACGGTTCGATCAACGGGAAAAACAAAAATACTAAACAGCTACTAACTAGATCTATTTGCTGGAAATTAAACTTGCAATAAAAAAAGAATTACATAATTTCCTATACTCATATGGACGAATTTTCATCGTTTATATGAGTTTACAATAGATCTAACGGGTAAACAGTGCCAACCCCAATCCATCTCTTCAACCACGACATTCATAAGCATAAAAAATAAACATATGCATCGGCCCCCAAAAAAAAAAAATTGGGACAAAAAATCTACATGTTTTACCACTCCTAGATCTAATATTTTATACGTATAAATATAGATCACCATGGCCTCTGATACCACTGTTAGTAATATCATCCGCAATGAAACGATTTATGGATCTAGATCTATAAAATACACGTAATAAAATAACTAGATCTACTTCTACAAGGGGTTGTAGAACATACCTCTTGGATCTCAAAATCCAAGTTGAAGAACCGCAATGGATAGGATGAAGGTTGGTGTGAAGAGCACCACGATCTTCCGTGACGTGTGATCCAAGCAACTCCGGTGGTGGAAGGAAATTTCGCCTCGAATCCTTCCGATATGCTACTGGGAAAATCTCCAAGATTCTCCCCTTAACTCCCCTTGGCGAAAATTTCTTCCTCCTCTCTAAGAGGTGGAACTCGAATTTTAGTGTGTGTGTAAGGCAGGAGAAGCTCTCTTTATATAGGAGAGTAATCCTTGTCCTCCAAGGATTTTATAATTAATACAAAATCAATTATAATCATCCTATTAAATAAAAGATAATCTCAAAATATTCTAGAACAAATCAAGAATATTTTTATCTTTATTATTTACCATAAATATTTATCCAATAAATATTTTAAGACATGTCTTATTAATCACAAGAAAATAATTTCTTGTTCCAAAAATAAGGACATGGGGCGAAAATTTCATATATTGACCTAGTCGATATTAATTTTTCCATCACACAATAATTGAAGCAAGATTATGGAAAATGTCTTTTCCACATATTTAATTATTTAGCCCAACTAATTTAATAGTTCACTAAACAATTAATTCACATATCGTTTTAATAAAGTCCAACAAGAACTAAATTAATATTATTAGGATTCGACGTCCGAGAATAGCTATGCTATATTAGAGGCACGTCGGGGACCATATGGACTAATAATCGCGGGTCCGATAAATCAAATAAATAATTATCTTACTTAACGTAATAATTATATTCGATAAATCAATCACAGGAATATGCCACCATAATCCCGTGACTGCACTCCTCCGATTATGAGATTATATTTATCTCCTCACGAGAAGAATAATAAGCGTCCATTGATATAATCATTACATATGGATTAATCCTCCATAGACTGTTCATTCTAAATCGGGAAGTTACCGTTAACCCTTTTTAGAACCTCTTATCCTTATTTACCATTAACCCCCTAGTGATCAATTAATTCATACAACTCACTGGTGATCAATCAGTGTGATATGAACTCGCGCGATCGATCGTTTTAGGATTAACAAATAAGTGGAATCGTCTATCTACTTCCATAAATGGAAGGAATGGATTCCGTATCGTGATAACACACGGACTACTCACTCAATCCAAAGACAATGCCAAGATGGGGTAATTCGGACCATTGGACTCGGTGTAATCCTTAACCGTCAAGTCAAACTTCATACCGATTCAAGTAGTTGGTCGTGATCACCTCGAGATTAAGATATATCCATAAATATGATCATCCATTGATTCGATAAGACTTTCGATTACGGAATTATATCGTGAACTCTAATCAAATCGGTCCAAATACTATATGATATATCTATCATATATAAATGCCCCATTAGGTTCTCTTAACCGAAAGTCCGGATAAGACAATCACACCTATTGCGTTCTGGGCGCATTAGTAGCACGTTAAAGGAGAGACCCGATACTCTCGATTAACTTCACTACGGGCTAATTGTATTTTAAGTACATCTTCACTAACTCAATCCTCCCGTGTATATACCATACACTGAGTTAAGTGATTACATAAACGATACACTTAGGGTTTTCTGTAGTGTAAATACTATTGTCACATCGGTGAATATGAGAATAATAAATATGAATAATAACATCATTTCATTTATTAAATAAAACAATTACAAAAATTGTCTTTCGGGCATTACACCTAACAATAGTGACCTACCGGTGCTACATCAAGCTTAGAGGATGACTCCCGTAGCCAATATAAAGAGATATGAACGGATTAATAGTTGATGAGTTTTGTTGTCATATAAATTGTCTAGATCCAAATGATTATGGTTATAATTGGGCAGTTGATTACGTTATGTGTTTACATGTTGTTTATATGTTTGAGTGTGTCTTTCTTTTCTCGTACTTTATGTTGGTCATTGACCGTATTTGTCAAACGAAATAAATAGGTTGACTATTTAAGTTAGGATCCACAAATTGATTCTCTGTGGGATCGACCTCGACTCTATCTAGCTATACTGCGATTGAACCTAGTTCACTTGCTAGTGGTTATTTAGGCATCGAGTTAGTAATTTAACTTGACCTCAATCAAGTTTTTGGCGCCGTTGCCGGGGAATCAATGGTCCAACTGCTTAAATGATCTACTTGCTTATTTCGTTTTTTGTTTCGGTTTTCTTTTACAAGTAAGTAAAAAAAATAATAATAATAATAATAATAAATAAATAAAATATTTTTTATATGTTCTGTATGTTCGGTCGACCGAACAATGCTGCTCGGTCGACCGAGCCCTTTCATTGTTCTAAATTATCTGACGGCATTGTTTTCCCTTTGTTTCTGTTTTTCCCCGTCAGTAGGTTGTAAGCCTAGCAGCAGATGAGCAATCGTCTCGATCGTTAGTTTATTGACCGTTTGTTGTTTTTCTCATGTTGCGAGATAATCGTAACTAAATCACTCGTAAGATTGTTCGTGATAAACAATATGTCATCAAAACAATTCTCCAAGGTTAAGGAAGAGGATGTTAACGTTTTACGAACCAAGACAACACCAATGAAGCCGATGACGCAAAAGCTGAAGGAGAGAATAGCAGAAAGTCAAGGGAAGCGAGTGAAGCGTATGTAAAAAGAGGTATGTGTGCTTTAAATCCCGAAGTGATTTCTTCGGATTCGGATTCGGATTCAGATTCGTATATTGATTATATGGATTACATGTCGGAGATAGAGTCTGGTTCTGAGAGTAGCGTAGATATGGAACGACCTATAGTCACCTGTGCTAAGGAGGCAAAATATGTTGAAGATGAATCTC
This sequence comes from Gentiana macrophylla, assembly GCA_026214975.1. Classification (NCBI taxonomy): domain Eukaryota; kingdom Viridiplantae; phylum Streptophyta; class Magnoliopsida; order Gentianales; family Gentianaceae; genus Gentiana; species Gentiana macrophylla. The sequence goes on from CM047806.1 coordinate 126,236,215, forward strand.
GGTTAATGCCAAAGTTAGATGACCCTGGGGCATTCCTTGTAGATGTTACCCTAGAACAAGCACACTTGGGATTGGCTTTAATTGACTCTGGATCAAGCTTAAACATTCTCCCTAAAAGCCTTTGCGATAGGAATATGATTCTGACTCCCACAAACACCCCGCTGAAAGTGAGATTCGCGGATAGTACTAGAACCATCATGTCTGGACAAATGAATAACATGATCATTGGTATCGGACAACTTCGGTTTAAGATAGATTTGGTCGTAATGGACATAGAGGAGCATCCGTATAGCCCAATTATCTTGGGTAGATCTTTTATTAATACCTCTAGAGCCCTCATTCGTATGACTAGGCATGAGATCACATTATTTGATGCTAAGGGTTCTGAGACTTTTGGGATAAAGAATCCTGAGTTCCCTCTTCCGGTAAGTGTAAACATTATAGAAGTCGTTGGTTCTAAACCGGATGTGATTCCAAGTTCAGAGGAGTGTGATGATGACAATGTTGAAGATCGAGATGAGAAAGAGGTCCCGACAATCCTAAGCCGAGATAGAGCCGCCACCGCACTGTTGTTAATAAGAATGATGCTGAAGCCTCGTTTCCGAAACCTAAGGATAGAAGGAGGAAAGTCAAGTGACGAACTCGTAGAGTTCGCAATCAAGAAAGCTCATCGAAATCTGAAACGATCCCGAATGTCGGTGCCTGCTTAGATGGACAGTTCGATTGTCTTCTCGTCAGACGTACGTCCCACGGAAAGGCACTCGTGCAAAGAAATGGCAAAACGCGGTGAAGGCTAGTCGGGTGAAGACCTGGCAAGTCAAGAACAATTCTAGAGAGTGATATTTTGGGAAGTCGAGCTACCGACTTAAAGCAGAGAACTATTTCTATCCTTCGTTATTTTTATCTCTATTTTTATTTTTCTAAATAAAAGTAGCATGAAACGATAAGAAGTTTTTTTTCTATTTTGCCGTGTTCCGACGACTGTTGAGTTAAGGATGTGCAAAATAATTTTTTTATTCGAATCGTTTTGATGTGAAGTGAAGTGTAGCAATTGAATCTTCGTAAAAAAAATTTGTTGATTTAGGAAATGGTAATGCGTTATTTTACAAATGCTTAGACCAGATTGTGTGATTTATTCATGATAAGAATGAGGTTGCTTTTGTGCTTGAGACGATTTATTGGTTAGAGAAAAATTTATGAGGTAGGAATTGCAAGAGTAAAATAATAAATTTTGGCATGGTTATTTGTTTTAGATAATTTACGGTGTGTCAAAATAATTAAAATGGTCAACACCATTAATTTCTACATATCCCCATTCACCTTTCCCTCTTCCCAACCATTCACCTTTTTCTCTTCCCAACTTCTTTATTCTCCCAATTCAAATTTTCAAATTCCACCTTCCACCTCATCAATCCCCAACAATATTTTTCCACCAATCACATTCCACCTTTCCAACTCCATTTTCTCTATTTAAACCACTCACCCTCTCTTTCATTTTCCTCATCCCTTTCTCCATCACAATTCTTCCATCTCCCTTTTTCTCCAAACCCCTGTAGAAATTAAATGGAAGTGTTCTGAAAATCTTCATCCATTTCACCATTATCACTCACCTTGAAAAGCCTATCGAAATTTTTTTTTCTGATCGATCGATCGATTCGATCCACGGGCCGAGATCTGAGCCAGGCCATTTGTTGTTGACATTTTCCATACTCGGTCAACCGAGTGATCGCTCTCGGTCGACCGAGAGCCGGGCTTCCCCTCCTTTTGCTCTGCTTGCTATTCATCGGATGCCACCCGTAAGACGCAGAGCCGCTCGGTTCGTGGTGTTGAAGGCAACATCCCATTGATCAACGGGTACCACAACACCGCTAGTCGGGAGGTATACTCTTCATTTGTTAATCATTTTGTTAATGCCCCGCCCATCGAGCTCGAGGATTGGATTTGGGGAATTGTGGAGACGAGCTTTTAGAATTGGTGGAACGCTATCAATGGCGTGATGTCGAGCGCCCCACAGGCGAGTCAACGTCAATTGGGTAAGAGAATTTTATGCTTATTTACGCGTACACCCCGACACCAATATCGTACATATTCGTGGCCGACCAATTATAATTTCTCCGGGTACGATTAATGCTTATTTTGGGGTGGATATCTCAGAGGACGGGCCGGAGTATATGGCGACATTTGACGGGTCCGATGCTTGGTTGGAGGAAGTTGGTGCTTATCTGGGAATAGAGTGGGATATAGGGGAGATTGCCCGCACCTTTGAGGAAACAAACTTTAGGAGATGGGAGGATAAATGCCTTAATCGGCTTATCCGCTCTAATATCTTTCCGGCTAAGCATGTATCTACGGTATACTATACCCATGCCACTTTGCTTTATTGGTTGTACATGGGATGGCCCGTGAATGTGGGGGCGTTGATACGTAAGGAAATGACAGACGATGCTCTCAAGCCTCGGCACACTTTACCTTTGGGTCACATCGATCACTACATTTTGTGAAGGAGCCGAGTGCCCGGTGTTGGGCGGCGATTCCTATGTGGGACCGATGCCTGTTCTATCGTTAAGTTCTGGCCCCACCACCGGTCATTCACGGTCACGGTCAACAACAAGAAGGGAATCCGAGGATGATCTTGTGGCCGGCCCGAACAATTTGCAACTAGCACCATTCAATCCAGGATGGGATTAAGTATTTTGATTTGAGGGTCATTTCCTTTAATTAACAAGTTCTTTTTATTTTGACTCAATTCTACTAGTATGTCGTGTTATATAGAGCAAGTTTCTCTGTTTCCTAAATTCGAAATCATGTAATGTTTTGGACTTGTTGAAATGTAATCATTAATTAATGGACTTAAAAATGTTTAAGGAAATTGTTATACCTTTTACGGTCCCTTTTTTTTTTCTGATTATTACGGTTTGGACTAATCCTGTAACGAGTTGCGAGCTTTGTTTAAGATATGTGTTGCAGTGATTATTTTTTCTGCCCTGCTATGGAGCCAATGCATGTGCATGTTGAACTACGCCGAAATCCTAAGACTTGTTCAAACTTCCACGCTTATCCAGAGCTAAGTTCCTTTTTCTGCGCGTGTTATTTCGGTTTTTATACATTGGGGACAATGCATGGTTTAAGTGGGGGGTACAAGTCACTTAGCTCAAATGAGTAATTCCATATATCAAATAATAAATAAAATGAAAAAATTTATTAAAACTTTTAAACTTAGAATCACATTTACTTTTGTGAGTTCCTGATAATTATATCTAATAGGAAGTAAACCATATTTCATGAGTACGTGATCACTTTATACTTCGTGATTTCTTGATTAGTAAACTTAATGATATTCATATTGTCCGTCATAAGTAGTTGTTTATTATTCACTTATTCAATAATTGAATCGATTTGCACTACGCATGTTATAAAAGGTAAAATTATAATGTGTACATTGCATAGATGATTGATTATGCTTACCTAGTGTCAAATTTATCGTCCGATGTGTTCCTAAAGATTCTAGCCACAAAAGTCGAGTAATAAGCTTGAGGCGCACTGTGTTTGACAATGTTAAAACACAGGCTTGTAGTAAATTACCAAAGTAGCCTCTCGCTTGTGGTAATATTCGATGCTAATATTTGATCTAAGATAGAGGGATGCTCTAGAAAGTTGTCTTCTTGAGATTGATAGTATCTTGAAAAATATGAAGATATGAAAAGAATATTCAACTCTTTAAGAGGCTTTGAGTAGTACTCGGTCTCCAAGTCCAAAACCCTATAGATACGCTCTTGCTTATTATTCCGGTGCTTGAAAAATTAAAAGGCTTAAGAAGTGGGAATACTGAAGTTGGTAGGTTAAGACTACGAAGTTTGCATAAGCTCTAATCTTGCTACGAATGTTTAAAACTCAATGCACATGCACACAACACATCGATTCATGATGAATAGTGGATAATGGATATCTGATGAGCATAGATGATATGAGTTGATTCGAGTTTCTTGTGTCAGTATACGGTGACCACTGGAAAGTAGTTTATGGGAAATAACTTGTTGATATTTTGATCGGACGATCAAAGGCTAAGTGGGGGTAGTTGATAACGGTCATTTTGTGCCCGTTATTCTATGACCTTATCCCGATTCTAGTTTAAAGGAGCTATAATAGAGTGATAATAAGTCGTAATACGCCTAATTTGCATATGCCGAGAGTTACGATTCATTATTATGTATTATGAAGTTTTATTATATTATTTGATATTACAGACGGTATTTCATGTGATATTTGTAGTAACTCATTTGGGAGCACAAGGATGAACTTCGGAGAAGCTTTGATGGATCATGCAGGCGAATTAAGAAGGCCCAAGATAAAAGAAGAGAGCCCGAAGCATGTAAGGCTCGGTCGACCGAGCCTGTGCATTCGGTCGACCGAGTGGGCCTACTGATCCGAAGAAGTTCGGCACATTATTTGAGTCGGTTAGGGTTCAGAGTGTCGGCATTTTAAGTCGGTTTTCTATGACGGCTGAGGCTCTATATAAACACAAGTCCTTTGTATTTTTTATTATGCATTCACCACTATTCATTCATAAGAACATATAAGCAAAATAAGGCTTGTGGAGGTTGCTAGGGTTGCAAACATGTAAGCCCTAGTTTATTTTCTCGTTTTCTTTTTAGTAATCAATTTCCCAATTATGCTTTGATTGTTTGAGTAGTCATTCATATCTAGATGATGTAGATCTAGGATATGACGTTAGGGCAGTGGTGATACCTTGTCTATATAAGGATCCGTATATCCTACGCCCTCTACCTAATATCTACGGATGAATCTGTGTGTTTAATTTACGTGTATTTAGATTAGTTTATATGATGTCACGATGATTCGCTATATAATCCGATTCTTATATGAAACGCTGAGAAATATGTTCGGGGATGTAAATCTGGGGAGTTAAACTCTCGGGTGACCGAGAGGTGTTACTCGGTCGAGCCGAGAGCACCTATTCGGTCGACCGAGAGTTGTCAACTGTTTTCATCCGTTAATCACCACGTCTTTATGATTAGGTTAGCTTAATTGAATTTATTATCTCAGTAGGTATGGCTACGGCTACGTCACTCGCTTAATTTAATTAAAACGTGTGAAAAGGAAATACCAATATAAGACTCTTAGGTAGGCTTAGGAATTGATCTTCGGACGTTCAAAGATTATCTAGGTAGGTTTATATTAGGAAATTGCGCGCACCTTGTTACACGTGAGATCGTAAACTAGCATGAGACTATAACTTGGTAAGTGTTAGTTGGACGAGGGTTTGAGTGATCGTTTCAGAAAGCACGCCTAACCAAAGGAATGTTGCCCGGACGAGGTGTACGGTTAATATCGGCATCCCTTAGAGTAGTAAGCGTGTGAGTTATATGAGATGGAGGCACCAAAAGCGCGAAGTCACGTAACAATACCACGGTGATATAGTGACTCTACGGTGCTACATCAAGCTTAGAGGATATTTCCGTAGCCAATATAAAGAGATATGAACGGATTAATAGTTGATGAGTTTTGTTGTCATATAAATTGTCTAGATCCAAATGATTATGGTTATAATTGGGCAGTTGATTACGTTATGTGTTTACATGTTGTTTATATGTTTGAGTGTGTCTTTCTTTTCTCGTACTTTATGTTGGTCATTGACCGTATTTGTCAAACGAAATAAATAGGTTGACTATTTAAGTTAGGATCCACAAATTGATTCTCTCGTGGGATCGACCTCGACTTCTATCTAGCTATCTGCGATTGAACCTAGTTCACTTGCTAGTGGTTATTTAGGCATCGAGTTAGTAATTTAACTTGACCTCAATCAGCATTCCGCATTTACTGCATTACACCTACACTCACCCTTTGCATTACCCGATGTCACTTAATGCCTTGTACATTATTTGGCTATATAATCCCATTGATATCAAACTTATCAAGCCAACTAAGCTGATCAAACATTTTCTAGAATACTAAAAATCTTCCTTGTATTTATCTGAGTGTTTGCCGAAATACTTATTCATCTGTTCCTCTGTTCAGTGTGAGCAAGTCTGTGCTTAATCTTGAACTCTTAATTGAGTTTGAGATTGAAGCTGGTTGTGAGGATTGCATCTGGAAACTGGATTGGACTTGGATTTCTCCTTGGTTGCTTTCTGGTAACTTGTGCACCGTTCTCTCCCAACCCGAAACTTTGTGGTTCATTATTAGTAAGTTCATGTCTTATTTATTGCTTTCAAATTGCTATCTTCAACCGTGCTCTTGATTTTAGAATTTGTTAGAAGAAGTACCGAGGTTGTATTGTTCTGTTGTGTCATCTTTTAGTAACAAAACTGTGATTGAATCTTTTGTGGTTAAGATTTTTTCACTACAGTGTGAACTAAAAAAGGTGACAAGTCAGAACACCGTTTCATCTTGTATCTCATTATTAAAATTTTGTAATGTGTAAACCAAATGTGCCTAGTGAATCTGTGTGTGATTGTATTTGACATATAGGATTGATTGTTAGATTAAACAACTAAAATCAACCTATTTGATATTCTGAAAGAAACACACTTATCATTGCATACTAAACAAATTATGAATTAACTCGTTAATTCTCTAAGTTGATAACTTCACAAGAATCTTAATCTATAAACGTTGATTCTAGCTAGATCTTCCGCCTAGTTTATTATCAATAACACGTTAAGTATTTTAACTCTGGAAAAGACTTAATAAAACATAAAAAGCCATAGTATCCTATTCACACCCCTCTAGAATACATATTGCGCATAACTCGATCCAACAGCATCAACTCTTCCAAATCAACCAGGGAGTATTAATAAGTCTAGCAGCCGATTCTTCGCTTTCTTTCTCAATCAATAACTCCCAAAAAAAAAAAAAGTCTTGGCAAAGTGTGTTATTTTTGTGTGTGTGGTCAAAATTAACATTCTAGCTCCACCATTGTCTTACTCTTACCTTGAATTTCTTATCATTTCAACAACTTTTCATTACTTTACAAATATTTAATATATTTTTATTCATCTTACCCATAATTTATTATCACTACAACCATTTATTATTATTTTATAATTATGTATTAATGATCGCCTTTCTTAAAGTTTTTTTAAAATTTCTAGAATAATTTATTTTTGGGACGGATGGAGTACTCCTCCGTCTCGTACTATAAGACACTTTAGTGGTTTTTTTAATATCTCGAAATATATGCCATTCTCTAAAATTAATGCAGTATTTACTGATAGTACGTTTCTACTTTTACATTAATCAATAGAACAATATTATAAGCTACTCGTAAAAAACCAAAGCAAATTATGTCTTGAAATATTAAGAATTATTTATATTTTTTTTAAACGGTGTGTAACATACTCTCACAGTCAATGATACATGTATAAAAAAAGATCATATAATTAATGCGTGTGGAAAATAACAATGCATCACATTTTTCATCTGTAATAACTACTCTCTTCGTCACAAGATATAAGTAATCTTAGCTTATTTATATTGGTCTCATAATATAAATAATTCACAATATAAACAGAATATTTATTAACATTCTTCTTCATATTACCCCTAATTTATATCTATTTTTACTTATTTTTTAATTGTTTGTATTTATGATAGTCAAATGATTATTAGACAATTTAGGCATACATTACTCACATTTAACCATATTTTCTAATCTATGTGAAAACTTTAAGATATTTATATTTCGGGACGGGGAGTATAATATTACACAAAAAAGGGGTATCATACATAATTTTAATGGAAAATTAGGGATAAGGGATAACAATCTGGAATATTTTTAAGAATAATGACAACTACATATTTTTTATATAGAGAGAAGACAAATCGCATAATTTTTATAATGAGATGACAAACAATAAATCAGAAAATCAGTGAATCTTCCTAGTAATCCCAAAATCGGTGAATTTCGACGGTGAATTTTGACAATGAATCCCGAAAATCGGTGAATCTAAACGATGAATTTTGAAAATTAGTGAATTCGATAAATGAATTTCAAAGTGATGAATTTAAATAAATAATTTCGAACACAAGTGAATTTCGATAAATGAATAAATAGTTTTGTTCTTTATGCAAAAGTTTCAAAAAACTGTCCTTCTACTCAATTGATGAAATATTTTTGTCCTTCTCCCTCATTCCCCCTAATTTTAATGATTTTTTTATTTACATTTTATGTGCATTTATCATTGTCGACCTTTTCCACCACAAAAGCAAAAACATCCGTAGAAACTCCCTCTTTTGAATTAGCCGCCGGCTCTCGGTGTTGGGATACTGTACCCAAACACTATGCCCCACAACTACCATGTTCTTAACACTTAATTGGCTAAGGGAAAAATTAAAACATGAGCTCTTTTGTATTAACATAATTGATTTCATATGTAGTTGATATAATTCAAATCACGCTAAAAATAATCCGGTTAGTATCTAACAATATATTATAAATATAAAAATATAATGAATTAATGGAATCATTAGTCGGTTAGTATCTAACAATATATTACAAATATAATGAATTAATTGAATCATTAGCGGGAACATAGGAATATCATAAACAAAACAGCATAAGCGTAACCAACTACATTAAAAGATTGTAAAACACTGATTAGATTATAACTGCACTAATAAACAATCAAACTGATCATGAAAAACATCCGTAAATATTACATGCAAAAACGTTGGTCACAAATTAAAGAGAACCTCATGTCAAGAAACTGCAAAAGTCGCACTTGAAAACAAAATATTGTCTTCCTCAGGACTGGTCCTGGAAAGTTTTGGGCTTTCGACCAAGTTGTCGAATTAAGTCTTTTAGTTTGAATTTTTTTTTGAAAAAACATATTTACAAAATATTACTTCAATATCACGGTTTTAACATTCGTAGATACAAAATTCAATTCATTGATAGCATTGAAACATACCTATAAAGTAGTAAAATTAAACATATCTTTTGTAGAATATTTAGGTGTTTTAGTTTGAAGTTTATCTCTCTCTCTCTCTCTCTCTCTCTCTCTCTCTATATATATATATATATATATATATATATATATTAGAAGATGTAATATATCAGGGTTCAAAAAGCCCAAAAGTAGTTAAAAGGGGCCAGAAGTAAATGAAAAAAATGGTGTCAGTAGTAATTATGTGGTCCGGATAGAAACCACATATATAATGAAGGGTGCTCGGAGGGTGTTAATATATTAGGGTTCAAAAGGCAAAAAAGATGTTTAAATAAGTTAAAAATTGGCTGAAATAATAGAAACAAAATAAAAACGGTGTGAGTAGTAATTATGTAGTGCCGATAGAAATCAACTATATATATATATTGGAGGGTGTTATTATATCAGTGTTCAAAAGGCTCAAAGTGGTTTAAAGGAGTTAATAAATTGACTGAAATAATAGGAAAAAAAAAAGTTCGAAGTGATTTAAAGGAGTCAAAAAATAAATCTGCTATTGCCGGGACTTGAACTCAAGCCTTTAAAGCAAAAGCCAAAGATCCTAACCAACTGGATTACAATGACTAAAAAATCTTTGAAAATTTATTAATTATCGTTGTTAATTATCGTTTTTTTGCAAAAACATGTATTTTCGGACCCTCGAAATGATTGGGCATTAAGCCAACGTTTCCTCGCTTATTTATTGGACCGGCCCTGGTCTTCCTCCTAATAAGTTCTACATACAAATGTGTCAATTTTGTAACTTTGACTACCAAGTTGCTAAGGAAAATTTGGATTTTTGTTTTTGTTCTTTTGATTTTGTGGTTGTGACTCAAGAATATATAGGATAACTTTATGTCATATTCCTACATATATGTGGAGACATTTTTTTAGTGATACACATAAGTTTTTGTGTATTCTACATTTATTATGTAACTTTAATCGTGCCTTCATGTAGTGTCTTACATTTATAGATGAGTAATGATACGGCACAACCAATATATCACATTAATAAGGAAAAGGCTATTTTAAAATGAAATTGTATCGGATAATAAGATTAAATATTTTTAATAAATTACGGTTAATAAGAAACGGAATGAATTTATATATTTATGTTTTTTCTCTTCAATTTTCATGTCAAATATCCCACGTAAAATAAAACCTCCGTTTCAGATGAATACTACCTCCGTCCCATAAAAAGTGTGGGGCATACGGATTAAGAAATTCAATTAATGTGTTCTTTTTTAAAGCAAATGGACACATATAGCCTTAGCATGGATATTGATGTGTTTTATTGACTTAATTAATGTATGTGTATTGAAATTAACATTTATTTATTATGGTGAGACTTTTCATATGGGTTAAAATTGGACAGCCGTACAAGTGTTCCTGCTAAGTTTTTTTCCCAGTCAATTTTTCAAGAATTTGGCGCCATACTAGTAGTACCAACATTAAATGATTATTTTGGGATTAGAAAAGGTCAAAAATGTGTAATTTTAGGAGAAGGGTATATTTGGAAAAAAAAAATTAAATGATGCATTGGTATTGAGAAATAAATAACTTTTATGGGCTTAAATTACAATGATTTTGGTTCTAGCTATTAGACACGTTTTGATTTTGGTTTTGGTTTTTTCCCGTAATGATTTTAGTCCTGTAAGTGTGTCTTTTTTGCAAAAATAGTCTTAAGAGCTCGAAAGCACCACTTTCGTAACTAAAATTGGTCGTTTCAGCGACAATTTTAGTCCTGTAAGTGGTCTTTCCAAGCGTTCGGACTATTTTTGCAAAAAAGACCACTTTAAGTGACTAAAATTGTCGTCGTCAGAAAAACCGTGACCAAAATCGAAAAACGTGTCTACAGTTAGAGGACCAAGATTGTAATTTAGCCTTTTTTATGGGACATAAACTTTTTTAAATGCTGCACACTTATTATGGGACGGAGGTAGTACAATAGAAAAATATATCTTTATTTACACCGATTCTATCTTGTACCACACTACCTGTATTGTTGATTTACGTTGCATAACTCTTAAAAGATTAAGTTTATGAGGAGATGTATAATTAATATTATATCTCAATATGTGTACCACGGTAAAATCGACCCTGTGATAGACGAATGTTATAAACAATATTAGACCTTCCCAGTGTCGATTCTGAATTAATCATGGGCGGATCTTTGAAGGCTAGCTAAGGGGGTCACGTGACCCCTCTGAGATCCATTTTTTTTAGTATTAAAACGATATAGTTTTGGTTTTAAAAATGTCGTTTTGTTGTTAAAAAATATAGTTCTAGGCTTCGGAGACTCTACTGAAACAAATTTTTGGATAAACAATGCAGTTTTACCACCCGATCGATGATCTCACTGGAAAAAATTTCCTGGATCAGCTCATGTTCTGAATCGACAATGCGGGATGTCGAATGTTCCCTATAACATTCGACTATCACAGAGTCAATTTCCTAAAAATAATGTCATGCTGTGAGACAACGAGTAGATCAGTTGTCGTGTCATATGTGAATAAATGCCCCTTAGAAAAAATGCCGACCCACGGTAGACAATCTCGTGCTATTGATTTGGAAGACAGTCCCACTAAGACTAAGGCCTTTTTGGCTTCTTATAAATTCAAACATAAATTTTCACGGCCAGACTTTATGATTTTATTTTATTTTATTATTATTATTTATTTTTTTTGAACATAGGAAATGAAAATGAAAATGAATTCTATGGTGCAAGAACATGTCTGAATTTTGAAGGAAAAAAAATACGGAAATTCAAAAAATATTACATTAAGATTTTAATATTTGGCACGCATCCGATGCGTTATGGAACCTAATTGACTTTCATGGACCCATATTTTTTTGTGACTTCACTATTTTTTTTTTCAAAGAAAGTTGAAAAAAAAAAAAAACAAGTTGCATAGAGTTTGGCATGTAAATGCGATTTTCACTTTTTTTTTTTTTTTTTTTTTTTTTTTTTTTTTTTGCAAATGATTTTCAACCTTAATATGTCTTATTTTAATCGTTTGTTTAATGTTGATAAATGATAAACATCTAAATTATGTAAATGGTAATTTTAAAGACCACAAGTTTTTTTATATTTTCTTTTGTGACATTATAGATGCCATATACCTATTCTACTTATTTAGTGAATTGATGTATTAGTGTATTGCACAGCTTATTTAGCCTAAAAATTTGTTGACTTACTCAGTTATGTTATGTGATAAAACGACAAATATAAATTTTAAGAAAGACGTTAAAGTGCTCATCACTATATAAGTGTGAGAAATAAATGATTGTCAACTCGGATTAGCTCTATTAGACCAAGCTTGTACGGTGGTCTAAGCAGTTGACCGGATCATTTATGACTTTTTTAGCGCCGCTAGACCCGGATGAATGTAAAGTCTCGCATCTATAAAGTAATAGTCTGCTCATTCCTATATAAGTGTGAGACATAAATGTCTTACTAACTCGGGTTAGCCATTTTAATAATGAGAACGACGGTCTAAGCAGTTGACCAGATCATTTATTACTCATTTAGCGCCTCTCGACTCAAGTTATGGGGTGTTAAATAAAATATATCCTATATTTAGTAATATAGTATTGGTCTTTTAATTTATTTATTTATTTATATATTTCTCTCTCGAACGACTGGCGACCACCCATGTTATACTCGATCCATCCTGGACCATTTTATAATTTGCGGTCATACGTTGATCTGCCCTACTTAAGTCAATAAAATTCGAATTTTGTCAAAGTTATTTTTATTTGAAAAAATTAGTTTATACTCCCATTTTTTTCTCTTAATTAAGTGTTAATCCAGCTTCAATTTTTTAGTTGCATTAATGACAAATAAATTCCACCGGACTAAATTGCCCTTGAATCACACACACGCTGCTTTCCCTCTAAAAAAAATTCACTGCTCGCATACTCACATCTGTTATTACGCTCACAATTTTCGTATTGATTTTTATTTTTCTTCGTAGAAGTCGAAACTCGAAGCGGCTGCGCATTTGTTCAAGGCAGAGCTCTGGACTTTTGCCTTTGGTTTGCAAAGAGATCGTTGATGTGAAAGACTCGGATCGAGCTGGAATTTCGATTGCTTTTGGAACTAGTGTTGTTGTTTTGATGGTTTTGGTTGCGGCGATGGCTGCCATTTTTGTTTCTGGTCAAGAGTTGCTCCAGCTCCGGCAACGGTTGTTATAACCGGTGCCGGGTATTGTTCGGAATTTCGAAGGGATAATACCCCAGAAAAAGAGTGAAATGCAGATGGTTTGCCTATAAATTCGAATCGTGAAGAATGTAAAAAAAAAAAGGAGTGTGGGCAAGAATTTAGGACACTTGAAGATGATATATTGAACAGATGATTTGGGAATTGCTTGATTATAATTCTGTTGAGTTGTCCTCTGTTTTCCAGAATTAGTTTAGGTTGTTGCAACTTGCAATGTATATCATCTTGCTCTCTATCTATTGCAGCCTCTTTTTTTTGTTTTTGTTTTTTTGCTTTTCTTATTTCCTTTCATAAATCTGTAATATCCCGTATATTCATGCATCTGAATGTTTTAAACTTATCATTTAAATAGAAGGAATATGCTAAAGTTTGTTGTTTTCAGATTTCCTTTAAATATTATACTTAAAGGTGGGTGATTAATCTGCTGAAATGGTGGTTTCTGAATGCAACAGTTGAGTCAACAAGAGGACCTTATTGTGTGGATGCGTACAACAGCTCTTTCCCTTCATTCATTTCCATTTTATGCATTCTTGCCTGTTAAATTAGCTCATGGATTGCTGAATTCATCACCTTGTGTATGAAAATGTGAACATGAAGTAGCTTTTTTATGCTCCAAGAGTTCGATGCTATGATTTGTGTCTATAAGTCCTATTATCAAGCTTCCAATTCCGACTCGGTAATTACACTACTGAAATAAGCTGTTTGATTGAGGTTTGGTAATTTAATACATTGATGCCGTTTCTGATTAGTATAGTCGAATAGGATTCTACTACATGCATTTTATATATTTATTTGGAAATTCTATTCTAACATCAAATAGGATTGGAGTAGGGATGAAATAAGCTCTTTAATTAGAATCACTCTAACTACTTTTTTAGCTGAGGTGATATTTTCTATGTTCACTTTTAGGGGTCTTTAGTTGCTTTATTTTGTGTAGTCCATAGTTGTTTGAAGCAGTTGCTTCAGAAAGCATTCAGAAAGCACTTATGCAAATCTAAATTATGAATGGAAAAGCATAAATGAAGCTGCTTTTTGTTTGTATGAAATAATTTGTTTGGGGATAATAGGATAAGGAAAGTATCCTCTTGATGCAGATGCAATGAGTGCTGTGTTGTTAAGAGAAAAATTAATGTGAAAAAATGGTTAATTAAAGTGAATTAACCATATATTAAATGAGAGAGTCCTTTTGAGCCTAATACTGTGTTACTGATACTGTGTGTCTTATATGATACTGTTAGTGATATGGTGTGCCTTATATGAGCCTTATATGAGCCAGATATGATATTGTGCCCCTTGAATTAAGCCTTATATGAGCCAGATATGTGTGCCTTGAAGTAGTCACTTGAATTAAGCCTTAAATGAGCCTGATACTATTTACTGATACCGATACCGATACTGATACTGTGTGCCTTATATGATACTGTTAGTGATATTGTGTGCCTTATATGAGCTATATATGAGCCAAATATGATATTGTGTCCCTTGAATTAAGCCTTAAATGAGCCTGATATGAGCCAGATATGTGTCATTAAAGTAATGCCTTCAAGTTCTTTTGGAATATCCATTGAAGAGAACACCCTTTTGGTATACTCTTTTTTAAATAAAGGCTCTCTGTTTCTCATTCTTCTTCATCTAAACATCAATTCATAGTGTCATTAACTCCAGTATGAAAAGTAATTGGTCTTGGGATTATTGCAGGAGTATGATAGGTTATGATGGTTATGTGAACTGCCAATATGTGCCATATATTATACGAATATGTTCTTGTGGCTCTCTTCTGATTTATACTTGTGGTTTTCTTTTTAAACATCGTTTGTCTGAATCCTTGAATTGTTGTGACAGTATTGCATATGGGACCATTTCAAAGAACTAAAATCGATGACTCTGATGAGATCAATGCACCTGTCAAAATTTGTTGCGGAAATGATTTCTTGTTTTTGTCTTTCCCTAGCTAGTTTAAAGGTGGTTGACCTTAGTGATCCATCTCAACTGACTCCAAAAAGTGTGATGCATTTTCGAATGTTGTTTGAAGCCATGTTTGAGTTTCCTAATAAGCATTTATGGAACATATTTTCACGTATTTCTGGGAACCCACCGATTATGAATTGCTTTGCGATGGGATCATATTTTTTTTTATCAAGAACTATGTTAGTGGTCACAAAGAAAAACTCACCATTATGAAGAAGGCCATGAACAACGTCAAAGGAATCCTCAGCTGAGACTCCATAGATCGGTTGAGATGGATATTGAGCCTTTCAATTCAAAGATTAAGAATGTTCCAATTTTTGCAATAGTCGTTAGGAGGAAGCTTCCATGGGCGCATTGGATTGGATTAAGCCTTAAATGGGCTTTATATGCCAGATATGTGTGTCTTGAAGGAGTCACTTGAATTAAGCCTTAAATGAGCCACGATCATCATGCATCGACATCGATATCAAGCATCGACATGTGTTAGTGTAAATGTCGCGATTAAATTCGGCTTTCAAATACTACGTCGAAAAGGTATCAAATGAGGTCTCAAAATGAAGATAAAAAAGTATGAACTTTGGTGAAATAATTTTGATGGTGTTCTAAATCAAAAGTTACGGTAGTTTATAAGAAAAACGCTCCGGTTAATGCAAATATTTTTTCGGCTTTCAAAATTTACGTCGGAAGGGTATCGTATTTGGGCTTAAAGAGCAAAAAAAATATGAATTTTGGTGAAAAAATTTCGATGATCGGAGTTATAAATCAAAAGTTACGGATATTTGAAAAAAAAAACAAAACAAAAACAAACCTGAAGCAAACCTTATAGTCTTATACGCGCGCGTCCCTTTTAAAGGGTTAGTTTTGTCCGTCTGAACTTGTTTGTCATTTTTACAACTAAAAAAAGGAGTGTGTCCTCTTTTTTTCATTTTGTAATCTTTTATGTCCTTTTGCCTCAATCTCCCTTTTTATTTAGGGGTGTCAAAGCTATTATTCAAATTTATAAAAATGTGCGTTTGGATTGTTGGAATATAACCGAAGAGAATGAAACTGATGGAATGGAATGGAATGAAACCGATTCCATTCATATGTTTGAAATGCAATGGAATGAAATATGCAAGATTGTATTAGATGTGACAAGTAACAAGATGGGTGATGAGCGTACATGATAACGAGTGTAGCAAGCGGTGGTGGGTGGCAGAGGATGATGTGAAGTGTGCGATAGTAGTGGTTGTGGTGGTGGTGATGGTGGTGGTGATAGTGGAGCCTCACATTGTCTTATAAGGTCATAAGACCTAAACATCCAACCGCACTTGAAGAACTTATGCAGCTTGGTCTTTCCGATCGGGGACGAAAGAGAAAGGAGGGCCTAGCAAGTCGACGCGCAGTAATCCATACAAGCTCTACGAACCACATTTCATACTCAAGCCAATGGCGAACAATAGATTTGCTCAAGTAAGAGAAGCGTGTCTTCATCTAACTTATATCAAGATCGCTACCTGCACGAGAGACGATTCCAATAACATAGCGGGATCATGATATGATAAGGGAGGCTAAGAAAAGAAATAATAAGCTCTACCAATCAACTCGCTCGTTGGGTGACCCGAAATGTTCTTGCAAAGATGGGCCTAGAATATAGTACCTATGGGTACAACTAAGCAGGAGGAGGGGTAAGCGTGATTTGGAAGCTTTCAATAGAGTCAGTCATATATATGCAATACTCCTCAAAAGCGGATGCATCACTTACAGATTCGTCGTTATCCCTATAATTTGGTACCCAAGCAAAGCACCATCTCGCCTAGTATCCTGGTGTCACGGCTTCCCTTCAAGTTCCAACTTCTAACCACAGATTCGGATGTCACGATTGGAATTAGAAAACAGGATCCGAAGGGATGGGAAGCTCAGAAGTCGTGGGCTATCTTAGTACCGCAAGAGAGAGATTTCACTAGTAAGCCAACGCTTGTTTGATCTGCAGGAAAGATAAAATATTAGTGG
This sequence comes from Gentiana macrophylla, assembly GCA_026214975.1. Lineage (NCBI taxonomy): Eukaryota > Viridiplantae > Streptophyta > Magnoliopsida > Gentianales > Gentianaceae > Gentiana > Gentiana macrophylla. The sequence continues at coordinate 126,253,339 of CM047806.1, forward strand.
TGAGGGTGGTGGGTGTGGTGTGTGGAGGATGTGGTGGTGGTGATGGTGGTGGTTGTTTTGTGCGATACCATTGGTTGTTATGGCGGCGGCGGCGGTGGTGGTGGGTTGTGATAGATTTGGGTTGGGTTATGATGAGGGATGGTGACGAGTTGTGATTAGGGTGGGGATAGGGTAGGCGGCGATAGTGAAGGGTGGTGGTGCGGTGGAGGGTGGTGGTGGATTGCGGTGGGGTAGGCAGGTGCCACGGGAGGTTACGGGTGGTGGTTGATTTTTTATCACTAGGTTATGTTTTCATTTCATTCCAACAAACCATTCCGTCTATTCCATATATTTTTCGATGGAATGAAAATGGTGAAAAATTATTCCAATGGAATGAAAACCCATTCCATTCTCTCACAACCAAACTCGCCAAAATGATAGAATGGAATGAAGAAAACATTCCATTATATTCAAGCAATCCAAACATACCCTAAATGTTACTCTTTGAAGGCATATGTTGAAACTAATGCATCAACGCGTAAATTCTTATATTTTTTTTAGAAAAAAAAAGAATTAGATTAAGTCATATTTGCAAACAAGCAAAATAATGTCATCTGGGGGTTTGTTACCCAAAAAAGCAACAACCAAAGACATACAGGCATCGAGCTAAAAGATGCGTTGAGATATTCCTCATATGCCTAATAAAAGAGAACAAAATAGAATGAAAAAAAAACCTAGATTTTGCTAAACGATCCAGAGCTAAACGTCCAAAAGCCATGAGTCCCTCCACCGGACGCAGATGACACCGAATCAAGGATGGAGGTAAGTGGAGGGCCGAGGGGGGCTAAGCCCACCCGTCGGAAAAAAATCTACACCAATAAACTTATATAATGCAACTTAACTCATCATAACATCTTATATGAGCCCATCCGGTTGTCTAGATTTAGTCTATTATCCCATATGAGTTTCAATTTCTGGCTCCGTCATTGCACCGAACACACCTTAACCACCAATGAAGAAATTCCAAGAACCTCTGCTACTTTCAACGCGAGATGTATTTCCTTCTGCTCCAAAATACACACATCTATTCCCGGATCAAAATGGTAAGAAAAGGATGCCAAGACTGCTCCACGATGATCTCTAAAAATTATACCAACGCCATATGAATCCTCCGTAGCCAACGCATCGACATTACAAGACAACGCCATCAGCTGGAACCTTCTATTTAACAACATGTTTCAGCCGGGACGGCCCCCAACGGAACACCTCTAGTGTCAAAGCATACTCATCAGCCAGAGTACAATATTGATCCGCGTGTAAGCCACTAATACGCACGAAATACTAGCAAAAGTACTAGGTCAATCGTAGTATAGTAGATGCGAGTCTAGGTCGATCCCACAAAGACAATGCAACATAGATACTAAACATTAAATCTAGGCAAGAAGACAAATAACAGTCCTTCGACCAACATAAATACATAAAAGGGTAATTGGCGTACATCTCCTCTCCGATCTCTTAACTTGGTGCTATTTATCTTTATGTCTACTTTTCCTCGTAATCACCTAGATTAACTAGAACGTTTTCTATTTCAGTTTTAGCTATGGGTAAATTCTCCTAATCTTATCTACTTCCATTGAAAGGACAATAGACGTCTATATGCAATTAACCTCCTTCATTGGTTGTATTAACTCACACACACTAAGTATTAGAGATTGCCGGCACAAACTAAGTACCTCCCTAAGCAGCTATCATGGATTGACTAGCACGTTCCTAGGGATTGATCAGACTATGTCCAAACTAACACTTCACCTTGCAAGTCATTCATGTTAATTTACGAATACAATACGCGGATTGGCCAGATCTAACATACTGTTAATTAAATCTGTCGATCAACGTAGTTGACGACGAATCTTTAGATTAGGGGGGACTTAGGGTGTCGCGGCTGTGATATAGACCGTCGCAGGACCGGCGGCGATGGTTCCTAATTTTGAAATATACATCGTTTTATTCTGATCACTCTAGTTAATTACGATTCGTTTAGACATGCAGATCAATTACAACATGTTATTCTTACTAAGTCTACCATGAATAAAATACAAAGCAATGTTCAAAGCTTCATACCTATATGAATGGTGACCTAGCTTGATCAACTCCAACTAGTTGATGAATTGGAGAGGATATCCAAGCAACGAACTCAAATTAAACATAAAGAATGTTTTATTTCGTAGATCTAGTAAAAAATATGTATATATCGAGAGTTGCTGTATACAATGAAATCGTACATCTTTATATATAGTTGTAAAGCTGACTTAGCTAAGCTAACCCTAACCGACTTAATACAAATCACGTTTCCCTTCTTTTCGTGCCCTCCAAGTTGCCGCGGCTGCGGCTAGGGTTTCCGCAGCCTCCGGACTATTTTCTTTTTTGGTCCAGCAGACTTCGTATTGACTTCTCCTGTCTTCGGTCCAATTTTCCTTTCTTTAATCCGGATCCAGCTCTTTTAGCCCATATTATGGTATTCCTAAAAATTACATAAAACGAGACGAAACAGTACCAAATATCGGGATGAAATGTAAAGATGCATAATTGCTAACCTTGCAACCGACATTAGGCAATCGATATGAATTTCATACAATATTCCATCTATCACTAATCAATTGAGCATGATTCGAGGCAAATAAGGGTATGATTTATAGTACTATTTTCAATGTGATCAAAGATCTCGCACTAATGGTAGAGATATGCACCACCTGAACATCAAAGACAACACTACATCGAGCGTTCCAAACGTACCACATAAACCAACTGCACTGCCTTGTCCTCCTTCTTTCCACCCACCATCCACAAAAAGAACTCAACTAATGATGATGAACTAGCATGGTCCAAAACATACCCAAATCTCGAAGCACACCATATTCTAGAAGCCATCTCGCAATAAAAAAAGACATGCCTCAACGTTTCCCTCCTGCTTCCACAAGCCAATCATATTCCATCCTGAATATGTCTCCTATGCCGATTATGCCCAATCAAAAGCCGATCATGAAGACATCGCCACACAAAATGTTGTATCCATGGTTGCACCGGAAACTTCCAACACTCTCTCCACACACCATCCACCCCATTAGAAAAAGTCCTAGACCCTGAATGGTAAACAAATAGCTCAAAAAATATCAAGACTTCACCGAATAAACACATTTCTTATAATAATGCCAGATCAGCTTATTCGGGTGACTACTTGGAGCATCCACAATCCCCATAATCACACCATATTGTGAAGGCAAGAAGCAATTTAATGAGATTTTAAGTCCTAAGATCTCGTATTGGGCAAAAAAATGCGAGACCTTACTGCCCATCGGGAGATCATGGCGTGCATGAGGTATCCGGAAAGAAGGCGGGAGGGTCGTCCATGCATCATGATAAATAAAGGCAGAATCGCCATCACCTATCCACCATTGCAACCCACCAAGCAGATCTCTTCCCTCTTTAATACTACACCACAAGAAATATGGTTTGGATCTTAAAGGTGCGGACATAATACCCCCATACCTAAAATATTTCGCCTTTAGAAACCATGCGTCCATCGTAGTATGGATTGTAAGAAGACTCCTAGATTGTTTTGCCAATCTATATTGAAACACTCCGATCCTGAAATCCTAGGCCACCAGGTTCTTAGGAAGACAATATGCCTCCCAGTTCTTCTAGTGCACCTTCCTTTTATGCTCTGTATCACCTCGGAAGAAGCCCCTAATTTCATTTTCCAACTCTTTTATCAGAGTAGTAAGGACTTTAAAACACCGAATAACAAAAGTGGGAACGATTTGGAGCACCGATTTAATCATGGCTTCCTTCCCCACGGACGAAAGCATCTTGTCCTTTCTAGCTACTCGACATTTTTTTCCAAATCTTCTCCTTAAGGAATCCAAACACTTGCCTCTTATTGAAGCCTGTTAATTACATCAGGCCATATACTTTCCAGAACCATTTCCAAGTGGCACCAGTATCCATTCCGATATATTCTCACGGCTCTCCACTGGAATTGCGCCACTGAAATGAAGTCCGGACTTATGAAAATTAATTGCTTGTCTAGATAGAGAACCATACCCCTGGAAGAGCTCGAGCAAGGCCTCCGAAGTCCTATTTAGCAGCTCAAAGAAGATCATACAGCTGTCCGCAAAAAAGAGGTGCAAAATCACCACATATGTGCGTCTGACAAATGAGATACCCCGTAGAGCGCCACGCCAAACATAATCATGAATATGAGCAGTAAATCCATCAGCACAAATAATGAAAAGAAAAGGCGATAGAGGGTTACCATGCCTTATCTCTCGAGTCGGTAAAATCCTTGGACTAGCTAATAAGAACTATGTAAGTAGGTGTAGAGACACTTCTCCGAATAAGACTTATTAAAGATGGAGGAAACGACATACGCTCCATAACTCTTCACAGTATAAAAGTATTCAGGGGCAGCGCCACCTTGTGCAATTTGGGTTAACTGACCTTCAAAAAAATCTGTGTATTTTTTACACTATTTAAAATGTTAGGAAAAACAAACCGAGCAATAGCCCTTAACGACGGTAACACAAAATAACAAACGGAAGGAAAAAGACAAAACACCAAATTTACGTGGTTTCCGGCAATATGCCGACTAGTCCACGGGCGAAAGAGAAATATTACTAAAGAGGAGAAATACAAAAGATACAACTCTCCTAAAGCCTAAACCAATAGCCAAAATAGCTAAGGCAATTGAGAGTTTTTCTTGATTGGTACACAAATTGACACACGAATTGCACACCTAAAATACAAAGCCAAAGACTACTTAAATAGGAGCTTGAGTCGGCGGCCATCATCAAAACTCCCGATGTGGGATAACAAAATTATACAAGTTAACCAAATTTGGGCTTTGGCCCACTTAACCTAAGAAATCTCCACCTTGGGACAAAGGCCCAAATCCAGAAATAGTAATATCACTCTTCCTCCATAAACTTCAAAAGTCTTCAGATTGTGTCAAATAATTCCAAGCGCTGCTTGAACTGAACAAATGGGCGATGCTTCGTAATATCTAATTCTGAACACGATGACATACGGATTGCAGAATTGCCAATAACTGTGGATCCTTGCAAAACATACAAACCACCGCACTGCAAGCTTTCATAACAACAAGAGCACCTTTAATTATCTTCGAACTCCACTTTGGGCGGTGTGTACCTAAATCCAAGAGTCTCAAATGCGCCAAAGAGATAAGATTTTTCTTCAAATCCGGAACATGTCTGACTTTCTTAAGTGTTCCGAAAACACCATCATGGGTTTTGATTCTAACCGTACCAATACCAGCAACCTTGCAAACTGCACCGTTGCCTAACGAAACAACTCCACCTTGAACTGAATCATACGTGGAAAGCCAATCCCTATTGGGACACATATGATACGTGCAACCAGAATCCAAGATCCATTCATCAACAGACCTTAATTTATCATCAGCAAAGAAAATATCTCCATCACTCTCATCTTCAACGAAATCGGCCTAACCAGACTCTTTACTATGCTCTTTCTTCTTTTCACGTTTTTCTTTGTTCTTAAGACGAAAGCAATCAGATTTGATATGCCCGATCTTTTTCCAATAATTGCACGTAAAATCTTTGTGTCTGTGATTCAAAACATAATTTTCACTCTCTGCATCCTTCTTATTTGATCTGCCCCGAACTACCAGTACGTCTGCCTAACTACTACTGCTTCCCCCAGTTATATCTTTATCAATCTGCTCTTTCGATTTCAAAATCGACTTAATATCTTTGTAAGAAATAGTTTCCTTACCATAAAACATCGTTTCCCTAAAATGCTTAAACGACTGGGGAAGCAAACATAATAACAACAGGGCCTGATCCTCATAATCAATCTTAGCATCTATATTACTCAAATCCATCATTGAGGAATCAAATTTATCTAAGTGCGATAATATAGATGACCTTTCGATATATCTGAAGCATATACAAACTTTGCTTTAAATAAAGCCTATTCTCAACGGTTTTCTTCATATATAAGGATTTTAATTTTTTCCACAAATCCTTAGCAGTAACCTCAGTGGCTACCTCTTTCTTAAAACCTCATCAGAAAGACACAAGATGATACCGACCGCCTTCTTGTCGAGACCATCAAACTCCTCATCCGACATTTTCTCCGGCTTTTCTCCTTCAAGCGGCGCAATATCGAAGCCCTCCCGAATCAGCATAGCCTCCGTCTTCAACTGCCACATCCCGAAGTTGACGTTTCTGTCGAACTTCTCAAAATAATACTTAGTTACCGTCATGGTGGCTAATTTTTTCAGAAAACTCGGAAAACGTCAGCTCAAAAAACCACGGCTCTGATACCAGTTTGTTAGGAAAACAAACCGAGCAATAGCCCTTAACGACGGTAACACAAAATAACAAACGGAAGGAAAAAGACAAAACACCAAATTTACGTGGTTTCCGGTAATATATGCCGACTAGTCCATGGCTAAAGAGAAATATTACTAAAGAGGAGAAATACAAAAGATACAACTCTCCTAAAAAGCTCTAAAACAATAATTTAAAATAATAAAGCGATTGATAGTTTATCTTGATTGAGACATAAATTGACACATGAATTGCACACCTAAAATACAAAGCCAAAGACTACTTAAATAGGAGCTTGAGTCGGCGGCCATCATCAAAACTCCCGATGTGGGATAAGAAAATTATACGAGTTAACCAAATTTGGGCTTTGGCCCACTTAACCTAACATAAAATTTTATATGGAGACCTTTGACCAATAATTATACATATATATTTTACAAAGTGCATTTGAAACTAATAATGCGGTGTGTTGTTTTCAATTTCTAACTCGTGTCACACAATTCTTGCGGTCCGTAAGTATTATGTAAATTGTATTCACACCCATAATGTTTGAGAAGTTCATGCATTGGATTGCCAAAATTGTTAGGCAATAGTGTACGTAGTAGTCTATGTAAATTGTATTCACACACTAATTAATGTTTGAGAAAGTTACGTAGAAATCTAGGGGAAATTTTTGGATGGAATATTCAAATAATGCGGAAACCCTTATTTACGCGTAAAATGCATGTATTTTATGGTGTAAATATTTTACATTGCAAAACACCCATGTTTTTAAGTAAAAATAAGTTGTATCCACACCACCCAAAAGTCTCCGTGATTTGGGATTGATTTTGATATAGACTCATTGCGTCACTGTAAGTGATTGTAACAATAACATTACCCTCGACCCTAAACGCAATTTTCTAACATACATTTTGTGTCTTCCCTAGCCTTTTTTTCTTCTTCTTTCTATATAAACATTTGTTTCTCCTCACAATTACAACATTATAAACGAAACTTCACCAAAAGAGTGTGATAGCTACATTTTATTTTTGCATAAAAATGGATATCAAAGGTGATTATTTGCTCCCCTTTTCCCTTCTCATATTCATTTCAATAATCCCAATCCTTTTTCTTCTCTTTACAAAGCTATCATCAACCAAAAAGAAGAGTCTTCATCTTCTTCTTCCACCGGGCCCGAATGGTTTTCCGATCATCGGAAACCTCCATACGATCGGCGGTAGACCCCATGAATCTTTAGCCATGTTGGCTAAAACCTATGGACCACTTATGACGGTCAAACTTGGGTTGACTACAACAGTTGTTGCTTCTTCTGCCGACATGGCGAGAGAGATTCTTGTCAAGAATGATCAAGCTTTCCTTGGCAGGTACGCAGAGCTTTTTTCATGTCCTTTTATTAAATTAAAGGGATAAAGATACTTTCACAATATTTGCATTTTTTTCCCTGATGTTTCACCTCCACCCTTTCATTATATATATATATATATATATATATATATATATATATATATATATATATATAGAGCGGACCCATGTTCATTAGGGATTAGGAGGGGAGTCAGTGCTTCACTGAGATTTGAAAAAAATTATATTGAAAAGATGTAATATTATATTTTTAAAAATATAAAAACACTACTAATGTCTCGATCGAATCTTCAATATAAGAAAAAGTCTCAAGGAGAAATATTAGTGTGTAGCCAATTAGGTATTGAACCAGCGACAATTAATGTGGCCCAAGACTCGAAAGTTCTAGATTCGAGTCGTAGTAATGACAAGTTTTAACACAAAATGTCTTTATACCATTAAATTAGATACTATACATAACTTTGGAGAGAGGAAGTTTTAGCCGGATGAGTAAGAGTAGTATTACTTTCATAACAATCTATAATAACAAATCTCGTAAAATTGCAAGAATAGTCCTGTAATTTGACCTACTTTCTATTGTAGTGCTGTTTTTGTTTCAGCGGTAATTTTCATCTCCAATACTTTAGATTTTGTTTTGCAATTTCTAGTTTCTGGTGGCAGAGGAGTCTGAATTCGGGGAATAATCAATTTTGGAGGGAAATATGCAAAAAAAAAAAAAAAAAAAAATGGAGACAAATTTTGTAAATTCACATTATCAAAATCAAATGTGTACGTTTATAAGATAGTAAAAATTGATATTCCTTCCGTTTCGAAATAACTGATACATTTGCTAAAACAATTTATTCCATTTTATGTAAGGCAATTGTATTTCCAATTCATCATTTAGTGTATTTTTTCCTGTTGCTACCATTATTTATGAAGAAGTGAGGGAATAAAAACAAGGGGAAATGGAGAAGAATGACACAAATATTACAAAAATTAAGGACAACTTTTGGGAGAGAAAGACAGTTTTTTGAAACTTTTGCATGGCAAAACTATTTATTTTTATTTTTAATATTCAATGCCTATTTTTTCCAAAAAAAACCCAATACACATTCTCTCTCATCCATCTTTTTTAAATACTCATATATCTCGATCTAAAACTCCAAATTTAAAAATTCTTTCACCAAATTTTTTTATTTTTTCATGCTCTTCATTTTGAGACCACATTCAACATATTCCGACGTGATTTCAGAAAGTCCGCTGTCAATGAATCTTACGAAATGTAATTAAATCGAACCAAGTCTCAAAACAAAGAGTATCAAAAAATAAAAAATTCAGTGAAATTTTTATTGCGTTTGGAAATCTAGATCAAGAAATATGAACGTTTGAAAATCAGGGAGGAAAGAGAAAAAAAACAAAACAAAAAAAAACTGGAACGTTCCCACCGTCGCATTTTTAATTTTTTTAATTTTTAATTTTAGGTTTTGTCTTTCATGCTATAAAAAATATGAGAGTTATCTCCTCGCTTATAAAAATATCAATGACTCTATTGTTCAAAAATATTCCAAAAGTTCGCTTTTATTTACAGGGCTCCATAAAAACAATATTGATTTAATTATATTCTAGGGATTTTTTTTGATCATTTTGGAATTCAAATTAAAGTATTAACTCGCATTCTTATATGCGTGTGTTTTTCAACTGCATCAGTTATTTTAAGACGGGAGGAGTAGACACAACACAATACACTTTCTCTCTCATCCATCTTTTTTAAATACTCATATCTCTCGATCTAGAACTCCAAATTTAAAAATTCTTTCACCAAATATTTTATTTTTTTATGCTCTTCATTTTGAGACCACATTCAACATATTCCGACGAGATTTCAGAAAGTCCGTTGTCGAAATTCACTATTGTTCGAAATTAAATGTCGGTATTCCCTGATTTTTGGGATTCACTGAGTGAATTTCGACAGTGAATCTTATGAAAAACGATGTAATTATATCGAACCAAGTCTTAAAACAAAGAGCATCAAAAAATAAAAAATTCAGTGAAATTTTCATTGCGTTTGGAAATCTAGATCAAGAAATATGACGTTTGAAAATCGAGGAGGAAAGAGAAAAAAACATATCAAAAGAAAACTGGAACGTTCCCACCGTCGCATTTTTCATTATTTTAATTTTTAATTTTAGGTTTTGTCATTTATCTTATAAAATTATGAGAAAGTTGTCTCGCTTATAAAAAAAAGGAGAATGAGGAGAAGATGACAAAAATATTTCATCAATCGATTGAGTAGAAGGACGGTCTTTTGAAACTTTTGCATATAAAGCGACAAAACTATTTATTCACCGTCGAAATTCACTTGTGTTCAAATTCATCGTTTAAAATTCTTTAAATTCATCGTTTAAATTCACTAATTTTCAAAATTCATTGTCGAAATTCACTAATTTTCGGGGTTCATTTGTCGAAATTCACTATCAAAATTCACCGATTTTGGGATTCACCTGGGAGATTCACCGATTTTCGGGATTCATCATTTGTCATTCTTCTCGCTATAAAAATTATGCAATTGTCTTCTCCCTATAAAAAATATGTAGTTGTCTCCTATTCTTAAAAATAATCCAGATTATGTCCTTATCCCTAATTTTCCATAAAAAATATTGGGCTGACCTGTTGTTCAAAAATATTCCAAAAGCTGTCTTTATTTCTAATTCTCCATAAAAACAATATTGATTTAATTATATTCTAGGGATTTTTTTTGATCATTTTGGTATTCAAATTAAAGTATTAACTCGCTTTCTTATATGCATGTTTTTGTCAACTGCATCAGTTATTTTAAGACGGGAGGAGTAGACATAACACATTTATTTGATACCTTTTATGATAATTTGACTCTAAAACCTCTCGAGCTCTGCGCATACCGCCATCCCCGTAAATATGTCCTTATTGAAATTTCCTCCGGGCTTTGAAATAAAAGAATCAATGGATATTACACCAAAAAAAAAAAAAATAGGCACCCGCGAAAAAAACAGGAATATAATTAATGCACTCAATGATTTTTTTTCTTCTGAATGCACTACTACAGGCCAGTGCCTGATGCAGTTACGGCGCTACTGGACCATGAAGTGACCTTGGCATGGATTCCTGGAGCTCAACAGTGGATGAAACTTCGAAAACTATGGAAAAACGACTTGTTCACTACGCATAGACTGGACACTTTTCGAGACTTACGTCACGAGTTGATGAAAAACGTGATTGAAACGGTTACAGAAGCAAAGGCAACCGGCGAAGCCATACTGATAGTGAAATTAGTGTTTGTGACAACATTAAGCTTGCTTTCCACCATGATGTTCTCAGACAATATTCTTGATCCTAAATCGCCCGACATGGATGAATTCCAGGTAACAGCGGAGCCATGATTTTTTTGTCGGCTCAGGTAATTTTTTTTAATAACAATTGTGGCCAATTTTGCCCGACATTGAATGTTTCTTTTTTCTTATTTTTTTATTTTATTTAAGAGACATTGAATGTAAAAATTTCAATAGTTTACGAGTCCTGGGAGTCTTTTGCTGTAAAAAAAGAATTTTGTCTGAATGAGTTTAGCACATGTCCTTAACACGAATACGTTCTTGATTCCAGGCACTTGTAGCGCGTGTAATGGAGCTATCGGCAAAGCCAAATCTTGCAGATGTTTTTCCGTTTTTGAGGCCATTTGATCCTCAGGGAATCAAGAAAATGATTAAGGTTTCGTATGATCGGCTGGGCGAGATGGTTGAAATGTGTATCGATAACCGGAAGAATAAACGGGCTTCAAAAACCGATAGGGCTGGTGATTTCTTGGATGTTTTGCTTGATTATAATGAATTACCTGCGCCACAAGGAATTGATCGTCGTGATGTTAGATTGTTGCTAATGGTAAGTACAATTTATTTGGCATGCAATTGTTAATAACAAGGAAATTACTGTAATGCCACACTTCGGTTAAGGTTCGACTTTACAGGGGTTGAAATAAACATTCGACCGCTGCAAAGTCAAATGTTGAGAGTAAATTATAATTTTCAAGGGACGAATTTGTTTGTGATTTCCCGAGAGTAGATTTGATGTGGATCAAATAACAACTACCTTATTTATTTGGGTCGTTGTTATTGGCACTACAGTAAATGTACTGCGACACCACATTTAGGGTAAAATCAAATGTAGAGCATAAATTTCACTTTTCAGATGTTGAACGTCATTGTGGTGTCTTGAAAGTAGATTCGATGTCTTGCCAATAACAACTAGCTGCCTAATATATTTGCGGTGTTGTTATCGGCACCACAATGAATTTGTCGCCGCACCACACTTCGGGTAAGGTTCAACTTTACAGTGGTCGAAATTGACATTCAACCTCTGTAAAATCGAATGGTTAGTTACATTCGACATTCCAGAACCAAATGTCGTTATGGTGCCACGAAAGTAGAGTCGTATAGCAATAACATACGACCTCTGCAAAATCGAATGTTGAACTCATAGTCAAATTTTCATATGTTCAACATTACTGTATTGCCCCGAAAGTGGATTTGCTTTGGTACAATAACAACTACTCTATCCGTTCCTATTTAATTGTTGCAGTTGTTAAAAACGCACATATTAAGGAAAATAGTTAATGATTTGACTTAACATCTAAATGACAATAACACCCCTTGAATAAAATTAATGCAATGGTATTTTCAATCTCTCACCCCTTAATAAATAAGGTAGATGTAGAAAAATACAATAAATAATGCTTTAAAATGTGACTACGACGAATAAAAAAGAAATTTTGATTTAAGCAACTGCGACTATTAAATAGGGACGGAGGGAGTACAAATTATTTGGCCATTTGAAATTGACTCCACAACGAGTCTACTCTCGAAGCACCAAACCAACATTTGACTTTGTAAATGTCGAATGTTTATTTTCGGATTTTGTGATGTCGAAATAACCCGAAGTGTGCGCAATTACGTGTACAGATGTGATTTTAGCAACGACGCCCAATTTATTTTAGGCAAGAATGTTAATGGCACCACACTCAATATATTGGTAAGACCACACCGTCTGAAAATTGACTTTTAGTAGAGTCGAAATAACACATTTCGACTTTTTGGGAATTGAAATAACAAATTTCAACCTCTAAAAATAACACATTTTAATGGTAAAAGGCTTGAGTAAGGTCCACATCATTTTTGACATTTTGTAAACGTATTCCAGCCCCAAAATTTGGGGATAAGATCACCTGTCTAATTCATGCTGGCCTAATTTCGATTATCTTCAAGTAAAAACGACGTCGTTTTATGTGTGTTTTATTTTTTGGTTTTTGTTTTTTATTTTTATTTTATTTTCTTCAAGAAATAAAACACAAATAAAACGACGTCGTTTTTATTTAGACACCGAAATTAGATACATAAATTGAACAGGTGATCTCATCCCAAAATTTGTAAGTTGAAAAGTTTTACTAAATTAATAGGAATAGTCACCCCTCAAAAAAGGAAAATAGGAATAGTCAATACCAATAAGTGGAAAGAGAGAGTTGTAAAGCAAGTCACCCAATAAATGTATTTTTAATTTCCATGGTTGATAGCTTATTTGTCAAAAGTCAAACAAGTCTAACCTCATTTATTTGACTAGCTAGTATATAATCTAAGGGAGTTAAGTCTTACCGGACACAAAAAATATTATACTAAAAAATTTATATAGCTTAATTTATTTTATAATTTTTTTTAATCCAGCTCACCCGACGAATTCGAAATAGTCTATAAGCCCATCCCAAACTAAAATCCTAATTCCGTTATTTTTTTAAAAATGATAAATTTATGGGTGGTGATATAACTCTCAATGTGCACTTCATGTAACACTATCTTTCTCTTTCACCATTCATCTTAGGGTGTGCACATATCATTTCCCTAAATTTATCAACCATGGAAATTAAAAATACATTTACTTTATATTTTCCTTTTCACTGAAAAAAAATCAAACACCCCTCCCCGCCCCTGCCCCCACCCCCCCCCACCCCCGCCCCTTTAAACCCCTTTGATGTAGATATATGTGTAGTGGAAAGAAAATTTTAATAGGGGATAAATTTCAAAATTCATCCTCTGGACAAATTTTGCAATTTATGTGCGAAAATCGTTTTTTTATATTCCAGCAATACACATATTTACGCATATCTTGTCAGAATAATTTTGCAATTTTCACACAAAAATCGTTTTTTTTCACAAATTTCAAAGACACTTAAGCATATCTTGTCATAATTTCGCCATATCACCCTCCTCCGGCCAACAGAGGACTAATTAATATTGCATACAAATTATTAAAAAATCCAAGTTACATGACTAATTTTATAATCGAAACAAAAACATAGCTAAAATACTAAATAGACAAAGTTAGATGACTAATTTTGAAGTTTTTCCGTCGTCATTATAATTAGCTATTTGTTCTATTTTACCCTTGTGCAGGAAATGCTGATAGCTGGTATGGACACATCTTCTGCAACAACAGAATGGGCAATGACAGAAATACTTCACAATCCACAAGTAATGGCCAAGGCTAAAAAAGAACTTTCACAAGCATTTGGCCCACAAGGCTTTGCCAATGAACAAGAAGTCATGCAACTCCCTTACTTAGATGCAATTGTTAAAGAAACCCTAAGACTACACCCTACTTCACCACTTTTGTTACCACATAAAGCCCTAAAAGATGTCCAAATCTCTAACTACCTCATTCCAAAGAACACTAGGGTTCTTGTCAACTTCTGGTCGATATCACGCGACCCCCGCTTACTGGGAAAAAACCGAACGCTTCCAACCCGAAAGGTTTCTGGGTAATTTGGATTATGATTATAGAGGAAAGAACTTGACTTTTATCCCGTTTGGAGCTGGACGAAGACACTGCCCCGGGTTGCCATTAGCAACAAGAATGGTGAAGCTACTTTTGGCTACACTTGTGCATAATTTTGATTGGAAACTTCCTAATGGGATGGCTCCTGAGGATATGGATATGAGTGATAAGTTTGGGTTGACACTTCAAAAAGCTCAACCACTTCTTGCTATTCCTGTTGATATTTCAGATCAATGAAGGTTTCATGAACTCCAAGTTCTTCGGGAATCGAATTTGAACTACGAGCCATTGGAATTCTGATGAGAACCGGAGTCCGATTATCATTTTCGCTCCAATACATAAAAATCCTATTCCCGATATATCCCGATAAAAAAAAATTCCAAGTTCTTCAATTGAATGAATAATATACAAACTAAATGAGTGAATAATGTTCTAAAAAAAAGAGTGAATAATAATCATGTTTATGTTAATAAACAATATGCTGTATTGTTTTTTCTTATTTTATAGATTTTTGCCAAATAAATCAGGATTCAAGGAAACTGAGAATTAATAAGGACAAACGAGTGTATACTTCCAAAAATACCCTTTTATTAGAAATTTTTAAAAGCAAGCCAAGCCATATATGCAGTGGCGGATCCAGAAATAATATTCAGCGGGGTCCGTAAATCTTTTTCTAAGTAAATAATTTTTTTTTCACGGCGTCCGATATATTTTTCTATATGTAAAATATAGAGTATTCTTATTTTTAACGGGGTCCGTGGACCCCATATAGTATAGTGTGGATCCGCCTCTGCGTATATGGCGTTGATTTCATACCCATTCGGTTACGATTCTGATTATTCTACCATTTAATTCCTTTATACCAAAAATAAATGGTTTTAATGCGCCGATTAAATACAGATTCAGTTACTATCCATAAATATTTAACTAATTAATTTTTGTCATTTATTGTAACTGTCAATCGATTTTCCACGATTTTAGGGAAGCATTATCTCTACACTTTTTTGAATTGATTCATGTAAAAAAAATGTATTTATTGTATTTGGCAAATAATTTTTCACTACAAGAAAACTCTAATTTTACAACGTGCATTTTACAACGAGCAATGAGTGCACGTTGTAATTTATAATTTTATGGCGTATAAACAAAAGTTCGTTGTTATTTTCTCAGAACAAAGGTAATTTACCACGTGAATTTGGATACACGTTGTAAAATATATAGTGATTTACAACGCGCTTTATATGCACGTTGTAATTTGACTAATTTTAAACTTCCACACACTCGGTGTGTAAGTGTGTGTTTCTTATTATAAACATAATATATAGATAAAAAAACCTTATCCTTTTCAAACTTCTCTCCCGTCATTCTCGCTACCCTAATTCATCGAGAAACACCGGCGCTTCCATCTTCATCGGACCAACAAAGCTCGAATTTCGCCACCATCGCCCCCCAACTTCAACTCGCGGTAGGGAACCACCACTCGAAATCCAAATTTCTTCGTTCTTCTTGTCGGCGCTCGCTACCCAACCCCTCCCTCCAGTGTGCGTTTTCTTTTCTTCTTGCCCTCTCTTTTGTTGCTTTTACTTGCTCTGTAAATTGTAATGCTTCCCTCTTCCCTTTTTTTTTTTTTTTTGGGGGAAAATTGTCCGTGTCTCTGTTCTCGCATAGTGGATGGAGGTGAAAGGGGGGGGGGGGGGGTGCAATTTGATGGTAGTTGTTGAAATTGAAATAGTCATGAATGACAGCCAAGGCCAAGTGGTGGGTTCAAAGGACTCACTATCAAATTGGTGACTACTGGTAGGTTCGTTGATTTGATGTCAAATTTGTATGTAGTTTCTTTTTTGGTTCTATAGAAATATCATTATTTTTTGTTGTATAAAAGTAAACATATAACAGGTTTAATTTGATTTCTTTTCTTGATGTTTCACGTACACGTACTAACTATAATTGCCCAAAGCAAAAGATTACATCTGTGATGAGTCTCACCTCACAAAATGGTTGTGTGTTGTTATACTGTATGTGTATAGAAAAATGTTGAAGATATGTGGCCTATCCACATGTCAAATGCACAAGGTTAAATGGTCATCTTAGGTGATGAGTAATCCTTTTCTTCTAATACGGAGTATATTATATTTTATTATTTTACTAGCTGAAGTGTCCTGCAAGGGTATAATAAATAAATAAATCTAATAGGCATGTTGCATTGCACAAGAAATTTGGGGGTAAGCAACTCTTTGCTTTGAGAACATTATTGAGTTGTATATGAATATTAGATTTCTACTCTTCTGTTTTAAAATGTTTTTGGTCTGCACTAAATTACTCATTTGTTGTTCCTTATGACTTATCAGGGCATTTTATTGTTTGTTTGTTTGTCTTGTCACTTGTTTGCTTTGCTCTGTTTCTAACGCATTTAATAACACTTTTCATGTTTTGAATGTAAGGATTTCTTCATTAAAGACACCCACAAAGCAAAATTACTTGAATTTTCTGCTTACAAGTGACTTGCTTTTCTCTTAGTTTGCTTTTATGTGTTTTATAACTGTTAATTTATCTTTAGCCTTCATAGGTGTTTTGGAGCTCTACTTAATTTCTTTTTTCACAGGAATGATTTCGATTTTTTTTTGAGTCCTGTAAGTTGAGGGGGAAGTCATGATTTGGAATTAGAGTGATAGCAGTCAATTGTTCGCTTATTGATTGATACTTTTAACAGATTCTCATCAATCAATAAAGTATTCCTTGGTGTCAAAATATATACTATTAATGTTCTTTCATATGTCTCTCCATCCATATTTAACAAAGTTGGTGAAGTGAGTGGTGTGATAAGAACACAAGGTGAAATCGTCTAGAAAAGGCACCTCTATTCATGACTTGTTTTGTCAGACGCAGATGTGTTTTGCTATCTTTTTTGTGTCGTTAACGGTCGTTGTTCGCAAATGCATGCATTCGAACTAAGAGCCCCTGTGTTTTCCTCGCTGCATCGCCGCCTACTTTTCTTTTGGATCCGTTGTTACTAGAACCGAAATTGCGGTTTTCGTTCTTTTAGAAAATTCACTGCTTTTGACCTTGATGTATCTTGCACACTCTTTACATTTTCTCAAGTGAATCTACAACCAACTTTGTATTTGTGAAGTAAAGGGAAGACGTCATTTGTTAAGGCATATACCACGTGAAGATGGATGTAGAGTGGATCTACTACCCAGGTTATATGCACCACCCTTTACCATTTAGTTATAGTGTAGTTTCATCATTATCATGATGCTAACAACCTGGCCAATGATATAGGGACACCAAAACATATCGAGATGGAGCTGGCCGATATGTTGATAATCTTTGCTCTAATTTAGAAATCCACCTACGATAAGATGCCCATGTTGCACGTGTGCAAATATGAAATGGCATGAACCTAAGATGGTTTTTTGTCACATATGCATGAATGCAATGCATCCGGTGAGGTTAAACAACTTCCACACCTGAGGGGTCAACGAGTACACAACATCCGGATGTTCCAAACTTACTACATGTTGAGGATGCATTATGTGATGATGAAGTTGTTATTGAAGCAATGGATGAAATGAACGACAACGAGATAATAAAAATAATAGAGGAGGCAGAATTGCCGGTTTTTTCAGGTGTCCAACTACCACGATTGCTTCAATTGTCTCCATTTTCAAATACAAGGCTCGTTTTAATTTACCTGATAAGGCTATAGATGAACTTTTTCCACTCATTAATCTTTGAAGATAAAGGATATCGAGAAAAAAGTTCAAAGTGCAAGTGTGGAAGCTGTTGCAAGGGATACTCAACCGAAAAACGTTCATTCTTTGGACGATTGGATAAAGTTTGTCAAGCATGTACTATCTCCAGCAGATAAGGTAGTAACTTTTGTCATGTGTAATCAACTTTTTTGGTAGGGTTCATGTCACTTTTCCTAATACTTTTTTACAATGAATTGAATTGTGCGTAAGAGGCGTGGATATTACAAAGGCATTAGGAAGTTGAAGGTGTTAAACTACCACAAAAGTAAGAAAGGATTCATGACGCCTTATGTATGAAATGGTAAGACATTCTAAAATAAATGATTGCATTGCCTTCCTATAGTAATAAAATAATCACTAGATAAGGTTGAACCGCTCAAGATAAGGATGAAAGTGTAAGTTGTAAGTTGATTAGTAAGTTGTATGTGTATTGCAATATATGGCTCCAATTGTCCAAACATCTTCTACTTACGGTTGATTTACAATTTCATCGACTCTATTTTTGTTTCAGTAGAAAAAAAAGGTGATAATCCCGAGGCAATAACAAGGCCTGTTGTGTGGATTGAAGGCTACACGAAAGAAAAAGATGGTGAAGAAGACGTTGAAGATCCGTAAATTGTGGTGAGATATTTGCATGCTAGAACTCGCTCTTGCACTTGAATTGACAATTCTAGATTATTTACTTCTATTGTGTTCTTTTTATAGAGACAAGTTAAGGAGAAAATGATTTGAACAACCGGATTCATCGCAATGGACTATTAATGATGATCCGGTTTCTCAAGTTTTAGGCCCCGAACGACGGGGACGGGTGCGGGCTATGGCTTTGGGGCAACACCTTCATGATTTGTGGAAGAGGTTATGTAGATCGTCAAGCTTTTATGATGATGGAAAAGAAATATCAAGGATTGGAGATGAAATTGAATGATCTCAGACTCTCGATTTAACAGAGTAGATAGTAGTAGTGTGAGTATTTTTACTTATCTTACTCTTATCTTGTTTATTCACAACATGTAGTTTATTCATTTTTATATTGTTTCGATAAACAGAAAACAAAGAATGTGCCAATTCCACCAATGGATGCTAATGTACCACCTTTGAAGAGAAAAAGAAGCTTCTCTGTTTGCCTTCTTCCAAACAGGTTAAAATCTCGAAAGGTGAAATGCAAGGAAGGGTATGTGAAGATGTCAATAAACAAGCTCCGCAAATGCAACATGTGCTCTTATTGAGGTGGTATGGTACCGATGAGAAGATTGTTGCTATTGGAGACCTTGCGTCCAAAGATCCGGAAGATAAAGTACATTGCGTTCCTTTGGGTGCCGGTGTTTGGAAGGTTTGGGTTCGGGAAGTGATTGAAGATATTGAAGTGTATCGACCGACGGAAGAATTCACTATCCTCTCCGAAGCCAAAGGAAGCACAGTGGCTTGGCCCTCGAAATCTATTAAACTATTTTAAGGTAAACCATTCTTAAGTCCATATTGCCTCCCAATACTTAGGTGTATTTGTTCCTTATTATTTTGCACTCTTTAGTTCATGTTTGATTAAGTTCAAACCGGAAAGTGTCTAGTCCTGAGAAGTTACTTTAAGGTGTTTATTTATATAATTGGTTCGAATATATATATCTTTTTTTCCGGTTTTTCGATTGTCTGTTTTCTTCTAAGTAGCCTTGTGAGGTGAATGAAACCTTTTAGGTGTTCTTGGCCAAATCAATCATGTAGCTTTGTTTTGTGGTTAAGTTACATGTTGACTGCAAGGAGGCAAATTTTGAATTGCTTGATGATAAACTGATAATGTTTGCATGGAAACATTGAGATCTTTGGAATTCATTAACTTTCTAGACCTTATCAAATCGATTGTCGCTTAATTATGTTTTCACAAACTTAAATTAGATTAATGTACCAAATTCCTCACCTAATCCCGTAAAGAGCCCTGCAGTGGGAATATATTCATCAATTTTTGTGTAAGTTGATATAAATGTTGTCTCTTTCAGGTGTGTGATATCCATTTGCAACATGAATGGATTTTCTTTGACTGTATGACCTGAATCATTTGCTTGTTTTGGTAAATGATTATTAATTTGATTGATGTATACTCCCCCCCTTTCTTGCGTAAAAAGAACGCGTTGGGCTTAAATTAAGTTTTTCCTTTTATTTTTGTAGTCGCTTCAGCATCTAGCATGCTTTTCTGTTGGTTTATAGAAGGACGCATTGATGTACGATGCAGAGATCACGTAGAGCTCTTTCTGCAGAGAGAGCATCGCTAAAAGTGATGATTTGAAGTGAAACATATATATCTTGATTTGCAGGGCAACTCGGTATTCAAAATGTATTTTGTGTCCTCTCTTTTGTGTACATGGCTACTCGGTATTTTGTTTGACACTTTTGGTAATAGTACGTATGACATTTCATGTCTTTTTTGTACTGGATGAAAACAGATGTGTTGTGATGATGTGATGATTTGAAGTGAAACTTTATTAATATTATATTCTATGTGTCGTGGTGTGTTACAGACCGGAAAAGAATTTCGTAATTAAATTGGAATTTTTATTAGCAGAAATCTGGGTTTTAAAAAAAAAAAAAAATTGGTCAGTTATTTACAACGTGCTTTCAGACGTTGTAAAATTTACAACGTGTTTTTGCACGCTGTAAAATATTTGGCGGGTATTTTCCATTTGGCGGTATAAAGCGGAAATTTATTTACAACGTTATTTTGCACGTTGTAAAATTTCTTGGTGGGTATTTTCATTTTACAACGTGTTTTCGCACGTTGTAAAGTTTTTGGCGGGTATTTTCCATTTGGCGGAATTAGGCGGGAAAGCTATTTACAACGCGTCTTAGAACGTTGTAAAATTTCTTTACAACGCGCTTTTAGAAACGTGGTAAAAAAAATTCGGTTTTACAACGCTTCAGTTTACAACGTGCACGCGAACGTTGTAAAACACTTTTTACAACGTGCATTGCGCGTGGGAAAAACCCAGTTTTCTTGTAGTGTTTCATTATTTTATGCATTCATTATCACTACACAAATTTGATTTTAATAGGAAAAAAACTCACTTCAACTAAATTATTGACGCAAAAAATACATTACCTATATTTTTCGATCCATATCAGTGTTACTACATTTGTTTTGCCGTAACTACATCTACATTTTCTTGGATGTAACTACATCTATATTATTGGTCATTATTATTACTTCTTTTTCAATTGTTACTACTTTTTTCTGTTACTATTTCTTTTTATGTGTTAATATGTTTTTTTTTGTAGTAACTACAACTTTTATTTATCAGTGTTACTACATTTTTATGCCGTAATTACATCTATTTTTTTGTTTTGTTATTATTTTTTTTTACTGTTACTATATTGTTTTTTCTATAAATAAATCTTATTGGTTATTACTACTTATATTTCAAGTGTTACTACATTTATTTTTATGTAATTACATTTATTTCATTGCATGTTAATACTTCTTTTTATATGTTACTATTTCTTTTTTGGATGTAACTAAATTTTCTTTACCAACGTTACATCATTTTTTTTGTTGTACCTATTTCTTTATTATTGGATGTTACTGTGTTACTACATATATTTTATTGGATCTCTCAAAGGTGGAAGCATTTTAAAATAGATTTACGTGACTATATATATTTTTTCTTACGTTATTTTATTGTTTTTTTTTTTAAATTTTGATAACTGATTTTTTGGAAGATTCACTTCTCTTTAATTATTCCACCTTTGATCACATGTATTTACTAAGCACCGCATTTATTGGCATTAACTCCAAATCGCATAAAAAAGGTATTCTGATCCATCTACTATTATTTTGTCATTTTTAATCACCAAAAATAAAAGATGTCATTGAATCCCCATTTATGACATTTGATGTACTTCTAGCTCATTCCCCTTTTTTTTATACCTTTAAAAGGGATGGTTTTTTTTTTTTTTGTTTTGAGTTGAGTATTAATCGTTGGGTGTCTTTATTCTTGTATGATATATATATAAACGTAAATGTAATATACAAGAAGATATGATATTTCAATTAAAACTTCGATCTACAATGTTGTAACGACTCGTTTCAGAAGACGAGCTCATAACTGGAAAAAAAGACGTTCGACAACTTGTTTATTAAGCTAATCTTAAACAACACATCAACCTAAGGATTGAAGAAAAATATTTTGAGCAATAAAAACCGACAAGACATGCTCAGTAATAGAGAAACACCAACTTAACAACAATCTCTGCAAACCCTACGAAGAAAAACACACGTCTTACGTCGAATCTACAAAGAACACAAACCCTAATCATGATCAATTTGAAAGGACATAATTTATTTTTATACCTAAAACTACGATTCAGAAGATAGTTTCACGTTCTTCTCCTCGTCGTGCACATACGTCTATAGCATGGAACTCTAGACAAGTCAAATTAAATGGAACACCAAAGAAGTCAAACTCATTCGTCCTCTTCGGTGGAACCGCGGCGGCGGTCAGGACTAATATAACTTATGGGGTTTGAAGCTAACTAATTAAGAGCCTAATATATATTTTAGCCATGAAAATCCTTTTATTATCAGGAAAACAAATATTTGAAACCTATTAAGAAAAGAAAAAGAAAAACAATTTCAAAAGACCAAACTACCTTTACAAAGAGCTTTCAACTTAAGTTCGGTAACACTTCTGAGAGTGGAATGTCACTTATTAAAGCTATCCGATCCCCCTATCCATCCATCCATCCATCCATGACTTCAGATTGTGAAAACAATTAATTGTATCAATATAATTCCTTTTTATAAATTTTTTTATAGTTAATTGTCAATTAGAACACATTTAGAAAGATGTTATGACTTTAGAACTATAATAAAATATTTTTGTCGAAAATGACATTTCATCAGAAAAAGTGAAACTAAAAGTGAATTACATTGGTTTTGTGCTGATAATCAATGTAATTCATTTTTAAATTCACTTTCACTTTCACTTTCAGTGATGAAATGTCTTTTTTGATAAAAATCTTTTTTTATAGTCCATTTTGCCTGATATTTTTCATATTGTGTCAATAGAACCCTCATCCCTTAAGTTTATCCTTATTATTTGTAACAGAGTATTTGCGGTAGAAAAAAATAACACCGCATTAGATACTATTTTTTTTTTTATACAAAATACAGTATGTTTCTGTAAAATTTTCTTTATATATACCGCATTCGTTTATATTCAAATTTCCTTTAAATCTACGGAATTTATCAAGATTATGTAAACCAGAGAATCTCATGCATTTCATTTTGAATATAGATTCTATATAGTAGAAAAATGTGTATTCAAAATTGCAAAATAGAAAATACGTTTAAAGTATCTGATACAAGTGCTCTTACTCTGGTTTCAACTAGGATTATTTTTTGGGGGGAGTGGTTTAAAAGGACAAAAAAGATGGGGGAAATGTGAATCAGGACAGTGGAAATATACATTGGGTGATAAGGACAAATCCACTGTTAATAACCCCAAATCCACTGTTTGCTGCAGTGGAACTGACCTCAAATCAAATGTTTCACTATCACAGTGGAATAAGGATATGATCTTTTTACTCAGAAAATATTCCATTGTCCTCTTTGTATATTTCTATGTTCAAATTGTCCTTTTTGACAATAAACCTATTTTTTTTTGATACATTTATCTAATCATCATAATATAAATCGATGATACTTGGATATCATTAATTCAATTCATTGACACACTATTCTAAGAAAATCATAATTTTTTTTGAAAGGTGAATTTTCTTTTCTTTTCAGAATGTTGTTGGGCTATTATATATTCGCACCACAAGTCCGCAACTGATCTACTCTGTGTTTAACACCTAACGGTGCACCATATCATTTTCACAGAATCAATCGTGTGAAAGTTGAATGTATAGGCAACATGCGACTTCCCGCACTGTTGATCCCGGTTCGACTTTCACATGGCCGCATGTAGCCAATACATTCGACTTTTACATGGTCTATCTACTGTGGTGCGCTGGTAGTGTAATATACCGATAGAGTCGTTGTGGTGCAAATAAAGATCTCCTGACTTTAACTTCAGATTACGGTTTAAGTTAGGGCTAGCCCTGAAAGAAACGTGCCAGAAAGTTGTTGGAGATTTATATTTTGTTTATATAAAGATGTTTCCAATTATGGAAACTCTCTGTTTACTTTATTTTGAAAAGCAGTAACTATCTTTTTACAAGTTGCTCAACGTAACATATTATCTGAAAAACTGTATCCAGGAGAATGACATATGAGAAAGTTTGTTGTGAGGATTGCTAGAATTGTTAGGCAACTGTGTGTTATAGGGGTATGAGGGTATCTACCCTGGGAATCGGATTCTGCCTAATATTACAGACCATTGCACTTTCTGGTATAGGAGGCCTTGGGTCCGGCCGAGATGGATGACCGCCCAGAGTCCATCATATTTTGGCCTAAAATTACATGTGGAGTCATTGATTAACTACTCCGATACATGAATGACAGATGTTAATTTAACATGATACCAAAACATAATATCTTCTTCTAGACTTTATTTTTTAATCTTTGCACGTTTACTTCCTAAAGTAGGTATATATGTCATACATCATGAGATCACAAACAACTTTTACCCTAAATATTTGTCCCTTTGTCCTTTTTCAGTTTTCTATATAAATAATTGATGTTTAACACTCATTTAACATAAAAAGTGAAACGACATCAAGAAAGAAAGATAGATTTTTTTTTTTCCAATGGAGCTACTTATGTTCCTCTTTATCCTTCTAATATTCCTTTCAATCCCAGCCCTTTTGATTCTCTTTACAAAGCTATCAACAAGGAAAAAGAAGAGTCTTCTTCTTCTTCCACCGGGCCCCAATGGTTTTCCGATCATCGGAAACCTCCATACGATCGGTGATAGACCCCATGAATCTTTAGCCAAGTTGGCTAAAACCTATGGACCACTCATGACCGTAAAACTTGGTTTGACAACAACAATTGTTGCATCTTCAACAGATATGGCCCGAGAAATTCTCTTAAAGAATGATCATGCCTTCCTCGGCAGGTGCGTATAGTATTTTTGTAATCCCTTCGTCCCAAAATGTAAGTAATCAGAAAAGTTTTCATATAGATTAAAAAAGATGTTGAATGTTATAGATTTTAAGGTTAATTGTCTAAAATGTCTATTGATTATTATTAATACAATAGTTGTAAAATAATGAAAAGTGATTGGATTGATAATAAATTAGGGGCAAGATAGAAAAAAACGGTAATAAATGTTAAATTAGTAATATATAATGACTTATATTGTGAGATAAATCAAAATTTATAGGATAATTTATATTTGCAACGGAGGGAGTATTATATTTTAATAGAAGTGGAATGCATTAATAATCGAAATTTCAAACAGTATAGAAATGATCCACATATGTCGAATTATTATCTCCCCAAAGCTTAAACGGATGAGCATGTAGATAATTAACATCTTAAATACTTCAACACGTCTATTTAAGTGTGGGCTTATAACAAGTCTCATCCAACACGACACACAAAAACTTAAGCTGATAAGACAATAGATCAGCGGTGGACGACCTAGGAAGTTTTTGAGTGGGGGCAAATTTAAAAAAAGGTAAGTGTGGGCCTATAACAAGTCTGATCCAACATGACACACAAAAACTTAAGCTGACGAGACAGTAGATCAGTGGAGGACCCAAGAATATTTTTGAGGGGGACCAAAATCAAAGAAAAGGTTAAAAAACTCTGCTGCCCGGTTTCGAACCTTACAGTCATTGATAAAACTTCTAATCAGTTGAACTAAATAGACAATAAAACTAAACTGTCTAAAACGATATTTTAAATATTATTAGAAGTGTATATTAGTAAATTCGCACGAAAATTTGAGTGGGGTCCATGGACGCCACCTTTGCCCAAGTGGGTCCGCCCCTGCCGTAGATGATTAACAATTTTAAACACTTTCAACACGCTCTTTCAAGTGTGTGTCTATAGTAGTCATGAGCCAACATGACATATAAAGGCATACAAAGGGCATTCAACGCCTCTTCACGTGTGGGCTTATAACAAACCTGGGCTAACATAACACACAAAAGTTTAAGCTGATGGGAACGAAGATAATTAACATCTTCAACACGACCTTTCAAGTGTGAGCCTAAAACAAGTCTGGGCTGACACGCAAAGACATATAAAGAGCACACAAAACCAATAAAAAGTCTCAACACTTGCACAATATAAATGAGACACAAAAACTTAAGCTGATGTGAATGTAGATAATTAACATTTTAAATACTTCAACACGCCCTCTCAAGTGTGAGACTATAACAAGTCTAGGCCAATTAACATGACTCACAAGGCCAACAAGGTGGCCCAACACTTGGGCAATATAATTTTGAAGACATTTGTTGGCAGCAATGATTGATCTCATGACCTTCCGTTCTGAAACCATGTTGAATTACCATTTCTCCAAAAAAAAATTAAGTTGATGGGGATGTAGATAATTAACATCTTAAACACTTCAACATAATTAGTCAATTAAATATACAAGATTTCATAAGTATTCGATCGTTTGTAAAACACCACATGTACAAGAGACAATCTGTATACGTTAGAAGAAAATAGGGTTAATTTGATTTTTAGTCCTCTAACTTTACCTGTTTTTGTAAATAGTCCTATTTTTGCTCCGGTAGCATTTTTAGTCCTATAACTTTCTATTTTCTGGATTTTTAGTCCTTTTTGCCAATTCTTCACCGGAGCTCCGCGAAGTGCTAATTTTCATCCTGTAACTTTCTATTTTCGATTTTTAGTCTATAACTTTTATTTTACGGATTTTAGTCCATTTTATACATACCCTAAGCACTTCGCGGAGCTCCGGTGATGAATTGGCAAAAAGGACTAAAAATCCAGAAAATAGAAAGTTATAGGACTGAAAATGCTACCGGAGCAAAAAGAGGACTATTTACAAAAACAGGGAAAGTTAGAGGACTAAAAATCAAATTAACCCAAGAAAATAACTTCAGTTGAGAGAAGAAAAACAAGATATGTAGTAGATTCCTGGAGCCGCCCCTGACTACACCCTTGCTCTTTTATCATTGGGTTATGCCTCTAGACGGCTTTATGTTTTTGTTTTTGTGAGTATATGGAGTTTGACTTCATCGAAAATTATACGCCTCTATCCTATTTCGTGCCGATTGCTCGAGGCAGTGACATCACTACTTGATTATAAATTAACTCTGGCATGGATATCTGGAGGACAACACTGGATGAAACTTCGAAAAATTTGGAAGAGCGAGCTCTTCTCATCGCATAGACTGGATGCTTTTCGAGACATACGGCATCAGATGATGAAGAATGTGATCAAAACAGTTGCAGAAGCAAGGGAAGCCCGCGAACCCATACCTATAGTCAAGTTAATGTTTCAGACATCTTTGAGCTTGTTGTCCAATATGATGTTCTCTCACAATATTCTTGATCCTAAATCACCGGAGGTAGATGAACTACGTAATCTTGTGGGGCGGGTAATGGAGCTATCGGCGAAGCCGAATCTTGCGGACGATTTCCCATTTCTAAGGCCATTTGATCCTCAGGGTATTAAGAAAAAAATTAAGGTTTCGTACGATCGGCTAGGTGAGATGGTTGAAATGAGTATCGATAGACGGATGAATAAAAGGGCTTCAAAATCCGATAGGGCTGGTGATTTCTTGGATGTTTTGCTTGATTATAATGAATTACCTGCGCCACAAGGAATCGATCGTCGTGATGTTAGATTGTTGCTAATGGTAAGTGTGATCTTTTTTTTTTCAAAAAAACCTGCAATTTTATCGATCAAAAGGAGAAAATTACAAGGTTTTGTGCCAACTCCCGGCACCTTCAACAATAAGATATCCTCCTCAATGCACATACCCCATCTTCTCAAAACCCTAGTTTTGAAAATCCGATTTGAGAAAAATCGGATGCTAGAGAAAGGGCATGGTTCTCTGTGCATTGGCAGAAACCACAGTACTATCAAAACCCTAGTTCAGAAAACTCAATGTGCTAAGTGTGATCTTTATTCATGGAATGTTTTTTTAAAAAATGGTTTATTACAAGCGTTCGGATTTCTGGAATGCTATTATTATTATTATTATTATTATTATTATTATTATTATTATTTCATTCCATCAATTTGACATAGTAAAAGATAAAATGATAGAATGAAACAGAGATTAAGTTCATGAATATATATATCTCCAGGAAATGCTGATTGCAGGAATGGACACAACATCTACCACAACCGAATGGGCAATGACAGAGCTTCTTCAGAATGCACCAATAATGGCAAAGGTTAAAAAAGAACTTTCACAAGCATTTGGCCCACAAGGCTTTGCAAATGAACAAGATGTCATGCAACTCCCTTACTTAGATGCAATTGTGAAAGAATCATTAAGGCTTCACACAACTTCACCACTTCTTCTACCACATAAAGCCCAGAAAGATGTCCAAATTTCGGGTTACATCATTCCGAAGAACACGAGAGTCCTCGTGAATAACTGGGCGATATCGCGGGACCCGGCGTACTGGGAAAACCCGACCCGTTTCCAACCCGAAAGGTTTCTGGGTTTGGATTTTGATTTCAGAGGAAGGAACTTATCGTTCATTCCGTTCGGTGCTGGACGAAGAATCTGCCCTGGATTGTCGTTTGCTATTCCTATGGTGAAACTGATTTTGGCTACACTTTTGCATAATTTTGATTGGAAATTACCTGATGGAATGGCTATAGAAGGCTTGGACATGACTGATAAGTTTGGAGTGACTCTTCAAAAAGCTCAACCACTTCTTGCCATTCCTGTTAATATTTCAGAGCATTGAAATTTTCTATGTATAATGCTACATAAATTCCAAGTTCCTTAATTGGATGAATAATATATACCATTAAATAAGTAAATCATAATCATGTTTATAGCCTTGCTAATACTGATAAAACATTACAATATTTATAGCCTTATTAATGATGGAGATCTATTCAAATAGAATTCTATTTAAACCAAATAATATATCCTAACAACTCTATCATAATTTAAATTCAAACAATATTATCTAAATCAATCTATTGTCTTAATTTTGTCATTATCTCTAATACGTCCCTGCAATCCCATAGTAATTAATGCAATGAAGATGGAAATTGACTCGTAATTAATGAATATGGTTTCGGTCCGATGACTTCTGCAATAAACTTCTTCATATCGATCGGCGACAACTGCTTCAACTGCTTCACGATCGACTAAATTTTAATTTATTTTTTGAAGAGTCATAGAAGAAGTGATAGAGAGTCATAGAAGAAGTGATAAAGAGCAGGAAATATGTGGAGTGAAGATCATCTTTAAGATGATGGGATACCTAAAAAAATTAAAGTAAAAGAATTTATAATTAATTCCGATAGAGCAAATCAAGTGAATAAAAATATAGCTGCCGATGAAAGGAGTTAATTGAGAGATGCAATGGGTGAACGTGTCAAAGGAGAATATTGCATATCCATAATATTTTTTCAGTGGGCCACCTACCGTAAAACTATATTTTTTATCCAAAAATTTGTTTCAGTAGGGTTACAGAATCCTACAACTACATTTTTTTATCAATAAAATGACATTTTTTAACAACAAAACTACATCGTTTTAATACTAAAAAAAAATTCTCGGATCTCAGTGGGGTCACGTGACCCACCCTAGCCCACATAGATCCGTCCATGATGTAGCATAATGAAATGTTGATACATGATATGGTAGCAACATTTAAATAACAGAAAGTAGTAAAATACGAGAGAAAAAATGATAGAGATAAAAATAGATTAGTGTTGAGAATGGTCCATAACTCAGTGGTAGAGCATTTGACTGCAAAATAGTGTTGAGGATTATGATTTGGGGAGGGAAAAAAATTGTGGGATCAAAATGATAGAGAAAAAGATAGAATAGTGTTGAGAATTATCATTTGGGAGGGAAAAAAATGTTGGATCAATGGACACCAAAAGAAATAATTATTTGAACTACGTTACCAAGGACTATAAGATTAAGAAAGGAAAGAATAGATTTCCTGGATATGACCTAGTGGTAAATGGATGGGTGTTGTAGTGACAGCTCGACCAGGAGCTGGAGTGTGGAGGTTCGAATCCCATAAATGGACGATTTCTTTCAGTTTCTTGGTAAAAAGGCAGCCCTCGACTCTGAGCTGCTAGGTCTCTGATTAACATCTCCACTCATTCTGTGGGATCGGACGAGTGGGGATTCTCAAGGTTAGGGTTTAACCTTTTTAAGAAAGGAAAGAATAGTATTGTGTCATGCTCATGCCGGGAACGGAGGGGCTATTTAAATGACAAAATGATGAAATAACAAAGAAAAAAAAAAAAAAATTTGAAAGAGAAGAAAACTAAACAAGGAGGGGTGAGAGAGAATGCAAGCAACATGATGATATTATTTAGAATATTTAAAGAAACTTTCAAAAACAACTATCAACGTAAAGAAAAAAAAAATGAATGAGAGACCGGGTGATGGTTCCTTTAGATTAATATAATGAATCTCCATCCAAACGAATTTTTGAAGAATTGCTTATGATCTAAACGACGTTAGTCGGAAAATTCTAATACCATAATAGAGAAATATAATTCATAATAGAGAAATAATCTAAACGACGTTTAGATTATTACTTTGGATTTCATAAATACTGCATTAAATTCATAATTATTATTCAAATTCTTATATCCTTTACTTGATATTCCAAAAATATCTAATTACTATCTATACTACTATATACATATTTAGGAAGGAAAATAAAATTGATTGCCCCAATTAGGTATTTGATCCGCTCCATGACCCGCTTCATTTCCCCAAAAAAAATATCTATCTACATATAATATATAGAGGAAGGAAAATAAAATTGATTTTGACCCAAATCCGTTTTGACCCGCTCCAAATCTGAAAACACCAATTAGACACACGTGAGTCATTACTCCTATCATAAATACGAAAAAAAAAGAAAAAAAAAACTCGCACAACTTTTCGATACCCTACTTTCCCTCACCTCTCAACCGTTTCATTCGTTTGAGCGTTCCCCGTTACACCTTGAGAGGAGAATTAACGGCCTCCTTCCCCTAATTATTGGTCTGGAAGAATTATCGCAACCTCTGGGACACATATCTTATGAGCAATATTCAACCCGACCAACCTTCACTCCCAACGAAAAGAAAACATATCATCCTCCCTGACCACTACTCTATCAACTGTACTTCTTTGAATTGAAGAAATTTTTAACAGCCTAGGAAATATTGATTTTAAAGGTACCTCATCCACCCAAATGTCCTTCCATAGTCTTACTTTACTACCGATCGACCCCCACCACCCATCTCTCCGACTCCAACAAACCAACACCGGCCTTCTTAATATTATCAACATCACCAACAATCCCTCTCCAAACCCCCTCCCCACCCCCAACCGCATGCCATCTAAACAACAAGCACCCTCAAAACCGTAAATCGACACAACCACTTTCCTCGACAACGCATCCGGTTCCGAGAGGAACCTCCACCACCATTTTTCAATTCATATCTTATCCAATACCCATTTGTATTGCAAACTAAAGTGTTTTAATTCGTTCATTTTATCAAATCTTATGGCTATTTTGTTGTTTGAATTTTGTGAGGGATGGACTTCTTCCATACCATATTCGCATTAGGGCACTTCTCATCTTCACACTTTTGTTTGATAGAGTCAGGGCAAGTGTGCATTTTCGTCATGAGTAACTACTCTTCAAATGCATGCCCATTTGAAATCCTAAAGGAAGGCATCTAGCTTTCGTTCCCGAATTCAATACCTCTCAAATATCAATTTTACAGATATTTACCCTTCATGCATCTCAGGTGTTGATTAAATAACACATCCCCATGTTAGAAGATTATGTTAATTATTATGTTAATTAATAAAGTTTTATTACCTAAGGCTATGTCAGCCATGTTATTTTCCACTTTCGCATGATTTTCCATTACTAGAGTAGTTGTTGTTGGATAAAGCCACGATCTCATGTTTCCTAATTTTTAGGAAGTGGCTTAGTGATTAGTTTTCTACGACTTGTGTATATATGCTTGTTCTATCAATGAAATTATCAAGTTTTCCCAAAAACTATCTCTTTCATAAAAAGTTATCACCCCAAGCAATAACGTCAAAATTTCTTGCAGATTTCACGATTATCTCATATTGGTTATAATATTTTAATTCATTTTTTTTTTGTAGGATTCATGTCTATGATAGGTGTTGTAACGCCCCGCTCCCGGATACCGAGCACTTATCCGGAAGAGAAACGTTCGGCGCGTATAGCATTAAATAAATCTAATATTATACGCAAGCCTCTACGTCGTCGTATCAAAATAAAGCAAACGGAAGCTAAAAAGACTCGGGTAAAAACATAAATGCTACTATGAATGGAAAGTAACCATGCTAAAGATGGATAGTTAAATTACAACGACGAAAAACCCAAAGACTTATACATTACGAGGTCTTAAAAGTATAGTACAACAAGTCTAAGGAAAGAAATATAACTAGTCTAGTACAACCTTTACAAAGAAATAAACTAAAAGTTTCGCCAAGACTTCAATGTCTTCAAAAGTCGTCATCTACACTTGGGCAACCTGTTCGTCTTCTTACCCCACAATGCATACAAAAGAAAATGCAAAGGAGGTAAGTACAAAGTACTTAGTAAGAGTGAGAAGCTAATTAATAACTAAGTTATACAACGAAATGTTATTATTATGATTATTAAATTATCTTTATGAGACCAGCTCAATCTAAGGTTCAATCCATGCCCATCGACATGTCATGACTAAACGTTTCTAGCTTAGTTTATCTTTGTTACAACATGTTTGCGAGGGCACTACACTTAGTGAGATATGCACTAAGACAAGAGACGCAACCCTATAGAGATAAATCTCTAGCGGTCCCGAGACAATCATTCCACTTTGTCTGGCCAACCCTAGAGAGCTGACCGGTGAATGTCTATCTCGTTCGTGAGTTTGTCCGGCGGAATGATCACTACTTTATCTGGCGGGTCTAGAATCCGGAAGTGATCATCACCACTTTATCTGGCCAAACCTCACATTGCCGATATTGTACTGTGCCTATCCAAGCTCTCATGATGTTTAACCTTTTACTAAGCAAGTACGTATTTATTAAATAGTTAACTAGCCGCCTAAGTGTTTTCAAATAATCTCCCTCACACATACTACTCACTTCCTAGACCACAAGACATAAACGAGGCCTAGCAATTACACAGACATTGATGAATACTAATTCATCAAAGCACAAGCCCTTTCATGCCTTTCCGACGGTCCCGGACTTCAACTCCCTTTAAGAGTACGTCCGGTGCCGGAACCAAACGCATCAGAAACTCAATCGAGGCTTGTTTATTTCATTTAGTATTATTAGATCAAGAAATAACATTTAAACTGGACTCGTAGCTTAAAATAACATTTACCCAAAACTGGGCTGAATGCGTGCGCATTGCACCTGAAAAGCCCTAAACATGATTTTCTGCAACTTAACGATTTCTAACCCAAATCAAACATTTTTAACATCATCTATCACAAAGAAACAACAGTAAAAACCTGATTTAAACATAACTAACCATCACGTAGCATCCAACATTTTAACTACAACATAAAACATGATTCCTTGCTACAACTAACACTCAACCTAAACATTGTAAAACCATAATTATTCGTTAGGAAGAGCCTCTTACCTTGATTTCCAGCAAAACCGAAAGCAAAACGCTAAGCAACTGCAACAACTGTTGATCCTCAACCCCAAAACCTATTTGATCAACAAGAAACCCTAAAATCCTATTTTTGGCAAAAAAAACCGAAAAAAGTGTATAAAACTGCAGATTACTGGATTAAGCTGCAGGTGAAAGTATTTTTAGAATAATATACGCTCCAAGACGATCGTTTCGACTACTCATGCATTTGAAAAAAAAGCAGAGCTACGGATTACAAGATACAAATTTTTGAAGAATCGAACTCTACGAATACCAAAAACTAGGGCTAAACTAAAAACTGACGGAATACGGAGTTGCGTCTCTTCGCGCTGATCACTTCTCTCTCCTGCGGCATCATGAACAGATGAACGGATCGGTCACACGGTTGAAGTTTACGGTCTCCCTTTTATTTTGCTTTCTTCTGCGTCTTGCGTCCATTGCTCTGCCGTTCCTCTTTTTTTTATCAGAATAAGCGTGTGAACTAATAAGTTATTTTGGGGAGTTATTTCCTTTTTATAGTTATTAATTAAATCCATTTTAAATCAGGGCCGTCCCTGTGTAATCCGAGGCCCTAGGCCAAAAAATTTTAAGTCCTTCAACTCTGTAAAAAATAATATATCATAACTATTTTTGAAGTATACTACGTTGATACGTTGATGAGCTTTATCAAAAAGGTAATGAAATTTGATTAGACTTTTTTTCACTGAATTCGGCTATAAATTTAGGTCTTACCGGTGTTTTAACTTAAGTAAAAAATAAAAATTAACCTAAAATATACTTCTATATTACATAAAAACGTGGGCCCTAAAATTGCAAGTTTCGGTGGGGGCCCTAGGCCGCGGCCTTGTTGGCCTGCCCCCAGGGACGGCTCTGTTTTAAATAATAACTAAATTCCTTAATTAAGTCATTTTTAATTAAATAAATAGGATAAATAATAATTAGGTCGTCGTGGGTATGACCGATTACTATTTTACCCATTCTGAAAAGTCAGGATGTTACATTTGTGTTCACAGAGGAAATTTTTTTTTTTGGTCTACCACTGTTAGGTAATCATAGCCAATTGATTTTCCGTTTGTATTTTTGCATGTTTAGTTCAATTATCGAATCATGCTTGCTGATCGACAAAAGTGTCATGGACGGGTTCCTGCATGTTTTTGATGTACCATGGTTTTGGCAGAGACAATAAAGTTCATGGGCTTGACTATGAGGTATATGGTTGGTTTTTAGGTTTTTTTTACTGGCATATTTGTAGATTATCAAGCTTTTGTGTATAGATTATTTCATTGTCATGCATTGGACGTTTTCGAATGATATGTGAATGATAATGTTGTTACTCGGCTAATAACAGGTTTTTCTTATACTTATTTTTTTCTTTATTTGTTCATTTTGTAAGTCAACTTTTTTGTATGATTCTTGGTTTTTAATGACTTTCGACACCGATAAGGTCATTATGTGATGTAAATTGAGAAGGTAATTGTACCAAATGAGGTCAAAAGTTGAAGAAAGGGCAAAATTAGATTTTAGTCCTCTAATCGCAAGATATTTTGATTTTAGTCTGCTCTCTGTTGGCGGTGAGAAAATGGTCCACTAAGTTGGTTTTTGATTTTAGTCATCCGCGGAAATAGTGATTAGGCACCGCAATATTTAAAAACGCTTACGTGGCAGCCTAGTTAGAGGACTATTTTTAAAATTCCGTGCCCAATCGCCTATTTCAGTGAATAGGACTAAAATCCAAAAAAAAAAAAGCAAACTTAGAGGACTATTTTCCTCACCGGAGCAGACTAAAATCCAAAATAGGTCAAGTTAGAAGACTAAAATCCTAATTTTGCCCTGAAAGAAGGGTGTCTTAGCTTTTAGTTTTATGGGTCTAAAGACTTGGGGTGGATGTACATATAGTAGTAATAGAGGTCTAAGGAACCTGCAAAAAACATGTCTCTACATTTTATTAATAGAAAATTTTCCGGCCCCGCTGCTAAAAAAATTATTTGAAATAAATTTAGAAGTCCTATTTAAGACACCACTTTTTACTATCGTGGCATTCTTTTGACATCACAAAAAATTACTTCGACACCACAATGATTTTTAATAATTAAAGGGAATGTCGGTGCCGCTGATGAGAGTGCACTTGCGGACACGTGTATTGAACTTTTCTTCGTGTATTGAACTTTTTCAGTAAATCAAAACCATTGCTAAAATCTATAATATAAAATAAAAAACACACACATCATTAGGACTTCAAAACAGACGTTGAACAAGAATTAAGTCCGATCTCACTACGGAAAAGCCAAAAAGCGTAGATTTCCACACTCAAGAGAAACTGTTCCAAATTAAGGTGGATAGTAGTGTGAAAACAAAAAAATATAGAAAGCAAAGTTCAAACACAATTTTAACATTAGGAGAAATGTACAGACTTACATAGTCACTATGATGATAATTGCCTAATAGATTTAAGCATTGAATATATATATAAGTTTTCACCATATAGAGAGAATGATCAAGCACCTTGGCAACAAGTATCAACTTGATAAAAATTGTATTTAAGGCAAAACTGAAATTATGACAATTCCCCTGTCTCTACAATTTCAGAGCATTACAATCTCCTACTCTCCGACATCCAAGCAGTGTAGGACAAGAGTCCCATCTCGACCATCGCAAGTCGGTGAAGTCGGCGTAGAGGACAGAGTCCGCACCAGCTGCAAAGGCCCATTATCCGCATGGTAACTTGGGCAAGGGGCAAGGCCTATTAAGGTTAAATATGACAATAGCCTAGACCGACCTAATATTAGGGTTAGGGCATGCTTTATCATTATAAATACCACGTTCCAGGAACTAAGTAAGACTTGATTCCTGGACAATCACAGGATACGTAGGCAATCTAAGACAAGCTCTTGGACTCAGCCACAAATCTTAAAATCTACAACTTGTTCTTAAGACATTAGGTGTTCATCATTAGATTCATTCATACCCGGTTTAATTAGGTGACATAATTTGTCATCGTCAATCGGATTTCTCTGTTTTTCTCCGATCTCCGACGAGAAAAAACCCTGGAACCCAAGCAAGCGATCGAGAGAAAGGAACACAAAATAGACCCACTTTAGGTGAAACCGACTAATTCTCGATGAAGGAGATCGGGCTTTTTATTTTTCGGAAAATAATCTACCTATATGTTAAAGACGTAGACGTCAGTTTAAAATAAAAAGTGAGCTAATGAGATAAGGAATTTGGTGTGTCGTTAAACCACTAAAAATAAACACCTCCAACCTCTATAACTAGTATAGTGGAAGCAGGGATCGAATCCTCAGGGAACGGATGATTATTTCTTTCAGAACAAAAATAGAAAAATCCAATTTGTGGTGAATTAACTAAAAGTGCAATAACTAAAATAAACAGTTCTAATAATCAAGAAAGTGTGAAATCAAGTAGTGACGAAAATCAATAATAGGAAGGCTCCAGCTGAAGTTGATTATTTCCACCTCGATTTACTCGACTGATCATAGATGCAAAAATACTCATTAATTTATTAACATACCAGTTGTAGTTACCGACATGCGCCAAGTAACCAGCCTCTCCTAAATTCGATAATTAAGACACGATCATTAATTATACTCTAACCGAAAGACACTCCTAGGCACGGTCATAAGAGTTTGGTGTTCCGGCAGCATTATTATTTAAGAGACCCGATTCTGAATATTAACACACACGCGGGTTAATTTTAATCCAGATTATTCACCTTCGTGGTAGCGGATTAACCAGCTGCGAACAAGTACAATCATACCACTCGTCACTCTATTAAAACTAATAAGCAATTACGGACTTATCGTTTCAATTGACAATCGATTAATTAGTTTTATCAATTACCCTGCAGAAATAATTAACCCAACTAATAATCGTAAAGAAATTATAGCAGAAGATGAACAAATACTAATAAATCAATGAGGAAGAAACACAATTTGATCTCACAGTCAATTACATCGAGGTTTCAATAATTCTTCAACTGGAATAAAAGAAATTAGAAACTAACCATTGTTGTAGCAATCACAAAATTATTATAAAATCTCTGATGATGTTTTGTCACAATGAAAAGAAATGAAAATAGCAGAGAGCCGCCGTCCCCTTTCTTTTTTCCATCCGTACCCTAGCTGGTGTGATATATGGAATTCATGACCCAATTGCCAAAAGTGCATATATATGCCTTTCCACGTATTTTTTTCCTTTGGCCAATGGGTCCCATGGCCCTTTTAATGATCAACCAATCAAAATATAAGGATTTTAACCAATGAAAAATTTAAAACCTTTTGGCCAATGAGAAAATAAAGTGTTCCACCAATCACTAAAGCTTCACTTAAGATTTGACGTGCAATTTCCTGCAGCAAAGTGAGATAATGGTATGATCATACCATTTCCAGACTCTTCTTTCAACACTTCAAAATCGTCAAAACGTGAAAAATCTCTCTTCTCTTCTAGCGGTAACATTATCCTTTGGCTATTCCTCTCTTTCACGCATTCCACGACACAAAACACTCCTTAAGCCATTATCATTGTCAATCCTGCAAAACAACACCAAACATCCCGGAAAAGCGCATATCTCCCTAGAAATGACATCGAAAAAGCGATTAAATCCCAACCAAAAATGTTCCTATCAGAATTCCTCACTTTTGAGATTTTATGACTCGCTTTAGAAAATAGTAGGTTGCGTAATCAAATATTCCTCACCAATGAAAATTCACTAGGTCGCCAAAATTTCCCGCTGTTTCTTCTTTTATTTTGTACGAAAATAAAATGAAATATGAGGATTGTGCGTGAAAAATTTGGGAAAAAATATTAATAACACATTTGTGACGACGTTAAAAAATTCTTCACAAAACTTATGAATATGTGACGGATTATAAGGCGTCACGTTTACTTTCATCACAGAAAGTCATTTCTCTTGTAGTGTTAGAAAACTTAAATAAAATGTGTCTTTATATACGATTATCTTTTTTTAGTGTCTTAATTGTCTAATTAAGTTATAAAATCAGTCTTTTTAAGCAAATACCCATAATTTTCAAACTCAGTGCACATTATAAAGAAAGCATTTAAGAGCACCACACCAAATTTACTTAGGGCACTTCAGTAAGGTTTAAAGTTACATCTGAACTGTGGTGCCCTTAAGGGCAATGTTAAATTTAATATGGGCCCATACTTGAGGGGGTGTTGGGAGAGATTCCCACACTTTTGAATGTATAAAGTAATGTACCAGCACATTTACTAATACCAATTGATTTTAGTACAACGGTAAGCGTTTGATCCTAACATATGGAAAAATCACACTGATTAAAAAATTGATTAATGTGTCTAAAATATGATGTAAAATTGATAGTTTATCCTTTTCTTTTTCTCCATTTAATTATTCCCTTAATTAATTTCATGATTCATTTTCTTATATCTTATATCGTTAAGATCAAACGCTTACCGTTCTACTAAAACCAATTGGTGTCAGTAAATGTGCTACTTTATTTCTTATCATTTAAAAGTGTGGACAATCTGTCCCAACACCCCCTCAAGTGTTGGCAATCTGTCCCACACTTGCACAATTTTCATTCAAGAGTGTGGGCAATCTCTCCCAAAAGAATCAAAGCCCACGTAGTTCTGTGTCACTTACCTTGGTCATTGGATGGATTGGTAGATGGTTGGGCTTAGTC
The DNA here is from genome assembly GCA_026214975.1 of Gentiana macrophylla. Classification (NCBI taxonomy): domain Eukaryota; kingdom Viridiplantae; phylum Streptophyta; class Magnoliopsida; order Gentianales; family Gentianaceae; genus Gentiana; species Gentiana macrophylla. The sequence goes on from CM047806.1 coordinate 126,293,087, forward strand.
TTCATAATAATCATTCGTTGATGGAGATCCTGATCCGGATGTTGTGTATTCTAACCACGGATCTTCTTCGTCGTTTTTATCTTCTTGAACTCCATGTCTTGTGTACGTCTATTGGCTCTTTCCCAATCCTCATTGCAGGAACACATATCTTGACCGACTCGGGGGTCAAACTCGTCCGGTAGTCGGTGACGATTCTTCTACCTGAACTAAATGTAGACTCGGATGCAACAGTAGAAGCAGGAATAACAAGTATATCCCTAGCTATTGCGGTTAAAATGGGCGATGGGTCTCTTTACTACGCCAATATTGTAAAATATTAAAGTTATCTTCGTCAATTATATCATCGGTGTTTAAATAATTATCAATTACGGATCTTGCGTTCGATGTTATGGAAGTTGATTTACTTTTACTTTTACCTAATATACTTCCTAAGGCACCAAATCTATCGCTTTTAGGTGGGCGACCACTAGTACTAAGCGTCAGGGGTTTCTCTCAAAGATAATATATATCATATAATTTAACTAAAATATTATAACACTCCGTTACATATTTGTCAACGTCAAAATCTGTTATTTCTAAAAATGAATAATATGCAATTAATAAATCATTAATTTTTCTTCTAAGTCCGGGATCAAGCATAGCGGCAATACCATATATGTGAGGAAAATTTTTTAAATATGCTAGCCATTTAGTCTTTATAGATTGAATGATCGCATTTAATTCATTTGTTAACCAAGTACAACCACTTACAATGCAGACATTATTTGACAACATTCTACTATAGCTGAATGTACATTTGGTTCATAAATCAATGAAAAAACTTTTGTTGCTTTATGAAATTTTTTCAAAAAGAGTGCAACATTTTTGACAAGTTGCCAAAGTTCGAGTAATCTGAGTAGTATTACCCTTGTTTATCATTTCTTCATTAAAACATGTACTAATTGCATCTTTATATTTTAAAACCTCTATAAGCTGTTGTAGGTGGAATTCCACGAGTTTTACAATCTAATGAAAATTTACGGGGCCTTAAACCGTTTTGAGAACAATAATTTTTAAATCTTCGCTAACATTGCCACTTTGATCTAAACGATTTTAAAATAGTTCTTATTGGTTCTAAAACTTCAGTATATGTTTGACAAACCATCTTGGACGCACAAATTTAAAATGTGTGCACAACAACGAACATGTAAAAGTGAACCTTCAAGTAACAATGATAAATGTTCTTTCATGTATGGTATTATTATTTGTGTTTGCGGATGCATTATCAAATGAAATTGACAAAATTTTATTATATAATTTAAAATCTATTAACGTTTGTTTAATTCTATTAAATATATTAATAGCTTTGTGAGACTCGTCAAATAGATCAAAAGCAATAATTCTTTTTGTAAGTTATATGAGGATCGCACTAATGTGCAAGAATACAAATATAATCCTCATATGGGGAGATTTCCAACAATCACTTGTTAAGGAAACACGACCCTTATAGTTGGAAAACATTTCTATTAATTCGTTTCTCATTTTTTCATATTGTTTTTTCATTGTTGTTTTAATTACTTTTCGTGAAACGGGTGAATATTGTGGATTTAAAGACATTTTATTAAATTCTTCTAAAGCGCGACTTTCAAGCATGATTAAATGGTTTTTCTTCAATTGATATATAACGAGTCATGCGGTCAATCATATTTTGTCTATCATAAGTAAAAGGCATACCTCCCCGGGATTTTGAGACATGTACCCCGAGTTGGGTTTGAGAGCCATGACCGCCATCTTGTATTATCCGCTTCTCATTAGCAAGGTATTGTATACCATGCTCTTTTTTGAGATGCCGAGTTTGCGTTCCGTTGCCTTGACCCCGAATCCACGACAATTCTTTCGCGACTCCTCTCTTCCTGCACACTAAACAAATAGTTTTAGTTCTTTTAATATTAGGGTCATCACCTTCCCTTTGTGGTAGATCGTGAATTTCAAAATATTTCCAAATTAATGATTTCGATTCTTTTATCGCTGAGGCTGTGGAAGAACTTGGTGTTTCCTCCAAGGGTACTTGGCACTACCACTAGGACCACCACTACCACTACCACTACCGGCACCGCCACCTAACAAATTAAATATGGTGATTAAAACGAATTTAAAATAAACAAAAATAAATTAAAACAAAAATAATTGATAGATACATACCAAATTGTTGAAATTGTGGCGTCGAACCGTAACTCGAATTCGAAAAATCTTGGGAAAGTGGATAAACTTGTACATCTTGTGAGTCGAATACGGGAATATCACCAAAAATTTCGTCACCGAAAGCTTGTGCAAAATTATTATCCATATTTGTAGATAGTAAAGACTAGAGAGTATAAAAGAGTATAAATTTATAAATGAGTAAAGAGTATAGTATGAATATATGATAGAGTAATTTAATATTGTAGTAGTAAATTACAATTACTAGTAAACTAGTAAGTAGTAATTAATATTATATAAGATAATATGAAGATAATAATATTGAGAATTTGAGAATATTGAGAATATTGAGAATGATAGAGAATTGAGAGAGAGAGAGGTGTGAGGAGAATGAATGATATAGAAGGGTATTTATAGGTGTAGAATGAAAGGTTTAGGGGAAAGTGTGAGGGGGAAATTCAAAAGAGGGGGAAAAAGTGAGGGGGAAAAATTCAAAAGAGGGGAGGGCCGGGCGGGCTGGGCGGGTTCAGGGCCGGGCTGGGCGGGTGGTCTGCGGGCCGGGTTGCGGGCCGGGCCAAAGGGTCACGGGTTGGGGAAGCTAGGACCGGGCACGGCCCTAAAAAATTCGGTCGGGCGGGTTGGGTGAAGGCGGTGTTCAGGGGCGGGTTAGGGCCTGCAAAAACCGGGCCGGGTCCGGGCCGGGTCGGGCTAGCCCGGCCCAAATGCCACCCCTACTCCCAACACCCCCTCAAGTGTGGGCAATCTGTCCCAACACTTGCACAATTTTTTTTAAAAATAATTATCCAACCAGGGTTCGATCTCGTGACCTATAGCTCTGATACCATGCAAAGATCAAGCGCTTACCGTTCTACTAAAACCAATTGTGTCAGTAAATGTGCTACTTTATTTCTTATCATTTAAGAGTGTGGGCAATCTGTCCCAACACCCCCTTCAAGTGTTTGCAACTTTATTTCGAAATTGTTTCCTCTACAATCTGAACGGTGGAATTTTCATTTGGATGGTTCAATTTCTCTGAAATCGACCGCGACCGACCTCCTGCAATTTCTTTCAATAGAATGTTTTTGACGACGATCGGATTTTGAAACGGACTCCGATCGTGATGAAATTTTGAGGAGGTGTTCGGAATTATTTCTTCTACAATCTGAACGGTGGAACTTCCGTTTGGACGGTTCAATTTCTCTGAAATAGATCGAGACCGAACTGCTGTAAATTGTTTCAGCGGACTATTTTGGACTGCGATCGGAAATTGAAACGGACTCCAATCATGCCGAAATTTTTAGGGCTTATTCGTCTATTTATTTCATAAAATCAGAACGGTGGAAATCGTTTTTGGACGGTTCAATCTCTCTGAATCAGCCCAAAACCAAACTGCTGCGAGAGTGAACGAGGAAGAAGCAATGTCGAGTTTGCTGCAAGAAGGCGAGTCGAGCTCGACTCGAAGTCATGATCGGGCTGCTCTAACTGATATTAGTCCGGCCCAATGGAAAAGTATCGTTGATTTGCTCAAATCGAGAGATCGATTATTAGCTCAGTCATCGTGGATTATTGATACAGGAGCTACACATCATGTAACTGGGTGCAGAAATTTATTAATGGATGTTCGAGAAATTGATAAATGCCATGTTGGCCTACCGGATGGCAGTAACTCTCTTGCATCGCATAAGGGCACTGTGATGTTACCCGGAAATTTAAAATTGGAAAATGTGTTATATGTCCCGAATTTGACTTGCAATTTGCTCTCTGTCACTAAATTTTTGGATGAATATGATTGCCGCATTCAGCTATCTTCTTCATTATGTGTTATGCAGGACCGAGTGACGAGGATGTTGATTGGATTGTATGAACGTAGAGATGAACTTTTCTTTTCCGTGGAGTTCCAGAAGCACGGGTCTTGGCTGTTGATGGAAAAGAGTCTATGGAGTTGTGGCCCCGGAATTTGGGGCACCCGTCAGAAAAGGTTCTTAGACATATTCCAAATACTATAATTTCTAAGAATTTAAATAAAGATGATTGTGATGTTTGTTTTAGAGCAAAGCTATCACGTGAACAATTTTCTGTGAGTAAAATTCATGCAAGTTGTATTTGTGAACTGGTTCATTGTGATTTATGGGGTCCCTACAATACTCCCTTGACCTGTGGGGCCACTTATTTTTTGACAATTGTTGATGACTTTCTCGGGCTGTTTGGATTTATTTGCTGTTGAATAAAACTGAGGTTGAAACTATGTTCTTGGACTTTGTGGCATTAGTTTCACGCCAAATTGATGCGACTATTAAGCGCGTGCGTAGTGATAATGGGACTGAATTTAGGTGTCTTAATCCTTACTTTAGTCAACATGGGATAATTTTTGAAACGTCGTGTGTGAGCACCCCTTAGCAGAATGGTCGTGTAGAACGTAAACATAGACATATCTTGAATGTTGCCCGGGCAATTCATATTGAGGGTCACCTACCCCTTCGGTTTTAGGGGGGATGTGTGTTGGCAGCGTCGCATCTAATTAACCAAACTCCATCTAGCATTCTTAATTTCAAAACCCCTTACGAATGTTTGTTTGGAAAGCCACCTGGTTTTTCTATGCTTCGTGCTCTGGGATGCTTGTGTTATGCACATGATCATCGCCCTTACAAAAATAAATTTGATAGTCACAGTAGTAAGTGTGTGTTGATTGGATATCCTTTCGGTAAGAAAGGTTGGACGCTTTTTGATCTTGATACGGAGGAGATTTTTGTGTCCCGAGATGTAAAATTTTATGAACATGTTTTTCCTTTTTCTGAACCCCATGTGACTCAACCTGACCAACCCGACCCGAATGTAGCCAATGAAGTGTATGAAGATGATGTTTTTCCAACATCTTCCTCTCAACTGGTAGCCCTACCAGAACCAGTTACACCGGTTGAGAGGGGGATTCACCCTATAGAAAATTTTATGCCTAATGAACTTGATCCTCTTCCATCTCATAACAACCCCGAACATGTTTATGATACCTCTGTAGTGGAGGAATTGGGTAGAGGGCGACGACATAAGATCCCTAACTCTCGGTTTCAGGATTTTGTTACTCATACTATTGTGGGAAAGAAAAGCCAAAGATCTTGTTCACCCGCTTCAACAGCATCCTCAGGTACTCCTTATCCTCTTACGCATTTTGTTAATTACAATTTATTTTCTGACAAGCACCGCAAGTATCTCACAGCTATTACTACAGGGACTCCTCCTAAAACTTTTAAGGAGGCTATGCAACATGACGGATGGCGTAAAGCTATGGCTGAGGAAGTTAAGGCATTGGAAGACCAGGGTACATGGGAATTGCAACCTTTACCTCCCGGGAAAAAGGCATTGGGAAGTAAATGGGTCTACACCGAAAAGTAAGATGAGCAAGGCCAGTTGCAGCGTTTAAAGGCTCGTTTGGTTGCATTTGGGCATCATCAGGTGGAGGGTTTGGATTACAATGAGACGTTTTCTCCTGTAGCGAAGATGGTCACTGTTCGTACGTTCCTTAGTGTGGCAACTATTAAAAATTGGGACATTCATCAGATGAATGTCCATAATGCGTTTTTTCTTGGAGATTTGGAGGAAGAGATTTACATGAAGATCCCTCCCGGTTTTGAGAAAAATCGATCTGGCTTGGTATGTCGCATGCGAAAATCCTTATATGGTTTGAAAGCAGCTCCACGGTGTTGGTTTACAAAGCTTGCATCGGCATTAAAGGCATATGGGTTCCGTCGGTCATATTTGGATTATTCTTTGTTTACCTACATCGTAATAAAGGTCCAAATTTTAATGTGCTTGTATACGTGGATGATATGATCATCGCAGGTAATGACAAAGTGGAGATGACTAAGTTCAAGACATATCTGAGTCGTTGTTTTAAAATGAAGGATTTCAGTGTGCTTAAGTACTTCCTTGGTTTGGAGGTTGCCCGGAATAAATCCGGAATTTTTTTGAACCAGTGTAAGTATGCCCTCGACATAATTCACGATGCGGGATTACTTGGGGCCAAACCGGCTGACTTCCCGATTGAACAGAATCATAAACTGGCCCTGGCCGAAGTGCCCCTTGTTGATGATCCAGAAAAATTTCGGCGATTGGTGCGCGGTTGATTTATTTGGGTGTGACGCGTCCTGACCTGGCATATTCGGTTCATATTCTCTCTCAGTTTATGCAAGCACCTTGGGTTGTTCGTTGGGAAGCTGCGTTACGCCTCGTACGTTATTTGAAAAAACATCCGGGTCAGGGTATTTTGTTGCGATCCGATAGTTCTCTTCTGCTTGAAGGGTGGTGTGGCTCTGATACCATGTTAAGATCAAGCGCTTACCATTCTACTAAAACCAATTGGTGTCGAAGAAAGCGCTACTTTATTTCTTATCATTTAAGAGTGTTGACAATCCGTCCCAACATATATCTATTAATAGATGTGCAAGGAGGGTGAGCCCTCAGGAGGCCACCCTCCTTGGCTGACATGTGGCAAAAAAAAAAAATCAGCAGCAGAAATGTTTTTTTTTTCTTTAAAAACCAAAATGTCGGTTAGTGTTATATAGAAACCTAATTTTTTTTCCGATTGCAATTAACACTCTACAATTTACCTGTAAGCGAACCGAAAATCAAACCGGAAAAAACACCGAAGCATTAATCAAATTGAATAAAAAAGCGTAATCTAAACGTGTATAATTAGTTTTAATAACCAAAATACTAAGGAGCGTGAGCCCTCAGGAGGCCACGTGGCCACACTCCTTGGCTGACACGTGACAATTTGTATTTTTTTTTTCAGCAACAGAAATGTTTTTTTTTTCTTTAAAAACCAAAATGCCGATTAGCGTTATATAGGAACCTAATTTTTTTTCCGATTGCAATTAACACTCTACAATTTACCTGTAAGCGAACCGAAAATCAAACCGTAAAAAACACCGAACCATTAACCAAATTGAATAAAAAAGCGTAACCGAAACGTGTATAATTAGTTTTAATAACCAAAATACTATAACCGTCTATGAAAAAATACATGTAACCGAAATGTTGTCCGAACAATTTTTGATCGTATTAAAAATCCAATGAGCCAACGAGGGTGTGCGTCGGTTAGCGTTATATAGAAATCTATCTAACTTTTTTCGATAGGAATTTTTTTTCTTCTTTAAAAACCAAAATGGAATAAAAAAGCGTAATTGAAACGTGTATAATTAGTTTTAATAACCAAAATACTATAACCGTCTTTGAAAAAATACATGTAACCGAAATTTTGTCCGAACAATTTTTGATCGTATTAAAATTCGAATGAGCCAACGAGGGTGTGCGTCCGTTAGCGTTATATAGAAATCTATCTTACTATTTTCGATAGGAATTTTTTTTTCTTCTTTAAAAACCAAAATTTCGGTTAGCGTTATATAGAAACCTATTTTTTTTTTCCGATTGCAATTAACACTCTACAATTTATCTGTAAGCGAACCGAAAATCAAACCGGAATAAACACCGAACCATTAACCAAATTGAATAAAAAAGCGTAACCGAAACCTGTATAATTTGTTTTAATAACCAAAATACTATAACCGTCTATGAAAAAATACATGTAACCGAAATGTTGTCCGAACAATTTTTGATCGTATTAAAAATCGAATGAGCCAACGAGGGTGTGTGTCGGTTAGCGTTATATAGAAATCATTCGAATTTTTTTTTGATAGAAATGTTTTTTTGTTCTTCTTTAAAAACCAAAATTTCGGTTAGCATTATAGATGATTCCGGCACTGAGAAAGTCCACAAAATTTGTCCACCAAATCATTTTACATCACATGTTTTGAAATTAATATAAAAGCAAAAGCAAACACAAAAAATCTGGTCCACACAAGCATGATTCAGGGGATGATTTTGTGCAATATTTCGGGAACTCTGTCCTTTTCCTTATTTATTTTTTTCGATTGCAATTAATACTCTACAATTTATCTGTAGTGAACCGAAAATCAAACCGGAAAAACACTGAGCCATTAACCAAAGTGAATAAAAAAGCGTAACCGAAACGTGTATAATTAGTTTTAATAACCAAAATACTATAACCGCCTATGAAAAAATACATGTAACCGAAATGTTGTCCGAACAATTGTTGATCGTATTAAAAATTGAATAAAAAATTGAATAAGCCAACGAGGGTGTGCCCATAGGTGGCCAAATTGAATTAAAAATCGTAACCGAAACGTGTATAATTAGTTTTGATGACCAAAAATCATAACCAAAACATGTATAATTAGTTTTGTTTGCCATGCCAGACTCATTTTTTCTAAATAATTGTTTCTTGAGTTCAAACATTTGTGTTTTTTAGATATGTTCTCCGGTAATGAGTGACTCTTGTTACATTATGACATTGCTGTAAATGATTTCGGTATACGCCTTTGTTCAATTTCTGCATAAGCTTCGTGTAGTCCTCATAGGTATTGTGCGAACCTTTTTTTTGGGAGGGGGTTTCCAAAAATGGTGGATTATCTTGGCAGTTTGGTGGTTTTACTGACCTCTGATTGTCATGGTCTGTTGCTGTTTATACGTTGGATCAATGAATTTCAACGTTTGGGTTTGTTCTTTATACATGCCATAATTTCTTATGAATTCCTGCTTGATGTTTCAGCTTCGGTGTCAATTCGAATCCTTCTAGCTTGAGTGGTTCTCACGCTTATTAATGACTATGCTTTCTCACGTAAAATCGGACCAATTCATTACCACTCGATTTTCACTTTGTCCTATCGTCTCATTTCACATAATGGATCGAGGTGTTCAATTCAATGCTCGCTACTTCGCCGTTTCGATTCGAGTTGAGTTTCTAAATTCTTAGCTTATTTTCGTCTTACTTTTAACAAGTCGAGGTGTTCCATGTTGTTGCATGTTTTGCGTGCATCGTCCGTGTCACTTTCTTTAATACTACCTTTATAGACTCTCGAGCCATAGTTGATTTTTATAGGTGGAAAATGCCTTGAATTCGTTAGGCTTCTTGCTTACACGCACCACTTTTCCCATTCGATATCTATTCTTTAGTTTTATCGTTGGTTACGTTTTATATTGGGCCCGCCGTGCCTTGCACGGCTCACTTTCACTAGTATACTAACAAATTTTGCCTTCCACACCTTTCAGTTTTTTCTTTCAATTGAATTGAATTACCTAGTTTTTTAACTATCCCAATTCACAAGACATTAAGAAATGATATTATTTGCTTAGGGACATGGGAAATATAAGCAATGTCTTTAACTAAAGAGATATAAGAATGGAAAAAAAAAATAAATAAATGTTGAACTGATATTCTTAAATGACAGATAAATGTGAAAAAAACAAATTCTCAAATGTGACAGTTACAAAAAATGGAGAGTAGTTATTTTGGGGTTTTACGCATATTAAGAAAGTAGATGAAGTAATTAATTTTAAATGATAAAGTCTACTTTACCATTTGAATAATATTTATGCAATGAATGTTAAGTTTGGAGAGCCGTTGAATGAATAATAAATTAGGATAGTAAGAAGGAAAAATGCAATAAATGTTTATTTTGATATTCTAAAGTGACTAATATTAAGAGACAAATAATTTTTCTAAAATGACTGATCCTTCCATTATTTCATTCCAATTTATATGATTTAGTTGCCAAAACCACTCATATTAAAGAAGTGAGTTAATACCTTAACTTTAAGAATGAATAGACTAAAAAACTCTTGGGTAAAATTAATGTAACCTTTTTTTTTTCCTTCTCTCATATTGTAATAAATAAGGGTAAACAAAGAAAAAAATAAACTATGGAAAATTAGGGATAAGGACACAATCTGAAATATTTTTAAGTAACAGGACAACTACATATTTTTTATAGGGAGAAGGACAACTGCATAATTTTTATAGCGAGAAGGAAAAACAGTGAATCCCGAAAATTAGTGAATCTCCCCAGTGAATCCCGAAATCAGTGAATTTCGACAGTGAATTTCAACAGTGAATCCCGAAAATTAGTGAATTTCGACGATGAATTTTGAAAATTAGTGAATTTAAATAAATGAATTTCGTCGGTGAATTTAAACAATGAATTTGAACACAAGTGAATTTCGACAATGAATAAATAGTTTTGTCCTTTATGCAAAAGTTTCAAAAAACTGTCCTTCTACTTAATTGATGAAATATTTCATCCTTCTCCATTCATTCCCCAATAAACTAATTGTTACATTAAAAATGATATTACATCATATAAAATTGAACAAATAATTTTAACATCTATTTGAGACAAATTTAAACGAAGGATTATTATTTAGGGGCCGAGATTGTAATTGATAGACATGCAGGGACTTTAATTGAGTCAAAAGAAAACGTTTTTTTTTTTTTTGGAAAATTAAGGATAAGGACACAATCAAATATTTTTAAGAATAGAGACAAATACATATTTTTTATAGGAAAAGGACAAATGCATAATTTTATAGCGAGAAGTACAAACAGTGAATCCGAAAATCGGTGAATCTCCCGGTGAATCCCGAAATCGAATGAATTTCGACAATTGAATTTCGACAATGAATCCGAAAATTAGTGAATTTCGGCGATGAATTTTGAAAATTAGTGAATTTTTAATATTGAATTTCGTCGGTGAATTTAAGCAGTTGAATTTCGAACACAAGTGAATTTCGACAATGAATAAATAGTTTTGTCCTTTATGCAAAAGTTTCAAAAAGCGTCATTCTACTCAATTGATGAAATATTTCGTCCTTCTCCTCATTCCCCCTTTTTTTTTTTGTGTTGAATGTTGCCAACCAAATTCAATTTGATTTTAGTAAACAGTTGAACATTTTTAATGACCGTTAAGTCTTTACTATAATAGCTTTTAACAACCTATTCACCAATTTAAATCGTATATAAAGATTTTACTAGAAGTGTTGAGAATGACAAAACCAATTCTCTCTTTATAAAAGATATCAAATCAAGCAATTGTTTTCAATCTACCTCTTTGCAGGAAGACAATGGCTCAATATTTCCTGATTTTAATCTTTTTTGTTACTTTGTCTTATTTGATCTTCAAGCAATTCAAGACATCAAAAAGTATCCCACCATTTCCACCAGGGCCAACACCATGGCCACTATTAGGCAATATTCCTCATTTGGCCACCAAAATGCCTCATATCGCGCTATCAGATTTATCGAAAATTCACGGCCCTTTAATGATGCTTAAGCTAGGAACTCAGAAAATGGTTGTTGCATCATCATCCGCAGCTGCGAAAGAAATCCTCCAAACTCATGATCGGATATTATCCTTGCGATATATTCCCCAGTGTATCACTAATCGCGAACATCTGAACAAGTGCTCGATTGTCTGGGCAGAAACAAGTAAAGAAGGATGGAAATTCCCTCATTGCCCTTGGTCGAACCGAGCTTTTCTCGGTGAAAACATTAGACGCTCAATCATGCTTGAGGAGAAAAAGATATCAGAAATGATTGAGCATGTTAAAGGTAAAAATGAGGTGAATATTGAGAATTGGTGTTTGTAACTGTGTTCAATATGTTGAGCAATGTGTTGTTGTCTCGTGATCTTATTCGATTGAATGAGAAAACGAAGATGGGGGATGAAATTTTGTTTAGGGAGATGTCTGAGATTGCAGTTGCTCCAAATATATCGGATTTTTATCCGATATTAAGTGGTTTAGATCTTCAAGGTATAAGGAGAAATTCATTGAAGATGGGAATGAAGGTTCAGGCTATATATGAGCCCATCATACAAGAAAGAAGAAAGGCAAAAGATCCTACCAGCCAAAATGACTTTTGGATGTTCTCCTCCTAAACAAATTCACTGATCTTCAGATTCATCATATGCTAATGGTAAGTATTTTTTTTTTTTTTTTTTGAAAGTTTTTTTTTTTTGTTTTTTTTGTTTTTTGTTTTTTTTTGGAGAAGTATGGTAAGTATATTTGATTAATTAATTGTTGTGTGTGTGTGTGTTATATAGTATTTTGGGAAATGAAAGAAATTTATATCATAAACAATGCTTACATTGGGATTGAAGACCTTATTTTGTTTTTGTTTTTATTTTGTATTTTTAAGTTTTGGTTGTAAAATTCCACTTTAACCACTCCTTCCCATGGTCACATCAAGCCACAACAGGAAACAACACAACAGAGGATCCGCCCGCTTATCCTTAATGGTGATTTTTCATTTTTCTTTCAATCAACAGGAATTGTTTGCAGCTGGCACAGACACCACGATTTCAACGGTGGAGTGGACAATGACTGAACTAATAAAGAGCCCAACATCTATGGCGAAAGTCATTGAAGAACTAGACAGAGTTCTAGGTGCAGACCTAGTAAAAGAGTCTTGTTTAGTAAAATTGTCTTATCTTCATGCATGTATTAAAGAAACGCTTCGGCTGCATCCACCGGCGGCATTTCTTCTCCCTCGTAAAGCTTCTAAAACATGTCAAGTGATGAATTATACTATACCTGAAAATGCCCAAGTTTACGTCAATGTTTGGGCAATGGGACGTGACCCTATGATTTGGGATGAGCCACTAATGTTTAAACCAGAGAGATTCTTGAACTCTACAATGGATTTTCAAGGAAATGATTTTATATATATACCCTTTGGAGGTGGACAGAGAATCTGCCCAGGCTTACTGATGGCTAGGCGACAAGTTTCATTATTCCTTGCAACGTTGCTCCATTCATTTGATTGGTCTTTGCCAGACGGAAAGAGCTCTCAGGAATTAGATATGACAGAGAAATTTGGAAGTAGCTTGCAGAAAAAACAACCATTAGTTCTCATCCCTAAACCTAGGAACTGAACATTAACATGCATGCTAGGGGCGTATTTCTTTTTCATATTATGTCTGTGCTTTGTTTTATTTGGACAATTTATAGTGTCATTATGACACCGTACGTGTAGACAAATGCATTCTTATTTTCCATAAATTTTGTGCCAGACATATTGTTGAGTATTAATTCATGTTGTCTTGAGTATCTTGAAACGTTCAAGTTCTTTGTTAGAACAAAGATTAATTTTATGATTGTCTAGGACCAAGTTGAAGGACCACCATGTAAGCAATTTCAACCATTAAGAATTTTAGACAAATATGAAAATGGACAATGTAAAGATGAAAACAAGTATTTAGTCCTAGGATGGTCTCAATTCCACTAATTTTTTACACACTTTCTCATGTTCCATTACAAAAAGAGACGTATTTTTTTGATCTAAACGTCAAAAGTTTGTAATTCATTCACCATATTCTTCATTTCTTCATCCTCTACATTTTGTCATCTCATTTGGTATTTTTCTGATTCTTTTTCAAGGTTATTTTTGTAAAAAAACATCAAAAAGTGGTATAGTGTAATAGTGGATTTGGCATCTGTTCCACCGTAACGAACAATGAATTTGTCCTTATCACCCATCTTTTTGCAATTGTCCTGATATTTTTTCTACCTCTTTTTTGTCCTTTATTCTGTTAGGATTGAGCACTTACCATTCTACTAAAATCAATGGAAAATTAGGGATAAGGACAAAATCTGGAATATTTTTAAGTAATGAGACAAATGCACATATATTTTTATAGGGAGAAGGACAACTGCATAATTTTTATAGCGAGAAGGACAAACAAGTGAATCCCGAAAATCGGTGAATCTCCCGGTGAATCCCGAAATCGGTGAATTTTGACAATGAATTTCGACGATTGAATCCGAAAATTAGTGAATTTCGACAATGAATTTTGAAAATTAGTGAATTTCATGACGAGTGAATTTCGGCGGTGAATTTAAATAGTGAATTTGAACACAAGTGAATTTCGACAGTGAATAAATAGTTTTGTCCTTTATGCAAAAGTTTCAAAAAACTGTCCTTCTATTCAATTGATGAAATATTTTTGTCCTTCTCCCTCATTCCCCCTAAAATCAATTGGTTTTAGTAAATGTGCTACTATATTTCCTTATATATTTAAGAGTGTGGGCAATCTCTCCCAACACCCTCCCTCAAGTGTGGGCAATCTGTCACAACACTTGCATAATATAATTGGGGTTCAACGCGCCCCCTCAAATGTGAGCATCTCTCCCAACACTTGCACAATATAAATTGTGAAAATAACGTTCACACTAGGATTCGATCTCATGACCTCTGGCTTTGATACCATGTTAGGATCAAGCGCTTACCATTCTACTAAAACCTATTGGTATTAGTAAATGTGCTACTATATTTCCTTATACATTTAAGAGTGTGACAATCTCTCACAACATATTCCTACTCCCGTAAGAATTTTTATTATGTACTATTATTAGATCTAAAATCATAGTTCAAAAGAGATAACTGAAGAATTAGTGAGCACTTACCCACTATTTGATTAAAATGTGATGCATGTCATGGGTCTAAGGTTAAGTGGAAATTTTTAATGATTCAAATATCTTGGATACTTGATAGGCTTTTTCTAGGTGTTCAAAATCACCGAAAATAATACCAGTCAACTATTTTCTAGGAAGGGACGAGTCAAGGTCGGATTCACAAAGATCGAGGTTAAATATCAGATGACTATATTCTTCTTGGTCTTAGTCACCAAATTTACGGAAAAAGTAAAATGAAATCTAAAAGCAAGCAATAACTAAATTGGTCCTAAATGAAAGTGTAATAGAGCTAGCCAAGACAATGTGAGATCAAATGATTATATATCTCCTATAGATTCATGAGAATGACATTAGTCTTTCAACCATCCAATGGTGACCTTGTGTTAAGGTCGATGGTGCAAACCCTTCTAGCCTGGTAATTGTTCCCCATACAGATGCATACAATTACTATGTGCCTCTCCCCCAGTCTAGTTATACAAAATATTATTTTTGTGAGTGTGTGTGTGTGTGTGGGGGGAGAGGGAGTTGGGTGGGCACACAGATTTTTATTATATTAGTTATATACAAGTTTTTGCACGTGTATTCCTTTTTTTAGGGGTATTGCATGTGTATTTCAAATGTTTCAATTTGACACTATTGCATTTTATGAGAAGGAGAAGAAGTGAGTTGGACTTGGACACTAAACATTATAAAGTTGTTTCCATAATGTTTAATGAATCAACAGGAACTGATTTTAGCTTGTACAGACACATCTACTACAATATAGAATGGACAATGGCTGAATCAACAAAGAACCCATAATGCCATGGAGAAAGTGATCCAAGAACTAGACAAAGAAGTAGGTAAAAGAGTCTCATTCAGTAAAACTCTCTTAATTATCTTCAGGCATGTGTTAAAGAAATGCTTCGCCTACATCCACCAGGACCATTGTTGCTACCTCGACAGGCCCCCGAAACATGTCAAGTGATGAATTACACTATACCTGAAAAAATGCTGAGATTTGCATCAATATTTTGGAAATTGGACGCGATTCCTCCATTAGGGACGAGCCATTAATGTTCAAACCAAAGAGATTCTTAAATTCTACAGTAGACTTTACATGTTCTTGATCGTGCGTACCGGACCTTGATACAAGAGGAAAGGTTGCCGACTCTTGATGGCAGGTTGGAGAAACAAGACAAGGACGCCATGATGGTGTTTAACGTTCCGCCGGAGAGACGAAACCGAAAAAAACCGGCATATTCGTTTTCCAAATCCACTCACTGCTACAGTGATGGAGTGATGGGGACGATGCGGAATAATCCTCTCAGGCACATCATTGCTCCGATCGGTGGTGTGATTGTCACCGGCCTGGGCATGGCGGCGGCTGTGAGGTTCATGTTGGTGCGGTGAGAGTGGAACGTGATAATGAACGAGAACGAGCTATGGACGGAACCATATTGAACACAGTTACAAAAACCCATTCTCCAATCTCTCACAACATATTCCTACTCCCCTATGAATTTTTATTATGTACTCTTATTAGATCTAAAATCATAGTTCAAAAGGGATAACTGAAGAATAGTGAGCACTTACCCACCATTTGATTAAAATGTGATACATGTCAAGGGTCTAAGGTTAAGTGGAAATTTTTAATGATTCAAATATCTTGGATACTCGATAGGCTTTTTTTAGGTGTCCAAAATCACCGGAAAGAATACCAGGTCAACTGTTTTCTAGGAAGGACGAGTCATGGTCGGATGTACAAAGATTTGAGGTTAAATATCAAATGACTATATTCTTCTGGTCTTAGTCACTAAATTTACAGAAAAGTAAAATGAAATCTAAAAGCAAGCAATAACTATATTGGTCCTGAATGAAAGTGTAATAGAGCTAGCCCAGACAATGTGAGATCAAATGATTATATATCTCCTACAGATTCATGAGAATGACATTAGTCTTTCAACCATCCAATGGTGACTTTGTGTTAAGGTCGATGGTGCAAACTGTTAGGAAAAAACAAACCGAGCGATAGCCCTTAACGACGGTAACAAATAATAACAAACGGAAGGAAAAAGACAAAACACCAAATTTACGTGGTTTCCGGCAATGTGCCTACTAGTCCACGGGTGAAAGAGAAAATATTACTATCGAGGAGGATTACAAAAGATACAACTCTCCTGACGCCTAAAAACAATAGCCAAAATAGTTAAGACAATTGAGAGTTTATCTTAATTGACACAAATCGATACATCTCAATGGTACCTTGGTACATCGTAAAAACAGTAGGCTAAACTTATTAAATAATAAGCCAAGTCAGCTGCTACCCCAAAAGCTCACGATGTGGGATCAAATTGATATAACAATTGTGTGTATCTAAATTGGGCTTTTGGCCCATCTTAACAAATCTCCACATTGGGACAAAGGCCCAAATCTAGAAATAGTAATACCACTCTTTCTCCACAAACTTCAAAAGTTTTGAGATTGTGTCAAATAAGTCCAAACACTGTTTGAACTTAACAAATGGACGATGCTTTGTAATGTCTAATTCTGAACGAGATGACATACGAGTTGCAGAATTTCCAATAACTGTGGATCCCTTCAAAACATACAAACCACTAGACCTGCAAGCTTTCATAACACCAAGAGCACCTTTAATTATCTTCAGAACTCCACCTTCAGTGGTGTACCAAAATCCAAGAGTCTCAAGTGTGCCCAAAGAGATGAGATATTTCTTCAAATCCGGAACATGTTTGACTTTCTTAAGTGTTCTGACAGCACCATCATGGGTCTTGATTCTAGCCGTTCCAATACTAGCAACCTTGCAAACTGTGCCATTGCCCAATGAAACAAATCCACCTTGAACTGAATCATATATGGAAAACCAATCCCTATTGGGACACATATGATACGTGCAACCAGAATCAAAGATCCATTCATCAACAGACCTTAATTTATCATCATCAAAGAAAATATCTCCATCACTCTCATCTTCAAGGACACTGGCCTGACCAGACTCTTTACCATGCTCTTTCTTTTGTTCATGATTTTCTTTGTTCTTAAGACGAAAGCAATCGGATTTGATATGCCCAATCTTCTTGCTATAATTGCACGTCAAATCTTTATGTCTTGAATTCAAAACATAATTTTCACTATATGCATCCTTCTTATTTGATCTGCCCCGAACTATCAGCACGTCTGCCTGACTACTACTACTTCCCCAGGTATATTTCTTTATCAATCTGCTCTTTCGATTTCAAAATCGACTTAATTTCTTTGTAAGATATAGTATCCTTACCATAAATCACATTTCCCTAAAATGCTTAAACGACTGTGGAAGCGAACACAATAACAACATGGCCTGATCCTCATCATCAATCTTAGCATTTATATTACTCAAATCCATAAGCAGGGAATCAACTTTATCTAAGTGCGATAATATAGATGACCCTTCAGACATACGAAGCATATACAAACTCTGCTTTAAATAAAATCTATTCTCAACGGTTTTCTTCATATATAAGGATTTTAATTTTTCCCACAAATCCTTAGCAGTAGCCTCAGTGGCTACCTCTCTTAAAACCTCATTAGAAAGACACAAAATGATACCTGACATGGCCTTCTTGTCGAGAGACACGCAAATTCCTCATCCGACATATTCTCTGGATTTTCTCCTTCCCCAAGAGCGCAATATCGAAGCCCTCCCGAATCAAGATGGCCTCCATCTTCAACTGCCACATTCCGAAGTTGAAGTTTCTATCTAAATTCTCAAAATAATACTTAGTTACCTCCATGGTGGCTAATTTTTCAAAACCTCAACAAAACACCTCGACTCGTATAACCTCGGCTCTCGAAAAACATCTCAAAAATAACCTTGGCTCTGATACCAGTTTGTTAGGAAAAAACAAACCGAACGATAACCCTTAATGACGGTAACAAATACTCCCTCTGTCCCATTTTATGTGTCCAGTTTGATCTTGCATTTTCTGGCACGCTTTTTAAGGTGATGATAATAAGCCAATTTTGACACTATCTTGATGAAATTACCGCCCAACCTTTCTTCAGTAATTGTAGTGTAAACAAATGAGTAATTTCGTCGAGATAGTGTCAAAATTGGCTTAGTTATCATCACCTTAAAATGCGTGCCAGAAAATGCAAAATGAAACTGGACACATAAAATGGGACGGAGGGAGTAATAGCAAACGGAAGGAAAAAGACAAAACACCAAATTTATGTGGTTTCAGGCAATGTGCCACTAGTCCACGGGCAAAATAAAAAATATTACTATTGAGGAGGATTACAAAAGATACAACTCTCCTGACGCCTAAAAACAATAGTCAAAATAGCTAAGACAATTAAGGGTTTATCTTAATTGACACAAATCGATACATCTAAATGGTACCTTGATACATCATAAAAACAATATGCTAAACTTATTAAATAATAAGCCAAGTTGGCTGCTACCCCAAAAGCTCACGATGTGGGATCAAATTAATATAACAATTGTGTGTATCTAAATTGAGCGTTTGGCCCATCTTAACACAAACCCTTCTAGCCTAGTAATTGTTCCCCATACAAATGCATACAATTATTATGTGCCTCTCCCACAGTCTTGTTAACAAAAAAAAAAAAAAAAAATTTTGGTGTGGGGTGAGGGGGAGAAGAAGGAGTTGGGTGGGCACACATATTTTTATTATATTAGTTATATACAAGTTTTTTCATGTGCCCTGGGACTAGCATAGACAATTCTAGTGGATTTTGTACATCTTAAGGTGTTTTCCAGATGCATATGCCTCTTCTATTGTGGTGTATGCACCTGTGGCTCAAGTTGGTGGAGTTTATATTTTTTGTTTCTTAGAGATGTCCTCTTTGAACACTCTTTTGAAGATAAAATGTTTACTCTGCCAATGTTGTGTCATTGTCCTGGGATTAGCTCTATGAAGTTTTCTCATATGACCCCAATTTTTCATTTTTTAGGATGTAAGTGTCTTGTACTCTTATGTACCTTGGTTATACATTTTTTACGTTTAACCAAAAAAAAATAGAGTTGTTACAATAATGTTTAATGAATCAACATGACTGCTTTTAGCTGGCATAGACACATCTACTACAACATTAGAATGGACAATGGCTGAATCAACAAAGAACCCATAATGGCCATGGAGAAAGTGATTCAAGAACTAGACAAAGAAGTAGGTAAAAAAGTCTCATTTAGTAAAACTCTCTTAATTATCTTCAGGCATGTGTTAAAGAAATGCTTCGCCTACATCCACCAGGACCATTGTTGCTACTTGGACAGGCCCCCGAAACATGTCAAGTAATGAATTACACTATACCTGAAAATGCTCAGATTTGCATCAATATTTGGGCAATTGGACGCGATCCCTCCATTTGGGATGAGCCATTAATGTTTAAACCAAAGAGATTCTTAAATTCTATAGTAGACTATACTTGTTCTTGATCGTGCGTACCGGACCTTGATACAGGAGGCAAGGTTACCGACTCTTGATGGCAGGTTGGAGAAACAAGACAAGGACGCCATGATGGTGTTTAACTTTCCGCCGGAGAGACGAAACCGGAAAAAACCGGCAGATTCATTTTCCAAATCCGCTGACTGCCATAGTTAAGAGGACAATGTGAAATGATCCTCTCAGGCACACCATTGCTCCGATTGGTGGTGTGATTGTCACCGGCCTGGGGATGGCGACGGCCATGAGGTTCGTGTTGGTGCGGTGAGAGTGGAACGTGCGAATGAATGGGAACGGGCTAAGGACGGAACCTCTTCCCAGCCGAAGGTGAATCAGGACGGTCTATCTAGCTCGGTTCAGTCCACTGCGTGTTCAGGTTCGCATCACACCTTGAACGAATCTGGACTCGCGAACATAAGACTAGCCCAATGGCAAGAAATTTTAGATCTTTTAAATAGCTCGAAATCACGAGATCAAGACTGGTAAGAACTCGTGGATTATTGATACTGGGGCCACTCACCACGTGACAGGTGACCAAAATTTATTTGTTGATTTACGACTTATTGAACATTGTTCTATTGGCTTACCGGATGTGAGTTCGTCATTCATAGCTCACATGGGAACAATTATCTTGTCGGGAAATTTACAGCTTATGAATGTTTTATATGTACCGAAATTAAATTGTAACTTGCTCTCGGCCTATCAATCTTTGGATGATCATCGTTGTGTTATTCAGATCACTGCCCATTTATGTATTATGCAGGACTGAGTGACGAGGATGCTGATTGGATTGGGTGAGCGTGTGGATGAACTATTTCTGTTCTTGGGAGTTTTGGAGGTTCGGGTCCTGGAAGTTGATGGTGGACAGACTGGGATTTGTGGCACCGGCGTTTAAGACACCCATCAGAAAGGTCTTTCGACATATGCCTAATATTTATATTTCCATACATTTAAATAAAGATGGATGTGATATTTGCTTTCGGGCAAAGCAGACCCTTGAAAACCTTTTTCCCTTAGTCAAAAAAAGCTAGTCGTATTTTTGACTTGATACATTATGATTTATGGGGTCCCTATAGTGTTCCCTCTACATGTGGTGTTATTTATTTTTTAACTATTGTGGATGACTACTCTCGTTCCGTCTGGATTTATTTATTTCTAAATAAAATGGAGGTTGAAACCGTTTTTATGGATTTTGTTGCCTTAATTGCTCGTCAGTTTGAGGCCACGATTAAACGCATCCGTAGTGACAATGGGACTGAGTTTAGGCTACTACTTCCTTATTTTCGAAATGAAGGGATACTTTTTGAAACTTCATGTGTTGGTACTCCGCAGCAGAATGGAAAGGTAGAACGTAAGCATCAACACATCCTAAATGTTTCACGAGCCATTATGTTTGATGGTTATTTACCCCTTAAGTTCTGGGGAGAGTGTGTTATGTCGGCTGCCTATATAATAAACCAAACCCCTTTGAGTATTTTGAACTACAAAACACCTTATGAGCTTCTATTTCACAAAGAACCGGATTTATCGATGCTTAGAATTTTGGGGTGTTTCTGTTATGCCCATGACCATCACCCCTCACATAAATTTTCTAGTCGTAGTCGCAAGTGTGTGTTCTTAGGGTATCCTTTTAGGAAGAAAGGGTGGACCTTGTACGACCTTGATTCGGAGGAGATTTTTATATCCCGAGATGTAAAATTTTATGAACACATTTTCCCTTTCTCTCACCAGGCCGAGGGTAGTATGTCTCTCTCTCATTTACCCAGTTTTTTATGATATTGATATAGTAGATTCGCAGTTCGAGGCTTCTCTTTCTTCTCCCGGGGATCCACCATTGCCGGATCCTCGGGTTGAGGGTGGACGCACGGGCATGATGATACAGGCAATCCAACACATGATATTGCATCCTCACCACAACTTTGATAGTCAGGTGACGGTGCGGAAGAATTAGGTATAAGTAGACGACCGAAGATCCTGAATTCTCAGCTTCAGGATTTTGCCAAACATACGCTGGTTGTACCGAAAAGTCCTAATCCACGCTCTTCCACCCCATAGGCATCCTCAGGTACTCCGTATCCTCTTATAAATTTTGTAAATTATGATATGTTCTTTGATAAGAATCGTAAGTTTCTCATAGCTATCACAGTTGGCGTTGGGCCATGGCTAAAGAAATTCAGGCCCTAGAAGATCAAGGTACATGGGTGGTGCAACCTCTTCCTCCCGGGAAAAGGCGGTGGGGAGTCTGTGGGTATATACTGAGAAATATGATGAGCATAGGACCCTGCAGCTGTTGAAAGCCCAATTAGTGGTGTTTGGACATCACCAGGAAGAGGGAATTGTTTATACAGAGACGTTTGCTCCTATGGTAAAAATGGTTACTGTTTAAACTTTCCTTAGTGTTGCTGCAGTGAAATGGTGGGATATTCACCAAATGGACGTGCATAATGCTTTTTTGCATGAGGATTTGGAGGATGAGATTTACATGAAAGTTCATCCTGGTTTTGAGAAGAGGGGTTCGAACTTGGTCTACCGGATGCACAAGTCCTTGAACGGATTGAAACATGCACCGAGGTGCAGGTTTGCGTAGCTCGCTTGTGGTTTGGGTGTGTATGGTTATCGCCAGTCCTACTGACGTGGCCTTTTCTAGTGCTAAACCAGTCCTTAACCGACAGTGTATCGGATCAAACTGTAGTGCTAGTGTGGTGAGTCAGAGTGTCGAATCCTCAGGGAAACTTGGTAATTCTTTTAAGTGTGGTTAAACACCAAAGAGCTGTTATTAACTCGATCTAAACCGCAATTTTATAACACATATCACTACTATTCTACTTAACATAAAATAAATGCGTAATTTAAAAGTTATTCTAATATAATATATATAGATATATAAATATATATAGATGTACATAAATTGCAAAATATATATATAGATATAAATATATAGATACCAATATATAGTTTAGACAAATAAGTTTATAGAACTAGCAAAAGTTTATATAATTGATTTATACGATCTTTTCCAGTAAACTGAATGTGCTCGATTTTTCCTTTTATAATAGGTCCAATTGAGTAAATGAAACGGTGCACTCCTGAGGTTAACAATTCCTCCTCACACGAGCGTATGAAATTGTCATATGTCATTGTCATCAGTTCAATCTCCACAACTGCCCATGCTAATCTCAGTTAGTCTGAACAGGTACCGAGTACAAATCTACCCCGGATAAAAGAGGTTACTCCATTTGTCAGATGGCCGATGTTATTCAAAAGGCTCCGGTTGTCAGGCGGATCGATTTAACTTTCCGGTTTTAGTTTCAATTAAACTGTTGATTTTAACATTATTATGATCTCGAGTACAATTTTAATAAGATCCATCTTTCCCAAGACAAATCTGCCCCCGGGTAGGAAATATGATTCCGTTGTTCACGCTTTCGCACGGCCAATTTTACCCTCCGGTTTTTCTATCTTTTATCTCATATCCTAACTTCTCTGATCAGCTCATCGTTAGGTTATATGTTGCGATTCATCTTGGTTAATTACGTCAATCCGAATATTATCAATACGTTCTATGAAAGAAAAAGATTCAATTTACTCAATTTTAGTAAATTTTAATTAGACAACATTCCTTTACCGAAAAGATCGAAATAAAACGATTACATAACTTTGGCTAGTTATTAGATTTAGCCTAATATCATTATAAAGACGAAAAAGATAAAAACAAACATAACAAACATATATATACTTAAGAAATTTTACCCGATTACAACTGCTGAATCAGAGGTCGTATTCTTCTGAACATTACAACGACTTCAACAACACTGATCTTCTGATAATTTCTCGAGCATTACAACGATACTACTATTTATGGCATAAGGCCTATATACATACATACTACTACCAAGAAATAAAGGTTAAGAAAATATATTGGTACTCCCCCTGCATGCTGTGTGAACTGCCCCTTTTATAGGCAGAATTTCCAGGACCGGATCGATCCGGGGTGATGCCGGATCGATCCGGGAATAAAAAACATTATCCCTTGGATTTTTCTCTGCAGGATCAAATCTTGGTAATCATTATGTTTCTAACTGAAAAGCTGGATCGATCCGACATAAATCCGGATTGATCCGGGTAGCTTTTTATTCCATAACTTGATCTGAAACTTGATAAAATCATAACTTGAGCTCTGGATCTCCAAATGACATTATTCAAGAAGCGTTGGAAAGCTCTTGAAAAGATCTATAACTTCCATGAAGGACTCTTATTCAGATAATGTCGTCTTGGTGAGCCATTCGTTTGTCGAAGCTATTTCTCGATTATCACTTAATCGAATTGATTAGCCACTTGACCACTTCAGCCATTCGATTAACCATTTAAGCTCGTGACACTCTCTAAATCCTTCCAGAGATATGATTATACTTTAACATGTCGACTCTCGGGGTCTTGGTTTATAATTCTGCAATAAAATACCACAAATACCCACGTAAATCTGACACGACACTCCGGTTATTGAACCGGTACAAAATTTATATCTTTTTATTACTTTTACTGGATTTTTATAGTATTTAGATTTATTTATAACTATTAATATTTCATAAGATTATTGTTATAATTTCTTATATTTTATATAAAAAGAGTTAATAAAGTATATATAATATCGTAATTTTTATCATATAAATGTTATACATCAACTACTCCCCACTTAGCTCTTTGATCGTCCTCGAGCAAAATAAGCGGTAATAAATAAAAATTACAATAAAAATGATATATTTGATAGATTAAATTTCAAGTTAGTAAAATGTCATTTTAATATTATAAACATATTAATTATATCATTCTTAGAAATTAACAAGATAAAAAGTGTATATAACTTAGATAAATTATCTATCAAATATCATTCAAATGAAATTTCACATAATCTACTCAATAAATATAATTAAAATTCTATAATTATTCTCATATCTCAACTTATGTGAAATAATTGGAATCAAGGACTGAGTCAAGTAGTTGACAAAATGGCTTATACTTTTTTCAGGCTCAGTGTATTGGTTTAATCGAAAGGATAGAAAAGAAAATCAAAAGAGAAAGAAGCAAGTCGTACGTACTTACACCTTCATAATTTTGATCAAAAATACATCAATTAATTCTGATATTATTTCACCTTTTTTTTTTCCAGATTTTTTTTTTAATACTTAAGAACTAAAAGCGTGCGTGTGTGTAGAAAATCAAATTTACAAGCATTGCTTCATCAAGATTGATCGGAGTAATACTCTTTCGATCGAAAATTACAAGTCCGGTTTCCTTAAACTTGTAATCATTTTTGAGATCTTATGATTCGACTTTTTCATTTTTTCATTTTATGCCTTCATTCCCAGCAATAGGACATTTCGAGATAATACCCTAGCTGGACTACTATCATCAGGCAATCGAGAGCTTTTAAACCTCATAGTGATATAGGGCATTTCCAGATAATACCCTACTGCACTCAAATCATTGGTAGCTACTACCGATATTTTTATTTATTTTTAGTTGTCGATCAAAGATAAGGAAGATACCTGGTATTTGATTAATTCTGTGTAAATATGGTGCTTCGTTCTTAATTCTTTTATAGAATATTAACATATCCGAACTTATTACCAAAATTGACTATCTTGCAAGCGTCATGAGGTAAGATCGAATATACTAATACTTATCTAATTTTTTCAATCTCAGCATACACCATTCTTAGCTTTTGTGTCATCATCTCCTCTCATAAGTACGTACAAACTCGTGGGATTTTTAGGAAATGTAGACCAAAATAAGCTAAGGGTCGGTTAGTTTAATCAAAATGGCTATTTCGAGTGAGGTCTTGATCACTCTAATCAAGGCTGAGGTAGGGACAAAAATTAGAAATTTATGTAAGCTATTAGGCTATAGTTTATATTTTTGTGGTGCCAAAAATCTCATCATTCCTAATCCGATTCCATATTCATATTTCGTTTTGAAAAGAAAATTATTCTAAAATTTCATTATAAATATAAGTATATTCGCTAAATTTCATATGAAAATTACTTGATAATATTTATGTATAGTTACATATACTTAAAATCTTATAAAAATCTAAAATAGACATATATAATATAATTATAATATATCTAATTTAATTTACTTAATTAAAATCTATTCTTACCAATTTATATTATTTTTATTCATATTAATTATATATTATCTAGTTATTTTGATTCAAGAAAATTAAACTAAGTATTAAGCACTTAAGTATAAATTTATATGAGAAAATTTTAATTTTTAATTTACTAACTTACCTCTACTCCCCACCATCGTCCCAATGTTCAGTGAGTAATAAAAAGTAAGTTTGAAAGAAAAAATTAAAATTTTATACGATTTTGATTTTTATTATTTTTCTCAACGTATATTATTTTAATTAAAGAAAATGACATATATATTAAACATTAAGGGAACTATTACAAACTTTAAAGAAAACTAATTAAAAGCGATTAAGCGCTAACTTAATCGAGTACTAACTTAACAACAACAACTTCTAACTGATTTCAAACAACTCCTCAAACCGTAGATGAACATCCGGGAGTATCTACCGGAAGTAATCCCAACTGAGAATCACGAGATGGAAAAATCTCGTCAGTAGTAAACTGAGGCACTTGATTCAGTTGGACACATAGTTGAGAGATAACCCAGGCAAACGGTAGTGGTCTTCCCCTATTACGCCTCTCCACTGCAAAATTAATTGCCGTTTTAAACATCAAAATCCCCCAATCAATGTATGCTCCCACGGTCAGTGCATACAACAGCAGCATCTCATCATCCGTAACCCCAAAAAAATCTCTAGTTGGATAGATCCGGGAATTAATGAAGCGTTTCCACGCCCTCAAATGAGGGGGTAAGGCCAGAGTTGAAGAATCATAGTTATGATCAAACAATGGAAACACATACTGAAAGGCTTCTGCAGTACGATTTACAACATTATAAGCATTTCCGAGTTCCCAAAGAAACTCGAAGTGTGGGTTTTGTTCAAAAGTACATGGTGGGATTTGAAAGATCTGATTTATGATGACTGGCGAAAATGATATAACGATTCCTCTAACAGTAATGAGATGAGATGAGGTCGAGGTCAGCGTCGTTATATCGAAGAGGATGCATAAAAATCTCTAACAATTGAAATGTTAATTCTACCTCTGGGAGTCCTAATCAGCTTTTTCCATCCGCAACCTCGGATTAGATTTCGTCCCCCATGGATCGATTTTTTCGTATTTAAGCCTTTCTCTATCAGAATAGGAGAATGGGACGAAATTTAGACATCTCGGAACGTCATTATGAAAACACGAGGCATGGCTTTCGGGAACCACACCATCAGGCGTATGTGGTTCGTAACTATTAACCGAGAGAGAGGTGTGGTTAGACATTTTTTTATTCAGATAAAGAAAAGTACTGCAGGAAGAAAAGAATGAGCATTTAGGCTTGCTGCTGCTTTTTTTCTATTTATAGGAAGGTAGCAATCATGCAAAAGTAGAAAAAATCTACCTTTTTAGCGTTTTTATGCTTTCCGGATCGATCCGGAAAAGGGCCGGATCGATCCGGCCTCTCAACTAGCAATCCTGTCAGGTCGGTACACTCACGCCGGATCGATCCGGGGTTAGGTCGGATCGATCCGGGAACTCACTATTCACGGACAGAGTTGTTTTGGCTTGTAAAATGCCTAGATTTTTCTAGGTGATATGTTTTTTCCCTAACTTCGGTTCATTTTTATTATGTTATAACGATAAACTTTACTACACGGTGTGTACTAACATAAAACGAAAGTAAAATAAAATAACATAAAATCGTAATGAAATAAAATCCTATTAAAATAAAACCAAAATAACCTAAAATTGTACGAAAATGAAGTAACATAAAATCGTACGAAAAATCAATTGTTTTCAATGTCAATAATCATAAAATGGTTTAAATCAATCCTCCTCATCACTCATCTCGACGTGGCTCGAACTAGGCATGGCTCGAGAACTGGCCGGATCATAAGTCGATTCTTGGAATGGATCTTGAAAATGTGTCGACATCCGAACCGAGCTATCTAATCCCATCGAGCTCGTCTCTCTCGTGACATCAGAAAAAGTGCTTCCCCATCCCGTCGTGGTATGGCTAATGATCCAAATCCTTCCCAATCAGATGTCGCAGCTGCCGTAGTACCTGTCGAAAAATCCCCTATACCACTAGTTTGAAATCCAAAAGAATGTGGCATTTGTTGGAAGTTTGATCGAGGTGGCATCGGTGGAATAAAGTCGGGCAAGGTATACGGTGCGGATTGGCAATGCGGAATATCCATCTCGGCATAGGTAGGGTGCTGCAGTAAATTCATCTGATATATACCTTGCATGCCTTAACGTAAATCTTCAGACCATAACCTATTCCTTTCCGCAAAAACAGCCATATTGGCATTGGCACGATGAACATCATAGGCCAAGGATTGAAACATGTCGTATGTGATGGTGTTTGGAAGTTGAGTTTGAGTTTGACTAGATGATGGAGGAACAGTAGTGGATTGAGAAACATGTGGAGTAGGCTGAGGTCGGTGACGGTTAGGGTTCATAAAATCTATCCTTCCTGCCGGCCTAGGTGGTAAACTAGGACCTATAAGTGTTTCGTCAACCATAATCAGATTATCATTTGAAAGCTCAGGAACACCTATCTGGCGACACAAGGAAGAAATAAAACAAGGAAAAGGCATGTGGATCGCTGGTTTAGCAGTTGAGACAAATTCCTTGGCCCTTCTATACATAACCCTGCCTACATCCACAAGTATATCATTGACCATAGCCCAAGCAATACACAGATCCTCTTTACCAAAAGATGTCAAATGACGAGAAGGGTAAAGAGTCGAACTGATAAATCGTTTAATAGCTCTCATATCCCTTATACATTTTCCATAGGAAAACCTATTTTCATGCCAAACAGCTGTGGGATCTAACTCGTCTTTGAAGGTCAATTTGTCGAGACTATATAGTCAAAATCTGCAGGCTCATCTAAATTCCATACCGTATAATAATCCTCATTTTCTGGTATATCAGGGACACCATAAATAGCATTTATAAACTGGGGATTAAACGGCACTGTTCTGGTTCTTAGGCTGACAGAAGTTAACTCACCATTCTCTGTTTCATTATGAGTTGCTACCAGAGAATAAAATTCAGCTACTAAGGTTGTGTTAACTTCACCGCCTTAAGCCAAGCTAACTCCAACCACTGTCGCCTTTCGAAAATCTCTTTTACCTCCCTTCCCAAATCCGTGAAATCCAAACCCCTCTCTATTGCAACTAAACACCGTCCAAATTTATTTTTTAAGGCTTTTCTAGCTGCTGCAGAAGCGGTTCTTTCAAAACTAACAGCCAATTCTTCTTCTGTTAAAGGCCTAGTCTCTATGACCGGGATTTGGGTAGGGATATGCGGCTTACGTTTTTTACTGGCTTTTGATGATTCGGCCATTCTACGATAGTGACACAATAACAAAACAAAAACAAAACAACAAAAGAAACAACACAAAACAACACAAAATAGTTGAAATTAAATAAAAAGTTGCTAAAAAACGAAATTAACAAAATAAATGACTACAATGTTACCTTCTAATGCTTAAAAGGTTGAAATTTGGCCGGAAGAGATGAAAATTCGCCGGAATGAAAGTTGAAGCTTTCCCTTGAAAAATTCTTCAATGTAAATGAAAATTTGAAGAGAGGAGAGGAAAATGAGAAGAGTTTAAGAATTTGGGTAGTTTAATAGTAATGTTGTGTGATGATTTGAAGAAAAAAAATTCGAATGGGGGAAGAGGGGAGGGGCGGCTGTTTGTAGAAAAATGAAAGAAGAAGAAGAAGGAAGGACCCCGTCCCTTTTTTTAGGTTTTTCAGTCTCCGGATCGATCCGGGGTTAGGTCGGATCGATCCGACCAAATTTTTATTTTCCTTTTTTTTTTTTTTTTTTTTTGAAAAACTCTTTAAAACTTAATAAAAATTTTATAAATCCTTAATAATACTTCTGCTAATTTTAAATAAAACCTTTTATAAAAAATTTATAAAACTTTTAAGTAATTTCATAAAGATCCTATTTATAAAATTTTCAAAAGTTATATAAAAATTTTATAAATATTATAAAACTCATAAGGGTCCTAATTCCATTATTTCTAAATCTTCCAGGGTTCTAACATAACGTTCTATCAACCTAACCTTAAGAAATGAGGCGTTCGAATTTTCCCTTTGATCTCCATCGGGATTTTCGGATAACCACCTAATCGTTCCCTTCTTAACAACATTCAAACACTCATCCTGGGATTTGGTTGTGCTTTCCCTGCATTTCCCATCATGCTCACTTTTTCCACAGATTCTGCATCTCATCAGAAACTTTGCCCTTCTCTTTATTGAGCTTCTCGATTTTCCATTACATACTTCTCTCAATCTGATCTCTCTCAACAATTGCTTGTTTTTCTCAAAAACTGAAGCTTCTATTTTAAACGCGACATCTTTATCTAGGCCTAATTTCAAAAGCAAAATAAAAACTCCTATTCTATCTAAAAAAGACATCCAGTTCTTTTACGTCTATCCGGTAAAAGACGAAACTAGTTCAAACATATAAAACACAAAAAAGTAGAAGAAAGATAGATAACACCTGATAGTCGGCTGATTTCAGTTCCTCTGCTTTTCAATATTTTTTGATTTTTCTGCTTTTTCAATTTGTCGGGGGATCAGCCAGTAGCATTACTTCTCCCTTCTGTGTGGTTCCTTCTCCCTTCACAAATAACTTCACTCTGTGGCCATTGGCTATAAAAGTCGTATTTCCATCAGTTAGTTCAACAGCTCCAGATTTGTAAACCCGTGTTACTTTAAATGGACCTGTCCATCTTGATTTAAGCTTTCCTGGAAATAACTTTAAACGTGAATTGTACAAGAGCGCTCGATCACCTACATGGAACTCACGACTATAGATTCTCTTATCGTGAAAAGATTTCGTGCGCTCTTGTAGATTCGAAAGCGTTTTCATAAGAATCGAGACGAAATTCTTCTAGTTCTGCATCAATTGAAGCAATCTATGATCACCGACGTGACCTTAGGATCGAAATTGAAATTTAATAGCCCGTAAGGCTCGGTGTTCTAACTCAACGGGAGATGACAAGACTTACCAAAGACTAACTTATAGGAGAACAACCAATTGGTGTCTTAAAAGTCGTTTCAGACGCCCATAATGCATCGTCTAATTTAATCGCCAGATTTTACGATTTGATTCCTTTGTTTTTCCACGATTCTTTTGATTTCTCTATTAGACACCTCTACCGTCCACTTGGTTTGCGGATGATAGGCGTTCTAACTTATGTGTTACACCATATTTTTCAACTATCTTGGTAAATGGTCTATTACAAAAGTGTGACCCTCTATCACTAATGATAGCCTCGGAATACCATATCGGGTAAATATATTCTTTTAAGGAATCTTATGACAACTTTGGTATCATTAGTGGGAAGAGCTTCATTTTCTACCCATTTTGAAACATAATCTACCATTATTAGAATAAATCTTTTTCCAAAAGATATAGGAATGGTCCCATGAAATCTATACCCCAAACATCAAATAACTCACATTCTAAAATAGGTTGCATAGGCATCTCATGTTTTTAGATACATTTCCCCATTTTTGACAAGACTCACAAGATTTAACATACTTATAAGCATCTTTATATAGTGTAGGCCAATAAAAACCACATTGTAAAACTTTAAAAGCAGTTTTCCAACCTCCATGATGACCTCCTGCCTCACGATCATGACAAAATGACAAAACACTTAAAATTTCATTATCAGGCACACATTTTCTGATTATCCCATCCGAACATTTACGGAAAAGGTCTGGTTCCACCCAATAATAAAATTTTAAGTCATAAAGAACTTCTTTTTCATTTGCCAAGTCCAATGAGACGGAATATAATCACAGGTTAAGTAATTAATGATATCTCCAAACCAGGGTGACATTTCCTTAGAAGGAATTCTATTCTTTAATAACTGCATGGTTGAAGGAGTATCTATTCTAAACAGTTGTTCATCAGGAAATGAATCTTTAATTTCAATTCCTATT
This sequence comes from Gentiana macrophylla, assembly GCA_026214975.1. Lineage (NCBI taxonomy): Eukaryota > Viridiplantae > Streptophyta > Magnoliopsida > Gentianales > Gentianaceae > Gentiana > Gentiana macrophylla. Next base: position 126,325,139 of record CM047806.1, read on the forward strand.
CCTTCATCATTATCCATTCTACTTAGATGATCTGCTACTACATTCTCACTTTCTTTTATCTTTAATTTCAATATCAAATTCTTGAAGTAAGAGAATCCATCTAAGAAGACGAGGTTTAGCATCTTTCTTACTCATTAAATACTTGAAATTGAATGGTCTCAGATAAATTACTACCTTAGATCCAACAATATATGATCTAAACTTATCTAAGGGAAAAATTACACCAATAGTTCTTTTTCTCGTAGTTGCATAATTAAGTTGAGCTGCGTTTAGTGTGTGAGATGCATAGTAAATAGCTTTGAGAATTTTGTTATATCTTTGACCTAAAACAGCTCCTATGACTAAATCACCGGCATCACACATAATCTCAAACGGCAAATTCCAATCCGGTGCTACTAGCATCGTGCGAGAGTCAACCTCGCTTTTAAGGTCTGAAAGGCTTCCTTACATTTACTATCAAAGTTAAAAAGGTACTTCCTTTTCAAGTAAATGACTTAAAGGCTTTGCTATTTTCGAAAAATCAGCAATGAACCTTCTATAAAATCCTCGCATGTCCGAGAAATCCTCTTAGAGTTCTTAAATTAATCGTGGAGGTAATTTTTCAATTACTTCCTTTAGCTTTGTCAACTTCGATACCTTCTTCAGAGATTCGGTGACCTAAAACAATTCTTCCGATACCATTAAGTGACATTTTTCCCGATTTAGTACTAAATTGGTATCTTCACAAGCGTTGTAACACTCGCTCTAAGTGTAACACACAAACATCAAATGAATCTCCGTAAACACTAAAGTCATCCATAAAAATTTCTAAGAATTTCTCAACCATATCAACAAATATAGCCATCATACATCTTTGAAACGAAATTTGGTGCATTACATAAACCAAACGGCATTCTTTTATAAGCAAAAGTTCCATAAGGACAAGTGAAAGTAGTTTTCTCTATCTCCTGCTTGCAATGAATATCTCGTAAATATCCCGAATAACCATCTAAGAAATAGTAATACTTATGTCCACTTAAACGCTCCAACATCCGAACTATGAATGGAAGTGGATGATGATCTTTCTTAGTATGATCATTTAGTTTTCTAAAATCAATGCACATTCGATAACTTTGTAATCTCTCTAGTCGGAATCCATTCATTCCCTTTTCATTCTCTTCACCTTTGTGAAACCTCCTTTCTTTGGTACAACTTGAGTTGGACTTACCCATTCACTATCCGATATGGGAAAAATTATCCCCATTTCTAATAGCTTAATGACCTCTTTCTTAACAATTAATCGCAAATTTGGGTTGAGGCGGCGTTGCGGTTGAATACAAGGTTTAGCATCTTCCTTTAGAATTATCTTATGAACGCAAATCTCGTGGCTAATACCTCGAATATCGGCAATTGTCCATCCAAAAGCTTTCTTATGCTTTTTCAACATTCTAAGTAATTGATCTTCTTGTTGCTCGATTAAAGATGATGAAATAATAAGCTGGTAATAGATTATTAGTTTCAAGAAAAGCATACTTGATTTAAAGGTAGCGGTTTCAATTCCATTCTTAGGTGGATCTTCCAGGTGATGGTTTAAGAACTGGTCCTTCTAGTTCTAATTCCAAAAATTATGCCATGATGGTTTAAAAGTAAAACTTCCTTTATCTAGAGAAAGAATTATCTCTTTCATTTCGGTGTCTTTTCATCTTCTTTATAGATAGACAGAGCTAAACATTCTTCTAATCTCATCTTCAAAAGTTGGTAATCGATTATCATAGAGCAGAATGACTATCTTCTATAAAAGAACATGATTTCGGTGATCTGTATGGATGGTTCATAGCTTTGAAAATATTGAAAGTAACTTCATCTTCATTGACTCTCGTAATTAACTCTCCTTTACGGACATCTATTAAAGTTCTTCTGTAGCTAGAAACGGTCGACCTAAGATAAGTGGCGCTGAATATCCTTCTTCCATTTCCATAACTACAAAGTCTACTGGAAAATAGAACTTGTCTACTTTAACCAATACGTCTTCAATAATTCCTTTAGGATATTTAATTGATCTATCTCGCCATCTGCAGAGTCATTTCGATTTTAAGTAAGATTTCATATGCCTAGCTTCTTATAATCCTCATAAGACATGAGATTTATACTAGCTCCAAGATCACATAAGACCTTCTTAAACAGAAATCCTCCAATTTCACATGGAATGGTAAAACTTCCAGGATCTTTCAGTTTAGGTGGTAACTTATGTTGCAAAACTGCAGAACATTCTTCATTTAGGCATATATTCTCACATTCCTCTAATTTTTTCTTGTTTGACAGAATATCTTTGAAACTTTCCATAGCGAGCATACTAATTAGAGCTTCGATAACAGGGATATTAACATGAATATGACGAAAGGTATCAAGGAAACGAGCATACTTCTTATCAGTTTTAATCTTTTTAATTTGATCTTTAGGTGGGTAAGGTAAAGATTCTAAATCTACAACCTTTGATCCCAAAGTCATTTTCTCTTTTCCTTTCTCCTTAAACTTTTGAGTATTACTTGATCGCCAAGTATCATGATCTTGAGTTTTTTCTTTTAAAACATTCCCTGAATCAATCACTATTTCAGATTCCTTCAGTTCTTCTTGTTTCTCATCCTTGTTCTCATTATCCTCTATTCTAACATGTTCTTTGAATAGATTCCTTAAATCTTTATCCATGGGATCTTTCAAAATCCTAGGGATTTTTACCCATTTCTCACCTTCATTTTCAGGTTCCAAACTTCTATTCCTTTTCAAGAAATTCTCTATAATTTCTTCTTCCTCATCAGTGAATTCAAGTTCATCTTTAGTTTCATCATTCTTTCCATCTAAATCATTTTCTACTTCATTATTCCCGAAGTCTTCTACTCCATTACTACCACAGAGTTTTCTACTTCTCGTAACTACAACATTTACTTCTCTTGGATTTCTTTCAGTATTACTTGGTAATCCTCCAGGAGGTCTACTGTTATTATGTTCACCTTCCCTACTCAAATGATCTTCCATATTCCTTAATGAGGCTTCTATCGTTCTCATTCTGGTATCATGTCCACTCATAGATGTTTTCATTGTACTCAAATCCTTAGAGACTGTACCAATAGAAGTCATCATTGTTTCCATATTTTTAGCTTGAGTAGATACTACACCCATCATATTTTCCATTAGTTTTTCCCATTTCCCAACTCCTTCTGCAGGTTGAGTTGAACTTTAAGTTACTGGTATACTTTGAGTGGTATGTTGAGGATAGGATCTAGGTAATGATTGTAAATTCTGATTAGATGTGTTTTCGTGATAAACTTGATTATTATTCCTATACGGAACTGGATATGGCAGTTGTCCTTGCTTACTAGGGTTTTCAGACCATCGATAAGTAGGATGATCTCTTCTAATAGCATTAAACGAGTTTGAGTATGCATTGTTCAAATTCCTATGATGCTGAAGAAAACTCACCTCCTCTCTTGAAATATCCTGTTGGTTCTTCAATCCCTAATGGCATATTATCCTGATTTGAGTATTCAGTTGGTGTACTATTTTCTGAACTTTGGTTTTTGTTTGATTGTAGGCCATCAAATTTCCTACTCAAATTTTCTAAATGTGCTAGAACTTCCGTATTAGATGTACATTCTCCCAAAGCTACTTTTCCGGTGCTAGAACCGGTTTCCCACATTCTCGTTATTTTTGGAAATATTTTCTATAGCATCGTAAACTATTTGAGCTTCACTCATCATTAAAGAACCACCACATGCATGATCTACATCCATGACGTGAATCTTTTCATAATTTACTGACGAAAAGTTGAATTTACATATCTAAGGAATAACCATGGTCGGGACAGGCTCTTAATAGTTTTTAAATCTTTCCTGTGCATTCCCAAGCGTTTCTTGAGATCCTTGTCTAAAGTTAGCAACCTCGACTTTTAATTCCAAATTTCGTCCAGAGTGAAATATTGTTTGTAAATTCAGTTTGAATCTCCTCCCAACTTGTAAGTGAATGATGTGGAAGAGACATAAACCAATCTCGGGCTCGTCCTTTTAAAGAAAAAGGAAACATAGTCATCCTCGTTAATTCCTTATGAGCACCTTGACTTTTGGGTGTGTTGGTGATTCTTCAAAAAGATAGAGATGATGATGTGGATCTTCATCATCCTCTCCTAGAATTGGGCTCTTGCGTCAATTAAACCAAAAGATGAGATTTAATTTCAAATTGTTTGCTCCTTCATTGGGTAAAAGTATGGGATTATGAGTCCGGTTTCTTCTTATGGTTTGATCACGAGATAGGTCTCGGGTTTGGTGGGTTATTACGATTATTACGATTCCGATTCGATTATTTCTATTATTATTATTATTATTATTATTATTATTAGGGTTAACAGGTTCGTCCATGCCCTAGAGCATGTTCTAGCCCTTGTTCTGGTGTTTCATCACCGATTTGGCCATTCTCGTATTTTTGTTTGAAGATGATTCGTCAGATTTCCCGACTAGTATGACCACGTTTAATCTCTACTTAAGCGCCTTTCGTAAGTGTTTATGTCAGCTTATAAGGAGTGAGCTGGGCCTTACCACTTACGGTCATCAACTAACTAAAATAGAAAATAACATGAAATTGATAGTAGTAAAATTGGTAACTTACCAGAAGGTAGGTACCAACTAAAAATAAAATAGAAATGAGATAAGAAAAGTGTTGACTTATTCTCGAGAGTTTTGAGCTAATACAAATAGTAACCATAGACACAAAAAAGAAATTAGCGTCGTTCTCGGCAATGGCGCCGTAAAGTCGACGTGGCCTTTTCTAGTGCTAAACCGGGTCCTTAACCGATGATTGTATCGGATCAAATCAGTAGTGCTAGTGTGGTGAGTCGAGTGTCGAATCCTCGTGGAAACTTGGTAATTCTTTTAAGTGTGGTTAAACACCAAAGAGTCATTATTAACTCGATCTAAACCGCAATTTTATAACACGTATCACTACTATTCTACTTAACATAAAATAAATACGTAATTTAAAAGTTATTCTAATATAATATATATAGATATATAAATATATATAGATGTACATAAATTGCAAAATATATATATAGATATAAATATATAGATACCAATATATAGTTTAGACAAATAAGTTTATAGAATTAGCAAAAGTTTATATAATTGATTTATACGATCTTTTCCAGTAAACTGAATGTGCTCGATTTTTCCTTTTATAATAGGTCCAATTGAGTAAATGAAACGGTGCACTCCTGAGGTTAACAATTCCTCCTCACACGAGCGTATGAAATTGTCATATGTCATTGTCATCAGTTCAATCTCCACAACTGCCCCATGCTAATCTCAGTTAGTCTGAACAGGTATCGAGTACAAATCTACCCCGGATAAAAGAGGTTATTCCATTTGTCAGATGGCCGATGTTATTCAAAAGGCTCCGGTTGTCAGGCGGATCGATTTAACTTTCCGGTTTTAGTTTCAATTAAACTGTTGATTTTAACATTATTATGATCTCGAGTACAATTTTAATAAGATCCATCTTTCCCAAGACAAATCGCTTCGGTAGGAAATAGGATTCCGTTGTTCACGCCAAGACGCCAATTTTACCCTCCGGTTTTTCTATCTTTTATCTCATATCCTAACTTCTCTGATCAGCTCATCGTTAGGTTATATGTTGCGATTCATCTTGGTTAATTACGTCAATCCGAATATTATCAATACGTTACAGAATAGAAAAAGATTCAATTTACTCAATTTTAGTAAATTTTAATTAGACAACATTCCTTTACCGAAAAGATCGAAATAAAACGATTACATAACTTTGGCTAGTTATTAGATTTAGCCTAATATCATTATAAAGACGAAAAAGATAAAAACAAACATAACAAACATATATATACTTAAGAAATTTTACCCGATTACAACTGCTGAATCAGAGGTCGTATTCTTCTGAACATTACAACGACTTCAACAACACTGATCTTCTGATAATTTCTCGAGCATTACAACGATACTACTATTTATGGCATAAGGCCTATATACATACATACTACTACCAAGAAATAAAGGTTAAGAAAATATATTGGTACCCCCACGCATCCGTGTGAATCGCCTTTATATAAGCGTAAATTTCAGGACCGGATCGATCCGGGTGATGCGGATCGATCCGGGAATAAAAACATTATCCCTTGGATTATTCTCGCAGGATCAAATCTTGGTAATCATTATGTTTCTAATCGAAAAGCCGGATCGATCCGACATAAATCCGGATTGATCCGGGTAGCTTTTTATTCCATAACTTGATCTGAAACTTGATAAAATCATAACTTGAGCTCTGGATCTCCAAATGACATTATTCAAGAAGCGTTGGAAACTCTTGAAAAGATCTATAAATTCCATGAAGGACTCTTATTCAGATAATGTCGTCTTGATGAGCCATTCGTTTGTCGAAGCTATTTCTCGATTATCACTTAATCGAATTGATTAGCCACTTGACCACTTCAGCCATTCGATTAACCATTTAAGCTCGTGACACTCTCTAAATCCTTCCAGAGATATGATTATACTTTAACATGTCGACTCTCGGGGTCTTGGTTTATAATTCTGCAATAAAATACCACAAATACCCACGTAAATCTGACACGACACTCCGGTTATTGAACCGGTACAAAATTTATATCTTTTTATTACTTTTACTGGATTTTTATAGTATTTAGATTTATTTATAACTATTAATATTTCATAAGATTATTGTTATAATTTCTTATATTTTATATAAAAAGAGTTAATAAAGTATATATAATATCGTAATTTTTATCATATAAATGTTATACATCACCTACTCCGATTATTCATTATTTACTTTGCATCTTAATGGCATTCAAATTTATGTGCTCTTGTACGTAGTTGATATGATTATTGCTGGAAATGATAAGGTTTCCATGACGATTTTTAAAGAATATTTGGGGTATTATTTCAAGATGAAGGACCTCGGGACTTTGAAGTACTTCATTGGGATAGAGGTGGCCAGGAACAATGATGGGATTTTCTTGAATCAACGGAAGAATGCGCTTGATATTATTCATGAGGCAGGTCTACTTGGCAGCAAACCGGCTGATTTCCCTATGGAGCACAATCATAAGTTGGCACTTGCTACATGTGAATTGTTGAGTGATCCAGAGCATTATCGTCATTTGATTGAATGACTTATTTATCTTGGGGTTACGCGACCTGATCTGGCATATTCCCTTCGTGTATTGTCATTTATCTTGATGTTACTCGAATTGATCTGTAATATGCCCTATGGAGCACACTCATAAGTTGAGTGATGCAGGCAGGCACCTCTGGTTGATCATTAGGAGGCATCCTTACGTATCATTCGGTATTTAAAGAAACATCCAGGTCAAGGCAATTTGCTCTGCTTAGATAGTTCTCTTATACTCGAAGTGTTGGTCCCTTGGAAAGGCTAGCACAAGTTTAGAGGGGGGGGGTGGGGGGTGAATAAACTTGTCCCCAAAGACCAACTGAAAAATGAATCTTGAACAAATTGAGTTCAGCTTTAAACTTGTGCGGAGTTAAGCTAACTTAGCTGAGTATAAGTCAAGATTGACTTATCCTTTACTGAGTTAACCGGCAGCGGATTAAATTAAGCCTTTATGAAAAACTTGAGTTTATCATTTTGTCTACATTAAATTCAGTGTTGTGCTGAATCAGTTTCTAATGTTTGCTGAGTCTGTGATCAGGTGCTATGAAAACTAAGATTCAGTAAATAAATGCGTAAAGTAAGTAAATAAATGAGACATAAATTATAGATGTTACAGGTGGTGTAATCCTGTCCGTCCTCTCTTCCCCTGTGAAGTAGGAGGCCAAATTCACTATGTTCTTGAGGTTTACAGTTACAAGTCACAAAGTAAATTTAAACACTGATTGCCCTTCACTAATCCCAAGCACAATCTTCCAGCTTCAGTCTTCAACATGTGGAGTTGCTGTTTGAACTAAGCTTGCTACACTGGTCCTTGAAGGGTAGGATTGCCTCTTCACCAGCTCTACACAAACACAGTCTTCCTGACTGCACTAAACTGTCCTTCACACCTTCTTGGTGTTTCACAGTCTAAGCCTTTGATGATATCAAAGTTGAGACTTGAAACAATAACTATGATTCAATTTGTGTTTTGGGCTTGTTTTTCTAGATGTATATGATATACTCAGGCTCTGTTTTTCTTCAAGTGTGAGTCTTGATGTTTCTTTGAGTGCTTATGAGCACTATCTATCTTGATGTTGCAATATAGAAATTAGCAGGAGTTCTTTTGATTCACTTTTCCTCTTACTTGAATCTTTCTTGATAATTTTAACATTAGAACTCCGCACTTCTTCTTGAGGTAGAAGTGACCTATTTATAGGGGTTTCTCCAACGGTTAGAATAATTTGAACGTTTGAATTTGAATCCCTGTATCCGTTGGTGGTCCTGCTTATTCTGTTGAATGTTAGTGTCCTTTCTGACATTTCTATGCAACCAATAAAATTGCCTGTTTTATAACGGTCAGATTCTCCTTCAGTTTTTCTTGACCTCATCATGAAAACTGTACTTAATCACTTTTCAGCTTAAGAGCATTAACTGAGTTTTTACTCTTCTTCAAAAAGCTCGGTACTCTATTTTTCATCTGATTATAATTGGCTTAAATAGAGTACACCATAATTCAAAAATCAGCTAAGATATCATTGTTCTTATGTATCTTAGGTAACATACAAGATCTATAAAGTCAGTTCTGGTCATCACAATCTTGCTTGATTTCTAACTTTACAGTCTCGGCTTTTAATCTTCATAACTGACTTTGAACCCTCAGTTCTTCAATCTTTTATAACCGAGTCTGGGTCCCTCAGTTCTCCATCCACTGAGTTTGTTCCCTCAGCTCTGCTTTTGGATAAGTCAACCGAGTCTGTGTCCCTCAGTGAACTTACCTTCTTCAGTTCTTTAATTGGTGTATTCTGAGTCAATTTTCTAAACTGATATATCTTCAATTGTAAACTCAGTATTCTTAGAGTTATCAAGTCAGTTTCTCGTTTTCTCAGTTCTGATCCTAGAACTATTACAGTGCTTATCTGATTTACTTATACAAATAACAGACTCTATTAAATCCTATACATTGATTTCTAGACATCTTTTTGCTTTTCACTATAACAGCTAGGTATGACACTTCATCAATGGGGTTAAGAGAAATAATTAAGTAACTGATGAATCATCTCAAAACATAAATTTTATTTCCAACACGAAGGTCGGTGTGATTATGATTGGGCAAGTTTCCCTCTTACTCATCGGTCTTTGAGCGGTTGGTTTGTGTTTCTTGGTCTTTCCCTGATTTCTTGGAAGTCCAAGAAACAAACTACAGCATCTCGATCTTCGGCAGAGGTAGAATATCGATCCATGGCCTCTATTACGGATGAATTAAAGTGGTTGAAACAGTTACTTGCTCATCTTGGTGTTCGTCATCCCTTTAGGATCCGACTCTTTTGTGACAGCCAATCGGCTTTATATCTCGCTCAGAAACCGGTATTTCATGAACACACGAACCATATCTAGGCGGACTGTCATTTCGTGCAAGATGCAATCACAGATGGTGACGGAGTCAATCTTTTCATGAATTTCACACGTGTTTTACCCCTATTTTGTAGTACTTCGAGCCTCAGTTCAATCATTTAGATGCCTGATCACACTTATTTTATCACTCCCGGTTCCACACCACACTTAATTGGAAATCTCATTTGTATTATTGAAATGTGGACCTTTATCGCACACGGGGTACTTCAGACCCCATGATTTTACTTGGGTTGTTTGTGTTGTGTGATTTCAGGTTGAGAAGGTTTAAGAGGATGATTTGTATGAAGAGTGATGATTAAAAAGGGAGTTGAAGAAGAATTTTGAGAAAAAAGCTTTGAATATGCATTCTCGGCACTTACCGAAGCCTTCTTGTTGGTCACCAGAATCTGGGTAGAATACACTGCAAACTCGGTAGCCACCAGACATAAGTTGGTCACCAGAATATGGGCAGAATACACTGCAAACTCGGTAGCCACCAGACAAGCCTTGTTGACTACCGAGAATTGAGCAGAAAGGTTCATAAACTCGGTACTTACCAGGAAAACCCGCGGCGGCCACCAAGCTCTGTTTTGAAGCATATTAACCCATTTTCCTCATTTTTTTGAACGGGAACAAAAAGGGACAGCTCATGGGGTGAATTTGGGGCTTGGAGAGCACCCTCTTCTCACGTCAAAATTCTTAGTTCTAGGGTAGATTTAGCCACAAAAGGAGATTAAATCCAAACAATTTATGTAATCTCCTTCTACTATCTTAGATAGTTTTTCCCCTTTTAGTTTCTTATACAAAAAGCCAAAAGATTTGTTCTTAGCTTTAATTTCCTGCAATTTCTTGTAATTGGAGCATGGGCATTGTTCATCCATGGTGGATACATCAATCTTTGATTGAATCTTCATGGTAAATGGATTAATTTCATGTTTTCACCTTTGAATTAGGTATATCTTCTCCTTTTAGTGTAATTTTCTATTTTCATGGATGTATTTGGTATAACTTGCTTTGCCATTGTATTAATCATGAGCAGCTAAGTTAATTGTGGCTTGTGTGATATGAATTTGAGCTAAATAGCTTGTGATAGCTTGTTTCAAGTTGGGCAGTCTGGTATGCTCTTAATTGGTTCAAGTCATGGTGATTGATCTTCATGAGTGTGTTTTAATTCACGACTAATTGCATCATCTAAGTCTTAATTCGAGGCGTAATTGTAAGAATTGGCATGGACACTAGTCACCATGAGCACTTAATAAACTCATCTAGAGATAGAATTGATTTCTAGAGTGTGTGTTACCTAATCTTAGATTGGGTAATTCATAGAACTTTAATGCATATCCATTCATCCTAATTTAGTCCTAGCTGATAGGTTTGTTGTTTGGTTATAGTTTGGAATGTGAGAGATCGATTTACGTTAATTTTGTGAATTGCACCTTGAATGTATAAGAACTCCTTGTTGAAGCTTGATTCTGACTAGTTGCAAGACCTCATATCTAGTTCATTGGAACATCACCTGAGCCACCTCGTTTCATATCATTTCCCCTTCATCTAAGTCATTTTGGTCATAGTTAAATGCACTTTTAGTTTGTTTTTTTATCTTTCTTTGTAGTTGGTCAAGATTCCAATTCTTGAGTAATGGATACACCTAGACTAGATGTTCCAGCCACTTTGGTACTCAATTGAGATTTCTCTCTGTGGATACAATATTGACTCACCTAACTAGACTATAGTCGACCCGGTACTCTGCCGGTTAGATTGGAAGCCTAGTCAGGCCGATCAAGCTTAATTAGATGATTTGATTCTTCCTTCGTATGTTCCTACGAAGCATCAGCTGGCGGAAATTTTTACGAAGGCGTTGGGCCATCGTTCGGGATGTTCACGCTCCCACTTGAGGGGGGTATTGCGATATAGAGGATGTATTTTTGATGTAATTGATAAAATTGTATTTATTTTTATTGAGACTAGTGTGGTAATTGTGTATAGATTCGGAAACCTTGACTAGTTGACTTTGGCTATAAATATTGTATTCTTCCATTTACAAATGATATGAAAATTAGAATTCCCGACACTCTTTACATAAACGAGGGATAATTATGTTGTGTTTCCGTTACACTCATACTCGCCGTGCAATTCGCACTTTCTTTTGCAAGATGTTTTCAACCTCTTGATTCGTGTAATTCAGTCCACATAGTTAAGAGACGTAGTCTTCGAGTTGAATGTCGTATATCAGACCTAGACTGCTCGCTTTTGTCGGGTTGACATGCCTGGAACCAACCGTGAGGAGGCTCTTGTCCTCGATGGGATTTGACAACTAGGGACCAATCAAGGTACACGCTTTTGAGAAACGCCGCGATTCCACTGAGATGAGTGTTAGCATATATTGTATTAGATATTTGTATTTTTCGTATGGGCATTTTAGTCTTTTTAGATCTTTGCTATATAATCCTTACATGTTGTAGCCTAAACTAAGTTGTCCACATTATTCTTGCCAAGAGAATGTTGGAGAAGTATCCATTAATGGCCATATTACTTTTAGTGGCCATAAAAAACATGAGTTAGTGGCCTTAAGTTATACTTTTTGACATAAGTGGAGAGTAGTAGCCATAATTGCTATTAGTGGCTTTAAAGTTATGAGATAATAGCCATTAATGGAGAGTTTTCCACTAGTATATAGTTTTCTACTACTATATCAATTCCTTTGCTAAGGATGTTTTACATAAGTTTTTGACAAGTATTTTTTAGTACTACAAAATACCTCTTATATAGAGGAGTAGCATGCATTTTTGTTGAAGAGAATGTCAGGACACCAGAAGATTTCACCGTCTGTTCGAAGTTTGAAGAGCCACTATATTGAAAATGTAAACCGTTGTATCCTGGGAGACAATTGTTAGTACCGTAGGCACTATACCAAGCAAATTTGTCTTAAGGACAGAGTGTCGCATTCGCCTCGGTTTGTGTATTTTATTTTGCATTATTTTTTGTTGTTGTAATTTTACTATTGTATTGATTTTGATAACAAAATGTGCTAGGAGTCTAACAGAGAATGCTAGTGCCTCTATTCTTCTCCACTTCCTTGTTTCTTGATTGATATACCATTCCTAACAATGAGGACAAGACATTGATGTCCCGGATAATATTTCAAATGTTGATTTCGCGTAAATATTGTTTTCAATTCATGTAGGCCATGCTGCAAAAATATTTACTCCTGGACCAATAATATCGGGTTTTAAAATTGTAGGGCTAGGTAGACTCGGTCCTAAAAGTAAGCCACTACTGGAGCATGAATGCCTTCGATTACAATTCCTTTGAATTCAATGGATGCCATTGGCGAGTTAGTCGAGTTTATTTATGAAACGATCTTTTGTCCATCGTTGTAGGTCAAAAACGTCGTTGGAAGTACATTCCAAGTTGGTATCAAAGCATATTGGGGGCATGGAAACTTTCGGCTAGCCTTCCACCAATGTACCTTTCTCTAGCGAGAACAACGGTGTTGAGCTCTGCTTTTTTTCGAGTTCAAATGTCGCTTTTGTCAAAGATCAGATCCAACAAAGACAAAAGTTGTACTTCATCTTTGTACCTCTTATTACCTCTATTTAAACTATAGACCGGAAATCCATGTGATGTGAGTCTACAATATGACTTATGTACCTCCGAAATGGGTTTAAGTGGAAGTGACGAACAGTCAACTTCAGGCCCGGATTTGTATGAGTTACAGAATGAATTTCCGGGAGCTAAAAACAAGTTTGGAAACTACTAAGATAATAGTTGATGTTAGGCTTTTGAATCACTCGATTCTGATAACGGGTGACTGAGAAATTAATTCCTAAAGGTAGAGTAAAATGTGTAGAGTATTAATGAATAATGTGTATTAATTGTCCCACATTGGAAGAGTGACTCAAGTGAAATAACTACTTAAGATGTAGTGCGGCATTTAGAAGTAAGCCCCAAGGAGCAAGAGAATTATGTGAAGGAGGAAAGACGTAGATGCTTGTTGATTCATACCTCCACACGCGCACCACGGTTCGGTTCAGGCTTGGCCAGGTATTAATGAACGTAATATGGAAGATGTCAAGCAAAAAGTACTATAAGAATTTTTTTTCGTCAAAAATAACATTTCATCAGTGAAAGCGAAAGTGAATTTGAAAATGAGTTACGTTTATTTTCAGCACAAAACCAACATAATTCACTTTCATTTTAACTATCACTGATGAAATGTCTTTTTTGACAAAAATCTTTTCTTATAGTACTAAAATCCTGACATCTTTCTAAATGTGTCATAATTGACAGTTCACTATAATCTTTTTGGGCTAACCCAACGGGAAAAATCAAATCAATGGTTGAGAATTAAACATATTCATGAACAAGCTTGTAAATAGAAGCATCAGTTCAGAACATGATCGAAATTGGAGGCATTTGTTCAAACTAACAGGTTCAGAATCGGTTATACACTTATTTTGGCAACCATTCTGAACAAAAATAACTTCCCCAACCGAAATTTTTGAAAAGGTACTGCTCTATAATCTCTACCTATATACAGAAACAATCCTGAAGGAATGAACACATAATTTACGACTACCAACATTTTGCATTCTAAAATTCTGCACAACCAGACATAACTTTTTCTACAAAAACTCATTTGCAGAGTCAGAGAGATCGAGGCCGGATTAGTTCCCTGCTTGTTCGCATTGAAGTGCCGCAATCGGAACAATGTAAAGACTGTTGTATCTTGAGAGACTTCTTGCCATAGCCGTGGGCATTTAATCGGGGCAATAAAGACATCGTTCTACACGCCTCAATCTAACGAATAATTTTCCTTTTTTACTTGTTGCTTTATGCATTTTTCCTTCAATGTGTTGCAGTAGTATGAACATATGAATAAATTCTTCATATCAAATAACTTCCCCAACCGAAATTTCTGAAAAGGTACTACCCTATAATCTCTACCTATATATAGAAACAATCCTGAAGGAATAAACACAGAATTTACTACTGCCAACATTTTGCATTCTAAAATTCTGCACAACCAGACATAACTTTTTCTACAAAAACTCATTTCCAGAGTCAAAGATATCGAGGCCGGATTAGTTCCCTACTTGTTCGCATTGAAGTGCCGCAATCAGAACAATGTAAAGACTGTTGTATCTTGAGAGACTTATTGCCATAACCGTGGGAATTTAATTAGGGCAATAAAGACAGCGTTCTACGCGCCTCAGTCTAACGAATAATTTTCCGTTTTTACTTGTTGCTTTCTACATTTTTTCCTTCGATGTGTTGCAGTAGTATGAACATACGAATAAATTCTTCTCTGTTATATGTCCAACTTGTTGGCATTCTGTTTCTACAAGTTCATGTTATTTAGAGAAATTAGCATACCGGTACTACATTACTATTTTCCCAACAACTTCTAACAAATGGCCACAAAAGGCTTAAAAAACTCGATTAGGTCATTCTTGAGGCATGGTTTGTCACCAGTAATGGTGACTTAAACTATGCTCATCGAGTCCAGTTTTGGAAACATATTTTGGTCAGCAATGTATAAAGCATCTGCTGAAGTCTAGTGTTCAGCTGGGGGCAAGTTCAGCAGGGTTGATCAGCCTGCTGATGGCAAGTCTACTGAAGACAAGTCTGCTGAGCCTCAATAGACTTAAGGAACACGTCTGCATGGTTTTTGAAGTCGGTGGAGTTACTTCTGGGGTATTTCAGTCATTTACTACTGTTTAGTCGGTTAGGGTTGGATTCCCTAGGCTATAAATACCGTTTGTATTTATTGTAACTTAATGTAATTTCTGGTGATAATAAAATATCATTGTTTGTCCGTGGAGTAGTCGGCACATTTCTGGAAAACACGTTAAATATGTGTTCTTCTTGTTTCTGTGTTTGCATGCTTGTTTATCTTTTATCTTTACTCACAATCACCATCACTTCTTGATCGATCCATAATAATAAACTGGTATTAGAGCGTCCAGGTTCATCAAGAAATCTGTTTATCTGTTGTAAGCAAGGTATATTGGCACCAAGGTCATTATGGACGCTAGGATTTGGGATCTACGCAAGCTTTTCTGGTGAGAAAGATGTCTGCTTTAAATGTTAAGATTGACAAGTTTACAGGAAGGAACAGTTTTAGTCTGTGGCAGATCAAGATGCGTGCTTTGTTGAAGCAGCAGGGATTATGGGGTCCCTTGTCTAAATCAACAGAAGGAAGTGCTGCTGAGAGGGCCAGTCTGGAGGAGAAAGCACATTCAACAATTATGTTGTGCTTGTCGAGGATGATATTATCACGAGATGTTCTTTCAAGAGAACACTCTTTGAGAAGTTGTGGGCCAAACTTGAGAGTCTCAGATATGACTAAGTCCCTAACCAACAATTTGTTGTTGAAACAAATGTCTGATTCGGTTTAAGGATGCATGAGGGCACTCGGCTAAGGGATCATCGACCGGTGAACACAATATTACTTGATTTAAGGAATATTGATGTGAAGATTGAAGATGAGGATGCTGCATTGATTCTACTTGTATCATTGCCTGCATCATAAGAGAACTTTATGCAGTCCTTTATTGTTGGGAAGGACTCAGTATCATTTGAGGATGTAAGGTCATCACTCAATGCTTGAGAGTTATGCCATAAGGCATCTGGTTCTGGAACAGATAGTCGGTCTATTTGGATTGTGGCTGTGAAATTCGGAAAGAAGACATTCAAAAAAGAATTCCAAGGGTCCTAAAGCTAAGGATATCAGAATAACTACTACAAGGGAAGCGAGGACATTGGAAAAATGAATGTCCAAAGAGGAAGAAGCGGCGAGGTACTCAGCAGGATCTGATTGCTTTGGCGAACATGACACCAACTCGATGAAGATCCGCCTTAGCGGTTCAGAGTCGGTAGGGCACATAGATGTGTGGATTACGGACACCTGGGGCATCTTATCATGTGTGTCCAAGCAGGAGTGGTTTTCAACTTATCGGCGAGGTTGATGGAGGTCATATTGCTATGTCCAAACAACAAGGTTTGCAAAATAGTTGGGATTGGATCAATCCAACTTAGGACACATGATGATAAATTCGCACATTGAATGAGGTTAGGCATGTTCCACAAATGACCAAGAATTTGATATCACTTAGTCTCTTTGGATGACAAAGGGTTCAAGTTCAGGGGTGAAGGTGGAGTGGTGAATGTCTATAAGGGTTCAAGTGTGATTCTGATGGGTATCAGGCAGGGGACATTGCACATATTACAAGGGTCTACTGTATCAGGTTCTGCTGTTGTTGCATCATCAGAGGTTCACCAATCACAATTGACTAAGTCGTGGCATATGAGATTGGGTCATATGGGTGAAAAGGGGATGCAAATTCTGTCTAAGTCTGATCTACTTGGGGGACATAAGGTCAAGGAACTGGAATTTTGTGAACACTGTGTGTTTGGGAAGCTACATAGGAGCAAGTTCCCAAAAGCAATCCACATCACAAAATGGACACTTGATTATGTCCATTCTGATTGATGGGGACCTTCAAGGGTGGAGTCATTGGGTGGTCACAGGTATTTTGTGTCTTTTATAGATGATTATTCAATGATGGTTTGGGTAATTATTATGAAACACAAGAGTGAAGCATTCAAGAACTTCAGGCAGTGGAAGGCTTTGGTTGAAAATTAGATAGGGAGGAAGATCAAGAGACTTAGAACTGATAATGGACTAGAATTTTGTTGGTCTGAGTTTGATGAATATTGCAAGAATGAAGGCATTGCTAGGCACATACTGTAAGAGATACTCCATAGCAGAATGGTGTTGTAGAAAGAATGAATCAAACTCTTTTGGAGAGGGCAAGGTGCATGCTCTCTAATTCTGGTCTAGCAAGGAGATTTTGGGGGAGGCTGTTAGTACAGCCTGCTACTTAATCAATATGGGGCCTCACACTGGGATCAAACTAAAAACACCACTTGAAGTTTGGTCAGGAAAGTCTGCAGACTACTCTGGACTTAGGATTTTTGGAAGCACTGTCTATTATCATTTCAGTGAGAGAAAATTGGAGCCTAGGGCTAAGAAGGGTGTGTATGTTGGATATGGAGATCGAGTTAAGGGGTATAGAATCTGGTCATCAGCTGAAAATAGGGTTATACTCAGCAGGAGTGTAGTTTTTGATGAAAACTCTATGCTTAACTCATCTGTGAGAGCCACATCTGAATCTGAAATTGGATTTAGGACTGAGAGGATTGACAAACAGGTAGAGCTTCAAGAAGAGCCTGCTGGACTAAAGGAATCAGCAAGGGATAGTCAACAGTCAGCAGATCCAGAACAGGATCCAAGCCAGTCTGCTGAACAAGGATCAACAGAGCCTCAAACTGCTGATGTTGGTCAGTAGGGTATAGCTCTCAGCAGAGCTAGGAGGACCAATCTCAGACCTCGAAGAAGATATGGGTTTGAGGAGGATATGGTTGGATATGCACTACAGGTAGCTGAAGAAGTGGATGGTTTTGAACCAAACACTTACAGGGAAACCGTGACATGTTCTGAAGCATCCCAATGGCTTGTTGCTATGGGAGAAGAAATGGAGTCACTTTAGAATAATGAGACTTGTGATCTGGTCAAACAACCACAAGACAGGAAGGTGGTAACTTGCAAATGGATATTCAAGAAGAAGGAAGGAATGACATCTGCTGAGGGTTTTAGATATAAGGCACGTTTGGTTGCTAGGGGGTTCAGTCTGAAAGAGGGGTAGATTATGAAGAAATATTTTCTCCTGTGGTCAAACATACTTCCATCAGGGTGCTATTAGCAATAGTGGCGCATCAGAATCTTGAACTTGAGCAATTGGATGTGAAGACAGCATTTCTACATGGATATGTAGATAAGGAGATTTATATGACTCGGTTAGATGGTTTCCAAGTTCCTCGCAAAGAAGGATATGTGTGGAAGTGGAAGAAGTCTTTATATGGACTTAAGCAGGCTCCAAGGCAGTGGTATAAGAAGTTTGACAGCTTTATGATTTAGCAGGGTTATAGCAGGAGTCCATATATGATTGTTGTATTTATCACAACAAGTTGAAGGATGGGTCAATCATCTATCTTGTGCTGTATGTAGATGATATGCTGATAGCTGCTGCAAACAAGTATGACATTCAAGATCTGAAGCATCTGCTCAAGACTGAATTTAAGATGAAGGCTTTGGGGAATGCAAAGAAAATTCTAGGGATGGAGACCTATAGAGATAGGAAGCAGAAGCTATTCTTGTCTCAGCAGGGGTATATTGAAAAAGTATTATCCAAGTTTGGCATGTCAGCAACCAAACCTATAGATACTCCAATGGCACCAAATCTACATCTGTCTGATGTGTTTGCTCCACAGTCAGCTGAAGAGGAAGTCTACATGTCTAAGGTTCCATATGCTAGTGCAGTGGGTAGCTTAATGTATGCCATGGTTTGCACTAGGCCTGATTTGGCTCAGGCAGTCAGTGTTGTTAGCAGGTTTATGGCTCAACCTGGGAAGGAACACTGGAAAGCAGTAAAGAGGATATTCAGGTACCTTAGGGGTACATCAGATATTGGACTCATTTATGGAGGTGGTACTCAATGTTTTGTCATAGGGTATTGTGATTCTGATTATGCTACTGATGTGGACAACAGGAGCTCTATGACTGGGTATGTGTTTACTTTGGGTGATTCTGTGGTAAGTTGGAAGGCAACTTTACAGGGTACAATGACTTTATCTACTACTGAAGCAGAGTATATGGCAGCGAGCGTACAAATGAAACGAGGCAACGGTTGAAAGGGCTAGTCAATGATCTGAGTCTGCATCAAGATCAAACTAGATTGTATTGTGACAGTCTTAGTGCAATATGTTTGGATAAGGATCAGGTTCATCATGAGAGAACCAAGCATATTGATGTTATGTACCATTTTCGGAGGAATGAGAGGAGGGTTAAAGTGGAAAAGATCAAAGATCGATGTGAATCCTGGCGATATGTTCACTAAACCAGATTCGAGGAGCAAGTTTCGGTTGTGTGCGGACTTCTTTGAATATCCAAAGCTGTTAATTTGAATTTGGGAATACTCAGCTGAAGGTGGAGGTTGGATGAGGTATTCAAATATGAAGACAAAGAGGATTTCTGGCACTTGGTTGTGCATCTGGTCAGTTTGCATGAAGTTGAAGTCAAGGTGGAAATTTGTAATGTGACTTAAACTATGCTACTGAGTCTGGTTTTGGAAACATGTTTTGGTCAGCAATGTATAAAGCATCTCTTTGAAGTCAGTGTTCGGTTGGGGCAAGTTCAGCAGGATTGATCAGCCTGCTGATGGCAAGTCTACTAAAGACAAGTCTGCTGAGCCTCAGCAGACTTAAGGAACACGTCTGCATGGTTTTCTAAGTCGGTGGAGTTACTTCTGGGGTATTTCAGTCATTTACTGGGTTGGCTGTTTAGTTGGTTAGGGTTGGATTCCCAAAGCTATAAAATACCGTCTGTATTTATTGTAACTTAATGTAAATTCTGGTGATAATAAAATATCCTCGTTTGTCCGTGGAATAGTCGGCACATTGCTGGAAACTACGTTAAATCTGTGTTCTTCTTGTTTCTGTGTTTGCATGCTTGTTTATCTTTTATCTTTACTCACAATCACCATCATTTCTTGATCGATCCGTTATAACAGTCACTAATACAGGGCTTCACGTACGTACATACCAACCATGCGAGGCATGTCTCAGGTTATGTATATGCTGGCTTACAAACCATGCTTGAAGAATGAACTAAAACAATGTCAAATGTTGCGGAGAAATCATTTTACATACTCAAACTCGAGTCAAATATAAGAACCAATTAAAACATGCGATTATTAATGTACACCAACGAACATTGAATCTGATTATTAAGAAAAACAAATCAAACACGAAATGAAATGCTGCTAGACGATTAGAGAAGCATCCCAACTTGCGACAATTGGGCTTCTGACAGTGTTCTTTCCTGATGTCCAAGTAAGTGATCCTTGAGAAATAGTGTTGTTCTGAGCAGTCTCTATATTTTCGAATTTGATTTCATACGTCAGTTTCTGGTTTTTCTCTGTGAAATTCAATGTATTAGGCTTCACATTCACATTTACACCTGCTGGAGATTCGATATTGACCGTGTAAATTGATTTAGGCTCCCCTACGTTCGTGAGAGTCCTCGTGTATGTCTGCACCTTCGATCCGAATTCAATAGAAAACGAAGGATAATTCAGTTGTGCCTCTGTGATACTCGTATTAGCCGTACAATTCACTTTCTTTTGCAAGATGTTTTCAACTTCTTGATTTGTGTAATTCAATCCACATAAGTAGGGGATGTAGTCTGCGGGTTGAATGTCGTATAAAAGACCTGGATCGCTTGCACTAGTCGGGTTGACATGTCCGGAACCAACCGCGAAAACATTAGCCGGAAGGAGATTTTCGTCCTCAATGGGGTTTTTGGCTAGGTTTAAGTTATAAGCGGTTGTCATGATCGCTGATTTAATGGCAGCTGGAGACCAATCCGGGTGCACACTTTTGAGCAACGCCGCGACTCCACTAAGGTGGGGACAAGACATTGATGTGCCTGATATTATGTTGAATGTAGATTTAGTGTTGGGATTGTTATCGATCGATGTAGGCCATGCTGCGAGAATATTTACTCCTGGACCGATAATATCAGGTTTTAAAATACCGGGGCTTGCTGTGCTCGGTCCTCTTGATGAAAAGTATGCCACCACCGGAGCATGAGTGTCTCCGATTACGGTTCCTTTGAATTCATTGGAAGCCACTGGCGAATCAGTCGAGTTTATATACGATACAATCTTTTGACCATCGGTATAGCTCAAATACGTCGTTGGTAGAACATGATCAAGGGCCGATAATATCATCGATAGCCAACAGATATATCATTGATGATGATGAGGCCTCGCCACCGACCGTGTTCACATTCACCCTTTCTCGGATATCGGTTATACCTCCTCCTGATAGACAGACAACAATCTTTCCATGGAATTTCGTGGTATTGTCGACGATACTTAAGCCACAATATCCACCATTGTAAGTGTTCATTCCAGGGTAAACTAGAGGAAATTGTTTTGATGATGGTAGATTCTTTGTTTGATGAAGATATTGTCCTTGAAATTCCTCATTGTTTCCAAGGATTGTACTTGCAAGAATCTTTCTATCAATGGTGCTAGCACCGACCGTGAGAATCCATGGCGCCTCGTTTGATAAAGTTTGGCTTCCGGGACCACTATTTCCAGCTGAGCAGCTAACAAAAATCCCTTTTTCAATTGCATTGTATGCACCGATAGCAATATTGTCCGAATAAAACGGTTTTGAGCTACCTCCGAGAGAAAGCGAAAGAACGTCTACTCCATCATCAATGGCTGCATCCATTCCGGCTAATATGCTACTCTCGGGACAACCGCCACTATTAGTACAAACTTTGTAGATAGCCAAGTGGGCTAATGGTGCAACTCCAACCGCCGTTCCATTCGCGTTTCCGAATACATTGGCATTTTTTACGTAGTTTCCCGCCGCGGTACTTGCTGTGTGAGTACCGTGGCCATTATCGTCTTCTGGTGAACTGGCTCCAACAGGGAAAACTCTTGCCCCGATAAGTTTGTTATTGCATAACGACGAAGAATTGAACCCACATTTCCCTTTCCATGTAGCCGGTGGCGGAGACATACCTTCATCACTAAAAGAAGGGTGATCCGGTTTGATCCCGGTGTCCAAAACACCGATGATCACGCCTTTCCCATAACTAGATTCCTTCCAAAATCCCACATCTTGATTCAAACCCAAGAAACTAGGAGAGTGAGTAGTATGCAAAGATAGAACTTCTTCACGTTGGGCCGAAACAAACCCCGGTTTACTTTCCATTGCCTGAAGTTGCTCCGGTGACAATTTGACTGAAAACCCTTTAAAAACATTCCGATAAGAGTAAACTATACTCGTCGATTCATCTAAATCAGCTGTGGTTTTTGGTAGAAAAGAATTGTAATAACTTTCTAAGTCAAAAGTAGAAAGTAATTGAATAGTGTCCGGTAACTCAACATGAACGATATAAGTGTCTAGAGCAAAGGAAGTGACACTGAATACACATATTAGTATAAAACTATACCACAAATTCATGTTTGATTATATTTTTGAGAAGAGAAAATTGATTGAGGTGTTGATAATATTGGGATTAGATTGATGTAATTATATAGTAATACAATTGTAATTATGTTAATATTGTAATTAATCCCTCAAATGATTCTATTTTCTGAGAATTTATGAATGTGTATGAAACTTCGGAATCTAAACTTAGCAAGTCAAAAAAATTCCGGTAAAGACTATGGTGTGGTCAACGATTCTTCTAGGATGAAATATTGGGCAATAACTTCCAAATTAGGGTTTATTTCAAAGTTGTTTTGTACGATGACATAATAGGTAATGTCCAAGTGAAAGTTGTTGTAGTCTTCTCCGTCATGTCCAAGTTAAAGAAGGAAAAATAGAAAACTATGATGAACAAAGACAAATCCATGTTACGTACCTCAAATCTATTGTTCGTTATAATATTTTACGGCTAAATAGACTCATATCTACTATTCCACTGTTTCACAGGAACAAGACATCATAAAATCAGATGGGTAAGAATATACGGAAAAAAGAAAACTATGATGAAAGAATTACGATAATTTGATTTTTTTTTTTTAAATCAAAAGGTGTATATGTCTATTTTTGTAGTTGAGTAGGAGTGAATGTAAAATGTAGTGAAATAGATCGTCTTTTAATATATATATATGTCAATTTTTTTCCGCTGTACTAATTTTTGTTTTCCCCTTTATTTCCATGTCTAAGGACATGTTTGGTTAATAGAAAATGAGTTTTTTATTGAAAATGACACATTTTAAATTTAACGGCCCTGGATGACAAGATAACACAAAAATGTGTTTATAAGACAAAAATAACAATCGTAAAGTAATAACCGTGAGGTAACAAGTGTCGAATGAAGTAGTTATGTACTTAACAATTACTTAAACACGTAAGAACATTAACAAATAAAGTATCAATTAATCTTGAAGTAACAATTGTGATGTTTGTCGTTTATAATCACGAAAGTGATACCTTATCATTCCAGACTCATTAAGTTTAAAATGTGTCTTTCTGGACACTTCCCCCAATAGAAAATGGTAGAAAAAGAAAAGAATTTTTTTTTTTATATATCTTTTCTCAATTTAGACATGTTTGGCTGAATAGAATAGAAAATTGTCTTTTCTCAAATTGATGACTTTTTTCCAAAATTAATTCTCTTCCATATTTTCAATTCTCAGCTTATATAGTGTGTAAAAAGGTTGAGTGATATTTTATTCTCAGTATTTTTTCTCTGCATACCAAACAAATTATAAGAACCTATTCGTTTCGTTTCAGGATTGTAAACGTACTCATAAAGATATATATAAAATAAAAAAAAATGTAAATGAGGAGTATGCTACCAAACAAATACAAGTTGAAAGATATACTCCTTAATGATTTCCATGGTACACGTAACATCTTCAAAATAAACCACTAATTGTAAGTTATTACCCAATATTTTATCGTACAAGACAACAATCGGTGACCATGCACAATGTAATAAGTTTTTATTTTAATCATAATTATTGTCTTTACCAGAAAATTTTCATGACAAAGTGTCATAAAAAGGCTGATTTTTGTCCTTGAATAAATTGTCATAAAATTGAATCATTTGAGAGACTACTATATTAACATATCTACACATACATAAAAAGGTTTCACAGCATTTGAGAGACTATATAAATAAGGGGGAATGAGGGAGAAGAACATAAATATTTCATCAATTGAGTAGAAGGACGATCTTTTGAAACTTTTGCATAAAAGACAAAACTATTTATTCATCATTTAAATTCATTTATTTAAATTCACTGCCGAAATTCAATCATTTAAATTCACTAATTTTAAAATTCATCATTGTCGAAATTATTTTGATTTTGGAATTCATCGTTTAAATTCACCGATTTCACGATTCACTGAGGAGATTCACATTTGTTCTTCCATTTATAAAATTATGCGATTGTCTTCCGCTTATATAAAAATATGTAGTTGTCCTGTTACTTAAAAATATTCCAGATTGTGTCCTTATCCCTAATTTTCCATATAAATAAATCCGTCTTGTCCAAATATTAAACATTTCAATCCTTTTGTTTTCTCAAATCCTTTTTTATCACACAAAAATATAATCAAACAATGAATTTATGGTATAGTTTTATACTAATCTGTATATTCAGTGTCAATTCCTTTGCTCTAGACACTTATATGTTCATGTTGAGTTACGAGATACTATCCAATTACTTTCTACTTTTGACTAATTAGAAAGTTATTACAACTCTTTTCTACCAAAAATCACAGCAGATTTAGATGAATCGGCGGGTATAGTTTATCGGAATGTTTTAAAGGGTTTTCTGTAAAATTATCGCCGGAGCAACTTCAGGCAATGGAAAATAAACAGGGGTTCATCTCGGCTCAACGTGAAGAAATTCTATCTTTGCATACTACTTACTCTCCTAGTTTCTTGGGCTTGAAGCAAGACAAGGGGTTTTGGAAGCAATCTAGTTATGGAAAAGGCGTGATCATCGGGGTTTTGGATACCGGGATCAAACCGGATCATTTGTCTTTTAGTGATGAAGGTATGCCTCCGGTACCGGATAAATGGAAAGGGAAATGTAATTCTGAGAAACTTTTCGGAAAAAAGAAGCGGAGGCGTGTCTTTTTGCGAAAAATGGAATATTATAATTTACGGATTTAAAGTATTTTAAGTGTATTTATATATATTTGACCGATATATATAAATAATTTGGAGATAAATCCGATTTTAAGTAAAAATGGCAATTAAGGAAAATAAGGGATTAGGTTAATTATTGGGATTTTCCTATTTAAGAAGAAATAAACCCCAGTAGTTTCCCTAACCTTTTAAATCAGAAATTTCCTCCTTAGAAGCCTCATCTTGCGTGTGAGAGTTGGAAGAAAAACGCGGCTGAGAGCGTAAGAAGAGCCAACGAGAGTTTCTACGATATCTCACGGAGTTTTCAACCGTTTTCGGATCCGCGAGAAGCGTTGGAATCGTCGTGAAAGGAGCGTCGTTTCAACACTCAAAGATCAGAGCTTTGTTAAGGTTATCTGCAAGAAAAGATCAAGGTTTTGCTGCAGTTTTCTGAGTTTGAAGTTGGTTTATCTTGCTAAGAAGGTAAGAGGCTCTTCCTACAAATTAATTATGGTTTAGAAATGTTAGATCGTGTTTTTGATTCGTTTTGTAAAAGAGTTTTAATATAGAATAATTGATGGTTTATGATGTTAAGGTAAAATAAAAGGTGTTCTAAACGTTTCGATTGAATAAAATATGTGTATGTGTTGAAGCCGGACATAACTATCCTGGTAGTTGCGTCGGCCAGCGTCTTTTTGTACATGATGAGGGGGCTGCTTTTCTTTGTTTGATATATGTTTTGTTAGCACAACAAAAGTAACAGGTTTTTATTGTATTTTATTTTATTTTATTGTTTATACTGGTGGCGTTAAATGCCCAGTAAAGCTGTTGTTGTTGTCGAAAGTGGGCAAAAGAAAAAGGGAAAAAAAAAAAAGGATCCATGGTTGCTTCCTCTTATATAAAAAAAAAAAAACATAATTACTATTCTAGGAAAATAAAATAAAACTACATATATATAGTATAATGTATATTTTCCCGCTGCACACCATTCTTGTCCTTATTATTTCTTTGAATTATTTCTAGGATTCTTCCTAGAAATACCGACGGGTTAAAAAAAATAAAATTATTTATGTATTCTCTTGTTGATAGGAAAAAAAATCATTTAATAAATAAATAATATATGGTCGTTTGGTATTATTGTGTTGTGTTATTTATTGTTCTGAAAAAAATATAAATTATGATTTAGTAGACAGTGAGTTTTGTAGCTATTGTTATTGTGATGTTTAGCTTGCATTGTAGTATTGTTAATGAGTTTAAATAACTTTAATTAAACATAAACAAGCCTCGATTGAGTTTCTGATGCGTTTAGTTACGACACCGAATGTACTCTTCAAGGGAGTTGAAGTTCGGGACCATCGGAAAGGCATGAAAGGGCTTGTGCTTTGATGGATTAGTATTCATCAATGCGTGTAATTCTTGGCCTTGTCGGTGTCACAGTGGTCTAAGAAAGAGAGTTGAGTTTGTGAGGGAGCTCACTTGAAAACACTTAGGTGGCTAGTTAATAACCATTAATAATTACATACTTGTGTAGTAAAAAGACTAAACATCATGTCATTCTTGGATAGGCACCAGTTTATATCGCAATGTGTATGCTTTCGGATAGAACGAGTAAACTTGCTGGCCTTCCTAGAGGCACCAGGAGTAGAGGGTACTCGTTGAGGATAACTTTGCTGGCCATTAGAGGGCACCAGGAGTAGAGGGACTTCACCGAACGCGTATACTATCGGGACTAGCCCGTGGCTATTGGTGAGACACACCAATAGGTTGCACCCAGATGTCTCATGGTGGGCAGCACCATGTGTAGTGTCCTTGAATGCTGATGTAACGCAGATAAGCTAGGCTAGAAACGTATAGTCATGAAGTGTCGATGGACATGGAATGAACCCTAGATTGAGTCGGTATTATAAAGATAATTATTATAATAAAACTTGTTAAAGAGCCTTAATTAAATTGTAGCTTCTACTTCTTACTATGTACAATGTACTTACCTCAAATGCATGTTTATTTATGTGTTTGGGGGAGAGAAGGCGAACAGGTAAATCCAGAGTTCGAGGCAGACTTTGATGACGACGTTTAAGGACGCCGAAGTTGAAGGCTTTATTTATTTATATTTATATTCACCAGACTTGTTGTCGTTGGGGAATTTCTTGTAATTTTCATTAGTACTTGTTTTCATAGGATTTCGTACATTGTTACGTTTCGTTTGGTTCTGATGACGGTCGATTTGTACCCATTATTCTGCAGTCTTTACCCTTGATTTTGGTGTAAAATAACCTTAAGAGAGTGATAATAAGTCATTAAGTGCCTAATTTAGATATACCCCGTGTTACGATTTATTATTATGCATTTCGGTAATTTATCAAGTATTTGGTATTACAAACTATGTTTTTGTATGATAAATACAGTGAGCCATATGGACGGACTACGGAGAAGAAATTAAAGATCCAGGACAATGCAGAGCCCAGCAGAAGATAGAAGACGGAGCCCAGAAGCAGTGAAGGCTCGGTTGACCGAGCCCAGCTATTCGGTCGACCGAGTGGACTTAAAGCCCAGCAGAGTCCAGCATATTACTTAAGTCGGTTAGGGTTTAGGGAAGCCGATCCTTAGTCGGTTTCTAAGTCGGTTTTTAGCTCTATATAAACACATTGTCATTAGTATTATGTAGACATTCATACATTGATTCAATCATTCATAAAAGAGCACAACAAATTGAGAGTTTTTTTCAAGTTAGAAATTTGCAACAATGTAAGCCCTTAATCTTCATGTTTTATTTTCAAGTAATTAATTCTTCCAATTACGTTCTTATCGTTTGAATTAATTAAACATAGCTAGATGATGTGATTCTCGGCTATGACGTTAGGTGGTGGTGACACCTTGTCAATGAGGATCCCATTACCTACGTCATAATCTAGATTCATTCATGACTCTACTTGATGTAATTAATGTGTATCTATGATAGTTTATATAAGTGATGTATGAATTGCTGTTTAATATGTTCTGTATAAGGAAACACTGATGAGGTTATTTCTAGGATGTAATTAGGGTTGAATTCGTCCGGGTGACCGAGCAAAGTCGTTCGGTCGACCGAGCCCTAATTTTGTCAGTTAATTCTGCCACGTCTTTATGGTGGGTTTAACCTAGTTGAATTTACTTTCTCAGTAGGTATGGCTACGGCTACGTCGCTCGTCAGTTTTTCATTAGCGTATTATTAGGAAATACCAATATAAGACGTCTAGTTCGGCTCATGAACGATCTTTCGGGACTTTCGGCAAGATCCGGATTAGTTTTGTATTAGGGAATTGTCGACACCTAGTCATACGTAAATCGTAGATTAACAAGAAACTATACCAAGTAATTGTTAATAGGACGAGGGCTTGAGCGATCGTTTAGGAAGTACGCCTAACCATAGGAATGTTGCCTAAGCGAGGTGTACGGTTAATATCGGCATCCTTAGAGTAATGAGCGTGTGAGTTATATGAGATGGAAACCCAAAAGGTGAAGTCACGTAACAATACCACAGTGATCTAGTAACCTAACCGGTGCTAAGTCAAGTTAAGGGGATGACTCCCGTAGCCAATCAAGTATGAATACAGCCAGATTGACAGTTAATGAGTTAAGTTATTTTATATAAGTTGTCTTGGTCCGATCGATAACGTTGGTAATTGGAAGGTTAATTACGAGTTTGTTTATCTTATTTTGTCTTTTATGTTGGTCTTAGACTGTTGTCCAATAACGAATTAGGTGAGTTGATTATTTAAACCTAGGGTCCACATTTTGATTCCCTGAGGGACCGACCTTGATTCACCATCGCTATGCTATGATGTACCTAGTGCTATTGCTAGTATTTGGTGGTCAAGTAAAATAAATTTAAAACCTGATTGACCCCGTCATCAAGTTTTTGGCGCCGTTGCCGGGGAATTCAATGGCCCAATGATTGTTTAAATAATTATTTTTATCTACTTCGTTCTTTCTTTATTGTTTTTAGTTGAATTATTTATTTTTCTTTTGACGAATTATCTGTACTTGTATGCTGTTAAAGGATTAAAGCAGGAATGGGGAAGATATTCGTTCGGTCGATCGAACGTATTCACTCGGTCGACCGAGCCTTTCCAAACTTTAATTTTATATACAATTGTCGTTTCCAAAGGTGTTCTGTTTCCCCTGTTTGTAGGTTGTAAGTTTGACAAATGATATGAGCAATCATCTTGTTTGTCAATTTACTAATTGTTTATTGTTTTTCAAATATTGCAGATAATTCGACGTAAGTCACTCACATAACCTGCTCAAGATCAGCAAAATGTCATCAAATGATTTTATCAAAGGCCAAGAAGAAGTCAAGGTTTTACGAACCAAAACTACACCAAAAAATCCGTTAACACCGAAGCTCATGGAAAGGATAGAAAAGATGAAAGCGAAAATCCGAGAGGCAAGGAAATCGAGGGAGGCTAAAGAAGCCTATTGGCAAAGAGGTATGTCTATTTTGAATCCAGAGGAAATTTCTTCGGATTCCGATTCAGCTTTAGATTATGATGATTACATGTCCGAGATAGAATCTGAAGTCGAGGGTAAGCGAATGACTAAGGAGAGCCCTATTGTCATCTGTTTCTAGAGATGAAATATTGGTTAAAGACGAGTCTCGACTGATGCAAAAGTTAGCAGACCCAGGAGCTTTTATGGTTGGAGTAACCCTAGAACAAACCCACTTAGGTTTAGCCTTGATTGATTCCGGTTCGAGCCTTAATATCTTTCCTAAAAGCCTTTGTGATAGGAATTCCATTTTAACACCCACTAACACCCCGCTCCAAGTTAGATTAGCGGATGGAACTAGGACAATCATGACTGGGAGACTGAACAACATGATTATTGGTATAGGGCAATTACGGTTTAAGATAGACATAGTGGTAATGGAAATCGAGGAACATCCTCAATGCCCAATCATTTTGGGTAGATCGTTTATCAACACCGCTAGAGCCTTCATACGGATGACCGGACATGAGATAGTTTTGTTTGACGCCAAGGGTTCTCGAGTGTTATGGGATAACAAACCGAATTCCCCTGCACCGGCAAGTGTGAATGTGTTAGAAGTAGTTGGTTCGGAGAAGCTTGATGCCACTCAAGGTCTAGGAAAGGATGTCGATGATAATGTCGATGATAAAGATGAGAGGGAAGTCCTTACTATTCTATGTCGGAATAGGTCGATTCACCTGCACCGATACGACCAAGAGTGAAGTCAGACCTACCTAAGGATAGGAGGACGAGAGCGAAGAAACGAACTAGAGAGTTCGTAACAAAAGCTCATCAAAATCGAGAGATGAATCCAACAAATGGGCGCTTGTCCGGATGGTCAATTAATTTGTCTTTTCATTGGACTAAAATCCAAAGGAAGGGCACTCGTAGAAAAGGACGGTAAAACTTTTTCGGTGAAAGCCGGCCGGGTGAAAACCTGGCAAGTCAAGGGCAGTGTTTAGGAGTGATGATTTTGGGAAGTTGAGCTATAGACTCAAAAAATTTAGAACTCTTTCGTTTTATTTATTTTATTTTATTTCATCTTTATTTTTAGTATGAATAAAAGTAACGTAGAATGACGAGAGCCTTTTTTATTTTTGCCGTGTTCCAATGACCATTAGGTTACGGATGTGCAAAAAGTTTTTTTTACTCGAATCATTTTAACGTGAAGTAGAGTAGGAAGAGAAATCATTATAAAATGTATTGATGATGAGAATTTGGTGAAAATATGCTTAGTTTCAAATTTGTATTATTTGGAAAAAGTGAAGATTTATATGTTAATGGATTGTGGTTGGATTATTTGATTTTTGAGGTGAGGATTTTTCAAATCGTGACATGATAATTTTGATAGACTTATGTGTTCTAGCTTGAAAATTTCGTGTGTATCAAATTGAGGGGGGTCAACTATCATTTATTCTTACACATCCCCATTTTTCATTTCCCAATTCACCTTTTCATTTCCCCCATTAATTTATTCCTCCAACAAAACCATTCCACTCCTCAATCCTTGCCTTCCTTCCTCCACCAATCACCTTCCACCATTTCAATCCTTTCACTTTCCACATCTTTCTATTTAAACTCCTTCTTCTATTCATCATTTCCACACCACAAAATCTTCATCTTCTCCAAATCCCCAATTTTCTTCTTCTTCTTATCTCCATTAATTCCCATTTCCAATCTTTTTCATAACTTCCATCCACCCAAGATTGGGGATAGTAATCTAAATGATCCCCTCCAATATCACAAGTTGTGACTGCTCATATCTCTCGATCTCGAAGGATTATCCGATCCAGTCGTCATCACAGGAAGACTGAACCTCAGCCAGAGCTTCAATCGATTCGGTCGACCGAACCTTTCTGCTCGGTCAACCGAGGCCATTCTCTCGGTCGACCGAGAGCTTCATACTGCTGCATCTATCTACCAGCGTTGCTCTGTTCCAGTTCTGCAATTATGCCACCAAGACGACGATCCTCAGCACAGTTTGTAGCAGTCAACGATGCCATACCCTTGATCAACGGGGTACCGCAATTCTCTAGCCAAGAGGTATTTTCGGTTTATAGGAATTTCTTCAACAATTCGCCGGTACACCGGGCTCGGGGATTAGATTTGACCAACTGTGGTCAAGAGTCATTCGATCTAGTGGAGTATTATCGATGGCAAGAGGTTGTTGCGCCACCGCCAAGTTAATGTCGATCGGGTAAGAGAGTTTTATTCTTATTTACGCGTGCACCCACACACGAATTTAGTCCAGGTTCGTGGCAAATCCATTGTAATTACTCCGGGGACTCTTAATAATTATTATGGTCTCGATACCCCGGAGGAGGAGCCAGAGTACACTGTCAAGTTTGATGAGTCTGATGCATGGTTGGAGGAGGTTGGTGCCCATCTCGGGATAGCGTGGACAATAAGGGAAGTTGCTCGCACTTTTGAGGAGCCATACTTTAGGCGGTGGGAAGATAAGAGCTTACATAGGCTTATCCGTTCTAACATTATTCCGGCCAAGCATGTGTCTCTGATTTATTATGCACATGCTCTACCGATGTATTAGTTGAGCAGAGGATGGCCTGTTAATATTGGGGCACTGATGCGTTCTGAGATGACTGCCGATGCCCACAAGCCTAGACACATGTTGCCTTATGGTTCATTGATCACTTCATTATGTGAGGCAGCTGAGTGCCCAGTGCTAGGCAGTGACTCCTATGTCAGGCCCATGCCTATCCTATCTTTGGATTCTGTTGCACCACCTCTTGCACAAGCTGATGATCACGGTCCAAGTGATGACGATGCACAATTCCAAGATTTTCCTGAAGCGGATCCCAATGTTCTTCCATTAGCTTTCGTTGATCCGAATGATATACCTTCGGACTAAGCATCTGTGTTAATCTATTAATTTTCTCTTTATCAATGTGTTTTTATTTTTGATTTCGGTGTACCAATAAGTTAAGTCGTGTTGTATGGAGTTCGTTTTGAATTTTCCTAATGAATAAATTTTGTCTTATTTAATGTGTTGGATATTTGTGCATTATTTTTCACTATAATTATTAAGTATGGGCTTAAATATGTTTAAGGCATTTATTATACCTTTTACAGTCCATTTGATATGATTATATTTTTCTGGACTAACCCTGTAACGAGTTCCAAGTTTTTGTTAAAGATGTATGTTGCAGGGGTTTCATTTTATTGCAGTTGGTAACTGTGTTTGTCTGTTAAAATTCTCCGGAGTTCATCAAGACTTGTTCAACTCCCGCACTTATTCCAGAGCTAAGTTCCTTGTTCTTAGTTTTATACATTGAGGACAATGCATAGTTTAAGTGGGGGGGTATGAGTCACTTAGCTCATTTAGCATACTTGAATAAGTTGTATATCAAATAATGAGTAAATTTAAAACTTTTACACTTACAATCACACTTATCTTTTGTGAATTCCCGAATTTTGTATTTAATAAGATAGGAACCATATTTCGTTAGTACGTGGTCATGTTATACTCTTGCGATATAATTTCAGTAAGCTTAAAGATATTCATATTATAAGTTGCAAGTAGTTATTTATTATTCGATTACAACGTTTACCACGCTTATCAAAAATGGAAATATATGTGTACATTGCATAGATAATGGGTTGTGCTCACTGGTAATCAATACTTATCGCCTCGATGTATTCTTAATCTTCTAGCTACAAAAGCGGAATAATAAGCTTAAAATATATCTCGTGTTTTACCAATGAGCTAAACACTGGCTTGTAGTCAATTACCAAAGTAGCCTTGCGCTTGTGGTAATATTCATTGCTATATTTGATCTAAGATAGGGGATACTTTAAAAAGTTTTCTTCCTTGAGATTTGTAGTATTTGAAAAATGTGAAGAATTGAAAATTCAACTCTTAAGAGGCTTTGAGTAGTACTCGGTCTCCAAGTCCAAAACCATATAGATATATTCTTGCTTATTGTTCTAGTGCTTTACCCATTGCGAGGCTTAAGCGGAGGAATGTCTTGATGATGGTGGGACTTGAGAATTCAAAGTTGGCATAGCCATTAATCATGCCACATTTATAAAACCAATGCATGTGCACACATCACTTCGATTCATACCGAGTAGTGAATAATGGATATCTTATTAGCATATATAGTATGAGTTGATTCGGGTTTCTTGTGTGAGTATGGTGTGACCACTGGGAAAATGATCATATGGGGAATAACTTGTTAATACTTTGATCGGGACGATCAAAGGCTAAGTGGGGGGCAGTTGATGACGGTCGATTTGTACCCATTATTCTGCAGTCTTTACCCTTGATTTTGGTGTAAAATAACCTTAAGAGAGTGATAATAAGTCATTAAGTGCCTAATTTAGATATACCCGTGTTACGATTTATTATTATGCATTTCGGTAATTTATCAAGTATTTGGTATTACAAACTATGTTTTTGTATGATAAATACAAATGAGCCATACGGACGCATTACTCACGGAGAAGAAATTAAAGATCCAGGACAATGCGAGCCCAAAGAGAAGATAGAAGACGGAGCCGTAGCGTTGAAGGCTCGGTTGACCGAGCCCACTATTCGGTCGACCGAGTGGACTTAAAACCCAAAGCAGAGTCCAAACATATTACTTAAGTCGGTTAGGGTTTAGGAAGCCGATCCTTAGTCGGTTTCTAAGTCGGTTTTTAGCTCTATATAAACACATTGTCATTAGTATTATGTAGACATTCATACATTGATTCAATCATTCATAAAAGAGCACAACAAATTGAGAGTTTTTCAACAAGTTGAGGTTTTGCAACAATGTAAGCCCTTAATCTTCATGTTTTATTTTCAAGTAATTAATTCTTCCAATTACGTTCTTATCGTTTGAATTAATTAAACATAGCTAGATGATGTGATTCTCGGCTATGACGTTAGGTGGTGGTGACACCTTGTCAATGAGGATCCCATGACCTACGTCATAATCTAGATTCATTCATGACTCTACTTGATGTAATTAATGTGTATCTATGATAGTTTATATAAGTGATGTATGAATTGTCGTTTAACTGCTCACGTATAAGAAACACCGATGAGGTTATTTCTAGGATGTAATTAGGGTTGAATTCGTCCGGGTGACCGAGCAAAGTCGCTCGGTCGACCGAGCCCCTTTACTCGGTCGATCGAGCCCCTAATTTTGTCGATTAAGTCCGCCACGTCTTTATGGTGGGTTTAACCTAGTTGAATTTACTTTCTCAAGAGGTATGGCTACGGCTACGTCGCTCGTCGCTTTTCATTAGCGTATTATTAGGAAATACCAATATAAGACGTCTAGTTCGGCTCATGAACGATCTTTCGGGACTTTCAGCAAGATCTATTTACGAGTTTGTTTATCTTATTTTGTCTTTTATGTTGGTCTTAGACTGTTGTCCAATAACGAATTAGGTGAGTTGATTATTTAAACCTAGGGTCCACATTTTGATTCCCTGAGGGACCGACCTTGATTCACCATCGCTATGCTATGATGTACCTAGTGCTATTGCTAGTATTTGGTGGTCAAGTAAAATAAATTTATAACCTGATTGACCCCGTCATCAGGTTCTCCAATGTAATAAATGTTACATTTCTATCTTTAGTATGTCGATTTCTATTCTTAGCAGCATTTATGATGTTTTGCCGAGTCTTTTGAGCTTCCATTTTGCTAAACTCGATACGACGTAGTAGAGGCTTACGTGTAATATTAGATTTATTTAATGTTATACGTGCCGAACGTTTCGTTTCCGGATAAGGACTCGGTATCCGGGAGCGGGGCGTTACAGGAAATGTGGGTTCAATTCTTCGTCGTTATGCAATAACAAACTTATTGGGGCGAGAGCTTTCCGGAGGAGAAGGTTCGCCAGAGGATCGAATGGCCACGGTACTCACACAATGAGTACCGCGGCCGAAAGTATGTGAAAAATGCCGGTGTGTTCGGAAACGTGAATGGAACCGAGGTTGGAATCGCGCCATTAGCCCACTTGGCGATCTACAAAGTTTGTACTAATAATGGTGGTTGCCCAAGAGTAGCATATTAGCCGGATTGGATGCAGCCATTGATGATGGAGTAGACATTCTTTCGCTTTCTCTTGGTGGTAGCTCGAAACCATTTTATTCGGACAATATTGCTATCGGTGCATACAATGCTATCTGAAGAGAGTTTGAGAAAGTAAATTATACTTGAGTAAACTTCAACTTAGTTTATTCATTGATTGAACAAGAGTATAAATAGATACAACTTTAATAAAGTAAACTAGCTATGCTATGGATAGCAATTATGGCGGCCAACTTGAGTATCTATATGGGCGGCTAGAACTTAGAACCCAATAAAGTAGAAAATTTATGACAAGTGACATATTAATTATTTATGTAATATAATTAATATGTCATGTGTACAAAGAATAAATAATGTGCACAAGTGTTACACAAAGAGTGCTAGAATTGCTAATATTTCAACCCCCCCCTCAAACTGGGTTGTATATGTTGATACAGCCAAGTTTGTGACTTAGTCTGCTGAACATAAGAGGTGGAATAGCCTTGGTGAGAAGGTCAGCATTCTGGTCTGCTGAGGGAACATACTGGAGTTGAATGATCTTTGCATCAATCTTCTCCTTCAGGAAGTGTCTGTCAATGTCCACATGTTTGGTTTTGTCATGATGAACAGGATCCTCTCGCCATGCATAATTTGAATTATTATCACAAAGAGAGTGTGATAGGTTCTTTGAGTAAGCTGCTTTGAAGTTCGATAAGTACTCTTTTGAGCCAAAGAGCTTCACAATTGCCCAAAACAAGTGCCCCGAGTTCAATTTTCAAGATCGCTTCTAGAGGCAGTGAGGTTGTTTCTTGCTCCTCTAGGTGACAAGATTGCCCCATACATAAGAACAATGCTCTGTGGTAGACCTTCCGTCTATATGACAACCAAATTTCAATCAAGATCGTGTAAACCTTGATAGATCTCTCGGCAAACTTGATGAAGTGCAAGCCTTGGCCAGGAGTGGATTTCAAGTATCTCAAGATTACATTCACAACATCCCAATGTTGCTCAAGAGGGCAATGCATGAATTGGCTCACCAGGATCGACTCCATATGCAATATCAGGTCTTGTATGGGAAAGATAAATGAGTTTCCCTACAAGTCTCTGATATTGATCCTTCCTGACAGCAATGTCACCATGCAGCAGGGTATTACTGGGGTCTACTGGGGATACAGCAGGTTTGCATCCCAAAGATGCCGTTTTTCTTCAAGAGATCCAGACATACTTCCTTTGAGAGACTGAAATGCCTTTTCTTGTTTCTAGCTATTTCCATACCAAGGAAGTATTTTAGGAGCCCAGATCTTTAACTTGGAATACCTTTGCCCAGTAGAGTCTTCAAATGTTGGATCTCAGTAGAGTCATCTCCAGTAAGGATGATATCATCCACATATACAATAAGAATAGACCTTCTCTGGTTGGTTGTCTTGATAAACATAGTGTGATCAGAGTTGCATTGATGATATCCAGCAGCTTTAACCAGGAGGATTGACAAAACCAGGAGGTACATTCATGTAGACTTCCTCAGTAAGGTCACCATTGAGAAAAGCGTTTTGATATCCAATTGGTAAAGAGGCCAGTCAAGTTGGACAACTAGAGAAATCAAGACTCGACGGTGTTAAGCTTTGCTCTTGGTGCAAAAGTTTCTGTATAGTCAATGCCATAAGTTTGAGTGAACCTCTAGCCACCAATCGGCTTTATACTTGTCAATAGTACCATCAGCATTGTATTTTATGGTGAATAACTATCTACAGCTGACTGTCTTCTTGCCTTTGGGGAGAGTTGTGAGGTCCCAAGTATGATTATCCAGGAGTGCAGTCATCTCTGTTTTAACAGCAGCCTTCCACTTATCATTTTGAAGGGCCTCCTGAATATTTTTGGGAATAGAGTGAGAGTCCAGGTCCTGTGTAAACATAGCAAATACAGGAGACAACTGGTCATAAGATAAATAAGTATGAATAGAATGATCAGTGCATGATCTTTTCCCTTTCCTTAGAGCAATAGGTCTGTCATCAATGTCAGTAGGGTGCTGTAGTTCAGCAGTCTCTGAGTCAGTAGGGTGTTGAGGCTCAGCAGGCTCAGGGTTCAGCAGGCTCTAGGTAGTAGGGTGCTGAGGTCCAGAGCTCTGGGTCGAAGAGTGCTTGAGGTTCATCTGCTTTGAGTCTCGATGAGTTGGCTTTGAGGTTAAGAGTTTGTTGAGGGAACGGATTTAGATCAATTTCAATTAGATTTTCATCGCTGTTGCTTGATGAGACTTGCTGTAGTAGGAGTCCTTTCAAAGAATTTTACATCCATAGAGTTGTAAAATTTCTTTTCGAGAGAGTGAATAGCATTTGTAACCTTTCCGCCCTTAGCATACCCTAGGAAAATGCACTTGTGAGCTTTGGGATCAAGTTTTCTTACGTGTTGGGCATGAATATAAACAAACACACAGACAACCAAAGATTTTTGGAGACAATTGGGCAATAAGATGAGGCAGGAGAGTGTGTGGTCAGCAGGTTTGGATAGAGTCTTGAAACCTAACACTCTTTGGGAAGCTTGTTGATTAAGTATGTGGCGATCAATATAGCTTCACCCCACATATATTTTGGAACATTTGTAGTGAACATGATTGATCTGGCCATTTCAAAGAGTGCCTATTCTTTCTCTCAAAGAACCCCATTTTGCCGAGGTGTCTCAACACAACTCTTGATATGGACAATTCCTTATTCATCAAGAAATTACCGAGATTAGACTCATAATATTCAAGAGCATTGTCGGTCTTCAAAATTTTAATCTTAATGTCAAACTGAGTAGAGACCATGTTGTAAAACTCTTGAAAGATGGATCCAACTTCAGATTTATCCTTCATTAAAAATAACCAAGTGGTTCTGGTGTGGTCATCTATGAAGGTTACAAACCACCTCTTGCCTGTTATACTTTTCACTCTTGAGGGTCCCCATACATCACTGTGAATTAAGGTGAAAGGTGTAGATGGGAAGTGAGGTAATTTAGTATACATAGATTTGGTGAGTTTGGCAAATTGACAAATATCACATTGAAGATCATTAAGATTACATCCTTTAAACAATTCTGGAATTAAAGACTTTAAATAACCAAAACTTGGATGTCCTAGTCTATAATGCCATAACATGATATTGTCTAGTTTTTAGTGCAGTCTCTTGAGGCGATTCAGTCTTGATCTTGTCTTGCGAGGTTGATCACAAAATGATTCCGCGAGGTGGTTTAGCTTGACCAATCACTTCATGTGAAGAAAGATCTGGAATGTGCACCGATCCTTATCAAAACAACAAGTCCAATTCAGATCTTTAGTGAGTTTCTGATGTATATAAGGTTACAATCTAACTTTGGAACAAATAAGACCCTTGTAGATATATCTCGATTAGTAAGTTTAACCTTCCCAACACCTTTTGCATAAGAAACAGAACCATCGGCAGCTTTTAATTGCAGTGAAGTTGGGTGCATGGCATATAGTGGGTAATGAGGTTTTATTACAGTCATGTGGGAAGAAGCCCAGAATCAACAATCCAAGTCTCATTACTAAGAGGTGAGTGGAATATACCTGTTTTAGCATGAGTGGCCATTTCAGTAGAGGAGCTGCCTTCCTGATGCTGAGCAACAAAGTCTTTAAAGGCAGCAAACTGAGCATTCAGATGGCTGTCATTCTCCTCGTCACTGACAAGTCTGCCTTGATTTTCCCTGGTTGGTTTTGAGGTTTTAGAGGGATTAGGCTTGCCATGAAGCTTCTAGCAATTGTCCTTGGTGTGATTTGTGCGTTTGCAGTGATCACAGAACAACCTTCCAGTTTTCTCAAGAAGCTTCTCAGATGTCCCAAGAAACTCAAGCAGACCTTCCCGACATTCAAGCAGGCGTACCTTGATAGGGTTATCGGCAGGGTGTTCAATGAAGATGACTTTCCTCCTGCTTTCTTCATGTTTGACCTCAGCAAACATGGATTTGAGATTTGGGAGAGGTTTTGTGGCAAGAATTCTCCCTCTAACATCATCAAGAGTAGGGTTCGATCCGGTGAGGAACTTGAAGACTCTTTTCTTTCTATGATGTCCTTATAGAGGCGACATCCTTAACATCATTCCAGGGGTGAGTTTCCAACATATCTAAGTGTTGCCATGCCTTAGATAGTTGGTTGAAGTATTGAGTTACAGACATATCCCCTTGTCTGCAGTTTTGAATTTGAGCTTCAAGTTCGTACACTTCTGATGTATTGTCTTTCTTGGAGTAAAGATCTCTGGCATTGTCCCAGATTTCTTTTGCAGTATCATACATCATAAAGTTCTCACTGATCTCTTTTGTCATTGATCTTGTGATAATGGTCATGACTTGATTATTAGCAGTGTCCCATGCTTCAAATCCTGGGTCATCTTCAGTAGGGGCAAGTTTAGAGCCGGACAGGTATCCCATCTTACCTTGTCCTGAGATGTACATTTTCATGGATCTTGACCACAGCAAGTAGTTGTTGCCATCAAGTCTATGATTTGTATAAGAAGAAGATTCAAGTGACCCACTGCTTGAGGCGTTTGGGAGTCATTGATGAAGATGAACTATCGAGCCACAATAGACATTTTGGAAAACAAAACACTGAGTTGCAGCGGATTTTAGAACTTAGTAACCTTGCTCTCTGATACCATGAAGAGAGTTTGAGAAAGTAAATTATACTTGAGTAAACTTCAACTTAGTTTATTCATTGATTGAACAAGAGTATAAATAGATACAACTTTAATAAAGTAAACTAGCTATGCTATGGATAGCAATTATGGCGCCAACTTGAGTATCTATATGGGGTGGCTAGAACTTAGAACCCAATAAAGTAGAAAAGTTATGACAAGTGACATATTAATTATTTATATAATATAATTAATATGTCATGTGTACAAAGAATAAATAATGTGCACAAGTGTTACACAAAGAGTGCTAGAATTGCTAATATTTCAACACTATCGAAAAAGGAATTTTCGTTAGCTGCTCAGCCGGAAATTTTGGTCCCGGAAGCCAGACTTTGTCGAACGAGGAGCCATGGATTCTCACCGTCGGTGCTAGCACCATTGATAGAAAGATTGTAGCAAGTGCAGTTCTTGGAAACAATGAGGAATTCGAAGACCAATATCTTTATCAACCAACGGATTTTCCTTTGAAACGATTCCTCTAATTTATCCCGGAATAAAGAACTCTTACAATGGTGGACATTGTGGCTCAAGCATCATCACCAATGCCATGGATTTCCGTGGAAAGATTGTTGTATGCCTATCAGAAGGAGGTATAACGGATATCCAGAAAGAGGTGAATGTGAAGGCGGTCGGTGGAGTAGGTATTGTTATAATCAATGATATGTCGGTTGCAAGGGCGGTCGCAGGATCCCAGGTGAGGGGGGCGATATTATGGGCGAGTGTAAATTTTTTAGGGGGGCAAAAGATACACAACATACACAATAGTGTATTTTTCGGATCCGAGGGGGGCGAGTGCCCCCTACCATTGGGGTGGATCCGCCCCTGGTCGGTTGGATATACGATAACATTATCAACACTCGAACATGTTCTTCCAACGACGTATATGAGCTATACCGATGGACAAAAGATCGTTTCATACATAAATTCGACTAATTCGCCGGTCGCTTCCATTGAATTCAAAGGAACCGTAATTGGAGACACTCATGCTCCAGCATTGGCATCTTTTCCATCGAGAGGACCGAGTAATGCTAGCCCTGGGATTTTAAAACCCGATATTATTGGTCCAGGAGTAAATATTCTCGCAGCGTGGCCAACATCAGTTGACAACAATCCCAACACGAAATCAACATTCAACATATTATCGGGCACGTCAATGTCTTGTCCCCATCTTAGTAAAGTCGGGGCGTTGCTCAAAAGTGTGCACCCTGATTGGTCTCCAGCTGCCATTAAATCAGCAATCATGACAACCGCTTATAACTTAAACCTAGCCAAAAACCCCATTGAGGGAGAAAATCGCTTCCGGCTAATGTTTTCACGGTTGGTTCCGGACATGTCAACCCGACTAGAGCAAGCGATCCAGGTCTTATATACGACATTCAACCCGAAGACTACATCCCTTACTTATGTGGATTGAATTACACGAATCAAGAAGTCGAAAACATCTTGCAAAAGAAAGTGAATTTTACGGCTAATACGAGTATCACAGAGGCACAACTGAATTATCCTTCGTTTACTATAAAATTCGGATCAATGGTGCAGACATATACGAGGACAGTTACCAATGTAGGAGAGCCTGAATCAAGTTACGTGGTTAACATCAAATCACCAGAAGGTGTAAATATGAAAGTGAAGCCGAATACATTAAATTTTATAGAGGAAAACCAGAAATTGACGTATGAAATCACATTCGAGAATACGAAGACCGCTCAAAACGACACAATTTCTCACGTGATAGGACTATTCCATTCTCAATACAAGATCCCAACTCAAATGAAATGCATTCGTATAATCACTATATGTTCAATCAAAACAATATCAAAAGGCTCAATGTACCAAAACCAATGTCAAAGGCATCAAAATTTCTAAAAAATGACTCATTTACACCAAAGGGATAACAATCACTAAGTAACTCGTTCCACATGAAAACAAAACATCGAAGCTAAACCAACCACCCCTACTTTAAAACGAAACACGAATGGTAAGGGTAGAAAAGTTAGCTTACAACCGGAAAAATACGCGAGTACGATCATGTGGCATCCGTAATATGAACTCCCAGGGTACCTGTACTTATAAAATATACACAACCAACACCAAAGGTGTACAAGTATGGAGTATAACACAATGAAACTACCCGGATTATCACAACTCATCAAAACCAAAACACCACACTAACCCCCCAAAACACACTTCTTCGAGTTATATAACAACAAAACTTACCCGAAGTATCAAAATAGAAACTAAAGAAACACAGTGAAACACGAGGGGAAATTAAAAAGCAATAAAAACACATTGAGTTTATAGTCCTCAGCTCGACTTTCTACCCCCAAACATGTCAAGGATAGCTATACCAAAGGAGAGCAAACCGTTGCTTCTCCCTACAAAAATCGTAAGAATTGAGCACCTCTTGAAAATAAAACAATAGAATTATGGGGCTCAATCCCCACCACCAAGATTGGTTCGATGAGTCCATTGCACAGAACAACGAACTCACTTTCCCCGAACTAAAACATATACCAACCAATAACGACTCTAGCACCAAGTATGAACATTTAGGCTCAAAATCAACAACAAACTCAATAGGGTGCACCCCCGAAGATATAACAATAGGACTAAATGAAGACGGAACAGGTGACTCAATAGATACAAGAGTCATACCATCCTCGTAGTGTTCTTCCGGGGTGACTTCAATGAAAGTCTCACGTTCTCTCCTCTCAAACTCCTCAAACAGTTGTTGCACTTTAAGCTCCAAGTTTCGTATGGCTATTTGCATCATTGCTAAGTCATTACGAAACTCTTGGTGGTGCTCTTGGACCACTTTACTCAACTTTTCAACAGTTTGCTCAAGTGCCATCCGCTGCTCCATTGAGGTCTCTGATTCTTGAGGCGGAGGTGGAAGAGTATCGAGTTGTTGATCAAAGTGACTTGGGGCATTCCCCAACTCATTTCCGTATGATGCGCGTGTATGGGTTGAACTGATAAGATGGTTGTGTTTGATAACTCATAGCACCGTAGAAGTTGTAATATCCGAATGGGTAGGATACGAGCCGTAATTGTAGTATGGATTCATTATCCGCAAATCAAGGAAACAACACGAACACAATCACGGTAACTTGTCACTACCACTACCGAAGTAAATGGTGTGACACTTCAACAAAAACAAATAAAAGAAACTATACATAAAAAAAATAAGAAAAATGACCTAATCCTAAGAACTTAACTAACTTACAAGATATCAACCCGATTCCCGGCAACGGCGCTTTAAAACTTGATCGGCCTTTTCTAAGTGTCCAATCTCACCGGCGGTGTACCGGGTCAATCAGTAGCCTAGAATTGGTGAGTCAAGGTCGATCCCACATGGGAATCTGGTCGAATACCAAAGTCGGTCTCGCCCCTAGTTCAGCCAACACAACTATTGAACGTGGTGATTTGTCAGATCACCGGTTCTACAAACTAAATATACACAAAATAAAAGAGTTTAAAACTATATAAAAGAGATAGCCGAGCTATGATCCAATCGACTACTATCTAACCCTAACTCGTAACTGTAAGTGATTTTGATATACTCTAATGTTCTTGACATTGTTAAAGGATGTCGCCTCCTATTTTCAAACTAAGCGCCAATTTCAACAACCTAGTTTCCTATGTCGAATTCAACAAATCCAATGACCGGATTTAACTAACTCAACACGGCCCACGCTCTGACATGAGACGCTCGACAAGTCGATACAAACTCACAACTAAACCAGTCCGAACAACTCAGTCGGTTTTACACAGTGATCCTAGAACCCCTTTTCCCGTATCCTCTCGCAAAATACATATGTAAAGAAGACGCGTGAAATACGATTATCGAGTCGCGAGTTCAATAAAAGTCATTTACGAATAAGTTCTAGAACGATAACAACACCGAGAATCTAACAATCATAACATCAAAACACTTTAATCAACGAGCTAAGGATTTGATTTCATAGACTATCACATAACTCGACTATTGGAAAAACTAGCTACTCATCTTATCAACAAAAACAACAAGAAATCAACAATAAATATAACAAAAACAAAGATTGAAAGCAAGAACAAGAAAGGAAAACAAAATACCAAATATATTATGCCGTAGAAAATCGATCCACCGAACGAAATCCCGTCAATAACGCGTCAAGCTATCTTCGAGATCCTCCGGATTACAACAATCTACAACTAATCTTAGC
This sequence comes from Gentiana macrophylla, assembly GCA_026214975.1. Lineage (NCBI taxonomy): Eukaryota > Viridiplantae > Streptophyta > Magnoliopsida > Gentianales > Gentianaceae > Gentiana > Gentiana macrophylla. Next base: position 126,369,849 of record CM047806.1, read on the forward strand.
TAATAAACCTCTAACTAATCTAAGCTAAGAAAAGATGAAGAAAAACGCTGAAAATGCTGAAAAAATCGATCTAAAAGAGGAGAGAACCGATCTAGATCAAATGGGGGGGTATTTATAGTGTTTTGCAGATTCGATCGTTAGGCGGCGCCTAGAAAACCTTAGGCGCACGCCTAGCTCATCAAATCACGTCATCAAACATTTGGCCTTCTTAGGCGCGCCCTGGTCGACACACCCTCAGTAAATAGGCCATAACTTTGTGTGAGACCTCCAAATCGAGTGATTCAAAATGCCTTGGAAAGCTAATGAAATTTTCTACAACTTTCATGAAGATTTCAAGCCCATAAAATGCCTCCAAGGTGGATCAAAATGTAGATCAATGGAAGGTATGGTTGTAGTACCAACACGTTTTGATCCGTTTGAACGTTTAAGCTTCGGGCACATGTTCCAATCCTCGTATCTCGCCTTCCGGACATCTCAAACACCTAAGTCCTGTACAAAATCACAACAAATACCACATATAATCCCTACAGGACACTAGGGTGACCGAGAATATAGTAAATTACACCGAAAAAGACTGAGAATCCCGGACTATACGCCCTAGGTCCCGAAATGATAACCAAGGTGTAAATACATCAAAATACAACCAAATGTCTCAGGAAACATATAAAACGAGGTATAAACGGGGTATAATTACATAGAAAATGATAGTCAATTCGACTCTCATCAACTACCCCTACTTAGCGTTTGCTCGCCCTCGAGCAAAAATGAGCGATTCAAAAATAAAGATGGGGTCAACATTGCAATCATACATCTAGTCTATAAGAATTGAAATGGTAAAACACAAGTAATTGATATAAATGCATAAGATTTAAGTTCTACCTTGTATTGAGAAAAGAATGTGCGTGTGTGTGCAGAGCTTCTTCAACATTTATCACCAATGACCGGTTTAGATTATAGACGTATAATGTACCGAGGCTACACCATAGGCTTATATGTCGTAAACATCTCCACTAATCGAGGTCAATCGAAGTCTAGTACGGTCGAGCAGGACTTGAAGGGTTATATCGTTAGGCTAGGGTCGGGGCTAACGAAATGATATTTACGATAAAAAATAGAAAGAAGAAAGTGCAAAAGAGCTTTAACCGAGACAAATATAAACACGAAACTCGGTATCAACTTTGCCTTCAATCTTTCCAAATATTTACATCTCCGGAGTCCAAACCCTAACCTCAACTTCATAATATACAATACTACACAACACTTTAGTCCACTTTTTGGACTTATAACAAACTATAAATATGTACATTTACCACTTTTGTTTCTTTTCTTTTCTTTTTTTCTCTTTTTTTTGTTCTTCTCCTTATATACATCAAAATTCTGAACAAGACCGAAACCGACACATTGTTACACTCCTCGTTCCGAAATAACTCGTAAATTACGACTCCATACCATTACTTACGTCTCAACAATACCTCGCAACATCGTAAAAATGTGCGGAACGAACAAGCTCAATTGCAAGGTAGTCAAGGATATGTAGACCGAAATAATGTTAAGGACATCGATTTTCACGGGTTAGTAACACGAAAGGCTAGTTCGGGTGGCGGTCTAACCACCCTACAAAAGGCTTAGAGGGGTAACAGTGGATTAATCGTTTAGGTTGGCCTTTGGCTCGATCGGGTCAAAATAAATGCCAAAACCGTCATCCCGCACTCTAACAACGACGACCTTTCTATTTCTTACCGGTTACTAATATAAGTTCTAGGTAACCGGGTCATTAATAACTACCATAATCGTTCACCAGTCAAGGTGATTCATGAAGTCGAAGCTAACGTGATAGGACTATTCCATTCTCAATACAAGATCCCAACTCAAATGAAATGCATTCGTATAATCACTATATGTTCAATCAAAACAATATCAAAAGGCTCAATGTACCAAAACCAATGTCAAAGGCATCAAAATTTCTTAAAAATGACTCATTTACACCAAAGGGATAACAATCACTAAGTAACTCGTTCCACATGAAAACAAAACATCGAAGCTAAACCAACCACCCCCTACTTTAAAACGAAACACGAATGGTAAGGGTAGAAAAGTTAGCTTACAACCGGAAAAATACGTGAGTACGATCATGTGGCATCCGTAATATGAACTCCCAGGGTACCTGTACTTATAAAATATACACAACCAACACCAAAGGTGTACAAGTATGGAGTATAACACAATGAAACTACCCGGATTATCACAACTCATCAAAACCAAAACACCACACTAACCCCCCAAAACACACTTCTTCGAGTTATATAACAACAAAACTTACCCGAAGTATCAAAATGAAAACTAAAGAAACACAGTGAAACACGAGGGGAAATTAAAAAGCAATAAAAACACATTGAGTTTATAGTCCTCAGCTCGACTTTCTACCCCCAAACATGTCAAGGATAGTTATACCAAAGGAGAGCAAACCGTTGCTTCTCCCTACAAAAATCGTAAGAATTGAGCACCTCTTGAAAATAAAACAATAGAATTATGGGGCTCAATCCCCACCACCAAGATTGGTTGATGAGTCCATTGCACGAACAACGAACTCACTTTCCCGAACTAAAACATATACCAACCAATAACGACTCTAGCACCAAGTATGAACATTTAGGCTCAAAATCAACAACAAACTCAATAGGGTGCAGCCCCGAAGATATAACAATAGGACTAAATGAAGACGGAACAGGTGACTCAATAGATACAAGAGTCATACCATCCTCGTAGTGTTCTTCCGGGGTGACTTCAATGAAAGTCTCACGTTCTCTCCTCTCAAACTCCTCAAACAGTTGTTGCACTTTAAGCTCCAAGTTTCGTATGGCTATTTGCATCATTGCTAAGTCATTACGAAACTCTTGGTGGTGCTCTTGGACCACTTTACTCAACTTTTCAACAGTTTGCTCAAGTGCCATCCGCTGCTCCATTGAGGTCTCTGATTCTTGAGGCGGAGGTGGAAGAGTATCGAGTTGTTGATCAAAGTGACTTGGGGCATTCCCCAACTCATTTCCGTATGATGCGGTGTATGGGTTGAACTGATAAGATGGTTGTGTTTGATAACCCATAGCACCGTAGTTGTAATATCCGAATGGGTAAGGATACGAGCCGTAATTGTAGTATGGATTCATTATCTGCAAATCAAGGAAACAACACGAACACAATCACGGTAACTTGTCACTACCACTACCGAAGTAAATGGTGTGACACTTCAACAAAAACAAATAAAAGAAACTATACATAAAAAAAATAAGAAAAATGACCTAATCCTAAGAACTTAACTAACTTACAAGATATCAACCCGATTCCCCGGCAACGGCGCGCTAAAACTTGATCGGCCTTTTCTAAGTGTCCAATCTCACCGGCGTGTACCGGGTCAATCGTAGCCTAGAATTGGTGAGTCAAGGTCGTATCCCACAGGAATCGGTCGAATACCAAAGTCGGTCTCGCCCCTAGTTCGAGGCCAACACAACTATTGAAGCGTGGTGATTTGTCGGATCACCGGTTCTACAAACTAAATATACACAAAATAAAAGAGTTTAAAACTATATAAAAGAGATAGCCGAGCTATGATCCAATCGACTACTATCTAACCCTAACTCGTAACCAGAAGTGATTTCGATATACTCTAATGTTCTTGACATTGTTAAAGGATGTCGTCTCCTATTTCCGAAACTAAGCGCCAATTTCAACAACCTAGTTTCCTATGTCGAATTCAACAATCAACGACCGGATTTAATCGACTCAACACGTCTACGCTCTATGAGACGCTCGACAAGTCGATACAAACCTCACAACGAAACCGAGTCTGAACAACTCAGTCGGTTTTACACAGTGATCCTAGAACCCCTTTTCCCGTATCCTCTCGCAAAATACATATGTAAAGAAGACGCGTGAAATACGATTATCGAGTCACGAGTTCAATAAAAGTCATTTACGAATAAGTTCTAGAAACGATAACAACACCGAGAATCTAACAATCATAACATCAAAACACTTTAATCAACGAGCTAAGGATTCGATTTCATAGACTATCACATAACTCGACTATTGGAAAAACTAGCTACTCATCTTATCAACAAAAACAACAAGAAATCAACAATAAATATAACAAAAACAAAGATTGAAAGCAAGAACAAGAAAGGAAAACAAAATACCAAATATATTATGCCGTAGAAAATCGATCCACCGAACGAAATCCCGTCAATAACGCGTCAAGCTATTTTCGAGATCCTCCGGATTACAACAATCTACAACTAATCTTAGCTAATAAACCTCTAACTAATCTAAGCTAAGAAAAGATGAATAAAAACGCTGAAAATGAAAAAATCGATCTAAAAGAGGAGAGAACCGATCTAGATCAAATGGGGGTATTTATAGTGTTTTTGCAGATCTCGATCGTTAGGCGTAAGTGCCTAGAAAACCTTAGGCGCATGCCTAGCTCACTGAAATCACGTCTTCAAACATTTGGCCTTCTTAGGCGCGCGCTGGGCGACACACCCTCGATAAATAGGCCATAACTTTGTGTGTAGACCTCCAAATCGAGTGATTCAAAATGCCTTGGAAAGCTAATGAAATTTTCTACAACTTTCATGAAGATTTCAAGCCCATAAAATGCCTCCAAGGTGGATCAAATGTAGATCAATGGAAGGTATGGTTGTAGTACCAACACGTTTTGATCCGTTTGAACGTTTAAGCTTCGGGCACATGTTCCAATCCTCGTATCTCGCCTTCCGGACATCTCAAACACCTAAGTCCTGTACAAAATCACAACAAATACCACATATAATCCCTACAGGACACTAGGGTGACCGAGAATATAGTAAATTACACCGAAAAAGACTGAGAATCCCGGACTATACGTCCTAGGTCCCGAAATGATAACCAAGGTGTAAATACATCAAAATACAACCAAATGTCTCAGGAAACATATAAAACGAGGTATAAACGGGGTATAATTACATAGAAAATGATAGTCAATTCGACTCTCATCATTTTTCTCAAAGATAATGGACGCTTGATCCCCTTATAGTGGGGGGGAGAATGTAAAGTCCCACATCGGTAAAATAAGAAAATGCTCACCCCCATATAAGTGTGAGACATAAGGGTCTTGTCAACTCAGGTTAGTCCTTTTAGACCAAGCGAGGACGGGGCGGTTTAAGCAGTTGACCGGACATTTATGACTATTTAAGCGCTACAGGCCGGGAGTGCAGGGCGTTACAAGAATTCTTCAAACTCTGATGAGCAAAATTCTTTCTCCTCATCTATCTGTTCTCAGACTTTTGATACTTTGACATGTCTCTTTTCTTTTAGCAATTTGAAGTTCTTGAATGCGTTCAAGGCTTGATTTTTCTTGCAAGAATTCAACCCAAGTTTTTCCGAAAATCATCAAGAAATGTGATGAAGTACCTCTTTCCTCCATTAGATGATGGGTTGATTGGTCAACACAAATCAGAATGGATGAGTTCCAACACTTGTTTTGCCCTCCAAGACTTTCCTTTTGGGAAAGGATGTCTATGTTTCTTTCTTTTGTGCACTCTTCACGCACTTGCCGAGGAGTCCAGAACTGTGGAAGTCCTTTAACCATTTCCTTCTGCTCAAGAATTTTCAAACCACCAAAATTGAGATGTCTCAGATATCAGTAATGCTATAACCAAGATGCATCTTTCAATTCTACTATAAGACATGCTTGTGGCTCCTTAATTTCCAAAGGAAACAATCTGTCGGCATTCATGGGAACTTTAGCTATGATTCCCTTGTTTGAATCCTTGATTTCACACTCCTTATTCTTTAGAATAATATCATATCTTGGATCTGATGCATATATTTCATTTTCCCTTAACGCTTACTGAGGAGTTATCTCCAAACTTCAGCTTTGAATTATAAGATTCATCCAAGTAAGAGAATGATGCCTTATTACCACACATATGATTAGTACATCCTGTACCAACATACCATACTTGGGGTGCTGAAGTCTGCTCATGCTGTGAAGTCATCAGCAGGGTCTCATCCTCCTCTTTGTCAGCACAGTGAGAACTCTGCTGAGTGCCCTTCTCCTTGTCTGCTGGAAATTTGGTGTAGCACTCTGACCGGTGGTGTCCAAATTTGTGACACCTAAAGCATTCAACATTCTTTTTGTTTGCAGTACCTCTACCCTCTCCATTCTTGGATGCCTGAGAGTTGTCCCCGCTGTCAGACTCTCTGGTTGTTCTCCCTCTACCTCTTCATCTGTCTCTACCCCTGCCCCTATAAATGCTATTAGAGGCAGTGGTTGTCAAGGCCTGCTCTTTATTTGATGTTGTTGATCCTCTCTTCATCTTCTGTTCATGAACTTGCAAAGAGCTTTGCAATTCATCAAGAGACAATGCATCAATGTCTTTGGATTCCTCAATGGAACACACCACATAATCAAATCTGAGGTTAGAGACCTCAAAATCTTCTCCACAACTGCTACATCCTCAATCTTCTCACCAAGAAATCTTATTTTATTGCAGATTTCCATGGTTCTGGCACAATAAGTTGAGACAGATTCACCCTCCTTCATTTGTAGTGTTTCAAAGTCTCTTCTTAAGGCCTGTAGTTGTGATCTCTTCACTCTGGCATTTCCTTGGTACTTCTTCTTCATTGAATCCCAGATATCCTTTGATGACTCCTTGCTGAGAATGGTCTCCAAGATGGCTCTATCTATTGCTTGAAACAGATAGTTCTTGGCTTTCAGATCTTTGAGTTTCCTGCTCTCAAAATCTGCTCTTTGAGCCTCAGTTGGGGGTGGATTTCCTGCTGGTTTCAACCACTCACTGCTCAATGATGGTCCAGTACTCCTTAGAACGCATTAAGTTCTCTATCAACATGCTCCAGTGATCATAATGCTGTCCATCAAACCTTAGGATGGAAGCCTAAACAAAATTTGTTTCGGCCATGGATCTTTCTCCAACTGCTGTTTAGAATGTGGCTCCGATACCACTGATAACTTTTATGGAAGAGATAGTTTTTGGGAAAACTTAATGATTTCATTGATAGAACAAGCATATAAATACAAGTAGAAACTAACCACCCACTAGGCCACTTCCTATAAAATAAGAAACGTGGGATCATGGCTTGAAACCGAAAATAACTACGTAAATAATGGGAAATGTGCTAAAATCAGAAATAACTTGGCTAACATAGCCTTAGGTAATAATAAACTTAATTAACATAATAATTAACAATATTCTTCCAACAATCGGAACCGCTACTATCACAATGATTATGCCACGGTGCACTAGTGACATGGTACCCTGTTTACACCATTGATCATGACATAATCCTTCCATAATCAAGGGTGCAAAACGTGTTATATTTCACTCGTTATAACACAACCTGTTGTGGTAGTAGCATCACCCAACTTAATCTGAAAGTTTAATGGAGATTGGACTAGAGACAACATGATGAAAAGATACCCATGATGACTCCTTGCTGAGAATGGTCTCCAAGATGGTTCTATCTATTGCTTAAAACAGATAGTTCTTGGCTTTTAAATCTTTGAGTTTTCTGCTCTCAAAATCTGCTCTCTAAGCCTCAGTTGGGGGTGGATTGCCTGCTGGTTCAACCACTCCTTGCTCAATGATGGTCCAGTACTCCTTAGAACCCATGAAGTTCTCCATCAACATGCTCCATTGATCATAATGATGTCCATCAAACCATAGGATGGAAGCCTGAACAAAATTTGTTTCGGCCATGGATCTTTCTCCAACTGCTATTTAGAATATGGCTCCAATACCGCTGATAACTTTTATGGAAGAGATAGTTTTTGGGAAAACTTAATGATTTCATTGATAGAACAAGCACATAAATACATGTAGAAACTAACCACCCCCTAGGCCACTTCCTATAAAATAGGAAACATTGGATCATGACTTGAAACCGAAAATAACTACGTAAATAATGGGAAATGTGCTAAAATCAGAAATAACTTGGCTAACATAGCCTTAGGTAATAATAAAACTTAATTAACGTAATAATTAACAATATTCTTCCAATATTCAATCCGACCGTTGGAATCACAAATTAATCACACCAAAATGCTCACCATGAGGAGAGCTTCATGTTGATACAACTTTTACTTCGATCGGGTAAGAGTTTCGAAAACTCATTTTCTAGATCTAGACGTGTCTTAGGAATTAGGATGTTGTTTTAGTTGCAGCATGTTTTACTTGTCGATCGTTGTAGCAATCTTTTAAACTTCCCGAGCCTATCTTTTCGTTTTCCGCTTGTTCTCTGGTGTTGACGATGTCAGGTTTACGTATATAATCGATTAATTTTAATTATATACATTCCGGACATTCAATTCCGAATAAGGACTCGGTATTCATGAACAAGACGTCACTGTTGGTATCAGAGAATGAAGTAACACCGCTGCATATGTTCAGATGTCTTGGGATGTTGTTTTAGTTGCAGCATGTGTTACATGTTGATCGTTGTAGCAATCTTTTAAGTTTCCCGAGTCAATGTTTTCGTTTCCGCTTGTTCTCTGGTGTTGATGATGTCATGCATATGTATATAATCGATTAATTTTTAATTATATACGTATCAGATATCCTTTTCCGGTTAAGGACTCGGCATCCGGATCAGGGTCGTTAGACCAAAATTGGTATCATCAAAAAGTTATGGGATTAATTTCGCTAAATTAGAATCGTAAGAGATCTAAATTGGTAACATCCCAAAGTTATGAGACCAATTTTGCAATTTTTCCTAAAATGATTAATCAACCAATGATTTTCCTTAATACTAATTTAATTAATTAGTAAACAAATATAATTTGCCAACAATAACAACAATTATTTCATTACTAAATAATAATTCTTACAACACAATGTTACACTAGTATCATTTTTAAACGATAAACCAAGCGGATTCCATGCAAATGTTTTTTTATAACCTTAACACCACTATTTTGCCAACGAGATCTACTTCAACGGTTAAGCTGAGACCCTGGAACCGAGAGGTTTTGGGTTCAATTTGTAGGTTTATAGTCCACAGAATGTGGTAATTTCGTTTTAGGAAAAAAAACACTATTTTCTCAATCTGAAAAGCAACTTGAGGTTAGGTAAAGCTTCTCCAACAACATAGCATGTCACCTACATGACATTCAAGAATGTAATCGGGAACTGCTACTATCACAATGATTGTGCCAAGGTGAGCTAGTGATATGATACTATGTTTAATTACACCATTGATCACGACATAAGCCTTCCATGATCAAAGGTGCAAAACGTGTTATATATCACTCGTTATAACTCAACCTGTTGTGGTAGTAGCATCTTCCATCACCCAACTTAATCGAAATTTTAATGGAGATTGGACTAGAGACAACATGATGATGAGATACCCATGATGACTCTTTGTCGAGAATGGTCTCCAAGATGGTTCTATCTATTGCTTAAAGCAGATAGTTCTTGGCTTTCGAGATCTTTGAGTTTTCGCTCTCAAAATCTGCTCTCTGAGCCTCAGTTGGGGGTGGATTGCCTGCTGGTTCAACCACTCCTGGCTCAATGATGGTCCAGTACTCCTTGAACGCATGAAGTTCTCCATCAACATGCTCCAGTGATCATAATGTTGTCCATCAAACCTTAGGATGGAAGCCTGAACAAAATTTGTTTCGGCAATGGATCTTTCTTCAATTGTTGTTTAGAATATGACTCCGATACCACTGATAACTTTTATGGAAGAGATAGTTTATGTTAAAACTTAATGATTTCATTGATAGAACAAGCATATAAATACATGTAGAAACTAACCACCCACTAGGCCAATTCCTATAAAATAGAAAACATGGGATCATGGCTTGAAACCGAAAATAACTACGTAAATAATGGGAAAGGTGCAAAAATCTGAAATAACTTGGCTAACATAGCCTTAGGTAATAATAAAACTTAATTAACGTAATAATTAACAATATTCTTCCAACAATCGGAACCACTACTATCACAATGATTATGCCACGGTGCGCTAGTGACATGGTACCCTGTTTACACCATTGATCATGACATAATCCTTCCATAATCAAGGGTGCAAAACGTGTTATATTTCACTCGTTATAACACAACCTGTTGTGGTAGTAGCATCACCCAACTTAATCTGAAAGTTTAATGGAGATTGGACTAGAGACTACATGATGATCAGATACCCATGAAATTGATCCTTGCACATAAGCTTCATTTATCATTATATCTAATCTTCTGAAACTTATTTGGTAACTTATCTTCTGATTTTCTTCACTGAAATTCAGAATAGAAGGCTGAACAAACACATCAACCCCTGGAATCGGTTGGAGATCGGCATGATAACTTGACAAAGATTCACCAACATTTGTAAGTGTCCTATTGTATTTTTGTTCATTGGAACCCAGTTTAACAGCAAATGAAGGATAATTCAGCTCTGCTTCTTCTACGCTTGTTATTTCACTGCATTTTATTTTTCGAGCAATGATTAGCTCGATCTGAATGTCTGTATATCCCAAACCGCAAAGGTAAGGAATGTAATCATCGGGTTGAAGATCGTATACAAGTCCCGGATCAAATGCCCTCGAAGGGTTCACATGGCCAGCACCTATGGCAAAGATATCAGCCGGAAGTAGCCTTTCGTCGAGGATGGGCGTACCATCGTGGTTCAATACATCGGCGGTAGTCATAATGGCGGACTTAATAGCAGCAGGAGACCAATCAGGATGTGCGCTTTTTAGCAAGGCAGCGATTCCGCTAAGATGAGGACAAGACACCGATGTACCAGTAAAAAAGTCAAAAGTAGATTTCGTGTTATATGAATTGTCCACGTGGAAAGGCGAAGCAGCTAGAATGCTGACACCTGGGCCAATGATATCAGGCTTCAGAACCCCTGGACTTGACAAACTAGGGCCTCTTGAAGATAATGATGCAACTGATGGAGCATTCTTGACACCAAGAATGGTTCCTTTAAACACTATCTTCGCTTTCGGAAAAGACGTCGAATTTATGTATGCTTTGATTTCTTCCCCAGCTGCATAACTCACTAGTGTTACTGGAAGAACATTTACATCTATTATTACAGTATATCCATCCGTCTCTTGACCCATCAAAATCATACCGAGCCCACAGGCGTCTTTCACCGCTTGCCCTTTCGATAGCTGCTTTTATTTTGGCTAGGTTTAAGTTATAAGCGGTTGTCATGATCGCTGATTTAATGGCAGCTGGAGACCAATCCGGGTGCACACTTTTGAGCAACACCGTGACTCCACTAAGGTGGGGACAAGACATTGATGTGCCTGATATTATGTTGAATGTAGATTTAGTGTTGGGATTGTTATCGATCGATGTAGGCCATGCTGCGAGAATATTTACTCCTGGACCGATAATATCAGGTTTTAAAATACCGGGGCTTGCTGTGCTCGGTCCTCTTGATGAAAAGTATGCCACCACCGGAGCATGAGTGTCTCCGATTACGGTTCCTTTGAATTCATTGGAAGCCACTGGCGAATCAGTCGAGTTTATATACGATACAATCTTTTGACCATCGGTATAGCTCAAATACGTCGTTGGTAGAACATGATCAAGGGCCGATAATATCATCGTATAGCCAACAGATATATCATTGATGATGATGAGGCCTACGCCACCGACCGTGTTCACATTCACCCCTTTCTGGATATCGGTTATACCTCCTCCTGATAGACACACAACAATCTTTCCATGGAATTTCGTGGTATTGTCGACGATACTTAAGCCACAATATCCACCATTGTAAGTGTTCATTCCAGGATAAACTAGAGGAAATTGTTTTGATGATGGTAGATTCTTTGTTTGATGAAGATATTGTCCTTGAAATTCCTCATTGTTTCCAAGGATTGTACTTGCAAGAATCTTTCTATCAATGGTGCTAGCACCGACCGTGAGAATCCATGGCGCCTCGTTTGATAAAGTTTGGCTTCCGGGACCACTATTTCCAGCTGAGCAGCTAACAAAAATCCCTTTTTCAATTGCATTGTATGAACCGATAGCAATATTGTCCGAATAAAACGGTTTTGAGCTACCTCCGAGAGAAAGCGAAAGAACGTCTACTCCGTCATCAATGGCTGTTAGAAGTCAATGACTTCTAGATTATTCTACAACTAGTACATGGGAAAAATCTAGAAATTATTTCCTTAGAGAATAGTCTAGAATTCTAAAAAATACTTAGATAAATATCTAATGCACACTTTGCCTAGAAAGATCTAGTGTGCATATTCTCTAGAAGGATCTACCACTTTTTCTAGGATATTCTTACATTTCCTATAAATAGGAGTTGTAACTTAGGCCAAGAACACAACACAACACACACAAGTTGTGAAGTGAGTCTCCCACATCAAACACTTTCTAGTTGCTCTCTTCTTGTATTTTTCAAGTGTCCCATTTGTTGTATATTTTGTGTATCAATAAAATATCAAGTTCTATATTCCAAGTGTTTGGACCTACACAACACAACACAACAAGTGGTATCGGAGCCTTGTCGATCGGGCGTAGTTTTTTGTGGTGGTGATATTTGGTCGGGGACCAACGACGTAAATCACTCGCCGGAGTAAAAGGTCGGAGGATATTATTCACCGTTTGAGAAGAATCACTCAACGATTCTTGTTCGTCTGTGATCCAGACTGTGTGGAGTCATTTGGTCTGGGACCTAGCTTACTTAGTGTTTGTGATTGCAACAAAACTAAGTCACGATGGCGGATTTTCGGTGAGTAATATTAAAAATTAAATAATCACAATTATAGCACATGGCAATCGTGTATGGTGTCATACCAGAGAGCCAAGATTTGTTGGAGTATGTCACCGGAAGTGACGCAACGCCGCCCGCTTCAACAGATGCCACGGCTTTGCGTAAATGGAAGGTAAAAGCTGCGAAAGCCATGTTTGCTATAAAGACATCAATCGAAGATGAGATGATTGAGCATATCCGGAAAGCCACCACGCCGAAGGAAGCATGGGACACGTTGGCTAGTCGTTTTCAAGGAAGAACATTTCGCTACCGCAAATCTTTGGAGAATGAGTTGATGTCGCTCACCCAGGGAAATCTATCAATCAGAGATTATTTCACCAAGGTAAAATCTCTGTGTTATGAGATTTCCGAATTAGATCCGGAGTCCAAAATTGGTGAGTCTCGGATGAGAAGAATATTGATACATGGTTTAAAACCCGAGTATCGGAGTTTCACAATGATGATACAAGGTTGGGCCACACAACCAACCATTGATGAGTGGAAAATTTATTAGCCGACAGAGTGAGTGGCTAAGCAGATGGCAGGCGTAGTTATAAAGTCAGAAGAAGAGGCGTTGTATGCAAGTCAAGCAAGAGGAAAATCAAATAGATATAACAATAAGGGATTCAAAAGACAATATGATGGAAAACAACAAAAGGACGAAGGACAGAGTTACCAAAGAGGGGGAGCTGAAGAGAAGAGACATGATAATAACAAAAGTAATGATAGACCTCAAGGAGAGACAAACGCTTGCACAAGCAACAAAATGCTTGCTTCAATTGTGGCGAAAGGACATTTTGCAAGAGATTGTAGATTCAAGAAGAGACAAGTTGAAGGGAAGCGGCGCCACTTCGGATACCGAGATGACCAAAGTGAAGCAGAATGGGATGTCCAAGCATCTTTCTCGGGGTTGAAGTTCGAGCAAGAAAATATTGACACTACTATGGTGAAAGAAGAAGACCAAGTAACTTGTAAAGAACTATGACAAGTGATATTGGGCGTGTTAACTTTCACAACTGTGGATCGTTGACTCAGGAGTGGCAATCATATGACCGGTGATAAAGAAAGACTTCAAAGTATGATGAATACAAAGGAGGACGTGTTGTCGTAACGGGCGGATAACACTAAGCTTCCAATTAGACACATTGGAGAAAGCAGTGATCATGCCAAACTCAAATTCTCACCGGTGATACCGCAAAATGTGATGCATGTTGATGGAATGAAGAAAAATCTCTTGTCAGTATCACAACTCACAGAGTCAGGTAATTATGTATTGTTCAGTCCACAAGATGTGAAGGTTTATCGTGATCTTAGAGTCGTTGGGACTCCAATCCTAGAAGGTGAAAAGAAGGAGTCGAAGATATGTACCGATTGCTTTGAAAAAGATATGTTGAGAAAACCAGGAAAAATGATACAAATTGATCTATGGCATGCACGTCGGGACATGTCGCTTATAAGAGACTTAAGGTCATGATGAAAGAGTCTATGCTCAAAGGACTTCCTAAGTTGGAATGTCGGGACGACACGGTTTGCGCCGGATGCCAATATGGAAAAGCGCATCAACTCCAATATAAGGAGTCGAGATGCCGAGCAAAGACACCACTTGAGTTGATTCATTCAGATGTTTTTGGACCAGTAAAGCAGCGGTCGATCGGAGGAGCAAAATATATGATCACCTTCATTGATGATTTCTCAAGATATACGTGGGTGGATTTCATGAAGGAGAAATCCCAAGCTTTGGAGAAGTTCAAGGAATTCAAATGTAAAGTAGAAGCAGACTTTCTTCAAAGAGTACGTTGTCTACGTACAGATAATGGAGGTGAGTATACATCCACCGAGTTCTCGGAATATCTAAAGCAAAATAATATTCGCCGGCAGTTGACTTGTCCGAGAACGCCGCAACAAAACGGGGTAGCTGAAAGAAAGAATCGACATTTATTTGAGACATGTGGAGTATGATACATGCAAAGAATGTCGACCCGCTTTTGGGCGTAATGTATGAAGATCGCATCCCATGTGATCAATCGGCTACCACAAGCAAAGCTTGGATTCATCTCACCATATCGTAAACTCAAAAGAGAGAAACCAGCGTAAGTCATTTCAAAGTATTTGGTTGAGTCACATTACGTATTCGTCCCGGATGAGCTCTGAAGCAAATTTGACAAGAAAGCAATCGATGCATCTTCTTGGGATACGATGAGGAAAGAGAAGGATGGAAGTGTTGTGACCCAAGAACGAATCGATGTATGGTGTCAAGAAATGTTGTATTCGATGAAGCATCTTCTTGGTGGTCATCTCAAGATGAGGAGCTTCCTGACTCACCTATTCTAGAAGAGAAAAAGACTGGAGAAGAGTTATGCACTCTGAAAGTAAATGATAATGGAGAAGAAGACTAGAGAAGAGTTCATGATGAACAACTTCCTGACTCACCGATTTCTCTTGGCCATTATCATTTACAACTTAGGAGATCATCTCGACAGAGGAAACCAAATCCTCTGTATGCTAACATTGCGACAGTTGATGATACTGCAACTATGGAGCCTTCAAGCTATGAGGAGGCGTCTAAAAAGGGTGAATGGATCCAGGCGATGAAAGAGGAAATTCAAGCGCTTAAGCAAAACCAGACTTGGGAACTTGTTCCTCTTCCGCAAGGAGTAAAACCAATATCTTGCAAATGGGTTTACAAGGTGAAAACACGACAAGACGGATCCATAGAAAGACATAAAGCTCGATTAGTTGCTCGAGGTTTCTCACAACAATATGGCTTAGACTATGATGAGGCGTTTAGCCTGGTGGCGAAGATAACTACAAGATCTGAGTCTTACGCCCTAGCAGCTAGTAAGTCTTGGAAGCTATGGCGAGATGGATGTGAAGAACGCCTTCCTACATGGCGAGATCGATCGAGACATATACATGGAGCAACCAAAAGGCTTGAGAGTAACGACTCATCCTAAATACGTGTGCAAGTTAAGAAAGGCGTTATATGGATTGAAGCAGCGCCAAGGGCTTGGTGCACGGAAAAATTGCGAGTTCTTGACTCATAGTGGATTCTCTATGGCTCCGTCCGACTCAAGTTTGTTCATCAAGTATCAAAATAAAAAGTATGATCGTGTTGGTATATGTTGATTATCTCATCATCACTTTGGAGATGATGACAAAGAAGTTCAAACAAGTCAAGAGGAACTTATCAGTCCGGTTCCAAATGAAAGAACTTGGAGAGCTTAAGCACTTTCTTGGACTTGAAGTCGAGTACACTAAAGATGGGTTGTTCCTCTGCCAACAGAAGTATGTTAAGGATCTGTTAAAGAAGTCTGGAATGATAGACTGTAAGCCTTCTCCAACACCAATTGAAGTCAATGCCAAGTTAAGCTCAAAAGAAGGCAAAGAGTTGGATGATCCTACAAGTTATCGACGACAAGTAGGAAGTCTGATATACTTGACGTTAACAAGACCAGACATTTCCTTTGCAGTTGGCGTCCCAAGCAGATTTATGCAAAGTCCAAGAAAACCACATTGGCAGTTAGTTCAGAAAATTATGAGGTACGTCAAAGGAACTTATGACTACGGTATTTTCTACCGTAAAGGAGTGCCATGTAAACTTGTTGAATCCGTGATGGCCGATTATCTTTGGGGATCATGACACTCTCCGATCAACTACCGGTTACGTGTTCAGCCTTGGTTCTGGAGTAATATCTTGGTGTAGCAAAAGACAACCTACTGTATCTCTATCAACTACCGAGGCAGAGTACCGGGCAGCCGCTGTAGCAGCTCAAGAAGTCACTTGGCTTGTGCAGTTATTGAAGGATTTACACCAGCCGGTTGACTATGCAGTGGATTTACATTGCGACAATATATCATCACTTCAACTAGCAGAGAATCCAGTATTTCATGCAAGGACCAAGCACATTGAAGTGCACTACCACTTTATTCGAGAGAAGGTTCTTTAAGATGAGATCTGAGGATGATTCACGTGAAGGCGAAGATCAATTAGCGATATATTCACAAAAGGATTAAGCGGACGCAAGCTCGAGGAATTCGTAAATGCTCTTGGGATGCAAATGAGCTCTTCGTCAAAAGAAAGAAGTCATTGAGGGGGAGTGTTAGAAGTCAATGACTTCTAGATTATTCTACAA
Source organism: Gentiana macrophylla (assembly GCA_026214975.1). NCBI lineage: Eukaryota > Viridiplantae > Streptophyta > Magnoliopsida > Gentianales > Gentianaceae > Gentiana > Gentiana macrophylla. The sequence goes on from CM047806.1 coordinate 126,386,759, forward strand.
CTAGTACATGGGAAAAATCTAGAAATTATTTCCTTAGAGAATAGTCTAGAATTCTAAAAAATACTTAGATAAATATCTAATGCACACTTTGCCTAGAAAGATCTAGTGTGCATATTCTCTAGAAGGATCTACCACTTTTTCTAGGATATTCTTACCTTTCCTATAAATAGGAGTTGTAACTTAGGCCAACAACACAACACAACACAAATAAGTTGTGAAGTGAGTCTCCCACATCAAACACTTTCTAGTTGCTCTCTTCTTGTATTTTTCAAGTGTCCCATTTGTTGTATATTTTGTGTATCAATAAAATATCAAGTTCTATATTCCAAGTGTTTGGACCTACCGCTTACAACACAACAATGGCTGCATCCATTCCGGCTAATATGCTACTCTCGGGACAACCGCCACTATTAGTACAAACTTTGTAGATAGCCAAGTGGGCTAATGGTGCAACTCCAACCGCCGTTCCATTCGTGTTTCGAATACATTGGCATTTTTACATAGTTTCCCGCCGCGGTACTCATTTGTGTGAGTACCGTAATATTATAAATCTTCTGGTGAACCGGCTCCAACAGGAAAACTCTTGCCCGATAAGTTTGTTATTGCACTGTGACGAAGAATTGAACCCACATTTCCCTTTCCACATAGCGGTGGCGGAGACATGCCCTTCATCACTAAAGAAGGGTGATCTGGTTTGATCTCGGTGTCCAAAACACCGATGACCACGCCTTTCCATAACTAGATTCCTTCCAAAATCCCACATCTTGATTCAAACCCAAGAAACTAGGAGAGTGAGTAGTATGCAAAGATAGAACTTCTTCACGTTGGGCGAAACAAACCCCGGTTTACTTTCCATTGCACGAAGTTGCTCCGGCAATGGAAAATAAACAGGGGTTCATCTCGGCTCAGCGTGAAGAAATTCTATCTTTGCATACTACTTACTCTCCTAGTTTCTTGGGCTGAAGCAAGACAAAGGGTTTTGGAAGCAATCTGAATTATGGAAAAAAGCGTGATCATCGGGTTTTGGATACGAGATCAAACCGGATCATTTGTCTTTAGTGATGAAGGTATGCCTCGGTACGGCTAAATAGAAAGGAAATGTGGGTTCAATTCTAAATCGTTATGCAATAACAAACTTATTGAGGCGAGAGCTTTCCGGAGGGAGAAGGTTCGCCAGAGGCGTAAATAACACGGTACTCACACGTGAGTACCGCGGCCGAAAGTATGTGAAAATGCCGATTGTGTTCGAAGCGTGAATGGAAACGCTGTTGGAATCGTGCCATTAGCCCACTTGGCGATCTACAAAGTTTGTACTAATAATGGTGGTTGCCGAGAGTAGCATATTAGCCGGATAGATGCAGCCATTGATGATGGAGTAGACATTCTTTCGCTTTCTCTTGGTGGTAGCTCAAACCGTTTTATTCGGACAATATTGCTATCGGTGCATACAATGCTATCGAAAAGGAATTTTCGTTAGTCGCTCACCGGAAATTTTGGTTCGGGAAGCCGGACTTTGTCGAGCGAGAGCCATGGATTCTCACTTTGTCGGTGCTAGCACCATTGATAGAAAGATTGTAGCAAGTGCGATTCTTGGAAACAATGAGGAATTCGAAGACCAATATCTTTATCAACCAGCGGATTTTCCTTGAAAGCGATTCCTCTAATTTATCCCGGAATAAAGAACTCTTACAATGGTGGACATTGTGGCTCAAGCATCATCACCAATGCCACGGATTTCCGTGGAAAGATTGTTGTATGCCTATCGGAAGGAGGTATAACGGATATCCGTAAAGAGGCGAATGTGAAGGCGATCGGTGGAGAAGGTATTGTTATAATCAATGATATGTCGGTTGCGTGGGCGGTCGCAGATCCCGAGGTGAGGGGCGATATTATAGGCGAGTGTAAATTTTTTGTAAAGCGAAGATACACAACATACGCAATAGTGTTTTTTTTCGGATCGAGGGGCGAGTGCCCCCTACCATTGGGGTGGATCCGCCCCTGGTCGGTTGGATATACGATAACATTACCAACACTCGAACATGTTCTTCCAACGGCGTATATGAGCTATACCGATGGACAAAAGATCGTTTCATACATAAATTCGACTAATTCGCGGTCACTTCCATAGAATTCAAAGGAACCGTAATTGGAGACACTCATGCTCCGGCGGTGGCATCTTTTCCATCGAGAGGACCGAGTAAGGAAAGCCCGGGATTTTAAAACCCGATATTATTGGTCCAGAGTAAATATTCTCGCAAAGATGGCCAACATCGGTTGACAACAATCCCAAAGACGAAATCGGCATTCAACATATTATCGGGCACGTCAATGTCTTGTCCCCACCTTAGTAGAGTCGCGGCGTTGCTCAAAAGTGTGCAACCTGATTGGTCTCCAGCTGCCATTAAATCAGCAATCATGACAACCGCTTATAACTTAAACCTAGCCAAAAAAACCCCATTGAGGGCGAAAATCTGCTTCCGGCTAATGTTTTCGCGGTTGGTTCCGGACATGTCAACCCGACTAGAGCAAGCAATCCAGGTCTTATATACGACATTCAACCCGAAGACTACATCCCTTACTTATGTGGATTGAATTACACGAATCAAGAAGTCGAAAACATCTTGCAAAAGAAAGTGAATTTTACCGCTATTACGAGTATCACAGAGGCACAACTGAATTATCCTTCATTTACTATAAAATTTGGATCAATGGTGCAGACATATACGAGGACAGTTACCAATGTAGGAGAGCCTGAATCAAGTTATGTGGTTAACATCGAATCACCAGAAGGTGTAAATGTGAAAGTGAAGCCGAATACATTAAATTTTACAGAGGAAAACCAGAAATTGACGTATGAAATCACATTCGAGAATACGAAGACCGCTCAAAACGACACCATTTCTCAAGGAGCACTTACTTGGACATCAAGAAAGAACTCTGTTAGGACTAGTCCAACCGTAGCAATTTGGGATGCATTTTTCTCAAAGATAATGGGACGCTAGTCCCTTATAAGAGAATGCTCACCCCCATATAAGTGTGAGACATAAGGGACTTATCAACTCGGTTTAGCCCTTTTAGACCAAGCGAGGACGGCGGTCTAAGCAGTTGACCGGACATTTATGACTCATTTAGCGCTACCAGGCCCGGGGTCTGGGGGCGTTACAAGAATTCTTCAAACTCTACTAGGCAAAATTCTCCTCATCTATCTGTTCTCAGACTTTTGATACTTTGACATGTCTCCTTTTCTTTTAGCAATTTGAAGTTCTTGAATGCGTTCAAGGCTTCAGATTTTTCTTGCAAGAATTCAACCCAAGTTTTTCTGGAAAAATCATTAGTAAATATGATGAAGTACCTCTTTCCTCCATTAGATGATGGGTTGATTGGTCAACACAAATCAGAATGGATGAGTTCCAACACTTGTTTTGCCCTCCAAGACTTTCCTTTTGGGAAAGGATGTCTATGTTGCTTTCCTTTTGTGCACTCTTCACATACTTGCTGAGGAGTCTGAATCTGTGGAAGTCCTTTAACCATTTCCTTCTGCTGAAGAATTTTCAAACCACCAAAATTGAGATGTCCGTATCTGTAATGCTATAACCAAGATGCATCTTTCAATTCTGCTATAAGACATGCTTGTGGCTCCTTAATTTCCAAAGGAAACAATCTGTTGGCATTCATGGGAACTTTAGCTATGATTCCCTTGTTTGAATCCTTGATTTCACACTCCTTATTCTTCAGAATAATATCATATCTTGGATCTGATGCATATATTTCCTTTTCCCTTAACGCTTACTGAGGAGTTATCTCCAAACTTCACCTTTGAATTATAAGATTCATCCAAGTAAGAGAATGTTGCCTTATTACCACACATATGATTAGTACATCCTGTATCAACATACCATACTTGGGGGTCAAGTCCTGCTCATCTTTGTGAAGTCATCGCAGGTCTCATCCTCCTCTTTGTCGGCCACAAAGTGAACTCTCTTTGAGTGCCCTTCTCCTTGTCTGCTGGAAATTTGGTGTAGCACTCTGACCGGTAGTGTCCAAATTTGTGACACCTAAAGCATTCAACATTCTTTTTGTTTGCAGTACCTCTACCCTCTCCATTCTTGGATGCCTGAGAGTTGTCCCTGCTGTCAGACTCTCTGGTTGTTCTCCCTCTACCTCTTCATCGGCCTCTACCCCTGCCCCTATAAATGCTATTAGAGGCAGTGGTTGTCAAGGCCTGCTCTTTATTGGATGTTGTTGATCCTCTCTTCATCTTCTGTTCATGAACTTGCAAAGAGCTTTGCAATTCATCAAGAGACAATGCATCAATGTCTTTGGATTCCTCAATGGAACACACCACATAATCAAATCTTGAGGTTAGAGACCTCAAAATCTTCTCCACAACTGCTACATCCTCCATCTTCTCACCAAGAAATCTCATTTTATTGTAGATTTCCATGGTTCTGGCACAATAAGTTGAGACAGATTCACCCTCCTTCATTTGTAGTGTTTCAAAGTCTCTTCTTACGGCCTGTAGTTGTGATCTCTTCACTCTGGCATTTCCTTGGTAATTCCTCTTCATTGAATCCCAGATATCCTTTGATGACTCCTTGCTGAGAATGGTCTCCAAGATGGCTCTATCTATTGCTTGAAACAGATAGTTCATGGCTTTCAGATCTTTGAGTTTTCTGCTCTCAAAATCTGCTCTCTGAGCCTCAGTTGGGGGTGGATTTCCTGCTGGTTTCAACCACTCACTGCTCAATGATGGTCCAGTACTCCTTAGAATGCATGAAGTTCTCCATCAACATGCTCCAGTGATCATAATGATGTCCATCAAACCTTAGGATGGAAGCCTAAACAAAATTTGTTTCGGCCATGGATCTTTCTCCAACTGCTGTTTAGAATATGGCTCCGATACCACTGATAACTTTTATGGAAGAGATAGTTTTTGGGAAAACTTAATGATTTCATTGATAGAACAAGCATATAAATACATGTAGAAACTAACAACCCACTAGGCCACTTCCTATAAAATAGGAAACATGGGATCATGGCTTGAAACCGAAAATAACTACATAAATAATGGGAAATGTGCTAAAATCAGAAATAACTTGGCTAACATAGCCTTAGGTAATAAAAAAACTTAATTATTAACATAATAATTAACAATATTCTTCCAACAATCGGAACCGCTACTATCACAATGATTATGCCACGGTGCGCTAGTGACATGGTACCCAGTTTACACCGTTGATCATGACATAATCCTTCCATAATCAAGGGTGCAAAACGTGTTATATTTCACTCGTTATAACACAACCTGTTGTGGTAGTAGAATCACCCAACTTAATCTAAAAGTTTAATGGAGATTGGACTAGAGACAACATGATGATCAGATACCCATGATGACTCCTTGCAGAGAATGGTCTCCAAGATGGTTCTATCTATTGCTTAAAACAGATAGTTCTTGGCTTTCAGATCTTTGAGTTTTCTGCTCTCTGAGCCTCAATTGGGGGTGGATTGCCTGCTGGTTCAACCACTCCTTGCTCAATGATGGTCCAGTACTCCTTAGAACGCATGAAGTTCTCCATCAACATGCTCCATTGATCATAATGATGTCCATCAAACCTTAGGATGGAAGCCTGAACAAAATTTGTTTCGGCCATGGATCTTTCTCCAACTGCTGTTTAGAATATGGCTCCGATACCACTGATAACTTTTATGGAAGAGATAGTTTTTGGGAAAACTTAATGATTTCATTGATAGAACAAGCATATAAATACATGTAGAAACTAACCACCCCCTAGGCCACTTCCTATAAAATAGGAAACATGGGATCATGGCTTGAAACCGAAAATAACTACGTAAATAATGGGAAAGGTGCTAAAATCTGAAATAACTTGGCTAACATAGCCTTAGGTAATAATAAAACTTAATTAACGTAAAAATTAACAATATTCTTCCAACAATCGGAACCTCTACTATCACAATGATTATGCCACGGTGCGATAGTGACATGGTACCCTGTTTACACCAATGATCATGACATAATCCTTCCATAATCAAGGGTGCAAAACGTGTTATATTTCACTCGCGCGTTATAACTTATAACACAACCTGTTGTGGTAGTAGCATCACCCAACTTAATCTGAAAGTTTAATGGAGATTGGACTAGAGACTACATGTTGATCAGATACCCATGAAATTGATCCTTGCACATAAGCTTCATTTATCATTATATCTAATCTTCTGAAACTTATTTGGTAACTTATCTTCTGATTTTCTTCACTGAAATTCAGAATAGAAGGCTGAACAAACACATCAACCCCTGGAATCGGTTGGAGATCGGCATGATAACTTGACAAAGATTCACCAACATTTGTAAGTGTCCTATTGTATTTTTGTTCATTGGAACCAAGTTTAACAGCAAATGAAGGATAATTCAGCTCTGCTTCTTCTACGCTTGTTATTTCACTGCATTTTATTTTTCGAGCAATGATTAGCTCGATCTGAATGTCTGTATATCCCAAACCGCAAAGGTAAGGAATGTAATCATCGGGTTGAAGATCGTATACAAGTCCCGGATCAAATGCCCTCGAAGGGTTCACATGGCCAGCACCTATGGCAAAGATATCAGCCGGAAGTAGCCTTTTCGCCGTCGAGGATGGGCGTACCATCGTGGTTCAATACATCGGCGGTAGTCATAATGGCGGACTTAATAGCAGCAGGAGACCAATCAGGATGTGCGCTTTTAGCAAGGCAGCGATTCCGCTAAGATGAGGACAAGACACCGATGTACCAGTAAAAAGTCAAAGTAGATTTCGTGTTATATGAATTGTCCACGTGGAAAGGCGAAGCAGCTAGAATGCTGACACCTGGGCCAATGATATCAGGCTTCAGAACCCCTGGACTTGACAAACTAGGGCCTCTTGAAGATAATGATGCAACTGATGGAGCATTCTTGACACCAAGAATGGTTCCTTTAAACACTATCTTCGCTTTCGAAAAGACGTCGAATTTATGTATGCTTTGATTTCTTCCCCAGCTGCATAACTCACTAGTGTTTCTGGAAGAACATTTACATCTATTATTACAGTATATCCATCCGTCTCTTGACCCATCAAAATCATACCGAGCCCACGGCGTCTTTCACCGCTTGCCCTTCGAAATTCTCGATATATTCCCCCCTCTCTCACAAAGGACAATCTTTCCTTGAACATCTATGTCATTTAACGACCCCGGCGCACAATATGTAGCATTAATGTCATCATCCCTCGAGTTAAAGTAGACTAGAGGGAGTAACTCAGACGATGAATCATGTGGTTGGAAAGCGGATTCACCGTCATATTCAACATTGTTTCCGAGAACCGCTGTAGCCCTTATACTCCTATCCATTGTGCTTGCACCAACACTTAGAATCCAAGGTGCCTCAACTGATATTGTGGAGGTTAATGGACCTGAATTACCTGCAGCAGAACTAACAAATATGCCCTTTTTCATCGCGGCATAAGCTCCGATCACAAAGGTTTCATTCCAGAAAGGAATGAAAAACCCTCCTGAAGTACCTACTGAAAGTGAAATTACATCCACACCATCTTCAACCGCGGAATCCATACCGGCTATGATGCCAGTTTCACTACAAATAGTTTCATTGCAAACTTTGTAAATGGCTAGATGAGCCAAAGGTGCCATACCAACCGCTGTGCCATTCGCATTACCGTAGACATTCGCGTTTTTCACGTAATTTCCTGCGGCTATACTTGCACATGGTGTGCCATGTCCAAAAGTATCAAGAGGCTCCTCCTCATCAACAAAATTTCTTACACCTATAATCTTATTGTTACATGCTGCACTTTTCAGCTCGCATTTCCCTTTCCATTTAGCCGGAGGCGGCGACATGCCCTCATCACTATATGATGGATGATTCGGTGAAATTCCAGCGTCTATAATTCCGATTATCACATTTTCTCCATAATGGGATCTTTCCCAAACACCAAAACTGTGTTCCAATCCCAAGAAACTTGGACTATGGGTTGTTAGTAAAGACATCATTTTTTGAGGTCGAGCATATAAAAATCCTTCCTTTTCTCCAACACTTTTACTTCTTCGTCTGATAAGCGAGCTGCAAAGCCGTTTACAACATGCTTGTAAGAGTAAATGATTCTTCCTCCATCGTTTGAATCCTCTTCGATTTCTTTCACAAAGGATTGATGCCAACTTTCACGATCCATAGTAACGACTTCATCACCATCTGGCAAGCTTACATGAACAATATAAGTATCAAAAGTTGCCATTGCCGTAAGGCAGAGGAATATGCTCAAGAAAATGAAGACAACCATTGTAGACAAAAGCCCATAATAATAACTCATTATTTAATCAACAAGAAGAAATGTTTTAGTTAACAATTAGCAGAATCATGCATTTATATATAGTGGGATTTTGGAAATAGAAAAAATTTGAGAGCCGACAACACAGCATTGAAAGATCCGACGGCCAGCTCATTGTACACAACCTTCATTTTAAAGATATAGAGTTTTGAAACTTAAAGACATTGGATTGGACTTTATTAAACTATAAATAAATAACACTTGAAATATCTTTAAAACTCAATAATACTAAAAATTAATTATTTTAAATAGTACTTCATCGATCACAAAATATAAAATCATTTGATTTATCAATTAATACTTACTGTATTATTTTAATAATTTCTATCCCTAACCTATTATATATTAACCCACTTTTTACCGGGCGGATATACCTTGGTGGGTCGGAGGCGATCGCGTCCGTCGGATCCGAAAAAAACACTACTATATATGTCATGTATTTTTTTTTACCCCATTTAAAAGTTATATTCATCCTTATTATCTATAATAATAAGATAAATTGACATAATTTTTTATAATGTAAATACAATTGTGCTTTGCGTGTGTATGGTTTTCACCAGTCCTACTCCGATTATTCATTATTTGCTTTGCATCGTAATGGCATTCAACTTTATGTGCTCTTGTGCACGTAGTTGATATGATTATTGCTTTGGCAATGATAAGGTTGCCATGACAATTTTTAAAGAATATTTGGGAATTTCAAGATGGTGGACCACGGGACTTTGAAGTACTTCCTTGGGATAGAGGTGGCCAGGAACAAGGATGGGATTTTCTTGAATCAGCGGATCAAGAAAACCGGCTGATTTCCCTATGGAGCACAATCATAGGGAACCGGATGATTTCTCTATGGAGCACAATCATAAGTTGGCGCTTGCTATAGGTGATTTGTTGAGTGATCCAGAGCATTATCGTCGGTTGATTGGATGACTTATTTATCTTGGGGTTACGCGACCTGATCTGGGATATTCCCTTTGTGTATTGTCTCAGTTTATACAGGCACCTCGGGTTGATCATTGGGAGGTATCCTTACGTCTCGTTCGGTATTTAATGAAACATCCGGGTCAAGGCAATTTGCTCTGCTCAGATAGTTCTCTTATACTCGAAGGTTGGTGTGATTATGATTGGGCAAGTAACCAGCTTATTCATCGGTCTTTGAGCAGTTGGTTTGTGTTTCTTGGTCTTTCCACGATTTCTTGGATGTCTAGAAACAAACTACGATTGTCCCGATCTTGGTAGAGGTACAATATCGATCCATGGCCTCTATTACGTGTGAATTGAAGTGGTTGAAACAGTTATTTGCTGATCTTGGTGTTCGTCATCCCTTTGGGATCCGACTCTTTTGTGACAACCAATTGGCTTTATATCTCGCTCAGAAACTGGTATTTCATGAAAACACGAAGCATATCTAGGCGGACTGTCACTTCGTGCAGGATGCAATCACGGATGGTGATGGAGTCAATCCTTTCATGCATTTCACACGTGTTTAACCCCTATTTTGTAGCACTTAGAGCCTCATTTCAATCATTTGGATTGGACTTTATTAAACTATAAATAAATAACACTTGAAATAACTTTAAAACTCAATAATACTAAAAATTAATTATTTTAAATAGAACTTCATCGATCACAAAATATAAATTCATTTGATTTATCAATAAATACTTACTGTATTATTTTATTAATTTCTATCCCTAACCTATTATTTATTAACCCACTTTTTACCGGGGCGGATATACCTTGGTGGGTCGGAGCAGTCGTCCCCGTCGGATCCGAAAAAACAATACTATATATGTCATGTATTTTTTTTCCCATTTAAAAGTTATATTCATCCTTATTATCTATAATAATAAAATAAATTGACATAATTTTTTATAATGTAAATACAAATACATAATTATTACAAAGGTGGTCCAATTGTTCGTATGTGTTTTCTATGCATTTTTTAAGATACTTTGTATTTGGAAAGCATAGGGTTGTTAGTAAATCATGATTGTAAACATGTTATGTCGATGTAATTGCAGTGATATAAATCTGATGTTACAGTCTATATATAATGTCTATAGGATACTTCGTGTTGATTTCATGTTAGACGTAATTTTTGACCTTAATATGTTGAAAATAACATTGTTTTGTAGATTTGGTTGTAATGTTGTAAATATAGAAATTTGGTTTGTTTGGAAAGAATTATAATGTCTACAAATCATCCTCATATGGCCGGAATTGATCTTGAAATGTCTAAGAACAAGTATGAATAAAAGGGCTTGTATGAAAATTACTTAGGATTATACTAATAACTTGTTGTGTAATTACGTGTAAACTTTGATGAATCATGTTCCTGAATTGTCTTAGTGATCTTGTTATAAGGCTGATTTATAAGATAAATGAAGAAGGAATGAAGTATGCATGTAAGTAAAAACTTAGCAGTCATTGTAAGGTTATAAAATGATCATGTTGATGAATTGATACTTTGTATTTGTTTGCGTGTTGTGATGATAATATCAATGTCTTAAAATGGTACAGATCATGTTTTAGGGGCAAAATTAATGATTCCATGCGTAGAAGATAAAACATGCTTTATATGACCTAATGTTACATTTGTTGTCAAAAAATGTCATTATGAAAGTATTTAGGAAATGATGAACCTAATGATGCTTATATTGATAGATATCAATGTTTTTAGTGTTATTACATGCTTACGATGTTAATGTTTTGTAGTTACCATGATGTTAATGTTTTGTAGTTACCATAAAATTAGGGTTGTGAGTATAAAATATATTCAGTGATAAGTATGAAGATGTGTAACCATTATTCGTAAGAAATGAAATGTGATATGCGCAATGTACATGCTAGGTGATAGGTGATACGTGATAGGTGATATATGATATGTGATATGTGATATGTGATATGTGATATGTGCAGGGCCGGCCCTGGCGTTTTTTGGGCTTAAGACCAAGTTTCTGAATTGAGATTTTTAATTGAAGTTGTTTTTTTTTATATAAAAACATACTTATCGTGTTTTTAACATCTGTAAATACAAAATTCAATCTATTGATAGCTTTAAAACATACCTACAAACAGTGGCGGAACCAGGAAAAATTTTCGGGGTGGTCTTGGTATATAAACTGCAAAGCTAAAAAAAATCCGGGAAAAAAAATAAAAAATGTTGGTAGTGGGATTTAAACTTACAACCTAGAATTATGGAGACTTTAAAGGGTTTGTTCTTAAACCACTAGGATATAAGGTCTTTTGTTCAAGAAAAAGACACATAACATACTAATATTAACACTATTACTACAATAATAAAAATTTGGGGGGGCTTGGGACCATATGTGGGGGCTTGTGACCATTTGGGGGGCTTGATACCACCCCGGGCATAGGTGGGTCGCCATGCCTACAAAGTAGTATATTCTAGCATATTTAGAAACAAAAACCAAATTCATAAGTATACACAAAACTGTTAGATATTTTTCAATAAATAAATGTTATGATTATCGTTTGCATACGAGTTGCCGTACGAATTAACGTTATCGCAACGAAACGGGGTTCGACCTAAACCAATACATGCATCAGTTCATGAAGAAATATGCATTTTCGAATCCATGCTCCTTTTCAGATTCTGAATTTCGAACTGATGCACCTCTCCATGCGAATAGTGATAAGCCTTACCTTTTCATGTAGGAACACCTCAGTTCGAATTGGACTTCCTTCAGCCTATAAAAAGGCATAGTATGCATATGAATTTTACACAAGTCTGAAAGCATCATCAGAACAAAAATTTGAGCATTTATCAAAAAAATAATTAACATATTATATTAGGTTGGATCGGATTGAATCTGCACGATTTTTTTTTCTTTTAACGAAACATGCACTGTTAGGCCTTCCCGACACCGTTGGGCTTAAGACCACGGTCTCTCTGGCCTCATTATAGGGCCGGCCCTGGATATGTGATATCAATATGTCAAACATTAGAGCAATCAAAACCACCGTTCGGATTGGATTAGCCTGCATGCGGTTGGGACAAGAGGTCTCGCAGCCATGAATTGAGGCTTAGGTAAGGAAAGATGTGAAACAGAGAATTCTAGATCAACTACAAGCCTATATATTTTTAGGTTTTTATTCCGGCAACGTCCTTATTCTTCTAGGGAAAGAAAAATCTTAAAATTTATTTTAAAAAAAAAAATTAATAGACGACACTTCACACTTGTCCCACTTACAGAACTTAATTTTGAAAAGACAATACAACGTTTACAAAGATGAGAGTGATTTTACGATTAATAGTGTTGATTTTTTCTTTTCACCAACGAAATTACATCATTTAGAGGACAATTACTCACACATGAACACAGTGGGACTCGAACAACGTTGAATTACCATCTCTCCCAAATACACGGTAGGACTCGAACATCGGAGAGTTATTATCTCTCCCAAAAGTTTAAATTGATGGGAAGGGTAAATAATTATCATTTTATATCTCTCAATACGCCTTCTCAAATGTGGGCCTATAAGAAATGAGAGAGGCCCGTGCGGTCCTCTTTCAATACGTCCTTCAAGTGTGGACCTATAAGAAGTGTGAGAGATCCGTGTGGACCTATAAGAAGGGAGAGAGGCTTGTGTGAGCCTATAAGAAGATTACCATCTCTCCCAAAAGCTTAAGGTAATGGGGAGGGGTAGATATATTATCATCTATCCCAAAAGTTTAAGTTGTAACATCTTATATCTCTCAATACGCCCCACCAAGTGTGGTTTTATATCTCTCAATACGCTCCATCAAGTGTGGGCCTCAAGTGTGGGTTTTATATCTCTCAATACGCCCCCTTAAGTATGAGTTTTATACCTCTCAATAGACCCCCTTAATTGTGGGTTTTATATCTCTCAATACGTTCCCTCAAGTGTGGACCTATAAGAAATAAGAGATACCCGTGCAGACCTCTCTCAATACGTCCCTCGAGTGTGGGCCTATAAGAAGTGAGAGAGACCCATGTGGACCTATAAAAAGGGAGAGAAGCTCGTGTGAGCCTGTACGAAAATTATCATCTCTCTCATAAGCTTAAGTTGATCGGAAGAGGTAGATAGATTACCATCCCTCCAAAATCTTAAGTTGGGTAGATAATTAATATTTTATATATCTCAATATTTTATATTTTACCATCAAGTGTGGGCCTCAAGTATAGGCGCACCTTCAAGTGTGGCCCTATAAGACGTAAAAGAGGCTCGTGTGAGCATATAAGAAGGGAGAGGCCCAACACTTGTAATTATTATTGTTTTTTTAATTGTGTTAGGAGCGAGGTTTGAACTCAAGACCTTTCACTCTGATACCATGTTGAATTATTAGGTCTTCCAAAATCTTGAGTTGATGAGAATGGTAGATAATTAACATTTTATATCTTTCCATAAACTCGTGACCACTTTGGTCGGTCACGGGGCCTCGACTTAACCATTAATAAAGTTTATTTAAACAATTTATTTTAATACAAAGTTACCTTTTACAGTTTGAAAGATTTCAAAAGGTAAAGTATTTTCACACCTAAAAAAATATTAACACACCTAACTTCTATTTCTAGTTTTACTATTTAATTTTTTAAGACTCAATTTTACAGGATATTGATTAGTTTACGGGCCGAATTTCAGTCAGGAAGTATCATCTGTTCTTTCTGACAGATATTGGGTCTAGAAAAAACCAACATCCCGACACAAATTCGGTCAGAATAAAAATTATTTCCTGACTAAAATTCGACCAGGCAGGATGTTGATTAGTTTACGTACCAAATTTCAGTGGGTAAGTTTCAATTATACTTTTTGACCAATATTGAGTATAGAAAAAACCAGCATACCTAACTTAAATGCGGTTAGAATAAAAAATTATTTGCCGACTCAAATTCAGCCAGGATAACGTATAGGTGTGAAAAGATTTCTTTTCAAAATATAAAGTTGGTAGTCCCGTCAAAATATGTAATATTATTATATGGACCGTCTTTTCACACTAAATATGTTTTACACATTCTAATGGCGAGAGTGGGCTTTGTTTTGATATTTAACACGCATATCATTCTGGCCATAAATGAGCCAGAAATTGTATATTATTCAAACCATGTTACAAGCCAAGAACATTATGTTTTCTGGACCAATGTTTGGTCTGAATAAAGAGACGTTGTTATGAACGTTGGTGAAATAATACGGACCATATTACAGGCCGAAAAATTACATTTCCCGCTCCTATTTCAAGTCAGAATATAACCACGGCGTTATGAAAATTTCTAAAACGTATCGAACCATTTGAGAGGCCGAATATGTGTAATGTTTTCCTGGCCACGTTCGGGTAAGAATAAGCAAAATTGTTCTGACCACATTTGAGTAGGTATAATCCTATTTCAAGTCAGAATATAACAACGACGCTATGAAAATTTCGAAACGTGATGTGAAATTGCGCGGATCTAGGAAAAGCGGTATTTGGATTCAAGTCTTTCTCCTCGACACAACTACAACAATTGCGTAGAAGCACCTTAGAATATTTTTTGAGAGCTCCTCGACACAGTCTGAACTTGTGAGAAAGCACATTGGAATAACCTCAACACTTAGAAAACCTGTTTCTAAGCACCTTGGTATAGGACACCCACAAAGGTTGCTCAAGCCTTTGATAATCCGAAAGAACCTCTATCAGAGAATTCAACACACTAATCCAAGTGTAGAAAATATAAAATTTTATTATTGCAAAAGATGATGATTCAAATACAAGTACATAGCTTGGGTCTTTATAGGTGTAAAAAATGACAACTTCTAGCTAAAAAAAAACACTTCAAATTTCGGCCCCTACATGCTCCAAGAAAGTCCTTCCATGTCTTCTATGCAACCTTGTAGTTTTCAAGTAAGACTTTTGATATTTTTGATGACTAGGATACATTGAACATATTTTCTTCATGGTAATCTCAAAATGGCGCCACCCTTGATTTATCTACTTAAAATGTTACATATATTATGGTATAGTAACATAGTGCATTTATTTAATAATTACTTAATTAATCCGAGATTCCGTCGAATAAATGACGGTCTTCAAAACTTCAAAATGTGACGAACACTTGGTCTCCAAGTCTTCAAAATGTTGTAGGACCAAATTATTCATCGAGTCAAGCCTCTTTTTTTTGTTGGAGATGAGTTTTGGGTCCAAGTCTAGTCGTGACAGGTGGTGAAGTGTCGGATGGCTCTATATTTACATCAAAACGTATCGGACCATTTTAGAGGCTGAACATGTAATGTTTTTCTGACCACATTCGGGTCAAAATAAGCTAAATTGTTCTGACCAAATGGCTACGTGAAATTTAATTACTGTATAATAGGATGAATGGCTGTGTGAAAAGATATTTTCTTATTTTATATATAGTTTAAGGTGGAAGAAGAAAGAGACGATATTTTTTTAAAGAACTTTAAAAGAGACTGCAAACGGAATTCATATACAAATAGGCAACTTTGGAAATACCGGAGAAATTAAACTATTTCATATATTATTAATTAGGGGGAATGAGGGAGAAGGACAACAATATTTCATCAATTGAGCAGTGATAACGCTCTAAATGGTACCAATAATTGTACCTATACTCACCCCGAATTCTGCTCAAAAGAGGATAGATAGGCTTGTTATTACGTGGAATATATGTTAAATGCTATGTGAATGTTTCCAGGATCATGATTCTGCATTCATGCTATTTTCCCGATGTTTTGGTACTGTTTTGTCTCGTTTTGCGTGTTTTATAGGATGTACCGAAACTGGAGCATTGGAGAACGGATATGGACCAAAAGGAATGCATCAATTTGAGTGATTGAAGTCCAAGAAGAAGCTCTTGAAGAAAAAGAAGAATAGAAGGGCCCGGTAACCCGAGGGTTAGGCCAGTAAACCGGTGACTTATTCAACACGAAATTCCTACGCCGCATTGTCTAAGTCGGTTAGGGGTTTGGAGAGTCTTAAGTCGGCTATTGTATCTATATAAAGCCGCATATCTTGAAAGCTTTCATACAATTCATATGATTCATACATCTTGAATAACTTTTCATTAGTATTACAAATACATTATATATTTTGATGAAATAAAGTTTTCTTGAGATTTGGAGAGTTGCTTTTGGTTTCCTCCCTTCTTCCATCATCTCAAGCTTGAGTAGATCGAGCTAGATCTCCATTGTTGAAGGTATGAAGCTTTGAACGTTCCTTTATTGTCTTCAATATGGTAGATCTGTTCGTATTTATGTGTTTTAGTTAATCTGCATGTTTAACAACCACATAATTTACTTATTTTAATCTTATTGAGCAATGTAGATCCAAAAATTAGGAAAAGCCGCCCCCGGTAAACCGGCGGTCTATACCAGTTTACCGAGGCATATTTTAGAAAACCTAAACTGGGATTCACTATAGCTACGTTGATCGGCAGTAATAATTAAAACGAGTAACAGATCTGGCCAATCTAGTATTCGTAATTCGTAAATTAACATGAAGGACCGCAAGTGAAGCGTTAATTAGGACATAGTCTTGATGGACCCTAGGAACGTGCTGGTCAGTGTCGACAGCTGTCTAGGCGGTTAGCGGTATGAGGTAACGCTCAATATCGGCAGTTTTAGTACTTTATGCGTATGGGCTATTACGGACCAATTAAGAAGGGTAGCTTGCGTATAGATTGTCTATTGCCATTGTCGGAGTACATAGGAGTAGGAATTGCACCCGTAGCTGATAAATATGATAATAATCATTAAAAGCTCACGATTAATCTAAGGAAATTATGTGGGGAAGTAAACATAACGATTAACTAATCCAAGTTAGTAGATCGGTGAGGAGAGGGAGAGAATATCATGTTTGTTTTCTTTTATGTTGTTGTTGGTCAATGACCACCTCTATGTTGCTTCTTAATTAGGTTAGAATCGTTTATATGTAGAAATGTTTTAGTTATCAATTAGCAGAATCATGCATTTATATATAGTGGGATTTTGGAAATAGAAAAAATTTGAGAGCCGACAACACAGCATTGAAAAATCCGACGGCCAGCTCATTGTACACAACCTTCATTTTAAAGATACAGAGTTTTGAAACTTAAAGACATTGGATTGGACTTTATTAAACTATAAATAAATAACACTTGAAATAACTTTAAAACTCAATAATACTAAAAAATAATTATTTTAAATAGTACTTCATTGATCACAAGATGTAAATCTATTTGATTTATCAATTAATACTTATTACTTTTTTTTTATTTCTATCCCTAACCTATTATATATTAACCCACTTCTTACCGGGGGCGGATATACCTTGGTGGGTGGGGACAGCCGTCCTCCTCAGATCCGAGAAAACACTATTATATATGTCATGTATTTTTTTTTTGCCTCTTTTAAAAGTTATATCCGCCCTTATCATCTATAATAATAAGATAAATTGACATAATTTTTTATAATGTAAAAACAAATACATAGTTATTACAAAGCTGGTACAATGTGACGTCCCGTTTCCAGACACTGAGTCTTTATCCGGAAATGAACGCCTGACACTTTTATAACTCGTATTTGTACTAAATTATATACGTAAGCCTTACTAATACGTCATCAGATTATAATTGCGGAAGTTTAAACGACTCGGAAAAACATACATAACTAGGGGTAGATTAGGAAAACCATATGTCGATACCATTACAACATTTATAGTTTGGGAAAGAAACGATAATTCACAAGGCAAAACGCTACAACATTTAGCTTACATTACTTGTACTACTATAACAAAAGATAGTCTATCGTATATTGCATTATACAAAAGCCGAAGATAACTAAACAACACTTCAAAGCATCCCGAGGTCACTCCTCTATGTACACATCATCACATACATCGTCGTAACCTGCTTCACCTTCTCGGGGTGGGAACAGTATAACGAGGGGGTAAATATATACGTACTTAGTAGGGAGTAGAAGCATCGAATCTATACAAATAACAACAATATATATATAAATAGCACCGAAGGTCTACACACTACCAAGTATGTTATAAAAGCACACTCCCCTCCAGCTTGCCCCGCTAGCAAACTCACGAAACAAAGGGATGAGTTGCATAAAATTCCAAGGACACTTTGCGAGGTGACAGATGCACCACGACATATTCAACCCCTTAAAATGCATAGGGCTAGCCCCTAAGTGGAGTCCCACACCCGGCTGCGATATAGAAACATGCTTCACCACGGACTAGAATGTTTAAATTTTAGACTCTCAAATATGTATTTATGCGTTTTAAACTAACCATCTGAGTTCATTGCACATAAAAAGGTTTTTAAAGACTACTAGACCTTAGAAACTCTAAATTATATTACCTAGCACGTATCACAGAAATATTCGATTCTAATCCAATACCCACAAGGCTAAGGAATAAGGTTTCTGATGATCCCGAGTTTCTCCCCGCGGAGGGTCTCCACAAGGTGCTGAGCCAAATCCACCAGAAACCGAACCCCTAACTTTGCCACATAACATCAAAGGCATTGACTATCAGAGTCAATATCACGTAAGGCAAAATAAGATGTGTTATAATGCTCCCGTGAGTTACGGTGCGGAGCCAAAGCCACTAGAATACAAATATTTCACTTTACATGCATCACACCACAAAAGGATCTATACTCAGAACATGCTTATAGAAAAAATAGATTCAATTGAACACCTCCCTACCTCAAATCTTTGAAGAAAGCTTAAGCCAAAAATTTGAGAGCCGACAACACAGCATTGAATAATCCGACGGCCGGCTCATTGTACACAACCTTCATTTTAAAGATATAGAGTTTTGAAACTTAAAGACATTGGATTTGACTTTATTAAACAATAAATAAATAACACTTGAGATAACTTTATAGGTTTTTGACGAGAAGGACAGATTAATTTATTTATCAGGCTCCAAGGAAACTGAGGATAAAACCTACATAAACTTACCAATATACCCTTTTTCTAATTCTTATCTCTCCCTCATCCAGACTCAGCCACATCTCAAACCAGCTAATACACCGCAGCCGCCACTTCTCCTGCTACGGCCTCATCCAACCCTGCCGCTATTGTAGCCTTAAACCCTACTCTTCACACTCCGATCAAACTCACAAATCATAATCCGGCGTATGCTTTGTGGGTTCAACAGGATTCGTTCATCTCCTACCTCAGAAAATCCGGTTGTTGCTTCAACTGTAAAAATCCGGCTGCTGCTTCATCTCCTACCTCTTATGTGGTCAATCGGGCATTCTCCGCCTAATTCTTTACGGATTTGCAACACGTTTTTGCATAGAAACGTGATGGTTGACCATCTCGGTGATATCCTTCCATATTCAGCTGATTCGAAGCTTTATTGTCTCGATTCGGTTCTATTTTGCAACACATGAAGGAGTCGTGATTTCGTTACATGAATGCCTCGATTCAGTGGATTTGGAACACGTTTTTCGGATTAGAAAACACGACGGCTGAGTGAAAAACATAACGATGGGCATTAGGATTTGGGGAGGAGAAGGAGGAACGTATCATTGTGACTATATTTTTTTGGTTTTGCTACATGTATATTATAGGTTGTTACTACTAATTTTTTAACGTTACTATATTTGTTTTTGTAACTTTATCTATTTTATGGGCTGTTACTACTTGTTTATTGGCTGTTACTACCTTTCATGGGCTGTTACTACTTGTTTATGGGCTGTTACTGTTGGAAGTAGCGCCCGAAAGACAATTTATGTAATTATTTTTAGAATTAATAAATGACAGATTTATTCTCATCTTATTACTTGCTTCGTGCTTGTAAGTAATACACTACTGAAAACCCTAAATCGTATCATATGTAGCCATATAACTTACTGTGTGTCGCACACGAGGATTAAGTTTATGGTGATACACTTGAAATGTAAGTCCGTGGTGAACTTAATCAAAGTATGGGGTCTATTGATTAAACCACCATTTATGCGCCCAGAACACTTTATGGTGTGACCGTCTTATCCAGGCCGTCGATAATGGTTATCTAAGTGGGACATTTATATATGATGCAGTCATATAGGACTGGACCGATTTAATCTGCATTTCTCGTATAATTCCGTGATTGAGAAATCTTGTTAAATCACAAGATGATCATATATGGATTAACCTTAATCCTGAAGTGATTGCATACTCCTACTTGTTTCAGGATAGGGTTTGATGTGTTCGTAAAGGATCGCTAAGAGGCGCGGTCCGAATCACTTTCACGTTGGCACTATTTTGGAATGAGTGAGAAGTGTGTGTCTCACAGATATTGAATCCATTCCTTCTGGTGGGAAGTAGAAAGACTATCCCCTTATTTGTTAATCCTAGAAACTGATCGATCCTGGGAGTTCGTATTGGTTATGAACTAATTGATCACTAGTGGGTTAATGGTAAATAATGATAAGTTGTATTAAAGAAGGTTTACGGAAATACTCTCGCTTCGTTACAGATAGTCTATGGAGAGTTAGTCTGTATGTAATGATTATATCAGTGGACACTTATCGACTCGACATTTTGAGAATAAGTTATATCTATAATCGATAGAGTTCAGATTCGGATTTATGGTGGCGTAATTCCAGAATTAATAAGTTGAGTAGAAATATTCTGTTCGATGAATATTTTATTCAATTTATTGTAGCTACTGGTTATAGGTCAATGGTCCCCGGGTTGGCTCCTAACACGCGAGTGTTTTCTCGTTTTGTGGAACCTCGAGAATAAATTAAATTGTTGGTCTATTTAATGAATATGCAATGTTATTTATTTGGTAAATAATATGTAAAATAGAAAAGACATTTTCTATTAATTTAATGATATAAGTGGCGCCCCTTTTGTGATAAATTAGGAAAAGAAATTTTTCTAGATTATGTCACATGTGTAATTAGTTAATTATTTATTTGTTAGATAATTAATGGAAAAGAGATTAGAGATTGATTTATGGGAATTATCTCTTATTTTATGGCAAATATCTTTTCCTTATGGGAATATGTAATGTAGGAGAGCCTGAATCTAGTTACGTGCTTAACATCGAATCACCAGAAGGTGTAAATTTGAAAGTGAAGCCGAATACATTAAATTTTACAGAGGAAAACCAGAAATTGACGTATGAAATCACATTCGAGAATACGAAGACCGCTCAAAACGACACCATTTCTCGAGGAGCACTTACTTGGACATCAAGAAAGAACCCTGTTAGGACTAGTCCAATTGTAGCAATTTGGGATGCATCTCTAATCTTTTAGCTGCGTTTTTGTTTGGTGTGTCCATTCTTTAAATGTCTCGGTACCCGTTTTTCTCTTTCTGTTAACCAAAATTTTCTCCCTCGTTAAAAATGGAGATTAAATAAATTTTCTCTATCATCCAAACTTTTAAAATATCAATATCTCTCGATCGAGCTATGGAAGGAGCAAAACTTTTACACCAAATTTTTTATTTTTCTTCGTTCTCTTTCTTTTATGACTCGCATGACAACGTTTTGACAAAATTTCGAAAATTCACTATAGTGAATCATTGTATGATTCACCGTACGTTTTATCTTCGTGATTCACTGTCATAATTCACCATATGATTCACCAAAATTGCTTCATTAGAATCGTATGTGTGAAACCCCGTATTTTCATAAAATGACTACTTTTTTTTTATTTATGATTTTGTGTGTCCCGATAATTTTTAATAAGTTAAGTTTTAAATAAATATTTGGAGATTAAGTATAAGTTAAAGGTCATTTACGATATTTTAAAGGTATAACTTTTAGTAAGGGCAAAACGGTAAAAGTATCAACCCCTGTTTAAACCCAACCAATACTCAAACCCTTCATTTCACTTCTTTCAAAAGTGAGAGGCGGCATGTGCAGAGACACAGGTGGAAGAAAAGAAAGAAAAGAAAAGAGAAGAGGGAAAAAGAATCTTCCGCTTTCCGATCAATCCGACCGTTGGAATCACAAATTAATCACACCAAAATGCTCACCATGAGGAGAGCTTCATGTTGATACAACTTTTACTTCGATCGGGTAAGAGTTTCGAAAACTCATTTTCTAGATCTAGACGTGTCTTAGGAATTAGGATGTTGTTTTAGTTGCAGCATGTTTTACTTGTCGATCGTTGTAGCAATCTTTTAAACTTCTCGAGTTTATCTTTTCGTTTTCCGCTTGTTCTCTGGTGTTGACGATGTCAGGTTTACGTATATAATCGATTAATTTTAATTATATACATTCCGGACATTCAATTCCGAATAAGGACTCGGTATTCATGAACGAGACGTCACTGTTGGTATCAGAGAATGATGTAACACCGCTGCATATGTTCAGATGTCTTGGGATGTTGTTTTAGTTGCAGCATGTGTTACATGTTGATTGTTGTAGCAATCTTTTAAGTTTCCCGAGTCAATGTTTTCGTTTCCGCTTGTTCTCTGGTGTTGATGATTATCCTTAAGACCGGAGTCTTCATCGCATCACGGTGTGGATTGTCATGCTTTGACACTATTGAGGTTTCCCCTAGCCATGGGGCGATCGTGCGGTAGTAATTGGGTGTGATACTGAAGCATGCGGAGTATACATGATTGGTCGTCCGGGAATCGCGTATCCTATGATTGGGATCGAATATCCGAATGGCCTTCTTGTAAGGAATGTCTTACTCTCGTGAATCTTTGCAAAGTGGGAGTAAACGATTTACTTCGAGATTGCATGATATCCAGATTATAAGATACGGTCGTTGATGTTTTGACACTCGACTAACGACCGTATGGATATTATTACAGCGATAGGATTGTAAGTTACACGGTAACTGTTTCACATGAAAGGTAGTAGTCATTGCATTTGACTCTTCCGATGATTGGGGGTCACGGTGTGTTGCTAGACGCTATCCCGTGATCGTTAGGCATGAAGGGCATTTTTGTAATTTGCACTTTGTTTCTACGGCCAACATATTCGGAAGCCTATCGGGTCACACACATATGAACATCTAGCCGGATTAAAATGTGGTTATAGATGATAACCAAATAAGGAAAGTTTATCTCGAGACTATAGTGGTAAATTAATATGGTGGTATTTATTTATTTTGAATAAATTAAATACAATATATTAATTATAGTGCTTAATTAAATATGTATATTGATACATATAAATTTTGAAATTATGTATATATGTGATATACATGTATTTTGCAAATTAATTAATCATAGTATTATATTAATTAAAGAATATTCCAGAAGCCAATATTTGGCTATATGGGGTATACATTGAAGTGTATAAGATACACTTGGATTGTGCAATTTAATTAATAAGATTATCATATATTAATATTAGATATTAATGACTATAGATTTGCACACATGTGTAAATTGATTTATGGTAATAAGATATAGATAGTCAATATAAGATATTGACAATATCTTGGAAACATTTAATATAAGATATTAAATTAAATGAGATAAATCAATCTAGGAGATTTTCCTTATTTTATTGGAAAAATATTTTCTTCTCCTCTACTCTACTATGGGGCGCCCCAACCACTATTAATAGGAGGTGGGTGTCAAGCTCTTTTGTACATCATAATTCCAAGAGCTAATAGTTCTTGTGTAAAGTTGGAGAGCATCCTATAGAGAGTTGGAGAGAGGGGAAAAAGGCCGGTCTAGCAACCGGAGTTTTCCAATAGCAATCCATGATGGGATTCCGGTGGGCTGTTCGTGTGGACTAGCGGTAGAGGCCGAACACTTGGGCGGCTCTATACAGAACTACTCTCCCTAGACGGTCAAAGGGTCGATCTTTTGGATCAACCAAGGTAACCACCGTCTTTAGCTTATTTGTTTATTGCTTAAACGAAGTCGATCTTGGGTCGATAGGAAATAAATTTTTGAATTCCGCTGCGTTCCCGCGTAGATTTCCTAACATTCTCCGCCTGATTCTTTACGGATTTGCAACACGATTTTGCATAGAAACGTGATGGTTGACCATCTCGGTGATATCCTTCCATATTCAGCTGATTCGAAGCTTTATTGTCTCGATTCGGTTATGTTTTGCAACACGTGAAGGAGTCGTGATTTCGTTACATGAATGCCTCGATTCAGTGGATTTGGAACACGTTTTTCGGATTAGAAAACGCGACGGCTGAGTGAAAAACATAATGATGGGCATTAGGATTTAGGGAGGAGAAGGAGGAACGTATCATTGTGACTATATTTTTTTGGTTTTACTACATGTATATTATAGGTTGATACTACTAATTTTTTAACGTTACTATATTTGTTTTTGTAACTTTATCTATTTTATGGGTTGTTACTACTTGTTTATTGGCTGTTACTACTTGTTTATTGGTTGTTACTACCTTTCATGGGCTGTTACTACTTGTTTACGGGTCATTCTTGTTGGAGTAGCGCCGAAAGACAATTTATGTAATTATTTTTAGAATTAATAAATGACAGATTTCTTCTCATCTTATTACTTGTTTCGAGCTTGTAAGTAATACACTACTGAAAACCCTAAGTCGTATCATATGTAGCCATATAACTTAGTGTGTGTCGCACGCGAGGATTAAGTTTATGGTGATACACTTGAAATGTTAGTCCGTGGTGAACTTAATCAAAATATGGGGTCTATTGATTAAACCACCATTAATGCGCCCAGAACACTTTATGGTGTGGCCGTCTTATCCGGGCCGTCGATATTGGTTATCTAAGTGGGACATTTATATATGATGTAGTCATATAGGACTGGACCGATTTAATCTGTATTTCTCGTATAATTCCGTGATTGATAAATCTTGTTAAATCACAAGATGATCATATATGGATTAACCTTAATCCTGAAGAGATTGCATACTCCTACTTGTTTCAGGATAGGGTTTGATGTGTTCGTTAAGGATCGCTAAGAGGCGCTGTCCGAATCACTTTCACGTTGGCACTATTTTGGAATGAGTGAGAAGTGTGTGTCTCACAGATATGGAATCCATTCCTTCCTGTGGGAAGTAGAAAGACTATCCCCTTATTTGTTAATCCTAGAAACTGATCGATCCCGGGAGTTCGTATTGGTTATGAACTAATTGATCACTAGTGGGTTAATGGTAAATAAGGATAAGATGTATTGAAGAAGGTTTACGGAAAATACTCTCGCTTCATTACGGATAGTCTATGGAGGGTTAGTCTGTATGTAATGATTATATCAGTTGACACTTATCGACTCGACATTTTGAGAATAAGTTATATCTATAATCGATAGAGTTCAGATTCGGATTTATGGTGGCGTAATTCCAGAATTAATAAGTTGAGTAGAAATATTCTGTTCGATGAATATTTTATTCAATTTATTGTAGCTACTGGTTATAGGTCCATGGTCCCCGGGTTGGCTCCTAACACGCGAGTGTTTTCTTGTTTTGTGGAACCTCGAGAATAAATTAAATAGTTGGTCTATTTAATGAATATGCAATATTATTTATTTGGTAAATAATATGTAAAATAGAAAAGACATTTTCTATTAATTTAATGATATAAGTGGCACCCCTTTTGTGATAAATTAGGAAAAGAAATTTTCCTAGATTATGTCACATGTGTAATTAGTTAATTATTTATTTGTTAGATAATTAATGGAAAAGAGATTAGAGATTGATTTTTGTGAATTATCTCTTATTTTATGGCAAATATCTTTGACTTATGGGAATAGGTAATGTAGGAGAGCCTGAATCAAGTTACGTGCTTAACATCGAATCACCAGAAGGTGTAAATTTGAAAGTGAAGCTGAATACATTAAATTTTACAGAGGAAAGCCAGAAATTGACGTATGAAATCACATTCGAGAATACGAAGACCGCTCAAAACGACACCATTTCTCGAGGAGCACTTACTTGGACATCAAGAAAGAACCCTGTTAGGACTAGTCCAATTGTAGCAATTTGGGATGCATCTCTAATCTTTTAGCTGCGTTTTTGTTTGGTGTGTCCATTCTTTAAATGTCTCGGTGCCCGTTTTTCTCTTTCTTTTAACCAAAATTTTCTCCCTCGTTAAAAATGGAGATTAAATAAATTTTCTCTATCATCCAAACTTTTAAAATATGAATATCTCTCGATCTAGCTATGGAAGGAGCATAACTTTTACTCCAAATTTTTTATTTTTCTTCGTTCTCTTTCTTTTATGACTCGCATGACAACGTTTTGACAAAATTTCGAAAATTCACTATAGTGAATCATTGTATGATTCACCGTACGTTTTATCTTCATGATTCACTGTCATAATTCACCATATGATTCACCAAAATTGCTTCATTAGAATCGTATGTGTGAAACCCCGTATCTTCATAAAATGACTACTTTTTTATTTTATTTTATGATTTTGTGTGTCCCGATAATTTTTAATAAGTTAAGTTTTAAATAAATATTTGGAGATTAAGTATAAGTTAAAGGTCATTTACGATATTTTAAAGGTATAACTTTTAGTAAGGGCAAAACGGTAAATGTATCAACCCCTGTTTAAGCCCAACCAATACTCAAACCCTTCATTTCACTTCTTTCAAAAGTGAGGGGCGGCATGTGCAGAGACACAAGAGGAAGAAAAGAAAGAAAAGAAAATAGAAGAGGGAAAAAGAATCTTCCGCTTTCCGATCAATCCGACCGTTGGAATCACAAATTAATCACACCAAAATGCTCACCATGAGGAGATCTTCATGTTGATACAACTTTTACTTCGATCGGGTAAGAGTTTCGAAAACTCATTTTCTAGATCTAGATGTGTCTTAGGAATTAGGAGGTTGTTTTAGTTGCAGCATGTTTTACTTGTCGATCGTTGTAGCAATCTTTTAAACTTCCTGAGTCTATCTTTTCGTTTTCCGCTTGTTCTCTGGTGTTGACGATGTCGAGGTTTACGTATATAATCGATTAATTTTAATTATATACATTCCGGACATTCAATTCGAATAAGGACTCGGTATTCATGAACGAGACGCCACCGTTGGTATCGAGAGAATGAAGTAACACGCAAAGATATGTTCGGATGTCTTGGGATGTTGTTTTAGTTGCAGCATGTGTTACATGTTGATCGTTGTAGCAATCTTTTAAGTTTCCCGAGTCAATGTTTTCGTTTCCGCTTGTTCTCTGGTGTTGATGATGTCATGCATATGTATATAATCGATTAATTTTTAATTATATACGTGATCGGATATCCTTTCCGGTTAAGGACTCGGCATCCGGATCGTGGTTGTTAGACCAAAATTGGTATCATCAAAAAGTTATGGGATTAATTTAGCTAAATTAGAATCGTAAGAGATCTAAATTGGTAACATCCCAAAGTTATGAGACCAATTTTGCAATTTTTCCTAAAATGATTAATCAACCAATGATTTTCCTTAATACTAATTTAATTAATTAGTAAACGAATATAATTTGCCAACAATAACAACAATTATTTCATTACTAAATAATAATTCTTACAACACAATGTTACACTAGTATCATTTTTAAACGATAAACCAAGCGGATTCCATGCAACTGTTTTTTTTTATAACCTTAACACCACTATTTTGCCAACGAGATCTACTTCAACGGTTAAGCTGAGACCCTGGAACCAAGAGGTCTTGGGTTCAATTTGTAGGTTTATAGTCCACAGAATGTGGTAATTTCGTTTTAGGAAAGAAAAAAACACTATTTTCTCAACTGAAAAGCAACTTGAGGTTAGGTAAAGCTTCTCCAACAACATAGCATGTCACCTACATGACATTCAAGAATGTAATCGGGAACTGCTACTATCACAATGATTGTGCCAAGGTGAGCTAGTGATATGATACTATGTTTACACCATTGATCACGACATAAGCCTTCCATGATCAAAGGTGCAAAACGTGTTATATATCACTCATTATAACTCAACCTGTTGTGGTAGTAGCATCTGCCATCACCCAACTTAATCTGAAAGTTTAATGGAGATTGGACTAGAGACAACATGATGATCTGATACCCATGATGACTCCTTGTTGAGAATGGTCTCCAAGATGGTTCTATCTATTGCTTAAAACAGATAGTTCTTGGCTTTCAGATCTTTGAGTTTTCTGCTCTCAAAATTTGCTCTCTGAGCCTTAGTTGGGGGTGGATTGCCTGCTGGTTCAACCACTCCTGGCTCAATGATGGTCCAGTACTCCTTGAACGCATGAAGTTCTCCATCAACATGCTCCAGTGATCATAATGTTGTCCATCAAACCTTAGGATGGAAGCCTGAACAAAATTTGTTTCGGCCATGGATCTTTCTTCAATTGTTGTTTAGAATATGGCTCCGATACCACTGATAACTTTTTTGGAAGAGATAGTTTACGCTAAAACTTAACGATTTCATTGATAGAACAAGCATATAAATACATGTAGAAACTAACCACCCACTAGGCCACTTCCTATAAAATAGAAAACATGGGATCATGGCTTGAAACCGAAAATAACTACGTAAATAATGGGAAAGGTTCTAAAATCTGAAATAACTTGGCTAACATTGCCTTAGGTAATAATAAAACTTAATTAACGTAATAATTAACAATATTCTTCCAACAATCGGAACCGCTACTATCACAATGATTATGCCACGGTGCGCTAGTGACATGGTACCCTGTTTACACCACTGATCATGATATAATCCTTCAATAATCAAGGGTGCAAAACGTGATATATTTCACTCGTTATAACACAACCTGTTGTGGTTGTAGCATCACCCAACTTAATCTGAAAGTTTAATGGAGATTGGACTAGAGACTACATGATGATCAGACACCCATGAAATTGATCCTTGCACATAAGCTTCATTTATCATTATATCTAATCTTCAAACTTATTTGGTAACTTATCTTCGATTTTCTTCTCGAAATTCGAGAATAGAAGGTTGAACAAACACATCCACCCCTGGAATCGGTTGGAGATCGGCATGATAACTTGACAAAGATTCGCCAACATTTGTAAGTGTCCTATTGTATTTTTGTTCATTGGAACCAAGTTTAACAAACAAATGAAGGATAATTCATCTCTCGCTTCTTCTATGCTTGTTATTTCATCTGCATTTTATTTTTCGAGCAATGATTAGCTCGACCAATGTCTGTGTATCCCAAACCGCAAAGGTAAGGAATGTAATCATCGGGTTGAAGATCGTATACAAGTCCCGGATCATATGCCCTCGAAGGGTTCACATGGCCAGCACCTATGGCAAAGATATCAGCCGGAAGTAGCCTTTCGTCGAGGATGGGCGTACCATCGTGGTTCAATACACCGGCGGTAGTCATAATGGCAGACTTAATAGCAGCAGGAGACCAATGAGGACGTGCGCTTTTTAGCAAGGCAGAAATTCCGCTAAGATGAGGACAAGACACCGATGTACCAGTAAACAAGGGCGGAGCCAGGATTTTCACTTGGGGTGGGCAAATGGACTATATCAAATTCGTCGGGTGGGCTCAAGCCTTTGATAATCCGAAAGAACCTCTATCCAGAGAATTCAACACACTAATCCAAGTGTAGAAAATATAAAATTTTATTATTGCAAAAGATGATGATTCAAATACAAGTACATAGCTTGGGTATCTATAGGCGTAAAAAATGACAACTTCTAGCTAAATAAAACACTTCAAATTTCGGTCCCTACGTGCTCCAAGAAAGTGCTTCCATGTCTTCTATGCAACCTTGTAGTTTCCAAGTAAGACTTTTGATATTTTTGATGACTAGGATACATTGAACCTATTTTCTTCATGGTAATCTCAAAATGGCGCCACCCTTGATTTATCTACTTAAAATGTTAAATATATTATGGTATAGTAACATAGTGCATTTATTTAATAATTACTTAATTAATCCGATATTCCGTCGAATAAATGACGGTCTTCAAAACTTCAAAATGTGACGAACACTTGGTCTCCAAGTCTTCAAAATGTTGTAGGACCAAATTATTCATCGAGTCAAGCCTCTTTTTTTTGTTGGAGACGAGTTTCGGATCCAAGTCTAGTTGTGACGGGTGGTGGAGTGTTGGATGGCTCTATATTTACATCAAAACGTATCGGACCATTTTAGAGGCTGAACATGTAATGTTTTTCTGACCACGTTCGGGTCAAAATAAGCCGAATTGTTCTGACCACATTTGGATAGGTATAATGTTTCACATGAAAAGACATTTTCTTATTTTATAAGACATATGGCTACGTGAAATTTAATTACCGTATAATAAGATGAATGGCTGTGTGAAAAGATATTTTCTTATTTTATATATAGTTTAAGGTGGAAGAAGAAAGAGAAGATATTTTTTTAAAGAACTTTAAAAGAGACTGCAAACGGAATTCATATACAAATAGGCAACTTTGGAAATACCGGAGAAATTAAACTATATTATTAATTAGGGGGAATGAGGGAGAATGACAACAATATTTCATCAATTGAGCAGTGATAACGCTCTAAATGGTACCAATAATTGTACCTATACTCACCCTGAATTCTGCTCAAAAGAGGATAGATAGGCATGTTATTACGTGGAATATATGTTAAATGCTATGTGAGTGTTTCCAGGATCATGATTCTGCATTCATGCTATTTTCCCGATGTTTTGGTACTGTTTTGTCTCGTTTTGCGTGTTTTATAGGATGTACCGAAACTGGAGCATTGGAGAACGGATATGGACCAAAAGGAATGCATTGGGCTGAGTGATTGAAGTCCAAGAAGAAGCCTGCTGAAGAAAAAGAAGAATAGAAGGCCCGGTAACCCGAGGGTTAGGCCCGGTAAACTGGTGACTTATTCAACACGAAATTCATTCTACCGCATTGTCTAAGTCGGTTAGGGTTTTAGAGAGTCTTAAGTCGGCTATTGTATCTATATAAAGCCGCATATACTGAAAGCTTTCATACAATTCATATGATTCATACATCTTGAATAACTTTTCATTAGTATTACAAATACATTATATATTTTGATGAAATAAAGTTTTCTTGAGATTTGGAGAGTTGCTTTTGGTTTCCTCCCTTCTTCCATCATCTCAAGCTTGAGTAGATCGAGCTAGATCTCCATTGTTGAAGGTATGAAGCTTTGAACGTTCCTTTATTGTCTTCAATATGGTAGATCTGTTCGTATTTATGTGTTTTAGTTAATCTGCATGTTTAACAACCCCATAATTTACTTATTTTAATCGTATTGAGCAATGTAGATCCAAAAATTAGGAAAAGCCGCCCCCGGTAAACCGGCGGTCTATACCGGTTTACCGAGGCATATTTTAGAAAACCTAAACTGGGATTCACTATAGCTACGTTGATCGGCAGTAATAATTAAAACGAGTAACAGATCTGGCCAATCTAGTATTCGTAATTCGTAAATTAACATGAAGGACCGCAAGTGAAGCGTTAATTAGGACATAGTCTTGATGGACCCACAGAACGTCTTTGGTCGGTGTCGATCTTTGTCTAGGCGGGTTAGCGGTAGGAGGTAACGCTCAATATCGGCAGTTCTAGTACTTTATGCGTATGGGCTATTACGGACCAATTAAGAAGGGTAGCTTGCGTATAGATTGTCTATTGCCATTGTCGGAGTAGATAGGAGTAGGAATTGCACCCGTAGCTGATAAATATGATAATAATCATTAAAAGCTCACGATTAATCTAAGGAAATTATGTGGGGAAGTAAACATAACGATTAACTAATCCAAGTTAGTAGATCGGTGAGGAGAGGGAGAGAATATCATGTTTGTTTTCTTTTATGTTGTTGTTGGTCAATGACCGCCTCTATGTTGCTTCTTAATTAGGTTAGAATCGTTTATATGTAGAAATATTTTAGTTAACAATTAGCAGAATCATGCATTTATATATAGTGGGATTTTGGAAATAGAAAAAATTTGAGAGCCGACAACACAGCATTGAAAAATCCGACGGCCAGCTCATTGTACACAACCTTCATTTTAAAGATACAGAGTTTTGAAACTTAAAGACATTGGATTGGACATTATTAAACTATAAATAAATAACACTTGAAATAACTTTAAAACTCAATAATACTAAAAAATAATTATTTTAAATAGTACTTCATTGATCACAAGATGTAAATCTATTTGATTTATCAATTAATACTTATTACTTTTTTTTTTATTTCTATCCCTAATCTATTATATATTAACCCACTTCTTACCGGGGGCGGATATACCTTGGTGGGTGGGGACAGTCGTCCTCCTCAGATCCGAGAAAACACTATTATATATGTCATGTATTTTTTTTTGCCTCTTTTAAAAGTTATATCCGCCCTTATCATCTATAATAATAAGATAAATTGACATAATTTTTTATAATGTAAAAACAAATACATAGTTATTACAAAGCTGGTACAATGTGACGTCCCGTTTCGCATTAATCGAGTCTTTATCCGAAATGAGCGCGACGACACGTATATAACTCGTATTTATACTAAATTATATACGTAAGCCTTACTAATACGTCATCAGATTATATTTGCGGAAGTTTAAACGACTCGGAAAAACATACATAACTAGGGGTAGATTAGGAAAACCATATGTTGATACCATTACAACATTTATAGTTTGGGAAAGAAACGATAATTCACAAGGCAAAACGCTACAACATTTATCTTACAATACTTGTACTACTATAACAAAAGATAGTCTATCGTATATTGCATTATACAAAAGCCGAAGATAACAAAACAACACTTCAAAGCATCCCGAGGTCACTCCTCTATGTACACATCATCACATACATCGTCGTAACCTGCTTCACCTTCTCGGGGTGGGAACAATATAACGGGGGGGTAAATACATACGTACTTAGTAGGGAGTAGAAGCATCGAATCTATACAATTAACAACAATATATATAAATAGCACCGAAGGTCTACACACTACCAAGTATGTTATAAATGCACACTCCCCTCCAGCTTGCCCCGCTAGCAAACTCACGAAACAAAGGGATGAGTTGCATAAAAGTCCAAGGACACTTTGCGAGGTGACGGATGCACCACGACAGATTCAACACCTTAAAATGCATAGGGCTAGCCCCTAAGTGGAGTCCCACTCCCGGCTACGATATAGAAACATGCTTCACCAAGGACTAGAATGTTTTATCTTTTAGACTCTCAAATATGTATTTAAGTGTTTTAAACTAACCACCTGAGTTCATTGCACATAAAAAGGTTTTTAAAGACTACTAGACCTTAGAAAACACTAAATTATATTACCTAGCACGTATCACGGAAATATTCGATTCTAATCCAATACCCACAAGGCTAAGGAATAAGGTTTCTGATGATCCCGAGTTTCTCCCCGCAGAGGGTCTCCACAAGGAGCTGAGCCAAATCCACCAGAAACCGAACCCTAACTTGACCATATAACATCAAAGGCATTGACTATCAGAGTCAATATCACGTAAGGCAAAATAAGATGTGTTCTAATGCTCCCGTGAGTTACGATGCAGAGTCAAAGCCACTAGAACACAAACATTTCACTTTACATTCATCACACCACAAAAGGATCTATACTCAGAACATGCTTATAGCAAAATGTCCCGGATTTTATCAATACAAAACAACAAGTAATAAACCGGTTAACCTCAAGTGCAAGGATCGTAGTATGAGGCTCGCCGGTCGATCTTACGGGAACTAGATTTGTGAATCCTAGTTTTTGTTTAAACTAACCTATGTCACGAAGCTAAACTAAACGAAGAACTAAACTACCAAATATGCAGAAAATTAACTAGACAGAGGATTACTCCAATGCTAGGCAAGATACGGGTAACGAACTTATTAACTAAACTAAACTAAGTGCAAAAAGGTAAACTAAACTATGCAACTCAAGTTTTAAGGGATTTAAATCAAGTATAACGAACGAACAAGCAATTGATCCACCTATCCTATCAACATTCAATTCCAATTCGGATTATTTCGTGATCTCTACTCAAGTCGTGATTCACCTAATCGAAGGCATAAACTCCTACTCTCGTAGACAAGTTCGTTTTCTAATCTTTTATCTTTCGATGTTAAAGATTACGTCTTTCTAACCTAGGCGTGAAATCTTTCGATTTCTAATCTAGAAAATCAATCTAATAACTTTCGTTTTGATTAGATTAAAGGTCTAAACTTTTATCATGGTGATCTAACATTAACATGACTCTCATCAAGTTAAAACAATCATAAAAGCAAAGATCTTTCGATGTAATTGCAATACACAATAATAAGCAATGATAAAAGAAACAACTTCAAGTAGAAACTCACGAATTAATCACGAACAAAACTCGAATTGTTGATGGGCGGCTTCACAACGCTTGTTCAAAGAGGATTAGCCTCTCAAAGATCCTTTGAAAGCTTGAAATTGATGAATTAAAGAACATAAATCTACCTAATCTAATCTAGAAATTAAAGTGCATAAACCGGAAGAAAATAGGTAAAACGCAGCTGAGCCGCCCCTAAGATATTAGGGTTGAATTGTATGATTGGGGTTTGGGAAATCGCGCCTATTTATAGATTTTTAGGTCGGTTTCATTTGAGTCGGTGCCGTGGACGCCCGTCCACTATCTTGGACCTTCGTCCAACCTCTATGAACGGAGAATGAACGCTCGTTCGTAACGCGTCTGAACTCTCTCGAATGTAAAATACGATTCGGACGCCGATTCACTTTTATGGACGCCCGCCCACTACCTTGCTCTAGTATTTTGCTCATAACTTCACTTCTAGGGCTCCAAATGAGGTGATTCAACATGCGTTGGAAAGCTATTTCAATCCTCTACAACTTTCATCAAGACAACTTTCCTGAAAGTGCCTACAAGTGTGGACAAAATCCCCATGAAGTGCCTGGTTCCGGTTTCTTCAATGATTCTTCACTTAAACATCTTTCAACTCTTCCATCTTCATGTGATCATCGTTTAAGCTCCTTACTCATCATGAAAACGTACCTAACAACATGATAGAAACATGCAAAATGTAACATCATACGAATAAACATAAAACACCGATAAAATCACGTAAATATCTCGATTTTGCATTTAAACACATTTAAAACTCGTTTGCTCAATAAATCTAATAAGCACTTACTTTTCTATGCAATTTATCAGATTATGGGAGAAATCGTTACGAAATATAACGGTATAAATCACATAAAATCACCCTTAACACAAAAATAGATTCAATTGAACACCTCCCAACCTCAAATCTTTGAAGAAATCTTAAGCCAAAAATTTTAGAGCCAACAACACCTCCCTTCATTTTAAAGATATAGAGTTTTGAAACTTAAAGACATTGGATTTGACTTTATTAAACAATAAATAAATAACACTTGAGATAACTTTATAGGTTTTTGACGAGAAGGACAGATTAATTTATTTATCAGGCTCCAAGGAAACTGAGGACAAAACCTACATAAACTTACCAATATACCCTTTTTCTAATTCTTATCTCTCCCTCATCCAGACTCAGCCACATCTCAAACCAGCCAATACACCGCAGCAGCCACTTCCCCTGCTACGGCCTCATCCAACCCTGCCGCTATTGTAGCCTTAAACCCTACTCTTCACACTCCGATCAAACTCACAAATCATAATCCGGTGTATGCTTTGTGGGTTCGACAGGATTCGTTCATCTCCTACCTCAGAAAATCCGGTTGTTGCTTCAACTGTAAAAATCCGTCTGCTGCTTCATCTCCTACCTCTTATGTGGTCAATCGGGCATTCTCTGTTGGAATAGTGTCCTAAACCCAATCAGGTTGGACCGGATCCGACCTGTTGCTTCAACTGTAAAAATCCGGCTGCTGCTTCATCTTCTACCTCTTATGTGGTCAATCGGGCATTCTCTGTTGGAATAGTGTCCTAAACCCAATCAGGTTGGACCGGATCCGACCGGGTCGGATCATTTCTACTATTTCTTTATGTTTATACATATATTAAATGGCTTTTCTGTTGTCATATATAAGTTCTTTTAAAGAACCAATTATGAATTGTTATATGATAACGTCCTTAGTATTAAACTGTGATAGAGAAACCATGATAGGCGATTATGGTTGATGAGATCTCTAATCACTTTAATAAGTTTGATACTTAAATGTCTCTAGGCTGATGTACTAATCACTTTGATGTTTTGACACTCGACTAACGACCGAATGGATATTATTACAGCGATAGGATTGTAAGTTACACGGTAACTGTTTCACATGAAAGGTAGTAGTCATTGCATTTGACTCTTCCGATGATTGGGGGTAACGGTGTGTTGCTAGACGCTATCCCGTGATCGTTAGGCATGAAGGGCATTTTCATAATTTTCACTTTGTGTCTACGGCCAACATATTCGGAAGCCTATCGGGTCACACACATATGAACATCTAGCCGGATTAAAATGTGGTTATAGATAATAACCAAATAAGGAAAGTTTATCTCGAGACTATAAAGGTTATAGTGATAAATTAATATGGTGGTATTTATTTATTATGAATAAATTAAATACAAGATATTAATTATGATGGTTAATTAAATATGTATATTGATACATATAAATTTCGAAATTATGTATATATGTGATATACATGTATTTTGCAAATTAATTAATCATAGTATTATATTAATTAAAGAATATTCCGGAAGCCAATATTTGGCTATATGGGGCGCCACATTGAAGTGTATAAGATACAATTGGATTGTGCAATTTAATTAATAAAATTATCATATATTAATATTAGATATTAATGACTATAGATTTGCACACATGTGTAAATTGATTTATGTTAATAAGATATAGATAGTCAATATAAGATATTGACAATATCTTGGAAATATTTAATATAAGATATTAAATTAAATGAGATAAATCAATCTAGGAGATTTTCCTTATTTTATTGGGAAAATGTTTTCTTCTCCTCTACTCTACTAGGGGGTGCCCAAACCACTATAAATAGGAGGTGGGTGTCAAGCTCTTTTGTACATCATAATTCCAAGAGCTAATAGTTCTTGTGTAAAATTGGAGAGCATCCTATAGAGAGTTGGAGAGAGGGGAAAAAAGGGCCGGTCTAGCAACCGGAGTTTTCCAATAGCAATCCATGATGGGATTCCGGCGGGCTGTTCGTGTGGACTAGCGGTAGAGGCCGAACACTTGGGCGGCTCTATACACAACTACTCTCCTTAGACGGTCAAAGCGTCGATCTTTTGGATCAACCAAGGTAACCACCGTCTTTAGCTTATTTGTTTATTGCTTAAACGAAGTCGATCTTGGGTCGATAGGAAATAAATTTTTGAATTCCGCTGCGTTCCCACTTAGATTTCCTAACAGTGGTATCGGAGCGAGTTTCGAGCTTAAGCAATCAGCATGTTAATTTGCGTAGTTAATTTTATCGTTTAAATCACGTAATTAAAAGATGAAAGATTTTTGATTTTCAAAATTGATACATGAAAAGAAAAAAAATGAGATCGGGTGGTGCTCGGCCGACTGGCGGCGGCACCACCACCGGCGGCGGCTGGTCGGCGGCGGCGGCGGCAAAGGCAGGCAACTCTTGCGGCGATCGATTGACCGGTCAATCTTTGGCGGACCTCCAATTTTTGTTTTGTGTATTTTGTGATTCAATATGGTTCATAATTATGATTGATAATTTCTCCTTTGTTTAGTTGTGTCATGTGGCTAACCAATGGTTCACATAGTTTGGGCCATTGGGATACCAAATGGCATTAAAATAATAAGGAGAAGGGGCTACAAGGACAAAAAAATGATAAATGTGTCCAGAAGGACAAATTTCAAAATCAGAGATTAGTAAGGACAAATTGCTAATATAGTGACAAAATTGCCCCTTTATAATTTTAATAGTAACAGCCAAGGAACTAGTAGTAACAAACCATAAAATGTCCTAAAATCCAATGAAAATATAGTAACAGCCTAAAAACAAGTAGTAACAGCCCATAAAATGCCGTAACAGTCAAGAAACAAATAGTAACAACCCATAAAAAATAGCAATGGTCAATAAACAAGTAGTAACTGATGGGAGTCAACTTCACCGCACTTTTGTATGTGATCTAGCCCCCGTTTATCACTTTATTGGCATGTTTTGGGTAGATTTAGACCTGTTTGAGAGTAATATCGAGAGTTATGCACACGGAGAGTTAAACTGTCATATCGATAGGGAACTCTGCCTTTTTGACGATATTTCACTCTTTTCCGAGCACTTTTGTCTTGCGAAATCATGCATGGTGTTTGTTCGTCTATGTTATTGCAGGACTTAGGTGACTCGAGGACCCGGAAGGCGATATCTTGGACTAAGAGACATGTTCGTTGCGCGAGAATTGAATGAAAGTTGAAGAAAAGCCAAGTTTGGAGTGAAGTCAAGCCAGACGGGCGTTTGGCCATACTCCAGACGGGCGTCCGCAGGAAGGCCACCTTGAACGGGCGTTTGGAAAAGTCAGACGGGCATCAACAGAGTTAATACATCATTCAGAAAGTTATGTTTTCACCGACGAAGGCCCCGTCGGTGACCCTAATCGGCGTTTGGATGGGTTCAGCCCGAAGTAAAAAGCTCATACAAAGAAAACGAGCGTTCAAGACAGGCTAGACGCTCGTTCGAATCTCAAGAACCCTAATCAAGAATCAGACTTCAAGGCAGACGGGCGTTTGACATGAGGCAGACGGGCGTTTGGCGCCGACAGCAGTATTTCACCATGCCTGTTCGTTAATCATTATTTTGACCTATCTTGGAGGCATTTTCTGGTCAAGCGGTCTTCATGAAAGTTGTAGGGAATTGAACGAGATTTCCAAGGCATCTTGAATCGTTCAAATCGGAGCTCTACACAGCAGGTTATCACCAGTTTACCGAAGACGGGTTAAATGGGCCAAGTTGGTCGGCCCAACTAGGTCAATGTCGCGATTTTCTGCCTATTTAAGAGCAGCTAAACCTATGAAAACACATATTCTGACTTTTATTGGCCTAGATCGAGTTTGAGGCGGCTTAGGTGCTCAACCCACCGCTCGGGCGGCGGTTGTTATAAAGTTGACATCTAAATAGCGGATTAGAGCTCGGACTAGGCTCCGTATTTCAATTTCTTAGTTTAGATTTTTTTAAAATAGAGTAGTATACGATATTCGATCGATGGCTTGGTGGAGTTCGTGCCTGGGATCATTGTATGAATTCAAGATCGCTATCTTTTGCTGATTTGGGATTCAAAAGTTTTGATCTGCAATATTTTGATCTTCATTATTGTGAGTTTCCTGATTTCGATTTGTTTTCTCTCAATATGGTTTTGATTGTGTAGATCATTAGTTTGATGAAATTTACTCTGGATAAAAGTCTTGATTCAGATCCTTGTGTATGTCGTGAAATAATAAAAGCTTCGATCTTTTGTCTTGTTCGTATACTCTTTGTCCTCGATTTTAACACAAGTTTTGTATTCAATTCAATCTCCTCGTGGATCGACCTCGGACTCGACGCACTACCTACGATCGACCGGTTCATTTGCCGGTTAGAAAGTGAGTTTTGCCTAAGGTTTCGAGTTTTATAAATTGTATTTGATCGAGCCGGATTGGGAAATCTTCTCACTTATCAAATTGGCGCCGTTGCCGGGGAGATTGTTTGTCGATATCAAAAATTGTGTTAGGTCAGAGAGCGGAAAAAAAATGAAAACATTTTGATATTATGTGCTTAGAATAGGTTTGAATGCAATTTTGGTACTCAACCCAATCCCTTTACGGGGTTGTTATATTAGGTTGATATCTTGTAGGTTGTCCAAGAACTTGGGCCTAGGTTTTTATCGATCTTGTTTTATTTAGATTTCGATATGAGCCATGGGATGCTGAAGTGATATTGTCATGAACTCGGATTGAATACAACTTTGGTACTCAACCCAATCCCTTTATGGGGTTGTTATATTAGGTTGATATCTTGTAAGTCCGGCTAGAACTGGGGCTTAGGGCCTTCGGCTACCATGACTTTTTGAGGGATCTAAAATATCGTGTGTGTGTGTGAGGGGTTTAAAAAAAAAAACAGAAAAAAGAAAATAAAATTGTGGCGCCGTATTTTGGTGTGCACAAGAGAAGTGTGTTATCAAAAAAAAAAAATTGTGTTAGGTCAAAAAAAAAAAAACAACAAAAAACAACAAAAAAATTACAATTAAAAAAAAATAATAAAAAAAAAATACAAGGGCTGCCGATAAAATAATAAAAAAAAAAGCAGAATTTTTTTGGAATAAAGCAAGCTTAGGTGTGTCTAAGAGGAATTCGCGATGAATATAGTGAGGAGTATTTGATTGTGATACATGCTTTCACTACTTGACATGGATGTTTTAATGTGACCCTCTGTGGCCTTTATATGATATGCGTAGATGTTATGTTCTTTTACCTTTATGGTTATTTTTCCATTTATTGCGGTCCATGTTGAGTGATTGTTTGTGTTTCGAGTCTACTGATGTCTCATGGCTTCTTTATTTTATATCCCCAGTGTATATGTTGCATACTTTTGGCACGTGGACCACGTCCCGTGCATGTGTTTGCGTTGTTTTCTGTCTATGTGACTTTAGGTACACGGGATGCGCTTATAAGAAGATGTCACGAGATTCGTTCCCGCCTTTCTGCCGGGTCTAAAGCTAAGTCTTCTTTCACTTTCATTCACACACTGAGGACAGTGTTTCATTCAAAGTGTGGGGTGGTAGACTTAGCTTGGTTTGAGTTGTATGTTTAAATGTGCCAGTTCAGTAATATACTTAGTCTGTGTCCGTTTTCGAGTCAGATTTTAAAATTTTCCAAGGTTTTAACGTCCGTTTGCATGTTTAAACTTCACATTCTCTTGGTAAACGACTTAGCGAAGTAGTAAATGCTTATAGCAAGACGCTAGGTTTATCTTATAAACGGAAGTTATTTTGCACGTTTAGCTTCAATTTCATGGGCCTTAGGATCTAGTGAACGATTATGGTAGAATTGAGCACAATTCGATTGCCTAGATCCCATTTTGTAACTTCGAGGCGAAATAGAAGGATTGACCTTGGTAGGACACGGGATGACAGTCCTGGCGCTTCTTTGACACAACCAGAGCCAAATAAGCCAAGATCCCAACATTTTACCCTCGTAACCCCTCTAAGCCTTGATAGGACGGTCTGACCACCGTCCGATATGAGCCGTTTGGTTACGTAGCCTATATTATCCCTAATCCTGAGCTTTATTATTGGTCACGTTTCTTTGATTACCCTACGAGTGCACTTAGTTGTTGCTTTAGACACACTTGCTGAAGCAAGTGTGGGGTGGGAGATGGTGCGTGCTTCGAGAGAAGTTGGTTAGTACGAGCGAGTATATGAAGGGGAGGTGCTCGAGGAACGTATTGTGAGGCTTGTGGATCGAAAAAGAAAGAAAAAAGAAAAGTAAAGAAGAAAGAAAAAAAAAGTAAAGAAAAAAGAAGAAAAAAAGAAAAAGAAAATAGATGAAGGAAAGATGAAAAAATGAAAGTTTGAACGAAGTTGAGGAAAAAGGAGTCAAAGAAGGAATGTGTGAAATGGAAAAAATATGATGTTAAGGTTGGAGTTGTTTGTTAATGTATGTAGAAAAATCAAAGGAGTTTGGTGTGGTTTGGTATGGTTTCAAAGAAAGAGTACGTGAAATGACTTGGTTCACTCGTATTTTCTTTTCTCCAGTCCCAAATTTCCTTTCGATTAACCCTGTCCCGAGCTTAACATTATAACCCTTCAAGTCCTACTGGACCGTGTTTAGCGTTTGTTGGTCCCGATTAGTGGAGATGTTATTAAAATGAGCTCTAGTGTAGTCGCGATAGCTAAGCGTCTATAGTCCGAACCGGTGATTTGGTCTATGACTTGGAAGTTAATTTTCACACATACACATTCCGTTTGTCTGATAACGATTGAGTAAAGATGTTTGCATTCACTGTTTTACTTATCTTTTACCTTGGCAATGTGAGTGTTTTTATACGCGTTTGTGAAGTTGATCCCTTGGTCTCTTTTAATAAGCCTGTTTACTCGAGGACGAGCAAAGGCTAAGTGTGGGGTGGTTGATGGGAGTCAACTTCACTGCACTTTTGTATGTGATCTAGCCCCCGTTTATCACTTTATTAGCATGTTTTGGGTAGATTTATACCTGTTTGAGAGTAATATCGAGAGTTATGCGCACGAAGAGTTAAACTGTCATATCGATAGGGAACTCTGCCTTTTTGACGATATTTCACTCTTTTCCGAGCACTTTTGTCTTGCGAAATGTTGGACTTATTTTTATGTTTTGATGATGAGTGCCAGACTAGCTGTTATAGTGCAAAGGCAAAAAGATGTCTAGATCAAATGTATAGGTTTATTAGAGTTTGATCAGTGTATAGGTTTGATCAAACAAGCACTGTAAAGGTCAGCTGACTTGTTTCAGCAGACTGGTCTATATCAGTAGGGTAGATAGATCAGTAGACTAGTCAGGAACCTGCTGAAGACTGAAGGCTGAGGGCTCAAACTCAGTTATAGAGGGCTAAGGGATCAAACTTAGTGATTTAAGTCAAGGATATGGAATCAGAATTTAGGCAAGTCTGTGATGACCTAAACTGATTACATATACCTTGTGTACAAGGTCTTAGTTCCATAAGTTGGATGATGTTTGGAACTTGGTTATAATTAAAAAGATGTAATCTAACTTCACAAATAAAAGTTAGATAAAAGAAATCAGCTGCATTAAATTTATTACACGGAAAATTTACATTCAAACAGATCGATAGGTATTCTGATAGATCGATGAACCTCGCCGATAATATACCTCGATTAATTCAAGATTATATTGGAAGATTACATGGATAAGGACAACCAACTACCTCTGACTTATCAAACAAATCAAATGCTGAGATTAAAAGAACGTTGGGATGATTCAGATTTTTATCCAATGGTTGTAAGTCAAAGGGTGGACAGACTGCACTGTCAAAAAGGAATTCTGACAGTGTCAGTCCTATGAATAGTGACAGAAAGCAAATCAGATGGGACAAAAACCAGGAACGGTTACATTTGAATTTCAAATATAAGTCACATGCATTCCTACCTATAAATAGAGGACCCTCAACTCAGAAAACATGATTATGATTGGTGAACTTTAAGAGAAAATATAAGAGACTATTCTGAGCTGAAAAACACCCTGCCGAACTTACTGAACTTAAAGCTACTGATCTAGAAATATTCTTCAAGTGTATTCTGCATTCAAGTTGCTGCAACTGAATCATTTATTTGATTCAATCTTTATTTTATAAAGAATCTGCTGAAGACAGTGAAGCACAGTTGTGTGAAAGACTGTTGTTTGTGGTGGAGCTGGTGAAGAGGCAATCCTACCATTCAAGGACCAGTGGAAGACTCAGGAGCAGCAATCCTACTGTTCCGATGGCCAGATTTGTGAAGCCATAGTTATTGGTGAAGGACAAGCAACCTTAGGAATCTTTGTAACTGCAACATCAAAGATCTTTAGTGAATTACCTCCAACATCACAGGAGAAGAGTGGACTGACAGGATTACACCACCTGGAACCACTATAAAATCTGCCTACTTACTTTCAGCATTTACATTCTGCACTTAGTTTATTTTACACATCAACCTACTGAATCTAGCAACTGAAATCACACACATACACTTGCGAGTATCTAATACTTAGTATCATATTTTAACAACAAGTAATAAGGCTTAATTTTGATATAATTCCATTTGCACAAATTCAAGAAATCGAATCGTCAAGACTCATCATTTATCAAAGAGGCTACTAAGGCATCAAGAGACATCGAACTTCAAAGAATTCTGCTTGAAATTCTTTGAATTTGTTAACTCCAAAGTTTTAAGTGTTAAGTTTATTCACCCCCTCTAAACTTAACCAAAGCCTTTTCAAGGACCAACAATTGGTAGCGGAGCAGTGCTTCTTTTCTGAAGAAATCCTACTTGTTGTGCTTGTGAAAATACTTTGAAACTTTTTCAAGTTCTCGATTTTCAAAAACATGCATCATGGATAACACCCAGTATGCTAGAACTATCTTCGATGTGTTCTCTAGATAGATTTGATGAATATAAACGTCGAATGCGAGGCTTACCTTGCTACAACTCATGATGAGATGATGGATGTACTAACTGATGGACCACTGGAGATTACCAAGGCAAGAGCGAGTGGGTGATACTACAGAGTACATTCCTAAACCAAAAAGAGAATGGAATGCGAGAAGAGAGAAAAGAGCAAACCTCAACAATATTGCTATTGATATCATTTATAGAACCTTGGATAGCAATATGTACATGAAGGTTAAAGATTGCAAACCGCAAAGGAACTTTGGGACAAGATACTGATTGATCTGTGAAGGCAGCGATGATATAAAGAAGAACAAAATCGGTGTGGTCAAAAAGAGGTTTCAAAAGTTCAAGATCTTCGCCAAATGAAACCATTGAGCGAGATGGAATCAAGATTTAATGCTATCTGGATGAACTTTACCTTTGAGTGTAAGTTATTCAAAAGAGGAAATAAACACAAAAATCTTGGAAGCACTACACGCAAAAGATGTTTGGAAAATGAAGGTGATCGCAATAGAAGAAATGAGAAAATTTGCATGAAGAAGACACCTTCAAGTTATTTTGAGATCTTAAGGCTTATGAATTTAGCAAAAGCTTTTACTCGAGATCGAAAAGAAGAGCCAAAGACCATTGCATTGGTCTGCTTCACACCAGGAAGAAACATCCT
Organism: Gentiana macrophylla; assembly: GCA_026214975.1. Classification (NCBI taxonomy): domain Eukaryota; kingdom Viridiplantae; phylum Streptophyta; class Magnoliopsida; order Gentianales; family Gentianaceae; genus Gentiana; species Gentiana macrophylla. Next base: position 126,431,729 of record CM047806.1, read on the forward strand.
GGAGGACAAGATGATCTCTTGGATGAGATGTGAAGAGCATTGCTCTCTTGAGCAAGAAAATCAGGATGATGAAGACTGGAAAGGCCCCTTCAAGAAATTTCACAAAAAGGCCTACTGAAAGGAAGAAAGAAGAATCAAAGAAAGACAATGACTATCTGTGATTTCATTGCAAGAAACCAGGACACTTCAAACCTAACTGTCCTGAGTTAAAACAAAGTAAGGAACCTGATTATCTTTGTTTCAACTGCAAGAAGCCTGGACACTTTAGACTGATTGTCGGCACTCATCAAGACCAAGAGTCAACAAAGAAGACATGGCAAAAGGCTATGGTTGCTGAAGATGAATCAGGGTATGAAGTGGAATCTGAAAAAGGAAATAAATCAGATGACACAGCATTGGTTGCTGATATGGAGGATTATGCTTTGATGGCCAATATGGATGAAACTGAGGAGGTATACAACACTGTATCAATTAACACTCCTGCTGGAAGTGATTGTGAATCAACTAGTGGTTCAAATCCTAGAAACTCCTACAATGAAGAAGCTTTGGATGCCATCCTCAATCAACTGAGGACAATACAATCTGGTTATGAGATTGTGAAGGCTGAAAAAGAAGCCCTTCAAGTAGAAGTTGAAAGATTGAATGCTGAACTAAGGATTCTCAAAGGTAAGGTGTTTAGGGCCAAATTATAGTGATTTTCATATATATTTTATGAATCAATTTCCCCCATATATGGATTATTTTCATAGATATCGGGCCTTATAGTCAAATATTGAGTAAATGAGGTTTTTAATGATTAAATATGAAAACGTATCGATTTTTATGTTTATTTGATGTTTTTATATTATTTTGGAAATTATTACATTTTGGTATGTTTTTGATATTTGTAGATACCCAATTAATGATGGAAAAGATGATCCTAAAAGGCTAAATTCGAGATGGAAGAGGATCAATTAAAGATATGGAAGAATAAAAGAGATAAGGAAAGAAATAAATCAAGATAAAGATGGAAAAATCAAGAAATTCGATTTCAAGTCAATATGGACGAGCGCCCATCCAAGCTGCAGCGTTCAATAGTGGACGGGCGTTTGGTGAAGTGGACGAGCGCCCTAGAAGAGATTTTACATTGAGTCTCCAGACGCAAGTCGAACAGCGTTGACTCTCCGTCCAAGGCAAATGGACGGGCGCCCATGTATTCAAACGAGCGTCCCGCCGCCGCTTTGCCTAAACCGACTTAATCTTCTATTTAAGCGGCCGTCACCCCAACCCTAAGGGCATCCATATTTTTTTTCACATCAAAAAGAGAGCACAGCCGCATCTTGAGAGTTTGAAGGCCGGTCACCCGAGCCTTGTGCTCGGGTGAACCGAGGTTAGATTAAGAGTAGATTATGTAGCTTTTCTTTTCGTTTCCATGGTGTTTCAACCATTGTATCCAAGACTATGTGAGTTTGTTTTATTTCAATTAATTCAATTCTAGTTTATGTTCATGATCTTTACTTCACTTTGTATCTTTTTATGATTATGATGCTACGTGAGAATAGATCGAGAGATTTAGTTTTCTATCGATGTTTATAATACGGAAGTTGCATAAACACTAGAAGATGAGGTTCCTGATAATCAAACTAACCAGAATCCACAATGGTTAAGGAATCACCCTGCTGAACAAGTTATTGGCAATGTACAGCAAGGTGTAAAGACTAGAAGACAACTGGAAGCTATGTTTACTTGTTTTCTACCTCAAATGGAACCAAAAGTTGTTGAAGAAGCAATTTCAGATCCAGATTGGATAATTGCTATGCAAGAAGAGTTAAATGAATTTGAAAGAAATCAAGTTTGGACACTAGTTGAAAGGCCAAGTCATGCAAATATCATTGGTACTAAATGGGTATACAGAAATAAACTTGATGAATCTGGTACCATTGTGAGAAATAAGGCCGGACTAGTTGCAAAAGGCTATTTCTCAAGGAGAAGGAATAGATTTTGATGAAACTTATGCTTTGTTGCAAGATTGGAAGCTATCGATTATTCTTGGCACATGCTGCATATAAGAACTTCAAGGTATATCAAATGGATGTCAAAGTGCATTTTGAATGGCATTCTAGAGGAGGAAGTGTATGTACAAAGAACCTCCTGGATTTGAAGTTAAAGATCAAGAAGATAAAGTGTATAGACTAAACAAATCACTTTATGGATTGAAACAGGCACCAAGAGCTTGGTATGAAACTCTATCTCAATTCTTGGTGGACAATGGTTTTACAAAAGGCACCATTGATAAAAGTCTTTTCAGAATCAGTGAAGGGGACATCACCCTCCTGGTCCAGATTTATGTTGATGACGTAATCTTTGGTTCTGAAAATGAACTGTTATGTGAAAAGTTTGCAAATCTAATGAAGAGCAAATTCCAAATGAGTATGATGGGAGAAATAAACTACTTTTTGGGATTGCAAGTTAAACAGATAAAAGATGGAATCTTCATTCATCAAACCAAGTATACCAAGGAATTGCTGAAGAAGTTTGGTATGGAAAACAGCACCAAAATATCAACTCCAATGAGTACAAATATCAGATTGGTGTTAAGAAATCTACGCGGGAACGCAGCGGAATTTAAAATTTTATTTCCTTTTAACCAGGATCGACTTCGTTTAAGCAATAAACAAATAAGCTAGTAGACGGTGGTTACCTTGGTTGATCTATAAGATCGACGCTTTGACCGTCTAAGGAGAGTAGTTCTGCACAGAGCCGCCCAAGTGTTCGGCCTCTACCGCTAGTCCACACGAACTGACCGCCGGAATCCCATCATGGATTGCTATTGGAAAACTCCGGTTGCTAGACCAACCCTTTTCCCCTCTCTCCAACTCTCTATAGGATGCTCTCTATTTTACACAAGAACTATTAGTTCTTGGAATTGTGTTGTTCAAAAGAGCTTGACACCCACCTCTTATTTATAGTAGAAGTGGCGCCCCAAATAGAGTAGAAAGGAAGAAAACATTTTCCCAATAAAATAAGGAAAATATATTTGATTGATTTATCTCATTTATTATAATATCTTATATCAAATAAATCTAGGATATTGTCAATATCTTATATTGAATATTCCCAAGATATTGTCAATATCTAATATTGACTATCTTTATTTTATTACCATAAATCAATTTATACATGTGTATATATCACAAATATATAACACATATAAATCTATATCTAACTATGGCAAGTGTGCACATGTATATCTTATATACATGTTCAAACACACGCACCATCATATATATATATATATATATATATATATATATATATATATATATATATATTAATATCTAATATTAATATTAGGTAATCTCATTAATTAAATTGCACAATCCAAGTGTATCTTATACACTAATCATATGCGCCCCATATGCCAATTAATTGGCTTCCGGAATATTCTTTAATTAATCAATATAATTAATATCTTGTATTTTATTTATTCATAATAAATAAATACCACCATATTAATTTACCACTACAACCTTTATATTCTCGAGATAAACTTTCCTTATTTGGTTATCATCTATAACCACATTTTAATCCGACTAGATGTTCATATGTGTGTGACCCGATAGGCTTCCGAATATGTTGGCCGTAGACACAAAGTGCAAATTACGAAAATGCCCTTCATACCTAACGATCACGGGATAGCGTCTAGCAACACACCGTGACCCCCAATCATCGGAAGAGTCAAATGCAATGACTACTACCTTTCATGTGAAATAGTTACCGTGTAACTTACAATCCTATCGCTGTAATAATATCCATACGGTCGTTAGTCGAGTGTCAAAACATCAACGACCGTATCTTATAATCTGGATATCATGCTCTCTCGAAGTAACTCATTTACTCCCACTTTGCAAAGATTCACGAGAGTAAGACATTCCTTATAAGAAGGCCGTTTCGGATATTCGATCCCAATCAGAGGATACGCGATTCCCGGACGACCAATCATGTATACTCCGCGATGCTTGAAGATCATACCCAATCACTACCGCATGATCGCCCGTGGCTGTGGAAACCTCAATAGTGTCAAAGCATGACAATCCACACCGTGATGCCATGAAGACTCCGGTCTTAAGGATAATTACACAACCGTCACATAGTGTGACACTTATCCGTGTAAGTGGGTCAGTCTAACGTATGCATTCTCTAATACACGTCCACATACAGTCCAAGTGTCTCTACACTTCGATGAGCGAGATCTATCCTCGCCCCTAAAGACAGAAGACATCTAATACGTGCTAGTTTGTTTATACTATCAATGCCCTGTTTAATAGTACATCAGCCTAGAGACATTTAAGTATCAAACTTATTAAAGTGATTAGAGATCTCATCAACCATAATCGCCTATCATGGTTTCTCTATCACAGTTTAATACTAAGGACGTTATCATATAACAATTCATAATTGGTTCTTTAGAAGAACAGATATATGACAACACAAAAGCCATTATATATATGTATAAACATAAAGAAATAGTAGAAATGATCCGACCCGGTCTGATCCGGTCCAACCCGAGTGGGTTTAGGACACTATTCCAACAATCTCCCACTTGGCCTAAAACCAATCACTCATACACACAAGACCAAGTTGAAACACAAGAATCTTATGCAATACTCGCAACCAGCCCTAGCCATAAACGGATCGCTATCCGTGGGGACTCAGACTATCTTCATATCATGTTCCAAATGACCAAGTCAAAGGAAATGCCTCAACACACACACAGATCTCTGACGAGACCCTGGTCCTTGCTTCAAGCAATGAATCCACTTACTATATCAGCTATATAGAAAAGGTGGAAGAACCACACAAGGTTCAGGAATGAACCTTCTAGATCCATGTACTACTCCCGTTGCGCCTCTAAGGCACTACTGTGTTTTGGCCTACTTGTAGAATTTACAGTGACCCATATGCTAGAACATTTCCAGCTCACTGTATCACTTAATCAAAGTGATTGCAAACCCAGACAGTAGCTCCCACTTGCCTTCATAAGACTCAGGATTTACGTCTGTATATCTACGCTTATTTAATTCCAAGTTTCAATAAACTAGAAAATTTTCCTTAACTTGTTTAAGGGTATTCTCAACCTTCACCAGATCTACTTTCATACTTTCTCATGACTATTCATGGACTATGAACATCTGGCATCACCTATAAGATGGTTCCTATCGCAGTAGCGAAGGAAACCTTCCATAAGCATCATCTTTCACTTTATCTTTAGGACCAATGTCCTAACATAGACAGATCTCGCGATCTATGCTAAACTTCTTTTAGCATCACATCTATATAGGTAAACTATAATCTAACAGCAGTTAAATCTATCGCTATAGATTCTTATTTCTAAAATAAGAACTGCTAATCCAAGTGCTTTCACAAAGACCTTGAACTACCAAACATTAATTGATCGTGTGACATGGGGTGATAATTTCTAGAGATAGATATCTAATACCTTGCTCAAAAATCATAACACACTCCCACTATCCATCTTGCACATTGGGCATATCCTTCTTTTGACTAAATCAAACTCCAAAGAAATCGTCTAGAGAAACTTGTTTGAGTCCATAAATGGATCTCATGGGCTTACATATCATGTTATCGTCTATGAACATTGAGCTTTCTGCCCAAAGTCTTCAACACTATCATATAGCCATGATACGAAGTTATAACAAGCATCATCTGAATAGAATCGGGCTCATTTGGCAAAGATAAAGGTAATTACAAGGTTTACACCTCATACCCTTCAGCCGTCACTATAGCCTTATGGTAATCATATTACTATCCATGTCAGCCTTTCAGGGACACTCCCCTTGGGTAAGACAGACTAGGTTCACAATCTGGTTGTCACTGATGGAATCTAATTCAGATATTATGGCTCCTAGCCATATCTCTCAATCTTGCCTTTCAAACATTCTTTCATAAGTCGTGAGATATTCATTCTTCAAGATGAACATACCAACAACCTTTTCGGGCTTGAGGTTATCCATGGACTTACGTAACTTTTTGTGTGCAATTTGAGCGTTGATCTACACCTCATCGCTATGTGGCGCCTCCGCTCACGTTCCTATGGTTGAATAACTCCTGTGGTTCTCAAACTACCTTTGAGATCTAAATCTACTCCCACTGTTTCTTTTGGAAGAAACACTTCCTCTAGAAGACAACATGTTTGGAGACAAACATTTTGCTCCGCGGACAAGTAAATAATATCTAGCGTACTTGCTAAGATATTGCACAAAGTTGCATATGTCGTACGAGGCTCCAAGCCTTTCTGACTTTGCCTATGATAACTTCAAATCATCGGTTATGATAGATTCGACATTATCCTCTTCCATATCTAATATGGAATTTATTCAACCTTTATTCTTTGGAACTCGGTTAAGTATAAGGGCACTATCCCGAAAGGGGTAAGGGATACATCGCATGGCTTGCGTCACACCTTTATCATATAAAGTGTTATTTCCATTTTGGGAACACAATCTAATTGTGTATCCCAAAGATGGTATCCTTCAAGGAAGAATCTTATTCCTTTTTAGACGACTTCTGAAACACCCTTCAGGTATTAATTACTTCAATCTAATTGAAGGTTAATTCCTAAGTAGCTCATCAATCTCATATTCGTACTAGCTCGAACTTTTTGGGCTTTGTGAATTATGCACTTCACTGAGTACATTCAACTATTTCTAAAAATAGTGATAGAGATTAACAAACAATTATTTGTGGCATTAATTGTCACAAGCCAACAAACATCGGTATGTTTAGGCTTTAGACAAATTTTCTAGATTTTACAACCTTTTCATAAAAGGGTATTTTAGTCATCTTTAGATAAGATACGTATTATCCACAAGATTCATAATCATATGGTTCAACATTATCAGAATGACGTTTAATTACACGCTTCCCTTCCAGAGAGACTATGTCTAGAACAACCACAAATATTAAGGATAACAGCCACACAAATATTTAGTTGAGATCTCATCACATATATCAACTATATAGTGACAACAGTCTATTATGTTAGGTTTAGTGACCTTCCAACTTTATCGGAATAACATTTATTCTTTACAATTGAATGTGTCTACTAAATCCTAACAAATAACTGAACTTGTGTCCTTCATAAGAACCGGAACATAATAACATTTATTTAGTTCCCTTATCAGTTTACTAGATCCAGAATGTGGTAAGTGTTACAACGTTTGCTTCACCTTCCCATATCTGTATTTAATCTTTCTAATTTAATCACACTCGCAAGATATCATATATCTAAGAGTTGACTTGAACTTAGATAGATTTATCTCAACTCACTTGCCTATAATAGAAACTTCAATAAGTTCTCTATTTAAGCACATGCCCTAAATTTCCTTTTTAATCCTTCAAGCACTTGTAAATATTTCTTGGTGTAGTCTTCATAAGACTTAAGAAAGATCACAAGAGCTATGTCTTTGATTTCCTTTATTAAATAGTTTATTTAACCTTTTAAATCGTATTTAAAACATTAACTATTTAATTAACCTTTAAGCAATGATAGAATTAAGTCGATACTTAAATCTTACAATTTTGAAAACATCATTTCCAAAATTCGGTCTAATCATTCTTATCCAACGTTTGAATAACTCGTCATCGTATGACCGAATGATTATATTGGATCGTATCCACTATCACGAGCTTCCGTTTTTCTATAATAATTAAAGTCTTGGATTACTGCATCAGATATGTAGTCTCCTTGTCTCTAACTACTATAACGAGATTGCTCATGTCATTGCTTATTTTAAAATGATTAATATTACTTAACCATATTTGAGAACGTTTCTCAAAAGGTAACAGTCATAATTTGGTTTTACTAATCGAGAATAAAACATAAATATAAAGTTTGCTAAAACTACAACATAAAAATGAAAATAAAAGAGTGTTGTTGTTTATACACGCAAAATCAAAAATGGTCTTTTGGTTTATGATTTTGCTCCCACTAGTCAACTACTTCCAATTGACTTTCAAGAATTTTTCAAAATTCTTTAGTATTTGAGATCCCATCTAGTTACCTCGATTCCGGCGGTGGTCGATCAACCAAGATAATTTCGATAGGTAGGTAACTCTTTACCATTCACATCTCTATGTGATTCTCAGTGGTTGACTAGTCAACTCTTTGGCGATACACATCACTATGTGTTAGTCAACCCCTTGTCTCTAAAGTCGATTTGCCCCGACGGTAGCCAATCACCGAAAGACTCTAGTCAAGTCATAACCCAATATTCACGAGATCTCATACGATCATATCTCAATAACGACGATATACCCGAGGTAGGTCAACTCCCGGCGGTGGTCGATCAGTTGGATCCGAACACAAGCTCTTCACCGTCGTTATAATATTGGGAGACAATATTTCGACATGATTTTTGTCATGGAAGTATTTTTCGTAAATTAATTCACTTAATTAATTTTAATTTCGGTCTCATCAATTATATCTATCTCTATAGATATATATCCTACACATTTATCTAGATCGTGCCTAGTCATGCATCTATCGTATCATATAAAATAAATACACGCACAAAATAAATAAATGCGTAAAGTAACCGGTATGATCATGGACTTTTCCTAGGTGCGGTTTCGAATACAAACTGACGAAACCGCGGGTCACAATCTAAGGTACCTGCAACCGCCAATATGATCTTTAATGCGCCATTCTCCAATGGGATCTTTATTCTTCTTTCTTTGGTCTCCATCTTCTGCTCCATTCTTGTTACATTTAATTCTATCTAATAAAATAAATACACCCGCCGCACACGGGGGAAGTCAACGGGAATGGGATAAATGCAGAAAATAAACTAGGTCACGTTCTTCATAACGTCCTAGGACAATTTTTAAACCAACAGAAAAATTAAATCATTCACATCTATCCTATCGGTCGAGTCCATGATCAATCGGGGTCCATATAATCATATTATATCTACTATCTCTAATCCATACAATAAAATCTTATGAAAAAGATAAAATTAAAATTTAACTACTAGCGTCTTAATTAATCAATTAACATTTAATCTATTAAATAATTTTATCCAATCAATTAACTAATTAACATTTAATTAATTAAATGATTTTAATCGAAATAAAATTAACGATTAATTTTAAACCGATTTTAATTTTAATTTTAATAAATTAGAACTATTCCAAAATAAATCAAAATTAAAATTATTTCTCTTTTGTTTCTTTCCTTTTGGTTCGTAATCAAAAGGGATGCCTTTGGTTTCCTAAACCAAATTTGGTTTAGGCCTGACCACTTTCCAAAATCAAAATTTTGGAAGTGGCCTATGCCTAGGCCTTTTACATATCAAATATTTGGAAAGGGCCTAGGCCTATTCCAAATCAAATATTTGGAAAGGCCAAATAATTTTGGTTTTGGCCTGGCCACTTTCCAAAATCAAACTTTTAGAAGTGGCCTAGACCTAGGCCTTTTCCCAAATCAAATATTTGGAAAGGGCCTAGGCCTATTCCAAATTAAGTTTGGAAAGACCATTATTATTTTAATGCCATGTGGCATCCCAATGGCCCAAACTATTTGAACTATTGGTTAGCCACATTACACAAATAAACAAAGGGAAATTAACAATCACAACTATGAACCATATTGAATCACAAAATACACAAAACAAAAATTTGGAGATCCGCAAGCATTGACCGGTCAACCGACACCCGCGGCAAGAGTCGCCCTGCCGCCCGCCGCGACCGACCGCCGCCGCGGTGGTGGTGCCGCCGCCAGTCGGCCAAGCACCACCCGATCTCGTTTTTTTCTTTCTTTTCATGTATCACTTTTGCGAATCAAAAATCTTTCATCTTTTAATAATGTGATTTAAACGATAAAATAAACTACGCAAAATAACATGCTTATTGCTTAAGCTCGAAGCTCTCTCTGATACCACTGTTAGGAAATCTACGCGGGAACGCAGCGGAATTTAAAATTTTATTTCCTTTTAACCAGGATCGACTTCGTTTAAGCAATAAACAAATAAGCTAGTAGACGGTGGTTACCTTGGTTGATCTATAAGATCGACACTTTGACCGTCTAAGGAGAGTAGTTCTGCACAGAGCCGCCCAAGTGTTCGGCCTCTACCGCTAGTCCACACGAAGCGCCGCGGAATCCCATCATGGATTGCTATTGGAAAACTCCGGTTGCTAGACCGGCCCTTTTCCCCTCTCTCCAACTCTCGATAGGATGCTCTCTATTTTACACAAGAACTATTAGTTCTTGGAATTGTGTTTTTCAAAAGAGCTTGACACCCACCTCTTATTTATAGTAGAAGTGGCGCCCCAAATAGAGTAGAAAGGAAGAAAACATTTTCCCAATAAAATAAGGAAAATATATTTGATTGCTTTATTTCATTTATTATAATATCTTATATCAAATAAATCTAGGATATTGTCAATATCTTTAATTGAATATTCCCAAGATATTGTCAATATCTAATATTGACTATCTTTATTTTATTACCATAAATCAATTTATAAATGTGTATATATCACAAATATATAACACATATAAATCTATATCTAACTATGGCAAGTGTGCACATGTATATCTTATATACATGTTCAAACACACACCATCGGAAGAGTCAAATGCGATGACTACTACCTTTCATGTGAAACAGTTACCGTGTAACTTACAATCCTATCGCTGTAATAATATCCATGCGGTCGTTAGTCGAGTGTCAAAACATCAACGACCATATCTTATAATCTGGATATCATGCTCTCTCGAAGTAACTCGTTTACTCCCACTTTGCAAAGATTCACGAGAGTAAGACATTCCTTATAAGAAGGCCGTTTCGGATATTCGATCCCAATCATAGGATACGCGATTCCCGGACGACCAATCATGTATACTCCGCATGCTTCAGTATCACACCCAATCACTACCGCATTCTCTAATACACGTCCACGCTGACCCAAGTGTCTACACACTCGATAGATGAGATCTATCCCCCTTACTAAAGAGAAGACATCTAATACGTGCTAGTCTGCATTTATACTATCAATGCCCTGTTTAATAGTACATCAGCCTAGAGACATTTAAGTATCAAACTTATTAAAGTGATTAGAGATCTCATCAACCATAATCGCCTATCATGGTTTCTCTATCACAATTTAATACTAAGGACGTTATCATATAACAATTCATAATTGGTTCTTTAGAAGAACAGATATATGACAACATAAAAGCCATTATATATATGTATAAACATAAAGAAATAGTAGAAATGATCCGACCCGGTCGGATCCGGTCCAACCCGATTGGGTTTAGGACACTATTCCAACAATTGGATGAAGATAAAGAAGGCAAAGATGTTGATCAGACTTTATACAGAAGGATGATAGGCAGTCTGCTGTATCTCACTGCCAGCAGACCTGATATATCCTTTGCTGTAGGTGTTTGTGCTAGATTTCAATCTAAACCTAAAGAAAGTCACTTAGGTGCAGTCAAGAGAGTTCTCAAGTACCTAAAGGAGACTTTAGGAGTAGGGATATGGTACTCCAAGGATGGAAGTTTCAAAGTTATATCCTACTCAGATTCTGATTATGCTGGATGTAAGATTGATAGAAAAAGCACTACAGGAACCTGTCAGTTGATGGGAAGTAGATGGTCTCTGGTTCGAAGAAAAGCAATTCAATATCAACTTCCACTCACTTGAAAATTCGAATACATTCATTCTTTGGAAGTTGTTGTGCATGCAATCTTGTGGTTAAGACAACAATTAAGGGATTATGGGATTGAAGAAAAGGAAATTCCAATCATGTGTGACAACACAAGTGCAATTGCAATCACTGAAAATCCTGTTTTGCACTCAAGAACCAAACATATTGATGTGAGACATCATTTTATAAGAGATCATGTTGAGAAGAAAGATGTGGTGGTTCTATATATCCCTACTGAAAATTAACTTGCTGATATTTTCACTAAACCACTTGATAGTGAAAGATTTACTAAACTAAGAACTGAACTTGGAATTATAAAAGTTGGTGATAATCAAAGAATGTAATTGGAATTCACCAAGGGGATTAGTCTTTGCTATGTTGGGTGAGCTCGCTTAGCAGATTAGTCATTGGTATCAACAATTCCATGTACTTATGTTTGGACAATTGAGCAAATGAGGTTGCCAAATGGATTGGTCTTTGTCATGATGGGTGAGCTCACTTGACAGATCAGTCATTGGTATTAAACTTCATCTTGTATTATCAATTGATCAAAACAAGAAGAAATCAAGGATCGAGAGTCACATTGTCGCACTCATTGAAGCACCTTTATCGCCAGATCTTGAGCCAACCTCTTGGACAACCTGCTTTGAATGGAACGTTATACAGTCAAACTTTATTAAAGTCAAAGAGCAATTGGCGGGATATTCATTTTATCCTTTATGACCACGGTTACACGATTTAACGGTTACAATACGTTTTGAAAAGTAATGGGCCACGTGTCAAGCTAGCACTCACTCAAATTAATCATGGTTAACATCAATGTACGTGTTCTGACAGTTACAACCATCCTCTATCTATATATACAGACCTACATACTGAAGATACTCTCTACTTGCAAAATCTGCTTTATCACTTCAGATTTACACTGTGTGAACACAGATCTACAAAGCTTTCTTCTTCATCTTTTTCTTACAACAATGGCGGAAAAGATTGATGTCCAGATTGAATCAAGTCAAAGTGTTAGAGGCTTTGTTGTTGATGCTAATAGAACTGAATTAGCTATCAACATTGGTAGAAGAATAAGGAGATACGCAGGACTGAAGAATGTACTAAGTATCAGATTGGAAACAATCTCATATACAAATGTTGTTAGTTTCTGGAAGAATATTGTTGTTAAAGAAGGTACAGAGGCATTCAAAACAACTGTGAATGCCCAGGAGATTGAGATTTCCCGAAGTCTACTGAGGGAAGTTTTTGGTTTTGAAGAAGTAGTAGATGGTCCAGTAAATCCTGAAACAATGGGACTGTCAAAGATGGATTTTGTTGATAAAATCAAGGCAAATAAAGACGCCAAATCAATTCCAGGCATCAATTGTAGACATATTGGGAATGAGTACAACCTGCTGAGCAAACTCATTGCAACGAATTTATTAGGTTTGGTTGGAAGTATGGATACTCTATCAGGACCCAAGATAGAGCTGATGATGATCATTTGCAGAAGCATGAAGTTTGATTGGGCTGGATACTTTATCCATTACATGAAGAAAGTAGCCAAGGAAGAAAGAGAATGGAAAAGGAAATCCAAGGCCTTACCCTTAGGATTGATGGTTCAGACCCTGCTGAATCATTTGGAGATTCCTCGATGTTGCACTGAGAAGATCAATCACCCGGATACAAGAAAGAGATTGATTATGCTATCCTGGTCCGGATGATGATGAAGAAGATGATGTTGAGGTCTGCCGATAATGATAGTGATAGAGATGATGGTGATCTTTGGTGGTGAGCGAGTCAAGCAAAGCTGTTAGAAAAATCACAAATCACGCACCAAAGAAAACTCTTGAGAAAAAAAGGTTGCAGAGATACAAGGAAGATAACAGAGGTATTAAAACCTAAAAAACAAGGAAGCAAACAAAGACGCAGATTGTTGAGTCTGCTGAGTGGTCCATTTGAAGTTGAAGTTATCGACCTCGCTATTCTTTAAAGAAAAAGCTGTTGTTGAGATATTGAGGAACAAATGAAAAGAAGCCGATAGGAAGAGAAAATTTATCTTGTGATTGAAATTGGGAAGATGAGCCACTTTCCAAGAGAAGGAAAGAGATTATCCACAAGAAGAAACATGGAAAAGGGAAAGGATTGAAAAACTTAGAGGCTCTAAAGGCACAAGAAAAAGGACGATGATGTAATAGAAGAAGAAGAGGCTATTGAGGCTGAGCCCTTGACTATTATCAAGCCTAATGAGGAAGCAGAGGTTGTTGTTGAGCAACTTCTTTGAAGAGTCACTGCAGACCACCGAGATTGAACTGCTTTGTTGATGTTGTTGAATCCCCAACTAAAGGTCTCTTGAGCCTATTGAAAGTGAACAGTTGTTGTTGAGCAATGCATGGAAGAAACACAATGAATCACGCACTGAGCCTCTTTGTAGAATCCGCTAAAACTCATCAAGTTGCACAAGTTGTTGTTGAGCAACTTGTGGAAGAACCACAAGCAAATCACTGAACCTGCCTCGCTTTGGATGTTGAAGACTTGGTTGAAGATCCTGCAAATGTTGCAAGAAGTCAGGGGGAAGAGCGATCTGCACGCTAGCTAACTCACGATGAGCATGTAAGTCAGGAGGAACCAAGTGTTGTACAAATGGAAGTAGTAGGTACAAATATACATCCTCAGCAACCTACTGACTTTGAAGCATCTGTTGAAGAGACAATGCATCTACTTGTGGGAACTTTTGAAGGTCAGGAAGCTACTGAACCTGCCACTAGAAAGCCATCTATGCCATATGAGAAGGCATCTAAGAAGGACAAAGTAGATCCTAACTTCAAAAAGGTGCAAAACTACTTTCAGTGGAACTTTGGATTCTACAAGAAACAGAAACCAGCTGCTGATCCAATGAGTGGATTTGAAGAATGGGCATTTGATCAGCTGGGTGTGGACAGCCTGTTGGACTTGATAGACACAAGCATGCAGCAATCTAGGCTGATGGATCTTTTGGATGAAGGAAAGAAAAGTGGAGCAATTATGTTCAGAGATCCAAAGTACACACCAGACAGTGATTCATCAGATTCTGATGATGATTCCCCCATGTTCCCTAGGGAGACCAGTGGAGTGGCTAGAGAAACATCAACTGAAGCCACTGGTCAAGGAGCCACTGATGGCATAGAAGCTGAACCCACTGAAACTGGTAAGTCTGCTGAGGGCCAGCAGACTAGAGAGATGAATGAGGATCTGCAGGACCTCACCATGGATGATCTGGAGGCATTGATCAATGATGGACTAAGTGGTGCTGCAAATAGTTTGGTTGGTGAATCCTCTAGTTTATTTGTTGAAGAACCTATAGCACAATCTGAAAATCAACAAAGTGCTGATTTGGAAGAAGAAAGGATTGCTGACCATAATGAACCAAGTGCAAGTTCAGAGGACTCAATCCAATATCAAGATGGATTTGACATTGAGGGCACTCTTACTAAAACTGCCATTATCCTAACCAAGAGTGGTCATGCTGAAGGATTTCAAGTGGATAATGAGGCTATATTCAATCCTTAACCGATTGGAGCAGGAGGTACAAGTTCTTTGGGATACAAACAAAGACTCGCACACACGAGTTGGAACAGGATGTACTATTTCTTTGAGTTACAAACAAAGACTGGACAAAGGTTGGAACCAGTTTTGGGATTGGAGGAAACTCCTGTTGTTGAAGAGGCTATTGTAGTGGAGCCTACTGGAGGAAAGACCACTATAGGGAAAGATGGTCAGCAGACTGCTGTTAATGAGGAAGAGCAGCTGCTGGACTATGACTTTAGTGATGAGGAGTTTCAAATGCCTGAAGAAGAAGATTTTGCTATTGATCCTCCAGAGGCATTTGTACCTATTTTTGAAGAACCAGCTCTTGATCCTATCTTGGAAGAATATCAAGGACCTAACCCTGCTGGATTAGATAAGAGTTGGGCAATGGTTGTGAGCAATCAGAGGCCACAATACAATGTGGAAGAACCTGCTGATAGTACTGATGAAAGAATGACTGGAGAAGTACCTGAGGAGGTCTTGAATGAGTTAAGGACTGTGAGAAATGACATGCAACAGTTAAGGACTCAACTGGATAGACAAGAACAGAGATTTGAAGAACTGATGAAACTGGTAAATGACAACAGACAATCTGGCCTTGTCTGCTTGTTTCAAATTTCAAATCTACTCAAAATGCTGTTAATGATATGATGCTAGATGTGAGGGGCATCAAGGTAGGAAACACAGCAAAAGAAAAGTTTCTGAAAAATCAACTTGAAACCATCCACCAGAAACTTGACAAACTTGCTTAGGCACCTAAGCCTGCTGAGGCAACTGGAACATCTCAACCTGCTGGATTGGATCCTAAGCTCACTGAGAGGATCAATCTACTGGAACAGACTTTGCAATCAAGGGTTACTGCAGTTGATACAAGAACTGAGATTTTGGAAGGCCAACTGAGTAATCTGATTATCACACAGGAGAGTGTTCATGGCTTGTTATCCCGGTTTGTTGATGATGTCACTAAGGGGGAAGAAGGCCAAACAGCAGAAGTAAAAGAGGCTGCCAGACTTTTTGCACAGAAAAGATGGGAGAATGAGACTAATGCTTACAGGCAACCTGCACCTGGCAGAGTTCAACTTACTGATGATCTTCTTAGACAATACAAGAAGGAGTACTATAACAGAAGGAAACCTTACCATGACAAGGGATTTCATGAAGGTTTAAACTTATTCTTGGGATTGAAGTTTTGGGAAGCAAGAGTTAAAGCCTTGAGGGCAAGTTTTAGAGGTGGAAGAAATGGTAGAGGTGAAAGGAGCTTACCTATCACAAAAGCTAAAGACTCTCTGAATGAATTTAAAGAACTTTACATGAGAATGGGATTCAGAGTCAATCAGATCAATCTCCTTCTACCAGAAGCTTGGAAATGGTGGAAAGAAGTCAATTCCTACATTGATTTCACTCTGATTGAGAATGAATGGATGACAGAAATGATAGAAGAAATCAGAGCCTACCAAGAACAGGTGGAGAAGGCTAAACAGGAAAGAGAAAGAAGACAGTAGATCGGCATACTTATCTTATTTTATCTTTTTTTGCATCTAGATCAGTAATAATGTGTGAATAAATGATTATAATGAGAATTGACTGAAATTTGTTCTGTTTTTGTTTTAATCTTTTTGCTTTGCTGTTAGGTGAGGGTAGTGGCATCATCACCAAAAAAGGGGAAATTGTTGGACTTATTTTTATGTTTTGATGATGAGTGCGGACTAGTTGTTATAGTGCAAAGGCAAAAGATGTCTAGATCAAATGTATAGGTTTATTAGAGTTTGATCGCAGTGTATAGGTTTGATCAAACAAGCCATCAGTAAAGGTCGGTGACTTGTTTCAAAGAGATCGGTCTATATCGATGGGGTAGATAGATCAAGAGACTAGTCGAGAACCTCTTTGAAGACTCGAAAAGGTGAGGGCTCAAACTCAGTTATAGAAGGCTAAGGGATCAAACTTAGTGATTTAAGTCAAGGATATGGAATCAGAATTTAGGCAAGTCTGTGATGACCTAAACTGATTACATATACCTTGTGTACAAGGTCTAAGTTCCATAAGTTGGATGATGTTTGGAACTTGGTTATAATTAAAAGGTGTAATCTAACTTCACAAATAAAAGTTAGATAAAAGAAATCATTGCATTAAATTTATTACACGTAAAAATTTGCTCAAATAGATCGATAGGTATTACACAGATCGATGAACTCGCCGATAATATACCTCGATTAATTCAAGATTATATTGGAAGATTACATGGATAAGGACAACCAACTACCTCTGACTTATCAAACAAATCAAAGGCTGAGATTAAAAGAACGTTGGGATGATTCAGATTTTTATCCAATGGTTGTAAGTCAAAAGGGTGGACAGATCAGATCATGTAAAAAGGAATTTCGGCAAGTGTCAGTCCCATGAATAGTGATGTAAAGCAAATCGGATGGGACAAAAACCGAGAACGGTTACATTTGAATTTCAAATATAAGACACATGCATTCCTACCTATAAATAGAGGGGACCTCAACTCAGAAAACATGATTATGATTGGTGAACTTTAAGAGAAAAATATAAGAGACTATTCTGAGCTGAAAAACACCCTGCTGAACTTACTGAACTTAAAGCTACTAATCTATAAATATTTTTCAAGTGTATTCGTCAGATTCAAGCTCTTTGAATCGAATCATTTATTTGATTCAATCTTTATTTTATAAAGAATCTCTTGAAAACAGTGAAGCACTGATTGTGTGAAAGACTGTTGTTTGTGGTGGAGTGGTGAAGAGGCAATTCTACCCTTCAAGGACCAAGTGGAAGACTCAGAGCAAAGCAATCCTACTGCTCCCGGCCAGTTTGTGAAGCCATAGTTATTGGTGAAGGACAAGCAACCTTAGAAATCTTTGTAATCTGCAACATCAAAGATCTACAGTGAATTACCTCCAACATCACAGGAGAAGAGTGGTGACAGATTACACCACCTGGAACCACTATAAAATCTTCCTACTTACTTTCAAAGATTTACATTCTCGCACTTAGTTTATTTTACACATCAACCTCACCGAATCTAGCAAATCAAATCACACACATACACTTCGGGCCGAGTATCTAATACTTAGTATCATATTTTAACAAGTAATAAGGCTTAATTTTGATATAATTCCGCTGCACAAATTGAAGAATCGAATCGTCACAGAGTAGACTCATCATTTATCAAGAGCTCTTGAGGCATCAACAGATTATCGAACTTCAAAGCAGTCTTGAGGTTCTTTGAATTTGTTAACTCCAAAGTTTTAAGTGATAAGTTTATTCACCCACCCTCCCTCTAAACTTAACCAAAGCCTTTTCAAGGGACCAACACGAAATTATGCGTGGTGTTTGTTCGTCTATGTTATTGCAGGACTTAGGTGACTCGAGGACCCGGAAGGCGATATCTTGGACTAAGAGACTTGTTTGTGGCATGAGAATTGAATGAAAGTTGAAGAAAAGCCAAGTTTGGAGTGAAGTCAAGCCAGACGGGCGTTTGGCCATACTCCAGACGGGCGTCCGCAGGAAGGCCACCTTGAACGGGCGTCTGGCAAAGTCAGACGGGGGTCAACAGAGTTAATACATCATTCAGAAAGTTATGTTTTCAGCTGGACGAGCGTCCCAATGACCCCCTAACTGGCGTTTGGATGGGTTCAGCCCGAAGTAATAAGCTCATACAAAGCAAACGAGCGTTCAAGACAGGCTAGACGCTCGTTCGAATCTCAAGAACCCTAATCAAGAATCAGACTTCAAGACAGACGGGCGTTTGACATGAGGCAGACGGGCGTTTGGCGCCGACAGCAGTATTTCACCATGCCTGTTCGTTAATCTTTATTTTGACCTATCTTGGAGGCATTTTCTGGTCAAGTGGTCTTCATGAAAGTTGTAGGGAATTGAACAAGCTTTCTAACGCATCTTGAATCGTTCAAATCGGAGCTCTACACAGCAGGTTATCACCAGTTTACCGAAGACGGGTTAAATGGGCCAAGTTGGTCGGCCCAACTAGGTCAATGTCGCGATTTTCTGCCTATTTAAGAGCAGCTAAACCTAAGAAAACACATATTCTGACTTTTATTGGCCTAGACTGAGTTTGAGGCCGGCTTAGGTGCTCAACCCGCCCGCCGCCGGTGTTATATGACAAAGTTGACATCTAAATAGCCGGATTAGAGCTCTGGACTAGGCTCCGTATTTCAATTTCTTAGTTTAGATTTTTTTTAAATAGAGTAGAATACGATATTCAATCGATGGCTTGGTGGAGTTCGTGTCTAGGATCATTGTATGAATTCAAGATCGCTATCTTTTGCTGATTTGGGATTCAAAAGTTTTGATCTGCAATATTTTGATCTTCATTATTGTGAGTTTCCTGATTTCGATTTGTTTTCTCTCAATATGGTTTTGATTGTGTAGATCATTAGTTTGATGAAATTTACTCTGGATAAAAGTCTTGATTCAGATCCTTGTGTATGTCGTGAAATAATAAAAGCTTCGATCTTTTGTCTTGTTCGTATACTCTTTGTCCTCTGATTTTAACACAAGTTTTGTATTCAATTCAATCTCCTCGTGGGATCGACCTCGGACTCTGAACGCACTACCTACGATCGACCCGGTTCACTGCCGGTTAGAAAGTGAGTTTTGCCTAAGGTTTCGAGTTTTATAAATTGTATTTGATCGGGCCGGATTGCGAAATCTCCTACTTATCAGTAACATCCCAGAAACAAGTCGTAGCCTCCCGTAAATAAGTCGTAACAGTCAAAAAAACAAGTTGTAACATCTCATAAACAAGTCGTAATATCCCATAAACAAGTAGTAACCGGCCCAAAAATGTATTAACGTTAAAAAATTAAAAGTAACAACCCTAAAATTTTTCAAAAAAAAAATAAAAAATACAGACTGCTTCATTGGCAACCATGGCAGGAGCCGGCGGCACAGCCCGTAGGAGATGAAGCAGCAGCCGGATTTTTTGTAGATGAAGCAGCAGCCGGCCATCTATGGCAGCCACTCAGCCAGCCATCAATTATCGCCGCCGCCATCTAGGTCAAAAAAAAATCCCAAAATTAGAAACAGATTCGACGGACTGCTCCCTTCCATTCACAGAATTAGAAACCACCGCCAACTGCAGCTCCCTCCCATCCCATGGACGATTCCGGCCGCCGGGAATCATCACCACCAATCGAGGAGACATTTCCGTCGAGTCCACCCATATTTTGATCGGATATCAAGCAGCAACCGCAAATTCTGGGAGGAGTTGCTGCTGTTGATCGGTGTTGCTGTAACTTTGATCGGTGTTGTTATCGTCCCGTTTCTCTTGATCGTCCGGCTGGGTTTTGTCTGCAATTCCGGCGGCTACCATTTTTGTTTTTGAACGTCGTCCTGCATTTTTGAACGATGATGGATGAGGGAAAGATGAATTAGGTTTAATTAGCAAAAGGGTATTTTGGTAATGTTAATTACGTTTTGTCCTTTCTAATCATCATTGTACTTGTAGCCTAATAAATGTATTAGTTTGTCCTTTTGGACAAAACCTAAAGTAATAATGGCCTTTCCAAATATTTGATTTGGAATAGGCCTAGGCCCTTTTCAAATATTTGATTTGTAAAAGGCCTAGGCCTAGGCCACTTCTAAAATTTTGATTTTGGAAAGTGACCAGGCCTAAACCAAAATTATTTGGCCTTTCCAAATAGTTGATTTGGAATAGGCCTAGACTCTTTTCAAATATTTGATTTGTAAAAGGCCTAGGCTACTTCCAAAATTTTGATTTTGGAAAGTGCGAGGCCGAAACCAAATTTGGTTTAGGAAAATGCATTTTGGTTTAGGAAACCAAAGGCATCCCTTTTGATTACGAATCAAAAGGAAAGAAACAAAAGAGACATAATTTTAATTTTGATTTATTTTTGGAATAGTTCTAATCAATTAAAATTAAAATTAAAATTGTTTAAAATTAATCGTTAATTTTATTTCGATTAAAGTCATTTAATTAATTAAATGTTAATTAATTAATTGATTGGATAAAATTATTTAATAGATTAAATGTTAATTGATTAATTAAGATGCAAGTAGTTAAATGTTAATTTTATCTTTTTCATAAGATGTTATTGTATGAATTAGATATAGTAGATATAATATGATTATATGGACCCCGATTGATCATGGACTCGACCGATATGATAGATGTGAATGATTCAATTTTTCTGTTGGTTTAAAAATTGTCCTAGGCCGTTATGAAGAACGTGACCTAGTTTATTTTCTGCATTTATCTCATTCCCGTTAGCTCCCCCCGTGTGCGGCGGGTGTATTTATTTTATTCGTTAGAATTAAATATAACAAGAATGAAGCAAAAGATGGAGACCAAAGAAAGACGAAAATAAAGATCCCATTGGAGAATGGATCATTAAAGATCCTATTGGCGGTTGCAGATACCCTTAGATTGTGACCGCTGGTTCGCGTCGATTTGTATTCGAAACCGCATCTAGGAAAAGTCCATGATCATACCGGTTACTTTACGCATTTATTTATTTTGTGCTTGTATTTATTTTATATGATGCGATAGATGCATGACTAGGCACGATCTAGATAAATGTGTAGGATGTATGTTTATAGAGATAGACATATTTATGATGAGACCATAATTAAAATTAATTAAGTGAATTAATTTACATACATACTTCCACCTCAAAAGAATCAAGTTGAAATTGCCTCCCCATATTATAATGACGGCGAAGAGCCCTTGTTCGGATCCAACTCATCAGCCAAAGCAGGGGGTTGACCTACCTCGGGTATATCGTCATTATCAAGATATGATCGTATGAGATCTCACGAATATTGGGGTTATGACTTTGTTTACGACTAATTTTATGGTTTTTATCGAGTTGTTTCGTAACATTATCTCCCGTGTTTTAGTGATTTTTATAGAAAATCACTCGCCAAAAGGATAAACTGAGCAAATGATGTTTAAAGATAATAAATTGCAAAAGTGGCTGATTTATGTGTTTTTATCGTTGGTTTTATGTTTATTTGGATGTTGTTACACTTTGCAATATTTTGGATATCTTGTAGATGCATATCTTCGGTCTAAAAGAGGTGTTTAGAGGGTTAGAAGAAGATGCCACAAGTTTACGAGTTCAACGGAGCAAATTTTCCTAAGTACTTAAATCGTTACATATTTTCGACGGAGATTTGACCCAGCTTAGAGGCATTTTCAGGGGAGGACTTCTTCATGAAAACTGTAGATCTTTGAAAGAGCTTTCCAACGCACTTTGAATTACGTCAATCGGACTTCTACAACTCAAATGGTGGTCAAGTGGGTAATCAATTTGGGTAAGTGGAAAATCCCGAAATATACTCGGAATACGACGGGCTAGTCAAAAAGGCGTTTTCGAAGAAGAGTCCTTAATGAAAGTTGTAGAGTTTTCCGAGAGCTTAATTATGACATTCGGATCATAATTTTTGGAGGTCTACAACTCATGATATGAATTTTAGAAGTTTGAGTCCAAATTCAGAAAACGGGCGTCCAATGCAGCATGAACTGGCGTCCATGATTCAAACACTCGTCCTACCCGCCGCCATTGCCGGCCGACTTACATCTCTATTTAAACAAGCGTGAATCCCAAACCATAAGATCATCAAATAATTCAGCCGACATAAAAAAGTAGCAGCCGCCTCTCTCTTTCCTATATATATATATATATGAGCCTTTACCCTAAAATATAAGGCCATAATATTATCAATAATACATAATTATTCACACATAATATTCGGCAATAATTCAAAGAGAATTTCACCATAACTTTTACGAGAATTCAGCCGCACCAAAAACAACTAAAGAGATGAATTCTTCCATCATGTCTTGGATCATCACAAGCATGCAAGGCTAAGCACATCGCGCAGAGAGCAACGGGATGAAACCACATCAACGTCATCACAACCATGATTCGTTAGTTTTATTTTTATTTATGATTCGAACATCGTTTTATTTATCGATTGATTTTGGATTGATTGTTAAGCATTTTATTAGATAGGAATGTCAATAAAACCATATGTTGCTTTGAATTTATATGGAAATATGATTCAATAGTAGAGCTTTTCAATCGATACGATTAATGTTATTTTGAGGAATCATGTGATGTTAATTGGGTTGTTTAATTTGGGAACGAATTAATGATCTTGTGTTGAATGTTAAATTGTTTTGCTTGGAAAAGAAAACAAGAACCCTAGAATTCGATTTAAAGGAATTTAGTCGAATTGTGATTGATCATACCAATAAATCGTATGTAGATCATAAAAATGGTTGTGTGATTGTTGTGTGGTGGATCCTTGTTGTTTTACCGTCCTTTTAAACCTTTGATAAACCGAAATCGTTCGTAACAATTGTTAATTGCTACGTTTAATTAGTTAATTAGTGTTAGAACCCTAGTTGTCAATCTTTATTTTTTCTAAAAATTCACTGTTAATCAAGTTACTGTTCATCAGCGCTTTTTCTTTGTTCATTGCCTTTTAGATTATAGTTAGTATAAAATTTAATTTTAGTTAATAAGTTGTGACATTATTTGTAATAGCTATATTTTAATCCGATAATTGTACGATTCCCTTAGGACGACTCGGTAACACCCTATACTACGAACCTTATACTTGGGGTGTTCCGGTAAAATAAATTTAAAACAAGTTTTATCGAACAAGTTTTGGCGCCGTTGCGGGAATCGTAACGGTTGTCGGATTATTTGTTAGTATAGTTTTTTGTGTCGGTACTAACTCTGCTTTGCAGGGTACAAGTGCTAGCTGGTACATTTTTTTTATTTTTTTTTTAATTTTTTTTTACTTCAGTTTTTAGTTTATAAATTTTAGATTTAGGGTTAGTTAATTTTTTTTTATTATTATTTATCTTATTTTTATTTTATTTTATAGCTAACTGATCGATAACTAAGTTTTAGGATTTAATTTAGTGTCTTCTGTTCGTTATCCCTGCCGTTTTCTTTGTTCTACCCTCGTTTTAGCTTTCAAACGGGCGTCCAACCATACAGACGCCCATCTGGTTTTAATCCCTATCCTGAACCGTCATAGCCCAAACGCTCGTCCGGATCTCATTCCAGGCAGACGCCCGTCCAAGCTTTGGACGCCCGTCTGTTTCCTCTTTCTTTCTCACTAATTTAATTCCATCCTTTTCTTTTCCTTTCTTTTCTCAACCCTTGTTTACAAGGTTAAATCCCTTGTCAACCTGACCTTTCGTCAGTGTTGACTTTTCTGTTTGCTCCCCTGGTTTATGCAAACCAGGAGTAAGAAAGGACCATTATTATACTGTCCTGAACCTGAACGGGACATTGTCAAGAGGAGACTTTTCCCAAACCCTGACAACATGAGCGAACACGGTTCTAGTGATCACGAACAGGAGGACCAAGGGAATAATAACCAAAATCCTCCTGGGATGGATCCAGCTCAGTTGAACATGCTTCTGATGCAAATGTTGCAGAACCAGCAACAGCAGCAAGCCTGGATGAATCAGCAGATGCAACAACAACAACAACCTCAGGCAGCTGTTGCACCTCCACCAGTAAATCAGAATGTTCAACACAAAGAATGACCTCAGCGGTGCGGTGTTGTGCAAAGAAGACCCTTATGCGCCTTATCTTGATCAAGACTTCTTGGAAGGGCATAGACCAATTCGGCCTCCAGAGATGGGAGGAATGCATTTTGATCTTAAGAATGGAGTTGTGGGGATGGTGCAGAATAGTTCATTCCATGGCACCGCCGCTGGAAGACCCACATGACTTCTTGTCTACTTTTGTGCAAATGTGAAGCGAGTCACTACCTGGCGTTCCTACAGAAGTTGTTAAATTGAAACTCTTCCCCTTTGCTTTAAGGGGTGAAGCAAATCGATGGTTTAAGTCTTTACCCCATCACTCTCTTCATAACTGGGCCGATGTTAAAAGAGCCTTCGCTCTGAAATTCGTTTCTGAAGCGATAATGGGCCTTAAACGAGATATAGCTACTTTGAGCAATTAGAAGGGAGAGTGTGGGAAAGGCTTGGGAGAGGTTGAATCTTTAATGAGAAAATGCCCTAACCATGGATATACTCGACATGAGCTTCTAGAATTATTCTATCAGGGTGTTACGCAACCCAATAGAGATTACTTGGATTCCACAGCTCATGGATCGTTTTTAGGAGGAGGAGATGATGCCGCCTATAGGGTAGCAGAAACGATAGCTAAGAATAACATGTGGGCAACTCAAAAGAAGACCCGTGTCAGCGGAAGCAAAAAGGAGGCTGCTTCAAGTGACTCAGAGACAAAGATGCTAGTTGCTCAAATGGAAATAATGAACAAGCAACTAGCCAATCTACAAATGAAGCAGCAAGAAGGGCCAGCAGATGTGAATCACTCGGGCATACAAGTCGGGAATATGATGAATGAGGAAGTGCAGGCCTTGGAGAACCAGAATCAACCTTTCAGAAGCTTCAGTCAAAATTCTGGTCAATCAAGTCAAACTCAAAACCGTAACTATTCGGGAAACCCGCGAAATAGTTATTATACACCGCCTGGTGCATCCAACAACCAAAGACCCCAAGGTAACTGGGCCCAAACGCAAAATCAACAGCCCACCTATGTCCCTCAGAAGAAATTTGATGAGCTAGTAGAATTGGTGAAAACACTGGCCACCGGTCAAAAAACGATTGAGAGACAGATTGGTCAGATGGCTGAGCAGCAAGCAAAGCACCCAAGGAAGGCGCTAGTTATCTGAGATAGAAACCCTAAGGCGGATGTCAAGTGCTTGTAATGCCATCACACGCGATGGGATTATGGAAAAGAGGAGGAGTTGAATGCGAGTCACCCTCGAAGCGGTAAGACAATTTGAACCCGAAAAGCCGTCGTCGGAATGAGTAGCCCTCCCGACGCCATGAGAGTTGAGGGGGAAAGCAAGGGATAAATACCGAAGAAAGAGAGCAGTGAGGAAGAGTGAATGATAATAATTCTTGGGGATAGTGATGAGGATCTTTGAGAAGAGAAGTCGAGTATCCGAACCCACGACTAAAAAGAAAGCGAGAAGTTCGTCGGATGGAAGGATAAGGAGGATGAAGCCATTAAAAGTCAACCAATGATTAATCATTGAAAACCCTTCCTTATCCAAGCCAAAGAAAAAGAGAATATCCTAAACTCTGACAAACAGTATGACGGAGTGAGGAAGATGCTCAGAGATACTATAGTGACTATGCCACTTGCTGAGGTATTTACTGAGATGCCTAAGTGTTGTAAGTATCTTAAGGATGCCTGTGGAAGTAAAAAGAAGCTAAAGGAAATGGCAGAAGAGGTGCTAAGAGAAGAATGTTCAATGGTTTCACAAAGCGTTGCAATTAAGCGAGGTGACCCCGGAAGACCTTCAATCTCTTGTACGATTGAAGGCCACACGTTCCACAATGTCTTATGCGATTCAGGGGCCTCTGTCAATGTGATGCCATTGAACGTCTGCAAGAGTCTCGGGCTGGACAAAAGGCTAAAGGAGCGTCCCGTCTCTCTTCAGTTAGTGGACCGAACTAGCCGTTTAGCGGTGGTTGTGTTAACAACGCCCTTATCCATGTTAAACATTTAGTTTTTCCAATCGACCGGGTCATCTTGGATTACCATCGACAAGGAGATGCCCCTGATTCTGGGACGGCCTTTCTTAAATACTTCTGCCTCCACCATTGACTTCCAAACTGGCCAAATCACTCTGAGGATAGATGACACTTCCGTCACCCTCGAGCAAGGAAACCATTCCGCGGAAGCTCCAACCCAGGAGATCTCATTCATTGAAGCAATCTATGGAGATGAATTCAACCCTGAGGAAGTGCTCACGGAGATAGGAGCCCTGGATGTTATAACTCAACAACTTGCGCACACTGAGCCTATGAGTGAACAGAAAATCTGGGACATTCCAGGGATGAGCAGCGATGATTTGAAAGAGCTCAACCAGCCAGACTTTAACCTTGCAGAAGAAGAAGTTTTAATGGGTAGTTGGGACGAAATAGATTTCTGGAGAGAAACTGCTCATTGGGATTTGGATGATTGGGAGCAGCTTGCAGAAGAACTTGAAGAAGAAGAACTAAAGAAGATGGTTAAGCATAATAAAGAAACAACGGAAGTCGATGGGGAAGATTCCTCAGATGATGTCATTCAATACCTTTCGGGGTTACACCTCGGGAAGATGAGGTGTTTTTCACCAACCGGTCCAAGCTCACAAGGAAAAAGGTGGTCCCTTAAAATCTAGTATAGAGCAACCACCTGTGACTTAGAGTTGAAACCACTTCATGACACCTAAAATACATCTTCCTTAAAGACGGTGATAAGTTGCCCTTGATCATCTCGCCTAAACTCAAGCGGAGCAAGAAGGAATTAATCAAGGTGCTTGAGAAACATATCCTCGCGTTCGGATGGCAAGTGGGCGATATCGAGAGGAATCGGCCAGCACGTGTGCATGCATAAGATTCGAACGGAGGAAGGAGCAAAGAAGGTTAGACAACCTCAAAGGAGGCTAAATCCGCACATGCAGGAGGTTGTCAAAAAGGAGATCATAAAATGGCTCGATATGGGTATTATCTACGCCATCGCCGATAGTGAGTGGGTCGATCCTACTCAAGTTGTGCCAAAGAAGGAGGCATTATTCTTGTGGAAAAGAACGAAAAAAGGGAAGAAGTTGCCTTACGCCTTGTGAGTGGCTATAGAGTTTGCATTGATTATCGCCGGTTAAATGAAGTCACCGCTAAGGATCATTTCCCCCTGCCCTTCATTGACCAACTTCTAGAAAGACTGAGTGGTCACAAGTATTACTGTTTCCTCGATGGATACTCTGGTTATTTCAGATAGCCATCGACCCTAATGACCAGGAAAAGACCACATTTACTTGTCCATCCGGCACTTTTGCTTTTCGCAGAATGCCATTCGGCTTATGCAATGCACTGCGACTTTTCAACGGTGCATGTTAGCCATTTTGATGGACTTGTGGAGCAATGCATGGGAGGTCTTCATGGATGATTTCTCGATCTATGGCGGCGATTTTGATGAAATTTTAAAGAATCTAGATATGGTACTCCAACGTTGTGTTGAGAAAAATTTGGTGCTTAACTGGGAGAAATGCCATTTTCTAGTTGAAGAAGGGATTGTTTTGGGACACAAGGTGTCCAGTGATGGTATTCAGGTGGATAAGGCTAAGGTAGAAGCCATTGAGAGAATGTCGTACCAAGGCAAAGTGAAGGAGGTACGAGGATTTACGGGACATGTGGGCTTCTATCGGCGTTTCATTAAAGATTTTTCGACGATAGCAAAGCCGTTATCCAACCTGTTGAAAGAGGAAGTGGAGTTCTTGTTTGATGATGGGTGTAAGAAAGCTTTTAATAGCTTAAAGGATAAGCTAACCAGTGCCCCCATTTTAATCGTGCCCGACTGGACTAAACCTTTTGAATTAATGTGTGATGCCTCTAACTACGCAGTGGGCGCAGTTCTAGGGCAGAGAATTGACAAAAAGTTCAGGCCGATTTACTATGCGAGCCGCACTTTGAACCCAGCTCAATGCAATTACGCAACTACCGAAAAGGAATTCTTGGCAGTCGTTTTTGCTATTGACAAATTCAGAAGTTATCTTTTAGGGTCCAAAGTGGTAGTATGGACGGATCACGCAGCACTACGCTACCTTATGGGAAAAGCAGACGCTAAACCAAGGTTACTCAGATGGATTCTGATACTACAGGAATTTGACCTTGAAATTAAGGACAAGAAGGGTAGTGATAATGTTGTAGCTGACCACTTATCTCGCCTAGTGAATGAGGGTGGCGAAATCCCTAAGGAGATAGGCATTGACTTTCCGGTGAGCAATTAATGAAGCTAGAGACTGGGAGGCCGTGGTATGCTGATTACGCCAACTACTTAGCAAGTGGGCATTTAGAAGAAATGACGTATCAGGAAAAGAAGAAATTTTTCAGCGATTTAAAGTATCTCGTATGGGAGGATCCGTATCTGTTTAAAGTCTGCAAGGACGGGTTGCTTAGAAGGTGTGTTCGGAGCATGAGCAATTGGATATCTTGGAGCAATGTCATAGTGGTCCCATTTGGTGGACACTACGGAGCACCTAAGGCAGTCACAAAATCCTTCAAAGCTGGTTTTTCTTGGCCTACCTTGTTTAAAGATCTTTGAAGCCTTTTGCAAGAGCCGTGTGATAGATGCCAAAGGGTAGGGAGACTCGGTAGTAGGATGGAGATGCCTTTGCGGCCTATCTTGGAATGTGAGGTTTTTGACGTCTGGGGCATTGATTTTATGGGACCTTTCCCATCATCATGCTCTAACAAATATATTCTGGTATGTGTGGACTATGTTTCCAAGTGGGTCGAAGCCATAGCCACCCCAACCAATGATCACAAGGTTGTAAAGAAATTCTTGCAGAAGAATATCTTTACTAGATTTGGCTGTCCTAGAGCCCTTATCAGTGATGAAGGATCGCATTTCTGTAATGCACCACTGGATAAAATTCTTGAGAGATATGGTGTCACGCATAGAATTGGTACACCATACCACCCTCAAACCAGTGGTCAAGTCGAGGTGAGCAACAGAAGTCTAAAGCGGATTTTGGAGAAAACGGTGAATTCGAATAGAACCAACTGGAGTCTGAAGTTGGACGACGCACTCTGGGCTTATCGCACTGCGTTCAAGACCCCTATGGGTACGTCGCCCTTTCAAATGGTTTATGGCAAAGCTTGCCATCTACGGTCAGTGGAGCACACGAGCTTCTTGGGCTATTAAATTCTTAAACTTCGATAGCCAACTCTGTGGGGAGAAAAGATTATTGCAATTACATGAGCTTGATGAATTCAGACTCAGGGCCTACGAGAACGCCAAGCTGAGCAAGGAGAGAACTAAGGCGCTCCATGATGCAAAGATAAAAGATAGAGATTTCAAGGTAGGAGAGATGGCTTTGCTTTACAACACCAGATTACATCTGTTTGCTAGCAAGCTTAAGTCCAGATGGTCCGGACCATTTGAAATTGTCGAGGTTCATCCGGGTGGAGCGATCTCTCTTAAAAGGTACATCGGACAACCTTTTAAAGTAAATGGTCATAGATTGAAAAAGTATTTGGACAGCCTTATGAAACACACCAAGTCCTATACTTTGGAAGGTGGTTGACATGGTGATGTCTTTGATTTGTGATGAGATCCCATCCGACTTCTTTAATTCGGATGATGACATTATTGCCCTTAATCTTAAAGATGCTTATACCACGACTCCTGCACCCATTAGTATGCGGTGCCAAAATTAAGCAACAACACAAAGAAGAGAATCGGTCTTTGTGCGGATGGCTAAAGTCCAAGACTTAGTCGCGCACTTGACTTGTTGTTCTTTGTGACCACACCGATGCTCTCCACTCGACTACGATAAAGAAGTAGCCCTGATCAAACCAAAGTGGCCCGATCCGGGTTGATGTTGAGATCTTTGTCAAGCTAATGACAATAAAGAAGCGCTCCTAGGAGGCAGCCTAGTCTTTTAAGTTACTTTTCTTTTTAGTTAAGTTTTTCAGTTATTAGGAATAAAACTTTGGTGAGTTGTGTGTTGGTTATCCTTGTCCTATTTGTGGTTGTTTTATGTGTCTACATGTTTACTCATATGCCCCTTGTACCCCGAGATTATATGCTATGTCGAGTGCTGCAGATACTGTTGAGCGGTTTTTGCCAGTTATCACTTTTAGTGTTGTATGTTCATGCTACAAGTTGCAGCGGTACGTTCATGTTACGGCCTGACCCCTGCCAACCTACAGCCCGACAACCCACTTTGAAACCAGCTAAGTATTCTTTTCTTTTATTTGCACATTCTGAGGACATAATGCGATTTAAGTGTGGGGGGGTGCAATTCATGCTTTATTTTCGACAGTATGAGTAAATATTTGTGATCTTTGTTAAATGGTGAAATTTTAAAAAATTTCAAAGTACACTTGGATAATTGTAAATCATGAGCATGTAATTGAAACGAATGGCTTGCTAGTTGTAGTTTCCTGACAATGATTTTATGTGACTTAGTGAGATAATTATAGCATGTCTTTACTGTTATGGAGATAGTATTCATTTTTCACTCACGGAAGCCTTTGATATCAAAGCAAAAACTTTTGAACTATATCCTTTCATTATTTTAGTGATTCATCTTAGAGAGATTTGTTCTTAATAGTAACAGTGAAGTAACACCTAAGTTCAGAACGTGTACTGTGAATATCTGAAGGTTTGAATGTGATAAGTGAAACGTAACTATTGTGCTTTTAAAATGAAGTGAATAAGTGAAGTTGTTTTTATAATTGTGTGTGTCGAAAGCTAGTCGATGATTGGAGTGAGGTAGGGCATTATCTCGAAATGTCCTATACCACTATGATGACTAAAAGCTCACGACAGTCAGGAAAAGCTACCCTATGATTTGAGTAAGGTAGGGTGTTATCCCGAAACATCCTATTCTACTATGATGGGTAAGAGCTCATTCTGATGTGCGTCAAAGAAGAAAAAAAAAGAAAGTGAAAAAAAAAATTTAAGACTTTGTTATCGTTGAACTTATACCCAGTATAAGCTGAATGATATGCTGTAGGGATTATCCTACTGAGTGCACGGGAAGACTTTGTGTGGAACAATTACTGTCTATACCTAGGATAGTCATTAATTTATTTGAAAGGGTATCGTTTGAAAGGATTGTGAAGATTGAAAAGGGCTTGTTATACACACACCGAATCTATCTCAATGTGGGTATTATTTGCTATAGTTGTTGTATCTTTTGTTACGTGAGTTAGGAATCTATTTGGATTGCATATAAGTGAGCTAGTTTTGATTGTTTTGCTCGGGACGAGCAAAAGTCTAAGTGTGGGGGAGTTGTTTACGACTAATTTTATGGTTTTTATCGAGTTGTTTCGTAACATTATCTCCCGTGTTTTAGTGATTTTTATAGAAAATCACTCGCCAAAAGGATAAATTGAGCAAATGATGTTTAAAGATAATAAATTGCAAAAGTGGCTGATTTATGTGTTTTTATCGTTGGTTTTATGTTTATTTGGATGTTGTTACACTTTGCAATATTTTGGATATCTTGTAGATGCATATCTTCGGTCTAAAAGAGGTGTTTAGAGGGTTAGAAGAAGATGCCACAAGTTTACGAGTTCAACGGAGCAAATTTTCCTAAGTACTTAAATCGTTACATATTTTCGACGGAGATTTGACCCAGCTTAGAGGCATTTTCAGGGGAGGACTTCTTCATGAAAACTGTAGATCTTTGAAAGAGCTTTCCAACGCACTTTGAATTACGTCAATCGGACTTCTACAACTCAAATGGTGGTCAAGTGGGTAATCAATTTGGGTAAGTGGAAAATCCCGAAATATACTCGGAATACGACAGGCTAGTCAAAAAGGCGTTTTCTGAAGAAGAGTCCTTAATGAAAGTTGTAGAGTTTTCCGAGAGCTTAATTATGACATTCGGATCATAATTTTTGGAGGTCTACAACTCAAGATATGAATTTTAGAAGTTTGAGTCCAAATTCAGAAAACGGGCGTCCAATGCAGCATGAACTGGCGTCCATGATTCAAACACTCGTCCTACCCGCCGCCATTGCCAGCCGACTTACATCTCTATTTAAACAGCGTGAATCCCAAACCCTAAGATCATCAAATAATTCAGCCGACATAAAAAAGTAGCAGCCGCCTCTCTCTTTTCCTATATATATATATATGAGCCTTTACCCTAAAATATAAGGCCATAATATTATCAATAATACATAATTATTCACACATAATATTCGGCCGCATAATTCAGTGAGAATTTCAGCCGCAACTTTTCTGAGAATTCAGCCGCACCAAAAACAACTAAAGAGATGAATTCTTCCATCATGTCTTGGATCATCACAAGCATGCAAGGCTAAGCACATCGCGGTAGAGCAACGGGATGAAACCACATCAACGTCATCACAACCATGATTCGTTAGTTTTATTTTTATTTATGATTCGAACATCGTTTTATTTATCGATTGATTTTGGATTGATTGTTAAGCGTTTTATTAGATAGGAATGTCAATAAAACCATATGTTGCTTTGAATTTATATGGAAATATGATTCAATAGTAGAGCTTTTCAATCGATACGATTAATGTTATTTTGAGGAATCATGTGATGTTAATTGGGTTGTTTAATTTGGGAAGCAATTAATGATCTTGTGTTGAATGTTAAATTGTTTTGCTTGGAAAAGAAAACAAGAACCCTAGAATTCGATTTAAAGGAATTTAGTCGAATTGTGATTGATCATACCAATAAATCGTATGTAGATCATAAAAATGGTTGTGTGATTGTTGTGTGGTGGATCCTTGTTGTTTTACCGTCCTTTTAAACCTTTGATAAACCGAAATCGTTCGTAACAATTGTTAATTGCTACGTTTAATTAGTTAATTAGTGTTAGAACCCTAGTTGTCAATCTTTATTTTTCTAAAATTCACAGTTCATCGAAATTTCATGTTCATCGCTTTTTCTTGTTCATTGCCTTTTAGATTATAGTTAGTATAAAATTTAATTTTAGTTAATAAGTTGTGACATTATTTGTAATAGCTATATTTTAATCCGATAATTGTACGATTCCCTTAGGACGACTCGGTAACACCCTATACTACGAACCTTATACTTGGGGTGTTCCGGTAAAATAAATTTAAAACAAGTTTTATCGAACAGACTTGACTAAGAATTCTCTCGGCCAGCAGCCAAAGCGGGGTCGTTTGGATTTTAGAGGCAAGGGTTTGACTATTTCATAAGATGAAAATTTGTCAAAGGGTTGACTAGTCAAACAACAAGATTCGTATAGGATACGATTGACAAAGGGATGTTGTCTACCTATTAGACTATTTTCGGCCCACCAGCCAAAGTGGGGGTCGCGGTAGTTTAGTGGGATCTTGTCCACTAACGAAATTAATAATTCTTGAAAGTCAATTGGGAGTAGTTGAGTGGGAGCAAAATCATAAACCAAAAGACCATTTTTGATTTTTCGTGTATAAACAACAACACTCTTTTATCTTTATTTATATGTTGTAGTTTTAGCAAACTTTATATTTATGTTTTATTCTCGATTAGTAAAACCAAATTATGACTGTTACCTTTTGAGAAACGTTCTCAAGTATGGTTAAGTAATTTTAATCCTTTTAAAATGAGCAATGACACGAGAGATCCCGTTATAGTAGTTAAAGACAAGGAGGCTACATATTTGATGGAGTACTCCAAGGCTTTAATTATTAATGAAAGCGGAAGCTCATGATATGATTAAATCATTTGAAATAAGTTTCAACGAATTAGTCATATATTGGATACGATCCAAGATGATCATTCTGTCATACGATGACAATTAATTCAAACGTTGGATAAGAATGACCACATCGAATTTTGGAAATGTTGTTTTCAAAATTGTAAGATTTAAGTATCGACTTAATTCTATCATTTCTTAAAGGTTAATTAAATAGTCAATGTTTTGAATACGATTCAAAAGGTTAAATAAACTATTTAATATACTTTAAATTTTATTTATGAAAGGAAATTAAGGACATGGCTCTTGTGATCTTTCTTAAGTTTTATGAAGACTACAATAAGAAACATTTTTCAAGTGCGTAAAGGATTGAAAGAAAAGTTAGGGCATGTGGTTAAATAGAGAGCTTATCGAAGTCTCTATTCTAAGCAAGTCTGTTGAGATAAATCTATCTAAGTTCAAGTCAACTCTTAGATATATGATATCTTACGAGTGTGATTAAATTAGAAAGGTTAAATCCAGATATGGAAGGTGAAGCAAACGTTGTCACACTTACCATATTCTGGATCTAGTAAACTGATAAGGGAACTAAATAAATGTTATTATGTTCTAGTTCTTATGAAGAACATACTTTCAGGTAATTGTCAGGATTTAGTAGACATATTCAATTGTAAAGAATAAATGTTATTCCGATAAAGTTGGAAGGTCACTGAATCTAACATACTAGATTGATGTCACTCTATAGTTGATATATGTGATGAGATCTCAACTAAATATTTGTATGGCTGTTATCCTTGATATTTGTAGTTGTTCTAGAAGTCGACTCTCTGGAAGAGAAACATATAATCAAATGTCATTTAGATGATGTCTGAACCATGTGATTATGAATCATGTGGGTGATACGTATCTTATCTAAAGATGACTAAAATACCCTTTTATGAAAAGGTTATAAAATCTAGAAAATTTGTCTAAAGCCTAAACATACCGATGTTTGTTGGCTTATGACAATTAATGCCACAAATAACTATTTATTAATCTCTATGACTATTTTAGAAATAGTTGAATGTACTTATTGAAGTACGACAATTCGGAAAGCCCGAAAAATTCGAGCTAGTACGAATATGAGATTGACGAGCTACTTAGGAATTAATCTTCAATTGGATTGAAGTAATTAATACCTGAAGGGTGTCTCAGAAGTCGTCTGAAAAGGAATAAGATTCTCCCTTGAAGGATACCGCCTTTGGGATACGCAATTAGATTGTGTTCCCAAAATGGAAACAACATTTTATATGATAAAGGTGTGATGCAAGCCATGCGAAGTATCCCTTACCCGTTTCGGGATAGTGCCCTTATACTTATCCGAGTTCCAAAGAATAGAGGTTGAATAAATTCCATATTAGATATGGAAGAGGATAATGACGAATCTATCTTAACCGATGATTTGAAGTTGTCATAGGCAAAGTCAGAAAGGCTTGAAGCCTAGTACGACATATGCGACTTTGTGGAGTATCTTAGCAAGTATGCTATATATTATTTACTTGTCCGCGGAGCAAAATGTTTGTCTCCGAACATGCTGTCTTCTAAAGGATGTTTTTCTTCCAAAAGAAACAGTGGGAGTGAATCAGATCTCAAAAGAGTTTGAGAACCACAAAGATATATTCGACCATTGGAACATGAGCAGATGCCGCATAACGATGAGGTGTAGAACACTGCTCAGTGCACACAAAAGTTCTGTAAGTCTGTGGATAACCTCAAGCCTGAAAGGGTTGCAAGTACGTTCATCTTGAAGAATGAATATCTCACGACTTATGAAGGAATGTTTGAGAGGCAAGATTGAGAGATATGGCCAGGAGCCATAATATCTGAATTAGATTCCATCAGTGACAACCAGGTTATAAACCTAGTCTGTCTTACCTAGAGGGAATGTCCCCGTAAGGCTGACCCCATTGCTATTCAGATAATACTTGTTAGAACTTCGTATCATGACTATATGATAGCGTTGAAGACGTTGGGCAATAAGCTCGATGTTCATAGACGATGACATGATATGTAAGCCTATGAGATTCATTTATGGACTCAAACAAGTTTCTCTCGACGATTTCTTTGTTTGATAATCAAAGGAGTTTGATTTACTCAAAAGAAGGATATGCCCCAATGTGCAAGATGGATAGTGGGAGTGTGTTACGATTTTTGAGTAAGGTATTGGATATCTCTCTCGAGAATTATCACCCCATGTCACAGTCAATTAATGTTTGGTAGTTCAAGGTCTTTACGAAAGCACTTGGATTGGCAGTTCTTATTTTTAGAAATTGGAATCTATAGCGATAGATTTAACTGCTGTTAGGTTATAGCTTACCTATATAGATGTGATGCTAAAAGAGTTTAGCATAGATCGCGATAGGGGATACTGTAAGCCGGTGTTCTCAAGATCTATCTATGTTAGGACGTTAGTCCTAAAGATAAGGTGAAAGATGATGATAATTATGAAGGTTTCCTTTGCTGCTGCGATAGGAACCATCATAAGAGTTATGTCAGATGTTCATACTTCATGAAGAGTCATGTGCAAGTATGAAAGTAAATCTGGAGAATGTCGAGAACATCCTTAAACAAGTTAAGGATGGTTTCCTAGTTTATCGAAACTTGGAATCGGATAAATATAGTTATACAGACGTATATCCTGAGACTTATGAAGGCGAGTATGAGCTAAAGTCTGGGTTTGCAGTCACTTTGTTTAAGTGATACAATGAGCTGGAAATGTTCTAGCCTATGGGTCACTGTAAACTCTACAACTTAGCCAAAACACAGTAGTGCCTTAGAGGCGTAGCGGGAGCAGTACATGGATCTAGAAGGATCATTCCTGAACCTAGTATGGTACTTCCACCTTTTCTATATAGCTGATATAGTAAGTGGATTCATTGCTTGAGGCAAGGACCAGGGTCTCGTCAGAGATTCATGTGTGTGTTGAGGCGGTTGCTTTGACTTGATCATATGGAGCGTGATATGAAGATAGTCTGAGTCCCCACGGATAGCGATCCGTTCATGGCTAGGGCTAGTTGCGAGTATTGCATGAGATTCTTGTGTTTCAACTTGGTCTTGTGTGTGCGAGTGATTGGTTTTAGGCCAAGTGGGAGATTGTTGGAATAGTGTCCTAAACCGAATCGGGTTGGACCGGATCCGACCGGGTCGGATCATTTCTACTATTTCTTTATGTTTATACATATATTAAATGGCTTTTCTATTTTCATATATATATATGTTCTTTTAAAGAACCAATTATGAATTGTTATATGATAACGTCCTTAGTATTAAACTGTGATAGAGAAACCATGATAGGCGATTATAGTTGATGAGATCTCTAATCACTTTAATAAGTTTGATACTTAAATGTCTCTAGGCTGATGTACTATCAAACAGGGCATTGCAAGTATGAACAGCCTAGCACGTATTAGATGTCTTCTGTCTTTAGGGCAGGGATAGATCTCGTCTATCGAAGTGTAGAGACACTTGGACTGTACGTGGACGTGTATTAGAGAATGCGTAGTTAGACTGACCCACTTACACGGATAAGTGTCACACTATGTGGCGGTTGTGTAATTATCCTTAAGACCAGAGTCTTCATGGCATCACGGTGTGGATTGTCATGCTTTGACACTATTGAGGTTTCCCCTAGCCATGGGGCGATCATGCGGTAGTGATTGGGTGTGATACTGAAGCATGGGGAGTATACATGATTGGTCGTCCGGGAATCACGTATCCTATGATTGGGATCGAATATCCGAAATGGCCTTCTTATAAGGAATGTCTTACTTTCGTGAATCTTTGCAAAGTGGGAGTAAACGAGTTACTTCGAGAGAGCATGATATCCAGATTATAAGATACGGTCGTTGATGTTTTGACACTCGACTAACGACCGTATTGATATTATTACAAATGATAGGATTGTAAGTTACACGGTATGCTGTTTCACATGAAAGGTAGTAGTCATTGCATTTGACTCTTCCGATGATTGGGGTCACGATGTGTTGCTAGACGCTATCCCATGATCGTTAGGCATGAAGGGCATTTTCGTAATTTGCACTTTGTGTCTACGGCCAACATATTCGGAAGCCTATCGAGTCACACACATATGAACATCTAGCCGGATTAAAATGTGGTTATAGATGATAACCAAATAAGGAAATTTATCTCGAGACTATAGTGGTAAATTAATATGGTGGTATTTATTTATTATGAATAAATTAAATACAAGATATTAATTATGATGGTTAATTAAATATGTATATTGATACATATAAATTTCGAAATTATGTATATATGTGATATACATGTATTTTGCAAATTAATTAATCATAGTATTATATTAATTAAAGAATATTCCAGAAGCCAATATTTGGCTATATGGGGCGCCACATTGAAGTGTATAAGATACACTTGGATTGTGCAATTTAATTAATAAGATTATCATATATTAATATTAGATATTAATGACTATAGATTTGCACACATGTGTAAATTGATTTATGGTAATAAGATATAGATAGTCAATATAAGATATTGACAATATCTTGGAAACATTTAGTATAAGATATTAAATTAAATGAGATAAATCAATCTAGGAGATTTTCCTTATTTTATTGGAAAAATGTTTTCTTCTCCTCTACTCTACTAGGGCGCCCCAACCACTATAAATAGGAGGTGGGTGTCAAGCTCTTTTGTACATCATAATTCCAAGAGCTAATAGTTCTTGTGTAAAATTGGAGAGCATCCTATAGAGAGTTGGAGAGAGGGGAAAAGGGCCGGTCTAGCAACCGGAGTTTTCCAATAGCAATCCATGATGGGATTCCGGCGGGCTGTTCGTGTGGACTAGCGGTAGAGGCCGAACACTTGGGCGGCTCTATCTGTAACTACTCTCTCCTAGACGGTCAAAGCGTCGATCTTTTGGATCAACCAAGGTAACCACCGTCTTTAGCTTATTTGTTTATTGCTTAAACGAAGTCGATCTTGGGTCGATAGGAAATAAATTTTTGAATTCCGCTGCGTTCCCGCGTAGATTTCCTAACATTCTCCGCCTGATTCATTACGAATTTGCAACACGTTTTTGCATAGAAACGTGATGGTTGACCATCTCGGTGATATCCTTCCATATTCAGCTGATTCGAAGCTTTATTGTCTCGATTCGGTTCTGTTTTGCAACACGTGAAAGAGTCGTGATTTCGATACATGAATGCCTCGATTCAGTGGACTTGGAACACGTTTTTCGGATTAGAAAACGCGACGGCTGAGTGAAAAACATAACGATGGGCATTAGGATTTGGGGAGGAGAAGGAGGAACGTATCATTGTGACTATATTTTTTTGGTTTTACTACATGTATATTATAGGTTGTTACTACTAATTTTTTAACGTTACTATATTTTTTTGTAACTTTATCTATTTTATGGGCTGTTACTACTTGTTTATTGGCTGTTACTACTTGTTTATTGGTTGTTACTACCTTTCATGGGCTGTTACTACTTGTTTATGGGCTGTTACTGTTGGAAGTAGCTCCCGAAAGACAATTTATGTAATTATTTTTAGAATTAATAAATGACAGATTTATTCTCATCTTATTACTTGCTTCGAGCTTGTAAGTGATACACTACTGAAAACCCTAAGTCGTATCATATGTAGCCATATAACTAAGTGTGTGTCGCACGCGAGGATTAAGTTTATGGTGATACACTTGAAATGTTAGTCCGTGGTGAACTTAATCAAAGTATGGGGTCTATTGATTAAACCACCATTAATTCGCCCAGAACACTTTATGGTGTGACCGTCTTATCCGGGCCATCGATATTAGTTATCTAAGTGGGACATTTATATATGATGTAGTCATATAGGACTGGACAAATTTAATATGCATTTCTCGTATAATTCCGTGATTGAGAAATCTTGTTAAATCACAAGATGATCATATATGGATTAACCTTAATCCTGAAGTGATTGCATACTCCTACTTGTTTGATGGTGAACTTAATCCGTGGTGAACTTAATCAAAGTATAGGGTTTGATGTGTTCGTTTTGTGGAACCTCGAGAATAAATTAAATAGTTGGTCTATTTAAAGAATATGCAATATTATTTATTTGGTAAATAATATGTAAAATAAAAAAGACATTTTCTATTAATTTAATGATATAAGTGGCGCCCCTTTTGTGATAAATTAGGAAAAGAAATTTTCCTAGATTATGTCACATGTGTAATTAGTTAATTATTTATTTGTTAGATAATTAATGAAAAAGAGATTAGAGATTGATTTTTGGGAATTATCTCTAATTTTATGGCAAATATCTTTGCCTTATGGGAATAGGTAATGTAGGAGAGCCTGAATCAAGTTACGTGCTTAACATCGAATCACCAGAAGGTGTAAATTTGAAAGTGAAGCCGAATACATTAAATTTTACAGAGGAAAACCAGAAATTGACGTATGAAATCACATTCGAGAATACGAAGACCGCTCAAAACGACACCATTTCTCGAGGAGCACTTACTTGGACATCAAGAAAGAACCCTGTTAGGACTAGTCCAATTGTAGC
This sequence comes from Gentiana macrophylla, assembly GCA_026214975.1. Classification (NCBI taxonomy): domain Eukaryota; kingdom Viridiplantae; phylum Streptophyta; class Magnoliopsida; order Gentianales; family Gentianaceae; genus Gentiana; species Gentiana macrophylla. Next base: position 126,472,819 of record CM047806.1, read on the forward strand.
AATTTGGGATGCATCTCTAATCTTTTAGCTGCGCTTTTGTTTGGTGTGTCCATTCTTTAAATCTCTCAGTACCCGTTTTTCTCTTTCTTTTAACCAAAATTTTCTCCCTCGTTAAAAATAGAGATTAAATAAATTTTCTCTATCATCCAAACTTTTAAAATATCAATATCTCTCGATCTAGCTATGGAAGGAGCATAACTTTTACACCAAATTTTTTATTTTTCTTCGTTCTCTTTCTTTTATGACTCGCATGACAACGTTTTGACAAAATTTCGAAAATTCACTATAGTGAATCATTGTATGATTCACCGTACATTTTATCTTCATGATTCACTCTCATAATTCCCCATATGATTCACCAAAATTGCTTCATTAGAATCGTATGTGTGAAACCCCGTATCTTCATAAAATGACTACTTTTTATTTATAATGATTTTGTGTGTCCCGATAATTTTTAATAAGTTAAGTTTTAAATAAATATTTGGAGATTAAGTATAATTTAAAGGTCATTTACGATATTTTAAATGTATAACTTTTAGTAAGGGCAAAACGGTAAAAGTATCAACCCTTGTTTAAACCCAACCAATACTCAAACCCTTCATTTCACTTCTTTCAAAAGTGAGGGGCGGCATGTGCAGAGACACAGGAGGAAGAAAAGAAAGAAAAGAAAAGAGAACACTACTACAATTACACTCTTTTGGGACGACAAAATGGCGTCCCTAATAATCAAAAGTCGTCCCGTTTTTACGTTTAGGCCTAATGTGTCGTCTCTAAAGGTTTGTCTCAAAAAATAGGAGGATTTTTTTTTGGGACGACATGTCGCCCCTAAAGATCCATCGCTGACGTGGAAAATTTTTTATTCAACGCTGACGTGGCGTGCATTTTTTTAGGACGACATGTCGTCCCTAATGTAAATTCCGAAATTAATTTATATTATTTCACAAAAACAAATTAAATAATTTAATTTTTATTAGGGACGACATTGTCGTCCCTAAAAACTTTACAATAAATTTAATTTAATTTCCGAAAATGAACTATTAAAAAAAATAATTAAATTAGGGACGACAAATGTCGTCCCTAATGATCGGCTATAATTTTCTTGGAAATTAGGGACGACAAATGTCGTCCCTGTTTTTTTAAAATTTTTTTTAGGCAGCATTTGTTTTTGCATGCCCTCGCGTGCCGAAAAATCGAAACTCAACATTAACATGAATCAAAAATCATCCAAATGAACCAAAAATCATCCAAATGAACCAAAACTACTAGCTAGGGGATGAATAAACATAATAATAATAATATGAAAATCGTAAATTCCATCGTAACGTACGGTTAACCAACAAAATATTCAAAACAAAGTTATAAGTTATGTTTGTGATCCATTGTGTGTACCATCGCCCTGATCCTCATCACCATCCTCATCACCATCATCATCATCATCATCATCATCATCATCATCTATGCCAAACGTTGTATTATTTGTTTTGTTGTAGTGGGCGAAGAAGAAGTCTAGCATAGTCTTTTGTTTCATTTTGGCTTTTTCAACTTTGCCAACTCCTTCTTGATCAATCTACTTCAAAGATCACGGTATGATGAAGTGGCACACCTGGATGAGGATGGTATGGACGATCCGATGCTCGTGAAATGGCCATCCGAGGCCGCGGCCAATATAGTAGTAGTCTACTGTCTCCCAACGCACTACTAAAAATCAAATCTTCTTCTTCTTGAGTCGCTTTCTTTCGGGAGTCTGGAGCGATGATGGAGCGATAATACTCCAACATTCTCTACATTTATACCACAAATAATAAAAGTATGTAAAAGCTATATGTATATATATATATATATATATATATATATATATATATATATATATATATATATATATAAAATATCACTTATATGTATAGCTTGTGTATGTATGTATATATATATAGAAAAAATATCGATCACTTACATGGTCATCTTCGGCTTGAGCATCAACCCATGTCTCATCCGCATGTCGACGCACTTCCGCCCATAGATATATGGGATCACGCTCAATGACATTCTCGCCGATAACCGTATCATTCTTTCAAATAAGAATACATATTATTAGTTATTAAAATTAAAATATAAAAATATAAAGATATAAATGTTATTAGTTATCAAAGTATTTTTGTTTTCGTGTGTGTTACGTTACTTACATCTTGTATGCCTTGATAACGGCGTTGGTCGATAGTCTTTCGCCCGTGTGTGCCTTTCTTGTTTCCACGAGCATTTTGGGTATTCACTACGATTTCTCTGTTTAAAAGGAAGAACAAAAGTCATATACACAAGATAGATAATTTATATAGACCTATCGATTATTGATTTACCTGAAACTCAGGTGAATAGAAATAATCTAAATACTTGTCCCAATCCTCATCCAATAGGACATCTCGATGTCGTGGGCAAGGCACTTCCTTGTCCCCATGATCTCGTTCCCATTCTTTTACATGCGTGCTTAACCTTCCTTTTGTTAGGTTTTATGCCCGAAGGACAATTTATAATTGTTTTATTTAAATAAATGACAGAATTTATTTCATCTTATTTATTCGCATTTATTGCCAATATGTATACACTACAGAAAACCCTAAGTATATTGATTATGTAATCACAACTCAGTGTATGGCTATACACACGAGGATTGAGTTTGTGAAATATACTTAAAATTAACTTAGTCCGTAGCGTTTATTAATCGGAGTACGGGTCTCTAGATTAATTTGCTATTAATGCGCCTGAACACTTTACGGTGTGACGATCTTATCCGGACTGGCGGTAATAATAGGGTACCTAGTGGGGCATTTATATATGATGATAATCATATAAATTTGGACCGATTTGATTTGAGTTCTCGATATAATTCCGTGATCGAAGTCTTATCGAATCACAAGATGATCATATATGGATTAATCGAATCTCGAGGTGATCTGAGATAAGCTGCTTAGACTAGGTAGAGTTTGATGTGTTAGTAAAGATCGTTTTCGCGAGATGTGGTCCAACACTCTCGTTGACTCTATTCGGAATGAGTGAGTGGTCTGTGTTATCACAGATATGGAATTCATTCCTTCCCTCGGGAAGTAGACAGACAGTTCCCTTATTTGTTAACCCTAGAAACTGATCGATGGGCCCAGTTCATATTATATTGGTTATGAACTAATTGATCACAAGGGGTTAATGGTAAATAAGGATAATATGTTTCGAGAAGGGTTTACGGAAATATCCCGAATCGAAGTGAGCGATCTATGGAGGATTTATCCGTATAATAATTATTATCGATGGGCGATTTCGACTCATAAATTGAGTGTAAGTTATCTATATTCGATAGAGTTCAATTTCGGGTTTATGGTGGTGTAATCCCGGAATTAATAGGTTGGATATAATTATTATGTCTGACGAATAATTTTATTCGATTTATTGTAGCTACTGAATATGGGTCCATGGTCCCCGACGTGGCTCCTAATATAGCATAATTGGATTTCTCGTCGTTGCACCTCAATTATAATTAAATAGTGGATTGGGCTATTTAATTGATATGTGGATTAATTGTTTAGTTGGACTAAATAATTAAATACACGGAAAAGACATTTTTCGTGGACTCGGCCCGAATTGGTGCGTTGACCTAATTTTTGGTCAAATATAGAAAATAGGTGCGTGACCTTATTTTGAGAGAAAGGTGTGCATGCATATTGTGATTTATTATTTAATTATTAAGAAATTAGTTTTCTTGGATAATTATTTAATGTGTGATTTATCTTTTATTTGTTAAATGATAATTCATGGAATATTAGATAATAATATAGTTTATCCTAATTTGTTTGGGGTAATTATTTTATTTATCTTTTATTTGGAAAAAGGATTAATGTAATAATTATCTCTTAATTATTTAATCCTTGGGGCTTAAGTTTTACTCTCCTATATAAAGAGAGTTCTCCCAAGCCTTTTGACAATCACTATTCACAAGAGAAATTGGCTGAAAATTTCGGCCTCTATTCTTAGGGTTCGAGTTGGAAAAATCTTCGGGATTTTTCCGGTAGCATATCAAGGAGGTCCGGCGGCGGGAAACACCATCCACTTGGTGTTGCTGGGAGACACACGTTGGAAGACGGTGGCTGCTCAATCACGTGTTCAAGGAGCCTTTTTGATCTTGGAGTTAAGCACCATAAAAAGGTAGGCTCCTAAACCCCCTTGTAGATTTAGATCTTAAATTTATGTTTTTTGTTTCGTTTAGATCTAGATCTGATGCCTTCCGCTGCGTAATCGGGTCAATCTATGATTGATCCGACGATATTATTTCTAACAAGTGGTATCAGAGCCTTTGATCTAACGATCAAAGAATATGAGTTTTAGATCTAGGAGTGGAAAAGCATGTTTTAGGTGTTTTTATTTCGTTTTTTTTTAAATTCGAAATTTTGTCATGATGTATGTTTTGAATGTTGTGGTTGAAGAGATGGATTGCCAATATGTATACACTACAGAAAACCCTAAGTATATTGATTATGTAATCACAACTCAGTGTATGGCTATACACACGAGGATTGAGTTTGTGAAATATACTTAAAATTAACTTAGTCCGTAGCGTTTATTAATCGGAGTACGGGTCTCTAGATTAATTTGCTATTAATGCGCCCAGAACACTTTACGGTGTGACAGTCTTATTAAAAAAAGATTTTTTTTGGCAGCCGCATGTAATAACAAAAAAAAAAATTGATTAATTATAATAAATTGGTTTTATTTAATTAAAAATGCCTTTCTCCTCTCGGGTGTTCGTGGTTCGTGATCCGGCGATTCGAGTTCAAGAATTGAAGATCAAGACTTGAAGACATAGATTAAGTTTTATTTTTCCTTAGAAAATAGTTAGTCGGGGGTACCAACGGTCCATCTCGGTGTTTACTTTTCGGTATAATTTTGTGTTTGATCAAGATTACCTGCTTAAAACCGGAAAATTGCCATGACTTGCATCTTCATGATTCCACTCCAATGCATACATGTAGCTAGTTTATTTCGAATAAATTAGGCATGTACAACTCGAATAATTAGTATGAATGCTTATTAATTTAATATGTGGTAGTTAAATAATAAGTAGCTAATTATAAAAACCGAGGACCCGGGTTTATGTCAATCGTTTACGATTTTAGTGATGGATTCTCGGTGAATCCCACTTGGATAAATCGTTGAGTTTTTTCGGTGATGGCTTCTCAGTGAACCCACCTTAAACAAAAACGAGATTACGCTTTGGGTGACAACTTAGAAATCGGAGAATCTTAGTACATGGGTTCGGAAATGGTTGATGGTAATCAACTTCACGCCATTTCGGTGTGGTTTTAACCCCCGTTTATCCCTCTTTTGGCCTGTTTTTGGGTAGATTAGACCTTTTATAGGGCTTTATCATGAGAATATTGCACGTTGAATGAAAACGATACTTAATCGGAAATTCCTCCTTTCATCGATATTTTGCCCTATTCGGACACTTTTACCCCGGGATAGTGTATGGCTTGTTTTGGTGAATGTGAATTCAGGGTTAGGTGTCTCAAGACCCGAAGGCGATGATTTACAATGACAAGCATGCTCGGAGCCGAAGAATGGACCGAGAAGTGAAGAAACAATGAAATCAAGTTTTCGGTCTTGGCTCAGTCCACTTCAGCTGCAGTTTCAGCCAGGAATAAAGCATTTTATGGACCTGACTTCTTCATGAAAGTTGTAGACAATTCAAAGAGCTTTCCAACGGATCTTGAATCGCCTCAATCAGAGCTCGGACGAAGAAGTTATGGTCAATTTATTGAAGACGATTAAGGTTGAATCGCCTATTCGAGCCGAACTTCAGTCAGCTCGGCTCGCTCGCATCTTTTATGATAAAAACAGATTCAGCAGCTTGTTCTCTTCATACACTCATTCAGCATTCTCTCCCCCTTCTCCACCACCAAAACCTAGCTCCTTTTTTCTTCATTTTTAGAGTAGTGTAATGTAGTTAATCCTAGTTTAGATTAGATAGATTGTAGCTAAAATTCCTCTTTCTCAACTCTAATTTCTTCCCCAACCCCTAAGAACTCATCTTTTCCCCAAATTCTCCATTGTTGTGTCTTGTGGTGTTCTTCAACTTCAAACTCGAAATTCTTGGATTCTATGGTAATTTCTTGTTCTCTCTTCTTTATTATGTTGTTTATTTGTTGTTTTGATTAGTAGTTAGCCCCTTTTGTAGTTGAATCATGTGAAACTTGTGAAATTGCCCTTAGATTGATGAAATTGGGAGTGGGTAGTTGTTAATTGCATGTTTTATGATTGATTCATGTTCTTGAACTTGTTTTGATTGAATGTTGAGTTAGATTAGCTACCTAATTCGATAATTTTGCGTGTTGACCTTATATATGTATTTTATGGGAAACACGGGAAATGGGTTCTAAAATCGCGGAGTAGACTCGGCTTAGTTGTTAAGCCCGAGCCCAATGCGAGGTTGTTATCGTTTTCACGAGCGGCTTTGGAGCGTATCGTGTTAAGGTTTTCGGTTTCTTAAAGGGGGAATCGAATATTTTGGCATAGGGTGTTAAAGGAGAGTTGTTCAGATAGTAACACCAGTTTTAGAAGTCGACACCCATGAATAATCATGAAACGCTTTTGGTATGGTTGGTCAGTTAATGCACACTCCCGGTTGATTCTTTCGAGGGGCTAAATTAACTTGTCGGATCATGATTCGGCTACATTCCTCTTTCCCTACCCTTAGACTCGTTAGTATAATGGTTTTTAGTCGATGTAGTGTTAATCTTTATCAACCTTTGATCGCCTAGACTAAGCTGTAGATCGACTTTGGTACTCAATAGACTTCTCTGTGGGATCGACATCGGACTCCTGTAGCTTTACTCGCAATCGACCCGGTCCACTGCCGGTTAGAGAGCTTGTTTAGTCACCGTTGTCCTGAGTATCTAATAAAGTTGTTTGGTGAAAATCGAGCTCATCAAAATGGCGCCGTTGCCGGGGAATTGATCGATATCTCATAAGTCCTTTGAAGATTTAGGCTTAGGTTGTTTTTATTTTACTGTTTTTGTGTTGTTTGGTCCTTGTAGTGTATGACCCGAAGCTCAAAGGAACCATTACTTCCATATATTCCCGAGATTGAGGCTTTGGCTAGACACCGAAACGCCTTGCGAAACAAGGTAGTTCAAGTTGAAGAAGTTACTCAAGAGTTGGAAAGTGAGAGTTTTAGTTCCGAGACTTCTAGTATGGTTGCGGGGAATGAAGATCTTGAGTTTGACCGGGGTATGGAACGAGAAAGAAGTGTGAATCCGTTTGAGGAAAGGGATACTACTCAATATCAAGGTCAACCATCCAATTCACTCTCCCCAAGGATGGAACCTCTACCTAGAGAAGGGAATATTGTGCGTAGTCCTTCATTGACCAATCACTTTCAACAAAGGACCAATATCCCTCTTCAAACTCCACAAATCCCTCAAACACAACAACCTCCACAAATGGACCCCCAATTCCTTCAACAATATCAACAAATGATGATGCAAATGGCCCAATTCAATCCTATGATGAATCCCATGATGAACCCTATGATGAACCAATTCCCTCAAATGGCCAATCCCTATGCTCAACAATTTACCCCTCAAGCTAATCCTCAACCGAATCCCATAGTGAACCCTCAACCATATGCACCTCAAGCTCAAGTGAACCAAGTGGGAAATCGACCGGTGAGACTTTGTAGAGATTATGTGACACCGATGGCTACCACGGGTCATAGTCCCATTCGAGTACCGGCCGTTGCGGCAAATAACTTGGAAATAAGGCAACATGTTTGGCATTTACTTGGGGATAATGCTCAATTTGAAGGAAAGGCGACGGATGATCCGAACACCTTCATCAATAACTTTCTTGAGGTGTGCAAAACAGTGAAGATAAATGGGGTTGGTGAGGAAGCGGTTCGGCTACTTTTGTTCCCTTTTGCTCTAAAAAAGGGAAGGCGAGAGAGTGGTATTCATCGTTAGCTCATGACTCTCTCCACACATGGGAACAAGTTGCAAGCACTTTCTTGCTCAAGTACTTTCCACCATCGAAAGCTCTTGACTTGAAGTCCGACATTTCCAATTTTGAGCAACTAGTGGGTGAAGATTTGTTTGAGGCATGGGATCGGTTCAAGACTATGTTACGGAAATGCCCTCAACATGGATTTGAAGCATGGGATCAAGTGCATCTATTCTATCGAAATTTGGATGGTAGTTCAATGCAACAATTGAATGGGGCATGTGGAGGATCCATCATGGATGTAGCACCGGATGTGGCATTGGCCACCATTGAGAGGATTTGTGAGAATAATAGGCAATGGAGTTCGGGAAGAAAGCAACTAAAGCATAAAAAGCCACTTGTGACTGCCTTGGTAGATGAGCCCGAAAGAAATTCCGAGTGGCATAACAAGGTGTTGGCTATGGAACAAAAAGTTGATGATTTGGCTTTAGAGAACAAGAAGGCCCGGTTATGTCAACTTTGTGGTGGTGAACATTCGGCTATGAATTGCACATCTCCAAATACACCACCAACAAGCTGTGCCAATGAAAGCTCAAGTAGCACCTCAAGCCGGGACCTTAGTGGCTAATGCGAATTCATTGCAACAATCTTTGATGAATGCCTACGCATTAGGGCAATTGAATGCGGGGCAAATGGATTTTAACCCTCTCACCACCTATGGCAATCCGGTGATTGAACCAATGGATACGAGTTTGATGTTGGACACACAACCCTATGATGCTAATTATGTGGGGCAAGGGCGTGTCCAAAACTATGACTTTCAAGGAGCTCAACAGAATTGGAAGGAGAATCCTAATTTGACTTGGGGTCGTGGTCCGAATCAAGGGCAATCCTCTAGGCCTCAACAAAGTTCTTCTTATCAAGGCAATCAAGCTCCTCGACAACAACAACCCGGAACTTACCAACATCCGAATGCTCATCAAAACTACTCTCAAGGAAGCTATTCTCAACCCCCACCAATAGCTCCTATTCCACAAAAGAGTTCTACCGATATTCTCTTGGAGCAAATTAACAAGACATTGCAAGAGCATGGGAGAATGTTGCAAGATCAAGGAAGAACTCTCCAAGAGCAAGGAAGAACTCTCCAAGATCAAGGGAGGGAGTTGAGGGACATTAGGACCAATGCCACCACATTTCAATCGGCATTGAGGAACGTTGAGACCCAAGTAGGTCAATTGACCGAAAATGCTAATACCGCACCGGTTGGAGGCTTGCCGAGTAACACCGTGAGAAATCCCAAGGGTGTCAATGCTATCTCTACAAGAAGTGGCAAGGTAGTTGGTAGTGACATTGGGTTGAAGAAAAGCATGGAAGATCATGGTAAAAGCAAAGTGGATGATATGGTAGAACATGATAGTGAGGATCAAGTTGTTGAAGAGCATGCTAGTGAAGCTCACAAGCAAGTTGAGGAGGCACCGAAAGCGACTATAAAAGGGGACACAACCACTTCAAATCCACAAAGGAAAGGTACAAGTAGCAATGGTATGAATACTTCTTCTACACCTTTTGATTTGAACACTTTACCTTTTCCCCCTAGAGGTCCTAAGAAGGATGTGTTATCTAAGAGTCAAAACAAGTTCCTTGACATTTTGCGCAAGGTTGAGATAAATATCCCTTTGGTTGATGCTATAGCTAACATGCCTTCGTATGTTAAGTTTTTGAAAGGGATATTGTCCAACAAGGCCAAGATGGATGAGGTGGTGTGCCTAAATGAAGAATGCTCCGCGGTCTTTCAAAACAAGCTTCCGCCTAAAAAGAAAGACCCCGGATGTTTTTCTATCCCTTGCACCATTGGCTCTATTAGATTTCCAAAAGCTTTATGTGACCTAGGTGCTAGTGTGAATCTCATGCCTAGGAGTATCTATGAGAGGTTGGGCCTAGGTAGGTTAACCGAGACCAATATGACTTTACAAATGGCCGACCGGACCCTTAGGAGGCCTATGGGAATATTAGAGGATGTGCTAGTCCAAGTTGATAGGTTTGTGTTCCCGGCTGATTTTGTTGTGCTAGATGTTGCGGAGGACCCTAGAAACTCACTTTTGCTAGGGAGACCTTTCCTTGCTACCGGAAGTGCTAATGTAGATGTAGCCAAGGGTGATATTACTATGAGAGTAGGAGATGAGAGTGTGACTATGAATGTATTTGATGCCATTAAGTACCCTCATGATGATATTGCGGAATGTGATGAAGTTGAATCTATATATTCTTGTGTTTCCGAGGTAGCTAACACGCAGGGTTATCAAGAGCCGATGGAGGAGTGCTTAATGAAGTCTAGCACGATTTATGATGACAATGAAGAATTGAGAGAAGCGGCTTGTGATTTGGAGGCAACGCCTTTCTGAGGCGTCATGGCATAAATATCTAGAGCTTGGCCTCAACAGTGAGAAGATGAAGCCGTCTATCGAGGAGCCACCAAAGGATTTGGAATTAAAGCCACTCCCGGAGCACCTTAAGTATGCTTTTCTTGAGTCCGATAATTTATTACCTTTGATTATTTCTGCGGCACTAACATCTTTGCAGGAAGAAAAGCTAATGAAAGTGCTAAGGAGGCATAAGAAAGCCTTTGGGTGGAAGATGGTTGATATCCGGGGTATTAGCCCCGAGGTTTGCAAGCACAAGATCATATTGGAGGAGGATGTGAAGCCGGTGAGGCAATGTCAAAGAAGGCTCAATCCACACCTTCAAGAGGTGGTGCGTAAGGACGTGGTGAAAATGCTGGAGCATGGAATCATCTACGCCATATCGGATAGCGAGTGGGTAAGTCCTACCCAAGTGGTGCCTAAAAAGGAGGTATGACTATTCAACCTAATGAAAACAATGAAATGATCCCTACCGCTTAGTCACTTTGGTTATCGTGTTTGCATTGATTATCGAAAAACCGAATGATGCGACTAGGAAAGATCACTTCCCTTACCCTTTATCGATCAAATGTTAGAAAGGTTGAGTGGTCATGACTTTTCTGCTTTTCTCGATGGTTTTAGTGGCTACTACCAAATTTGCATTGATCCAAAGGACCAAGAGAAAACTACCTTTACATGTCCCTATGGTACCTTTGCATTTAGACGGATGCCTTTTGGGTTGTGTAATGCACCGCGACATTCCAAAGATGCATGACGGCTATCTTTATGGACATGATTGAGAAATTCTTGGAAGTCTTTATGGATGACTTTAGTGTGTTTGGAGACTCCTTTGATGATTGTTTGAGTAATCTTGATAAAGTCTTGCAAAGGTGTGAAGACACTAATCTTGTGCTTAATTGGGAAAAGTGTCATTTCATGGTAGAAGAGGGCATAGTGTTAGGCCATAAGATTTCACGTAAAGGGATTGAAGTTGATAGAGCCAAGGTTGTGGCAATTGAAAAATTGCCCGTCCCCACGAACTTGAAGACCCTTCGGGCTTTTCTTGGTCATGCGGGTTTTTACCGGCGTTTTATCAAGGACTTCTCCAAGATTGCTAGGCCACTCACACTCTTGCTCACAAAAGACACTCCCTTTGTTTTCACTCAAGAGTGTGTCGATGCCTTTCACATGCTTAAACAATTATTAGTGACCGCACCGATTCTAGTTGCACCCGATTGGTCACGTGAGTTTGAGGTTATGTGTGATGCTAGTGACACTGCTGTAGGGGCTGTTTTAGGGCAGAAATTTGATAAGATATTCAAGCCCATTTACTATTCTAGTCACACACTTAACCCCCTTACAGATCCAAGTATGCCACGACCGAAAAGGAATTACTTGCCGTTGTTTTTGCTTTCGATAAGTTTCGGTCGTATCTAGTTGGGTCTAAGGTGATCGTGCATACCGATCATGCTGCGTTGAGGTACTTATTTGCTAAGCAAGAGGCAAAACCCCGTTTATTGCGGTGGATTTTGCTCCTTCAAGAGTTCGACGTGCAAATTAAAGATCGGAAGAAATTTGTGAGAATGTGGTGGCGAGATCATTTGAGCCGCATGACATTAGATGAGGAGGTGCGAAGATTTGAGAAGGAGATTAATGAGTCATTCCCGGATGAGCAGTTGATGGTAGTGGATGCGATGCTACCGATGAAAAGGATTGCTCGTGAACCACGGGGTGGGTATGGTGACCCGTGGTACGCTCCTTTTGTGAACTATCTTGCTTGCGGTTATATAGATCCTAGTTTAAAGGATTACCAACGCAAGAAGTTCCACAGTGACATTCGTTTTTACTTGTGGGATGACCCTTATCTATTTAGAAGGTGCTCGGATGGCATAATTCGTAGGTGTGTCCATGAAAGCGAAGTTCGGAACATCCTCTCGTTTTGCCATGACCGGGAAGCCGGTGGTCATCTTGCGGGGGACAAAACCGCTCTCAAAGTGCTCCAAAGTGGTTTTTATTGGCCAACTATCTTTCGAGACTCTTATGCCTATGTGAAAGCTTGCGACGCTTGTCAACGGGTAGGTAGGATATCTAGGAGAAATGAGATGCCCCAAAAGCCTATCCTTGAGTGTGAGGTGTTCGATGTTTGGGGCTGGATTTTATGGGACCTTATCCGTCATCGTATAGCAATAAGTATATCTTAGTTGCGTGTGATTATGTGTCGAAATGGGTGGAAGCCATAGCATCCCCCCACTAATGATAGGAATGTGGTCATCGGTTCATCAAAAGTATATCTTTGCTCGTTTTGGGGTACCACGTGCTATCATTAGTGATAACGGTAGTCACTTCCATAACCGTCCTTTCAACACTCTTTTAGCCAAGTATGGGGTCAAGCATAAGTTAGGGACAGCCTATCACCCCAAACTAGTGGCCAAGTGGAAGTGAGTAACCGGGGATTAAGCGTATCCTAGAGAAAGCGTGAATTCACACCACAAGGATTGGGCTAATAAGTTAGATGATGCGTTATGGGCCCTGAGAACCGCCTTTAAGACCTCCCATAGGTTTGTCTCCTTATATGTTAGTGTATGGGAAGTCTTGTCACCTCCGGTAGAGCTTGAGCATAAGGCATATTGGGCCACCCGGTTCTTAAACTTGGATGAGGGTCTAGTAGGAGAGCGGCGGTTAGCACAATTAAATGAGTTAGATGAGTTTCGCCTTAGAGCTTACGAGAGTGCGAGAGACTATAAGGAAAAGACTAAGTTACTTCACGATAGAGCCATTAAGCCTCGAGAGTTTAAGGAAGGTGACGAAGTCCTCCTTTATAACACTCGTCTTCATCTTTTTCAAGGCAAACTCAAATCTCGTTGGTCGGGTCCTTATGTAGTTTCTAAGGTCTATCCCTCCGGTGCCGTCGAAATCATTCACCCAACCAAAGGACCGTTTGTTACAAATGGCCTTCGGTTGAAGAAGTACGAAAGGTTACATTTCGATGAGGCACTTGAGGTTATCCTTGATGGCCAAAATAGTGACAGTCCAACTTTAATCGGCAGTGTACCGAGTCGGATGCACTATAGTAGCGAGCAAGGTCGTATCCCACGAGGAATCAATCGAGTATCAAAGCCGTTTTTGGACTTAGTTTAGGTCAACCAAGGTATTTCAAGTTTAATTACACTAAAACAAAATATAAACTAAAGATATTAAAGAGAGAAAAAGACATAGCCAAACTATGATCCAATTGATTACTTTCACCCCTCTAATCGATTATTTCGGGAATGGGATTAACCAACCTACCAACCTCTACTTATATCGACTCATTCATGGGTGCAAACTCCTAAGCTAGTGTACGACGCCATACAACAATCGAACACCCTTTGCCCGGTTCAATAGTCCGCCTTTAAGAATTTAATTGACGGAACAAGATTAACGCACTAGAGTTGCCCGATTTCACATCTAAACAACTCAGTTGATTATAAAGAATGATCTTAAAACCCCTTTTCCCACACCCCTTCGCAACATACATTTATAAAAGTGGTGTGTGAGTTCATGAACTAGGTGTACAAGCTAATTCAAGCATTAAGAACAAGTTTTAAGACATGAATTCGCCAATATAACAACAATTAAACACTACCCATTCCCAATTTCATCAATTGAGGGTGATTTCTTCAATTTTCACATAACTTGGCTATGAAAAGTTTAGCTACTCATAATAAAACTAAAAACAACAATCAAAGATAGAATTAAAGCCATAAATGAAAGAGAAACTGAAATTAATTACCAAAATCGTGGAGAATCGGAGTTTACATCAAGCTTTTTCAACACCCATGTCAATTGGTGAAGAAGAAGACCCAAAAATCAGAAAATCCAAGATTAGAGAAGAAACTTGAGCTAAAATCTAAGCTAGATTGTGTTTAATTTAAGTAAAAGATGATGAAAGAGTGAATCTAGGGAAGAAGAATGGAAGAATTCGACCTCAGGGGGAGAAAAGTGTGAAAATCGAAGTGTAAAAGTGTCTCTAGAATCCCTAAAAAAATATGTGCAAATCGTATTTATATTCTCCAAAATGTGCAGGAAAAGTCATTTTGGCGCGCCCCAAAGGCTTTGGCGCGCCCCAAAACTGCTTCAGTGGCTCTGGCAACTCTCTGTTTCACTTTGGCGCGCCCCAACATCTTTGGCGTGCCCAGACTTGATCGGTGGCTTAATGTGCATTCTCGCTTCCACTTTGGCGTGCCCCTAACACCTTTGGCGTGCGCCAAACTTCTCCAGGCTCCAAATTCTTCACTTTTCTCTACTTTCTTCTATCTCCAACCATTGGTTTCATCTTTATACGCTCCACGCCTTGTCTCTCGGGCTTATGAGCACCTAGATCCTGCGTCACAACATCTAACACAAACCGAGCATAATTCCACAAGATAGATAGGGCTCGAAAAGGGCCAAAAACATCGTAAAATGCCGAGGTTTTCCATCTATATGACGGTTTACCCCATGGTGGACGTGTAATGCGATTTTGCCCTAAATAAGGTCTAAAACTACCCGGAATGAACCGAAAGTACCGTAAAAGGGAGTTGAAACATGCACCGGAGCATAGTAAGGTTGACTCTCATCAACCACCCCCCACTTAGCGTTTGCTCGCCCTCGAGCAAAATGAGCGTTCTAAAAGAATCCAATGAGTCAACGTTACACGCGTAGGTCAAGTCAATCACACATCAAAGACAACCGGGGAGTAAATGAGTAAATGCATACACTTAACCCTACCTTATCAAGCAAACGGGATGTGAGTGTGTGAATAGTTTCTCCTACATTCACCATGGTATACCGGTTTGGATTATGGATGCTAGGTTATTGCGACTACACCATAGGCTCATACTTCATAAGCATCTCCACTAATCGAGGCCAACCGAGGCTAAGTAAGGTCAAGTAGGACTTGCACGGTTGTAACGTTAGGCTAGGGACGGGGCTAACCGAAGGGAATTTCTGGGGAATAATCAACAAAGAGATAAAAACGAGCAAGCTTAATCACGGGGTGTGTCGATACAAAACGTAGCTAGCTCTACCCTTCTCTAGCTCAACAAGAAAGTTGAAACATGATCCAAGAAAATAGAATGCCATATCGCACTATGTCTCAAGTGTAACGAGGCAAAAGCATACAAGAATCATGTTTCTACATTAAGGATTCATCCCAAACACCAACATCATATAACAAATCAACACACAAGTCTTAAAACGCTTGGCTTTCTTTGACTCAACCTCTATTACATTTTTATTGACTTTTATTGCAAGCTTTCTTTGATTGATTTCATTTTCTTTTTTTTTTTTTTTTTTTTTTTTTTTTTTTGAAATTAGAAAGCTGCAATATACAGTTTAAATAGGTTTGAGTCAAAGGCCATCACATACATACAATATAAAAAATGAGCTCATACCCTCCAAATCGTGAAATAGCTCGTAAAAAAAAACCAACTCCTCTATACATGCGTACTCCTCCACCACCCCACACTTGCTTCAGCAAGTGTTCTCGAACTGAAAAGATTAAGCTTGACTCGTAGGGTGTCCAAGGGAACGTAGACCACAAATAAGGCTTGGGGGTCGGGAAATTACGGGCTAAATAACGAAGGCTAAGTGTCGGATGGGGGTCTAACCATCCTACCAAGGCTTAGAGGGGTTACTGTGGAATATGTCACGGGATGGCTATTTGGCTCTAGTTAGGTCAAAGAAATGCCATAACTATCGTCCCAAACTCTACCAAGGTCGGCCTTTCTATTTCGTCTCGAAGTTAATGGTATGAGTTCTAGGTAGCCGAATTGTGCCTAAGTCTACCATAATCGGTCACTAGTTACCATGGTTCATGCAATCGAAGCTATACGTGCGTGAAAATCCCATTTCCAAGATAAGGTAGTAAGTCAAGTAGCATGCATTCAGACATTTACTAAACCGTTTACCCTATCAACGTGACGACTCAACACACGAATGTAACATCAAAACCTTGGAAAATTTAAAAAAATAGCTCAATTTACTCAAGAAGTGACCAAACACTAAGCATACAACACAATGGCTCAAAAGGAATAATGAAGTGCGTAACAATAGCTAAGCCTACCACCCCCCACTTTAAATGCAACACTGTCCTCAGTGTGAGAATGAAAAAGGAAAGAAGGCTTAGCTTAACCCGGCAGAAAGGCGCGAAATGGTGTATGAGACATATCCACGAAGGTCCATCATCGAAAATCAAGCAAAGAGAAAACCAAGAAATGCATGCACGGGAACAACCACCGTGCCACAAGCAAGCAACAAATATCGAGATATAATCAAAAGCTCAAAGTCACATACATTCGCATATGAAGCCAACAGTACCATACTCGGATCACATGAGATGAAAAGATAGTAAAAGCTAAAATAACCATCCATGCATAAAATAAAGGCCAAACCGGGCCAAAGTGATACCAATCCAAGTACAGAACAAAAGGAAGAAGAAATAAAGAGTCAAGTGCACTAAAGGGCTTACATCTCCAAAAATAGTCAAAAGAAACAGACTCAGTACTAGTCTAAACGTCAAATAACTGTGCAAAACAATAAAGCTCAGACTAGTCTTGAGTCGACTCATCTATCAAGTGCTCAAATTTGGATCGTGGAGGACTCTGAGAGCGCAGAAACTGTGTCGGGCAACTCCGAAAAAGCTGTCGACCTCCTCAAAGAGCCACTCGAATCTGCTGTGCATCAACCACCACATCTGTGCCCTCTGTACCTGATCGACGTGTGTGCACGCACCCTCCTCGTCTCCTCTCAAGAAGCGCCATCGAAGACCCCGAATCATCACCACTACCATCACCAACCTCACCGCCTCATGAGTGCCGGCCTCCTAGCTCCTCTCAAGAAACCAGCCTGGGTGAGGAATGTATCCACTCGTCGGGATAGACACAAGAAGCGGCGAGGATCACGGAGAAAAGCGTGGGCGAAGGACCACCGAAACTCCCAGGCCCGGACAATACCAAAGAAGGGCGAGCCTCGATCCTCCGCCCTCCTCCTCGTGCAGCGGCGGCAGATATACATGTGTCGCTCAAAGGTGGAAAGAGTGGAGGTGGGTGGAGCGGAAGATCGGCTACGGGTGGCCTAGAGCCCTGGAGGAAGAAAGGGGTGTCGAGGTGCACGGAGAGGACGTGCTAAGGAACTCGTCTAACAATCCACCCGACTTCTTCCCACCGATCCTCATCATCATCATAAACGCGGACTTGGACACCATGGGCAAGCTCACAGATGAGATGTGGAAAGATAATGCTCCTAGACCGGTCGTGACGGACATCCTTGAAAGACTCGTAAATAACCTTACCGACATTGATTGGAAGATTGCTATGCAAGGCATTGACTAAGTCAAAGTCGGGAAGCTTGAGGTTGGTGATGTTCTCACGAGGACGGAGACGGCTAAGGACAAAACGTGAGATGACTCTCGAATCAACCGCCACTCCGGGTACTAATGTCAAGCCGGACACCGAGCTATTGAGGTTCCAAGGGACTTGCGGACAAAAAGGCTAGCCTACCTTCCTCTTGGTGATCCACCCCCAAGTCTCTTAGCCTCAGGGACGGTTTTGTAGTCGGCCTCATCGGGGACTTCGGGAATAGAAAAATGAGAATTAATCACCTCAGGGGAGAAAGGGATATCAACACCTCGGACTATGACTACACCATTCTCAAGATCAACCACCGAGAAATTACCCCAAAACTCACGAACAATGGACATATTAGGTGGATTGACAGGTGCAGTCATGAGTTTTTCCCACTTACGGTTATTAAGGTTCTGGACAAAGGCACTGTCGACCTGAGAAGTGTCAATGGCTCGCTCAAGGGTGGCATTCCTTTTACGGTAGACTTGCATATAATTCCGGTAAGCTTGAGTGGAGATAAAACGCTGTTCTAAAGGAAGAGGGTCGTCTGGAAGTTGAGGGCCTCGAGGAGGGTTAGAACGAGTGGCGGGAGGACTATGGATTGTGAGAGGGCTTGTCGGTTCGGGCTTTTAAGGGATTGGCCTTGGCCTTAGCCGAGCTTTGGCCTTAGCCTTACCCTTGCCTTTACCGGAGGAGGAAGCTTCGGTTTGGGGGCGTTTGGGTGCCATAAGCCTAAGTTTGAGAATAGAACAACACCAAGACAGCCACAGATCATCCCCAAAAACAAACCACACCACAGCCAAAAACCACCAAAGCAACCACAGTCACATAACAAACAAACATCCACCACCCACAAAACAACAATTCAAAAACAAAGCGCAGCCATCATCATCAAGAGAAACACAAATCCAACCAAAACCCAAGCAACCCGTCACAGCACCCACCACCAACACCAACAGCAAACACCACCACAATTACCAAACGCCCCAGCCATCAACACCATCAACAACAATCAACACCACGAACACCAAGAGAGAAAAACAGAGCAACAAAAAGAGCAAAACAAAGAGCCCAAATGAGTGACAGTTGAAAAGAGGAAATTGGTACCCCCCAACCCTAAAATTCGAAAATTGACAAGGTAATCAAGTCATACTTACCAAATTAGAGCGAAAACGAACTGTAAAATGGATGCCATGATGAACCGCAGCAAGAAGAAGTGGTGGTCGGCCGGAATAAGCTTCAGGTCGGCGTTAATGGAGTAAAGAGAACAGCAGCAGCAGCGGTTATGGAGGTCTCGGTTAGGGCAGTGGATACGCAGCAACTGGGGCTCGATTGAAGAGAAAAACGAGGGTGATAAATTGGGGACGAGGGTGACGTTTCAAGGAGGAGGAGGGCCGGAATCGAGAATTGTCGGCGGTGAAGTGGCGATTCGGGTTGAAAGGGGGGAAGACGACGGGAGGTAAACTGAATTGGGAAAAAAAAAAAAGATAGTGAAAAAGAAAAGAAAAGAGGATGTAGGTTATAGAGGCTGGGTTCGCGCGCGCCAAAGAACTCGGCGTGCGCCAAAGAACTCGGCAGGGTAAGCTGAACTCTCTGTTTGTGGTTGGCGGGCGCCAAACTCTTTAGCGGACGCTGAGCTGAAACAGAGACTGGGCCAAGAATAAGCTGAAATTCGGCGCGCGCCAAAGTAGTAGGCGTGCGCTAAAACACTAGAAACACCATAAAAAGAAATTTTAAGCCAAACTCTCCCAAATTAAACCCCTAGACCACTCCTATCACCTAAAAACTAATGAAAAACAGGGAAACGGTGGGTTGCCTCCCCCAAGCGCCTTTGTTTTACGTCGTTGGCTCGACGGAATGACTTATACGGTGTCAACTTTAGAGTTATACCGTTGACACAAAGGTGGAATTTGAGGATAGAAAGAAGTTTGATGGAGTTATACGATTTGAATGCCAAGTTTAGAGTCCTTGACAAGACTCACAGGGTCCCACACAAGGGACGGGATCCTTAAGGAGGATTGATGAGCTCGATTTTCACCAAACAACTTTATTAGATACTCAGGACAACGGTGACTAAACAAGCTCTCTAACCGGCGGTGGACCGGTCGATTAAGTAGTAAAGCTACAGGAGTCCGATGTCGATCCCACAGAGAAGTCTATTGAGTACCAAAGTCGATCTACACTTTAGTCTAAGCGATCAAAGGTTGATAAAGATTAACACTACATCGACTAAAAACCATTATACTAACGAGTCTAAGGGTAGGAAAGAGGAATGTAGCGAATCATGATCCGACAAGTTAATTTAGCCCCTCGAAAGAATCAACCGGGAGTGTGCATTAATCGACCAACCATACCAAAAGCGTTTCATGATTATTCATGGGTGTCGACTTCTAAAATCGTGTTACTATCGAACAACTCTCCTTTAACACCCTATGCCAAAATATTCGATTCCCCCTTTAAGAAACCGAAAACCTTAACACGATACGCTCCAAAGCCGCTCGTGAAAATGATAACAACCTCGCATTGGGCTCGGGCTTAACAACTAAGCCGAGTCTACTCCGCGATTTTAGAACCCATTTCCCGTGTTTCCCCGCAAAATACATATATAAGGTCAACACTTAAAATTATCGAATTAGGTAGCTAATCTAACTCAACATTCAATCAAAACAAGTTCAAGAACATGAATCAATCATAAAACATGCAATTAACAACTACCCACTCCCAATTTCATCAATCTAAGGGCAATTTCACAAGTTTCACATGATTCAACTACAAAAGGGGCTAACTACTCATGGGGGGAGGAAAAACACAATCAAAACAACAAATAAACAACATAATAAAGAAGAGAGAACAAGAAATTACCATAGAATCCAAGAATTTCGAGTTTGAAGTTGAAGAACACCACAAGACACAACAATGGAGAATTTGGGGAAAAGATGAGTTCTTAGGGGTTGGGGAAGAAATTAGAGTTGAGAAGAGAGGAATTTTAGCTACAATCTATCTAATCTAAACTAGGATTAACTACATTACACTACTCTAAAAATGAAGAAAAAAGGAGCTAGGTTTTGGTGGTGGAGAAGGGGGAGAGAATGCTGAATGAGTGTATGAAGAGAACAAGCTGCTGAATCTGTTTTTATCATAAAAGATGCGAACGAGCCGAGCTGACTGAAGTTCGGCTCGAATAGGCGATTCAACCTTAACTGTCTTCAATAAATTGACCATAACTTCTTCGTCCGAGCTCTGATTGAGGCGATTCAAGATCCGTTGGAAAGATCTTTGAATTGTCTACAACTTTCATGAAGAAGTCAGGTCCATAAAATGCTTTATTCCTGGCTGAAACTGCAGCTGAAGTGGACTGAGCCAAGACCGAAAACTTGATTTCATTGTTTCTTCACTTCTCGGTCCATTCTTCGGCTCCGAGCATGCTTGTCATTGTAAATCATCGCCTTCCGGGTCTTGAGACACCTAACCCCTGAATTCACATTCACCAAAACAAGCCATACACTATCCCGGGGGTAAAAGTGTCCGGAATAGGGCAAAATATCGATGAAAGGAGGAATTTCCCGATTAAGTATCGTTTTCATTCAACGTGCAATATTCTCATGATAAAGCCCTATAAAAGGTCTAATCTACCCAAAAACAGGCCAAAAGAGGGATAAACGGGGGTTAAAACCACACCGAAATGGCGTGAAGTTGATTACCATCAACCACCCCACACTTAGCCTTTGCTCGTCCTCGAGTAAAATAGGCGTTTTAAAAAAAAACAAGGGAAATAACATTGCAACCGAGGGTTTAACCGTCACATTTTCAAGGTAGAAGAACAAGTAGCAATGTGAATGAAAGCAAATCGAGCCAATCTTAAAAACAAAGCGGAGTGCACGTGTGAAGAAAAGCGAGGGACTACGCACAAAATGGCCACCGGCTTTGAATACCGGCCAAACGTTTTACACACAAGTCTCATAACACCTAGAATCTCCTCTAATATAGGCTACCCGGGGCTAGACACGGTCAAGTAGGACTTTGAGGGTTATAACGTTAGGCTCTGGAGGGGGCTAACCGAAAGGATTATTTGGGAACTGGAGAAAAGGAAAAACGAGTGAACCCAATCACTAGTGTTTCACCTCAACTCCACCCACCATGAGCATCAATCACCTTCGATCACCAAACAACAAGATAGAACAATAGCACATTCATATACCCGGACTCATGATCCAAACTCGGCTATGTTTCAAGCGTCATGAGGTGAGCCTGAATATACAAATGACTATACATTAAGGAACATACTCCTCCAATTATAAAATCAACCATACAAAGTACAACGGCTTTCTTTGACTCACTACTTTATTCTTGACTTGAACTCTTATTCAACATAAACAACTTTTTTTTTCTTTTTCTTTTCTTTTTTCTCATCACAATTTTTTTTTCTTTTTTTTCTTTTTTTTTTTCTTTTTTTTTTTCTTTTTCAAATATATATACATCACTTCATTCTTGAGTTCATTGAGTCAAAGGCCAAACGAAAGATAAACAAATAACACCTCGAGCTCCTCCCCTTCGTGACTTAGCTCGAAAACCACCAACTCCCACCAAAGCACGTAACTCTTCACCCCACACTTGCCTAAGCAAGTGTGTCCCATCAAAAAGACTAGGTCCACTCGAAGGGTGTGTCAAGGAAAGCGTGACCAAAATATAAAAGTTCGGGGTTAGGATTTTTTCGACTAATCATCAAAGCGGCTCAATTTCGGATGGTGGTCGGACCATCCTAGCAAGGCTTAGAGGGGCTTCAGTGGTCATACGCTCGGTTTTAGGCTTATTTGGCCTTCGGTCGGATCAAAGAAACGCCTTTCCGTCATCCCGTGTCCTAAGTAACCTTTCTTGATTCGCATCAAAACTTGAGACATGAGTGTGTGTAACGGCCAAATTATGTGCAACCGAGGCAATTCGCATAGAGAAAGTTCCGCTTCCAAGATAAGATTGACTCGCGTTGGTAACATGCACAAGACTACTTAGACTTTTACCAAGAGAATATGAAGGATAAACGGACATTGCAAAGTCGAAACCATTGAAAATTTTTAAAAGATGCCCAAATTTTTACCCGAAAACGATAAAAGACTAAGTATATCACACAAGATGTCATGTAGAACAAGAAAAGCACAAACACAAAACGGCTAAGCCTACCACCCCCCACTTAGAACGAAGCATCATCCACAGTGTGTGAAAGAGAATGATAGAAGAACTTAGCTATCTTGTAAAACTCTCGCGAAAGGTGCGCTTAAGCTCACGTGACATCTTCTAGTAAGCTCCATCTCGAGTACCTAAACACCACATAGACAGAAAAAACAGAAACGCATGCACGGAAAAGTCCACGTGCCAAAAGATGGTGATAGAAACGAGATATATAAAAAGATAGAAGCCATGCCACAAATAGAATCAAAGCATGTCGGTAGTACTTCACACGGAACGCGATAGATGGAAACATAACCCATAAGGGGAAAATAGAACATCTACGCATAAAAGGGGCCCTGAAGCACAAAACAAACCATCCATGTCAAAGTACTAGCAAAACAACCCCAAAACGGTGTTCACCCCAAACTCCCACATGCATAGACCGCACCAAAACCCTTACTACTACCAAAAACAAAAGAAGTGGGTTGCCTCCCAAGCGCCTTTGTTTTACGTCGTTGGCTCGACCTAGTGGCATAAAACGGACTCAAACCACAAAAGACTCAAAACAACATGCCAACATTTTCATTTCAAACAAGTAACACCAAACACCATCAACGAAATCCGAACTCAAAAGATCAACAACTTCGGAAGAACAAAAATACCAAGCATAGGGAAAAACGAGTTCACAAGGAACTTACCTCGCATGGCTCTCGAGGCCACCTCTTGCCAACTCGGGAGTCCCTTCCTTTCAAAGTCTTTTATCTTCTTCTTCTTGAAGTTGCCATCCCATGGTAGTCGTCCATTTTCAAGAATCTTGTGAGTTTCATCTACCGGGGAGTACACAAACTCGATCGAATGATACTCCTCAACACATTGTGGAAGAGTGTAGTAGTCCGGGACCGGCATGTCAATAATCTCCACTTCTTCCGGTAGCTCTACCATGGGTGCCATATCAAACTCATGAGATTTCACCACGCATTCTATAATAACTCCATCAT
Organism: Gentiana macrophylla; assembly: GCA_026214975.1. NCBI lineage: Eukaryota > Viridiplantae > Streptophyta > Magnoliopsida > Gentianales > Gentianaceae > Gentiana > Gentiana macrophylla. The sequence goes on from CM047806.1 coordinate 126,496,717, forward strand.
ATGCCTCAATCGTGAGTGATGGTGAAATGGGCGATCCCGTCTTCTCTTCAAAATTAAGGTCTTTATCATCAAAGAGTGTGCTAAAACCTATCATACACTTCTCCAAGTCATCGTCTTGTATTTCTTCGGGAGGCGGTGTAATAGACAAAGGTTGCACCTCTTCCATCTCCAACTCTTCCATGCTTTCTTCATCCCAAAGCGAGCTATCATCATCTCTCGAAGAACTCTTGCTTAGTTATAATAGGTGGTAGGTTCCACTACACACTCCATCAAGACATAATCAATTTCCATCTCGGGAAGTGAAGGTGTAATAGGAAGAACGTGAAACCTACCATAATCAAACATCTCAATAGAGCCTCCGGCAATATGGGCGATCCTAACTCAATATCTAGCTCGGACACCTCGTCATTGCAAACCGAATCCTCAATCTCGTTCTCTTCTTGAACTTCAACGGTGAAGTCCTCATCAACCCTAGCCGCCTCTATTGCAAATGCATCTTCATCATGCTCCAATCTTCGCTTTTTTCACGAATCGATCGAGATTATCACACAACGTCCGTAGAAGCTTGTGCACACTTACCCAACTTTCTTCATCCATAGGAGTCTCATTCTCATCTTTCTTACTCTGTTCTCGGATTCCATTAACCCGAATCGTAGATTCCATGAGCTCTGCTTGGATCATCCATTCGCATCTCCCGATGTAAATCGATTTTCCAAAATTTTCGGCTTTGGCTATAGCAACTTTCTCATAAAGCTCATCCACTCTGTCCATTTCCTACTTGCTTCATCATAAGTGTAGACATATGCTATATGCTCCATGCACTCCTCGTGTGGATGAAGTGCAACCGATCATGATGAAGTGGATGGTAGGGCTCTTGCCATGCCGAATTTCGATTGGGTGGTCGACTCGTGTGAAACTATCAACTGGCTTGAGTACGAGCACCATAATCTTGAAAATCATTAGGATTTGGACAACCCTCATAATACCATGGCTCATGACTCGAATAACCAAAATTCTGATTCTGAGATGTATTAGGGCATTCATAAGACCAAGAACCGTGGCTATTCTCTTGTTGATATTGAGGCTGAGGCACGCACTGTTGTTGATAATACTGTCTTGGTGCCTGTGGTTGGGCTTGTACTTGAGAAATCCGTTGTTGAAAAGGTGATGCTCGGGATGTAAGGAATTGAGCTTGAATTTGATTAAGCACCACTTGGTGAAATTGTTGCATGGCGTTCGGGTCCATTGCTCTACAAGACAACAAACAACAAGAAAAAAGTAAAATAACAAGACCTAGGCCTAAGCCTTCAATCGACTTGCAAGATATCAAAAAGACTTCCCCGGCAACGGCGCCAGAAAACTTGATGGCCAAAATAGTGACAGTCCAACTTTAATCGGCAGTGTACCGAGTCGGATGCACTATAGTAGCGAGCAAGGTCGTATCCCACGAGGAATCAATCGAGTATCAAAGCCGTTTTTGGACTTAGTTTAGGTCAACCAAGGTATTTCAAGTTTAATTACACTAAAACAAAATATAAACTAAAGATATTAAAGAGAGAAAAAGACATAGCCAAACTATGATCCAATTGATTACTTTCACCCCTCTAATCGATTATTTCGGGAATGGGATTAACCAACCTACCAACCTCTACTTATATCGACTCATTCATGGGTGCAAACTCCTAAGCTAGAGTACGACGCCATACAACAATCGAACACCCTTTGCCCGGTTCAATAGTCCGCCTTTAAGAATTTAATTGACCGGAACAAGATTAACGCACTAGAGTTGCCCGATTTCACAACCGATTGAACCTCACTCCCTAATCAATCTAAACAACTCAGTTGATTATAAAGAATGATCTTAAAACCCCTTTTCCCACACCCCTTCGCAACATACATTTATAAAAGTGGTGTGTGAGTTCATGAACTAGGTGTACAAGCTAATTCAAGCATTAAGAACAAGTTTTAAGACATGAATTCGCCAATATAACAACAATTAAACACTACCCATTCCCAATTTCATCAATTAGAGGGTGATTTCTTCAATTTTCACATAACTTGGCTATGAAAAGTTTAGCTACTCATAATAAAACTAAAAACAACAATCAAAGATAGAATTAAAGCCATAAATGAAAGAGAAACTGAAATTAATTACCAAAATCGTGGAGAATCGGAGTTTACATCAAGCTTTTTCAACACCCATGTCAATTGGTGAAGAAGAAGACCCAAAAATCAGAAAATCCAAGATTAGAGAAGAAACTTGAGCTAAAATCTAAGCTAGATTGTGTTTAATTTAAGTAAAAGATGATGAAAGAGTGAATCTAGGGAAGAAGAATGGAAGAATTCGACCTAAGGGGGAGAAAAGTGTGAAAATCGAAGTGTAAAAGTGTCTCCAGAATCCCTAAAAAATCTGTGCAAATCGTATTTATATTCTCCAAAATGTGCAGGAAAAGTCATTTTGGCGCGCCCCAAAGGCTTTGGCGCGCCCCAAAACTGCTTCAGTGGCTCTGGCAACTCTCTGTTTCACTTTGGCGCGCCCCAACATCTTTGGCGTGCCCCAGACTTGATCAGTGGCTTAATGTGCATTCTGCTTCCACTTTGGCGTGCCCCAACACCTTTGGCGTGCGCCAAACTTCTCCAGGCTCCAAATTCTTCACTTTTCTCTACTTTCTTCTATCTCCAACCATTGGTTTCATCTTTATACGCTCCACGCCTTGTCTCTCGGGCTTATGAGCACCTAGATCCTGCGTCACAACATCTAACACAAACCGAGCATAATTCCACAAGATAGATAGGGCTCGAAAAGGGCCAAAAACATCGTAAAATGCCGAGGTTTTCCATCTATATGACGGTTTACCCCATGGTGGACGTGTAATGCGATTTTGCCCTAAATAAGGTCTAAAACTACCCGGAATGAACCGAAAGTACCGTAAAAGGGAGTTGAAACATGCACCGGAGCATAGTAAGGTTGACTCTCATCAACCACCCCCCACTTAGCGTTTGCTCGCCCTCGAGCAAAATGAGCGTTCTAAAAGAATCCAATGAGTCAACGTTACACGCGTAGGTCAAGTCAATCACACATCAAAGACAACCGGGGAGTAAATGAGTAAATGCATACACTTAACCCTACCTTATCAAGCAAACGGGATGTGAGTGTGTGAATAGTTTCTCCTACATTCACCATGGTATACCGGTTTGGATTATGGATGCTAGGTTATTGCGACTACACCATAGGCTCATACTTCATAAGCATCTCCACTAATCGAGGCCAACCGAGGCTAAGTAAGGTCAAGTAGGACTTGCACGGTTGTAACGTTAGGCTAGGGGACGGGGCTAACCGAAGGGAATTTACGGGAATAATCAACAAAGAGATAAAAGCGAGCAAGCTTAATCACGGGTGTGTCGATACAAAACGTAGCTAGCTCTACCCTTCTCTAGCTCAACAAGAAAGTTGAAACATGATCCAAGAAAATAGAATGCCATATCGCACTATGTCTCAAGTGTAACGAGGCAAAAGCATACAAGAATCATGTTTCTACATTAAGGATTCATCCCAAACACCAACATCATATAACAAATCAACACACAAGTCTTAAAACGCTTGGCTTTCTTTGACTCAACCTCTATTACATTTTTTTATTGACTTTTATTGCAAGCTTTCTTTGATTGATTTCATTTTCTTTTTTTTTTTTTTTTTTTTTTTTTTTTTTTTGAAATTAGAAAATTTGCAATATATCTGATTTAAATAGGTTTGAGTCAAAGGCCATCACATACATACAATATAAAAAATGAGCTCATACCCTCCAAATCGTGAAATAGCTCGTAAAAAAAAACCAACTCCTCTACATACATGCGTACTCTCCACCACCCCACACTTGCTTCAGCAAGTGTTCTCAACCGAAAAGATTAAGCTTGACTCGTAGGGTGTCCAAGGAACGTAGACCACAAATAAGGCTTGGGGGTCGGGAAATTACGGGCTAAATAACGAAGGCTAAGTGTCGGATGGGGTCTAACCATCCTACCAAGGCTTAGAGGGGTTCTTTGTGGAATATGTCACGGGATGGCTATTTGGCTCTAGTTAGGTCAAAGAAATGCCATAACTATCGTCCCAAACTCTACCAAGGTCGGCCTTTCTATTTCGTCTAAAGTTAATGGTATGAGTTCTAGGTAGCGAATTGTGCCTAAGTCTACCATAATCGGTCACTAGTTACCATGGTTCATGCAATCGAAGCTATACGTGCGTGAAAATCCCATTTCAAGATAAGGTAGTAAGTCAAGTAGCATGCATTCGGACATTTACTAAACCGTTTACCCTATCAACGTGACGACTCAACACACGAATGTAACATCAAAACCTTGGAAAATTTAAAAAAATAGCTCAATTTACTCAAGAAGTGACCAAACACTAAGCATACAACACAATGGCTCAAAAGGAATAATGAAGTGCGTAACAATAGCTAAGCCTACCACCCCCCACTTTAAATGCAACACTGTCCTCAGTGTGAGAATGAAAAAGGAAAGAAGGCTTAGCTTAACCCGGCAGAAAGGCGCGAAATGGTGTATGAGACATATCCACGAAGGTCCATCATCGAAAATCTGAAGCAAGAGAGAAAACCAAGAAATGCATGCACGGGGAACAGCCACCGTGCCACAAGCAAGCAACAAATATCGAGATATAATCAAAAGCTCAAAGTCACATACATTCGCATATGAAGCCAACAGTACCATACTCGGATCACATGAGATGAAAAGATAGTAAAAGCTAAAATAACCATCCATGCATAAAATAAAGGCCAAACCGGGCCAAAGTGATACCAATCCAAGTACAGAACAAAAGGAAGAAGAAATAAAGAGTCAAGTGCCCTAAAGGGCTTACATCTCCAAAAATAGTCAAAAGAAACAGACTCAGTACTAGTCTAAACGTCAAATAACTGTGCAAAACAATAAAGCTCTAGACCTAGTCTTGAGTCGACTCATCTATCAAGTGCTCTGAAGTTTGGATGCGTGGAGGACTGGAGGCGAGAAACTGTGTCGGGGCAACTCCGAAGCTGTCGACCCTCCTCGCGATCCACCGAATCTGCTGTGCATCAACCACCACATCTGTGCCCTCTGCACTCTGATCGATGTGTACGCACCCTCCTCGTCTCCCTCAAGAAGCGCCATCGAAGACCTGAATCATCACCACTACCATCACCAACCTCACCGCCCTCAGGTGTGCCGGCCTCCTAGCTCCCTCTCAAGTAAAACCCGGCTGGTGAGGAATGTATCCAGCTCGTCAGGATAGACACAAGAAGCAGCAGGATCACGGAGAAAAGCGTGGACAGAAGGACCACCAGAAACTCCCAGGGCCCGGACAATACCAGCAAGGACGAGCCTCTGATCCTCCGCCCACTCCTGCGTGCGGCGGCGGCGATATACATGTGTCGCTCAAAGGTGGAAAGAGTGGAGGTGGGTGGAGCGGAAGATCGACTACTGGGGTGGCCTAGAGCCCTGGAGGAAGAAGGGGTGTGCGAGGTGCACGGAGAGGGCGTGCTAAGGAACTCATCTAACAATCCACCCCGACTTCTTCCCACGGTCTCATCATCATCATAAACGCGGACTTGGACACCATGGGCAAGCTCACGAGATGAGATGTGGAAAGATAATGCTCTAGACCGGTCGTGACGGACATCCTTGAAAGACTCGTAAATAACCTTACCGACATTGATTGGAAGATTGCTATGCAAGGCATTGACTAAGTCAAAGTCGGGAAGCTTGAGGTTGGTGATGTTCTCACGAGGACGGAGACGGCTAAGGACAAAGCGTGAGATGACTCTCGAATCAACCGGCCACTCCGGGTACTAATGTCAAGCCGGACACACGAGCTATTGAGGTTCCAAGGGACTTGCGGACAAAGGCTAGCCTACCTTCCTCTTGGTGATCCACCCCCAAGTCTCTTAGCCTCAAGGGCGGTTTTGTAGTCGGCCTCATCGGGGACTTCGGGAATAGAAAAATGAGAATTAATCACCTCGGGGAGAAAGGGATATCAACACCTCGGACTATGACTACACCATTCTCAAGATCAACCACCGAGAAATTACCCCAAAACTCACGAACAATGGACATATTGGGTGGATTGTGAGTGCGATCATGAGTTTTTCCCACTTACGGTTATTAAGGTTACGGACAAAGGCATCATCGACACGAGAAGTGTCAATGGCTCGCTCAAGGTGGCATTCCTTTTACGGTAGACTTGCATATAATTCCGGTAAGCTTGAGTGGAGATAAAAGCGTATTCTAAAGGAAGAGGGTCGTCTGCGGAAGTTGAGGGCCTCGAGGAGGGTTAGAGCAGTGGCGGGAGGACTATGGATTGTGAGAGGGGCTTGTCCGGTTCGGGGCTTTTTCTGGGGATTGGCCTTGGCCTTAGCCGGAGCTTTGGCCTTAGCCTTACCCTTGCCTTTACCGGAGGAGGAAGCTTCGGTTTGGGGGCGTTTGGGTGCCATAAGCCTAAGTTTGAGAATAGAACAACACCAAGACAGCCACAGATCATCCCCAAAAACAAACCACACCACAGCCAAAAACCACCAAAGCAACCACAGTCACATAACAAACAAACATCCACCACCCACAAAACAACAATTCAAAAACAAAGCGCAGCCATCATCATCAAGAGAAACACAAATCCAACCAAAACCCAAGCAACCCGTCACAGCACCCACCACCAACACCAACAGCAAACACCACCACAATTACCAAACGCCCCAGCCATCAACACCATCAACAACAATCAACACCACGAACACCAAGAGAGAAAAACAGAGCAACAAAAAGAGCAAAACAAAGAGCCCAAATGAGTGACAGTTGAAAAGAGGAAATTGGTACCCCCCAACCCTAAAATTCGAAAATTGACAAGGTAATCAAGTCATACTTACCAAATTAGAGCTTAAAACGAATCGTAAAATGGATGCCATGATGAACCGCGCGAGCAAGAAGAAGTGGTGGTCGGCCGGAATAAGCTTCAGTCGGCGTTAATGGAGTAAAGAGAAAGCAGCAAAGCAGTTATGTTATGGAGGTCTCGGTTAGAGGCGGTGGATCTGTGACAAGCGGGGCTCGATTGAAGAGAAAACGAGGTGATAAATTGGGGACGAGGTGACGTTTCAAGGAGGAGGAGGGCCGGAATCGAGAATTGTCGGCGGTGAAGTGGCGATTCGGGTTGAAAAGGGGAAGACGACGGGAGGTAAAAACCGAATTGGGAAAAAAAAAAAAAGATAGTGAAAAAGAAAAGAAAAGAGGATGTAGGTTATAGAGGTTTGGTTCGCTTGCGCATCAAAGAACTCGGCGTCGCCAAAGAACTTCGGCAGGTAAAGTTTGAACTCTCTGTTTGTGGTTGGCGGGCGCCAAACTCTTTAGCGGACGATTGGTCAAAAGCAGATTGGGCCAAGAATAAGCTGAAATTCGCGCGCGCCAAAGTAGTAGCGCGTGCGCTAAAACACTAGAAACACCATAAAAGAAATTTTAAGCCAAACTCTCCCAAATTAAACCCCTAGACCACTCCTATCACCTAAAAACTAATGAAAAGCAGGAAGCGGTGGGTTGCCTCCCCAAGCGCCTTTGTTTTACGTCGTTGGCTCTGACGGAATGACTTATACGGTGTCAACTTTAGAGTTATACCGTTGACACAAAGGTGGAATTTGAGGATAGAAAGAAGTTTGATGGAGTTATACGATTTGAATGCCAAGTTTAGAGTCCTTGACAAGACTCACAGGGTCCCACACAAGGGACGGGATCCTTAAGGAGGATTGATGAGCTCGATTTTCACCAAACAACTTTATTAGATACTCAGGACAACGGTGACTAAACAAGCTCTCTAACCGGCAGTGGACCGGGTCGATTGCGAGTAAAGCTACAGGAGTCCGATGTCGATCCCACAGAGAAGTCTATTGAGTACCAAAGTCGATCTACAGCTTAGTCTAGGCGATCAAAGGTTGATAAAGATTAACACTACATCGACTAAAAACCATTATACTAACGAGTCTAAGGGTAGGGAAAGAGGAATGTAGGCGAATCATGATCCGACAAGTTAATTTAGCCCCCTCGAAAGAATCAACCGGAGTGTGCATTAACTGACCAACCATACCAAAAGCGTTTCATGATTATTCATGGGTGTCGACTTCTAAAACTGGTGTTACTATCTGGAACAACTCTCCTTTAACACCCTATGCCAAAATATTCGATTCCCCTTTAAGAAACCGAAAACCTTAACACGATACGCTCCAAAGCCGCTCGTGAAAATGATAACAACCTCGCATTGGGCTCGGGCTTAACAACTAAGCCGAGTCTACTCTCGCGATTTTAGAACCCATTTCCCGTGTTCCCGCAAAAAATACATATATAAGGTCAACACGCAAAATTATCGAATTAGGTAGCTAATCTAACTCAACATTCAATCAAAACAAGTTCAAGAACATGAATCAATCATAAAACATGCAATTAACAACTACCCACTCCCAATTTCATCAATCTAAGGGCAATTTCACAAGTTTCACATGATTCAACTACAAAAGGGGCTAACTACTCATGGGGAGGAAAAACACAATCAAAACAACAAATAAACAACATAATAAAGAAGAGAGAACAAGAAATTACCATAGAATCCAAGAATTTTGAGTTTGAAGTTGAAGAACACCACAAGACACAACAATGGAGAATTTGGGGAAAAGATGAGTTCTTAGGGGTTGGGGAAGAAATTAGAGTTGAGAAGAGAGGAATTTTAGCTACAATCTATCTAATCTAAACTAGGATTAACTACATTACACTACTCTAAAAATGAGAAAAAAAAGGAGCTAGGTTTTGGTGGTGGAGAAGGGGAGAGAATGCTGAATGAGTGTATGAAGAGAACAAGCTGCTGAATCTGTTTTTATCATAAAAGATGCGAACGAGCCGAGCTGACTGAAGTTCGGCTCGAATAGGCGATTCAACCTTAAGCTTTGTCTTCAATAAATTGACCATAACTTCTTCGTCCGAGCTCTGATTGAGGCGATTCAAGATCCGTTGGAAAGATCTTTGAATTGTCTACAACTTTCATGAAGAAGTCAGGTCCATAAAATGCTTTATTCCTGGCTGAAACTGCAGCTGAAGTGGACTGAGCCAAGACCGAAAACTTGATTTCATTGTTTCTTCACTTCTCGGTCCATTCTTCGGCTCCGAGCATGCTTGTCATTGTAAATCATCGCCTTCCGGTCTTGAGACACCTAACCCCTGAATTCACATTCACCAAAACAAGCCATACACTATCCGGGGTAAAAGTGTCGGAATAGGGCAAAATATCGATGAAAGGAGGAATTTCCCGATTAAGTATCGTTTTCATTCAACGTGCAATATTCTCATGATAAAGCCCTATAAAGGTCTAATCTACCCAAAAACAGGCCAAAAGAGGGATAAGCGGGGTTAAAACCACACCGAAATGGCGTGAAGTTGATTACCATCAACCACCCCACACTTAGCCTTTGCTCGTCTCCTCGAGTAAAATAGGCGTTTAAAAAAAACAAGGAAATAACATTGCAACCGAGGGTTTAACCGTCACATTTTCAAGGTAGAAGAACAAGTAGCAATGTGAATGAAAGCAAATCGAGCCAATCTTAAAAACAAAGCGGAGTGCACGTGTGAAGAAAAGCGAGGACTACGCACAAAATGGCCACCGGCTTTGAATACCCGCCAAGCGTTTTACACACAAGTCTCATAACACCTAGAATCTCCTCTAATATAGGCTACCGGGGCTAGACACGGTCAAGTAGGACTTTGAGGGTTATAACGTTAGGCTCTGGAGGGCTAACCGAAAGGATTATTTGGGAGGCGGAGAAAGGAAAAGCGAGTGAACCCAATCACTAGTGTTTCACCTCAACTCCACCATAACGAGAGCATCAATCACCTTCGATCACCAAACAACAAGATAGAACAATAGCACATTCATATACCGGACTCATGATCCAAACTCGGCTATGTTTCAAGCGTCATGAGGTGAGCTGAATATACAAATGACTATACATTAAGGAACATACTCCTCCAATTATAAAATCAACCATACAAAGTACAACGGCTTTCTTTGACTCACTACTTTATTCTTGACTTGAACTCTTATTCAACATAAACAACTTTTTTTTTTTTTTTTTTTTTTTTTTTCTTTTCTTTTTCTCATTTTTTTTTTTTTTTTTTTTTTTTTTTTTTTTTTTTTTTTCTTTTTCAAATATATATACATCACTTCATTCTTGAGTTCATTGAGTCAAAGGCCAAAGCGAAAGATAAACAAATAACACCTCGAGCTCCTCCCTTCGTGACTTAGCTCAAAACCACCAACTCCCACCAAAGCACGTAACTCTTCACCCCACACTTGCCTAAGCAAGTGTGTCCCATCAAAAGACTAGGTCCACTCGAAGGGTGTGTCAAGGAAGCGTGACCAAAATATAAAAGTTCGGGGTTAGGATTTTTCGACTAATCATCAAAACGGCTCAATTTCGGATGGTGGTCGGACCATCCTAGCAAGGCTTAGAGGGCTACAGGGTCATACGTTCGGTTTTAGGCTTATTTGGCAGCGGTGGATCGGAAGAAAGCGCCTTTCCGTCATCCCGTGTCCTAAGTAACCTTTCTTGATTCGCATCAAAACTTGAGACATGAGTGTGTGTAACGGCCAAATTATGTGCAACCGAGGCAATCGCATAGAAAGTTCCGCTTCCAAGATAAGATTGACTCGCGTTGGTAACATGCACAAGACTACTTAGACTTTTACCAAGAGAATATGAAGGATAAACGGACATTGCAAAGTCGAAACCATTGAAAATTTTTAAAAGATGCCCAAATTTTTACCCGAAAGCGATAAAAGACTAAGTATATCACACAAGATGTCATGTAGAACAAGAAAAGCACAAACACAAAGCGGCTAAGCCTACCACCCCCACTTAGAACGAAGCATCATCCACGAGTGTGTGAAAGAGAATGATAGAAGAACTTAGCTATCTTGTAAAACTCGGCGAGAAAGGTGCGCTTAAGCTCACGTGACATCTTCTAGTAAGCTCCATCTCGAGTACCTAAACACCACATAGACAGAAAACAAGGCAAACGCATGCACGGGAAAAGTCCACGTGCCAAAAGATGGTGATAGAAACGAGATATAAAAAGATAGAAGCCATGCCACAAATAGAATCAAAGCATGTCGGTAGTACTTCACACGGAACGCGATAGATGGAAACATAACCATAAGGGGAAAATAGAACATCTACGCATAAAGGGGCCACAGAAGCACAAAACAAACCATCCATGTCAAAGTACTAGCAAAACAACCCCAAAACGGTGTTCACCCCAAACTCCCACATGCATAGACCGCACCAAAACCCCTTACTACTACCAAAAACAAAAGAAGTGGGTTGCCTCCATAGCGCTTTGTTTTACGTCGTTGGCTCGACCTAGTGGCATAAAACGGACTCAAACCACAAAAGACTCAAAACAACATGCCAACATTTTCATTTCAAACAAGTAACACCAAACACCATCAACCGAAATCCGAACTCAAAAGATCAACAACGGAAGAACAAAAATACCAAGCATAGGGAAAAACGAGTTCACAAGGAACTTACCTCGCATGGCTCTCGAGGCCACCTCTTGCCAACTCGGGAGTCCCTTCCTTTCAAAGTCTTTTATCTTCTTCTTCTTGAAGTTGCCATCCCATGGTAGTCGTCCATTTTCAAGAATCTTGTGAGTTTCATCTACCGGGGAGTACACAAACTCGATCGAATGATACTCCTCAACACATTGTGGAAGAGTGTAGTAGTCCGGGACCGGCATGTCAATAATCTCCACTTCTTCCGGTAGCTCTACCATGGGTGCCATATCAAACTCATGAGATTTCACCACGCATTCTATAATAACTCCATCATATGCCTCAATCGTGAGTGATGGTGAAATGGGCGATCCCGTCTTCTCTTCAAAATTAAGGTCTTTATCATCAAAGAGTGTGCTAAAACCTATCATACACTTCTCCAAGTCATCGTCTTGTATTTCTTCGGAGGGCGGTGTAATAGACAAAGGTTGCACCTCTTCCATCTCCAACTCTTCCATGCTTTCTTCATCCCAAAGCGAGCTATCATCATCTCTCGAAGAACTCTTGCTTAGTTATAAATTGGTAGGTTCCACTACACACTCCATCAAGACATAATCAATTTCCATCTCGGGAAGTGAAGGTGTAATAGGAAGAACGTGAAACCTACCATAATCAAACATCTCAATAGAGCCTCCGGCAATATGGGCGATCAACTCAATATCTAGCTCGGACACCTCGTCATTGCAAACCGAATCCTCAATCTCGTTCTCTTCTTGAACTTCAACAGTGAAGTCCTCATCAACCCTAGCCGCCTCTATTGCAAATGCATCTTCATCATGCTCCAATCTTCGTTTTTTCACGAATCGACTGAGATTATCACACAACGTCCGTAGAAGCTTGTGCACACTTACCCAACTTTCTTCATCCATAGGAGTCTCATTCTCATCTTTCTTACTCTGTTCTCGGATTCCATTAACCCGAATCGTAGATTCCATGAGCTCTCTTCGAGATCATCCATTCGCATCTCGATGAAATCTGATTTTCCAAAATTTTCTCGGCTTTGGCTATAGCAACTTTCTCATAAAGCTCATCCACTCTGTCCATTTCCCTACTTGCTTCATCATAAGTGTAGACATATGCTATATGCTCCATGCACTCCTCGTGTGGATGAAGTGCAAACTGATCATGATGAAGTGGATGGTAGGGCTCTTGCCATGCCGAGTCTCGATTGGTGTGGTGACTCACTGTGTGAAACTATCAACTCTGCTGAGTACGAGCACCATAATCTTGAAAATCATTAGGATTTGGACAACCCTCATAATACCATGGCTCATGACTCGAATAACCAAAATTCTGATTCTGAGATGTATTAGGGCATTCATAAGACCAAGAACCGTGGCTATTCTCTTGTTGATATTGAGGTGAGGCACGACCGTTGTTGATAATATCTGTCTTGGTGCTGTGGTTGGGCTTGTACTTGAGAAATACGTTGTTGAAAAGGTGATGCTCGGGATGTAAGGAATTGAGCTTGAATTTGATTAAGCACCACTTGGTGAAATTGTTGCATGGCGTTCGGGTCCATTGCTCTACAAGACAACAAACAACAAGAAAAAGTAAAATAACAAGACCTAGGCCTAAGCCTTCAATCGACTTGCAAGATATCAAAAGACTTCCCGCAACGGCGCCGAGAAAACTTGATGGCAAAAAATAAGTGATCCAACTTTAATCGGCGGTGTACCGAGTCGGATGCACTATAGTAGCGAGCAAGGTCGTATCCCACGAGGAATCAATCGAGTATCAAAGCCGTTTTGGACTTAGTTTAGGTCAACCAAGGTATTTCAAGTTTAATTACACTAAAACAAAATATAAACTAAAGATATTAAAGAGAGAAAAGACATAGCCAAACTATGATCCAATTGATTACTTTCACCCTCTAATCGATTATTTCGGGAATGGGATTAACCAACCTACCAACCTCTACTTATATCGACTCATTCATGGGTGCAAACTCTAAGCTGAAATGACGCCATACAACAATCGAACACCCTTTGCCCGGTTCAATAGTCCGCCTTTAAGAATTTAATTGACCGGAACAAGATTAACGCACTAGAGTTGCCCGATTTCACAACCGATTGAACCTCACTCCCTAATCAATCTAAACAACTCAGTTGATTATAAAGAATGATCTTAAAACCCCTTTTCCCACACCCCTTCGCAACATACATTTATAAAAGTGGTGTGTGAGTTCATGAACTAGGTGTACAAGCTAATTCAAGCATTAAGAACAAGTTTTAAGACATGAATTCGCCAATATAACAACAATTAAACACTACCCATTCCCAATTTCATCAATTAGAGGGTGATTTCTTCAATTTTCACATAACTTGGCTATGAAAAGTTTAGCTACTCATAATAAAACTAAAAACAACAATCAAAGATAGAATTAAAGCCATAAATGAAAGAGAAACTGAAATTAATTACCAAAATCGTGGAGAATCGGAGTTTACATCAAGCTTTTTCAACACCCATGTCAATTGGTGAAGAAGAAGACCCAAAAATCAGAAAATCCAAGATTAGAGAAGAAACTTGAGCTAAAATCTAAGCTAGATTGTGTTTAATTTAAGTAAAAGATGATGAAAGAGTGAATCTAGGGAAGAAGAATGGAAGAATTCGACCCTGGGGAGAAAAGTGTGAAAATCGAAGTGTAAAAGTGTCTCTAGAATCCTAAAAAATATGTGCAAATCGTATTTATATTCTCCAAAATGTGCAGGAAAAGTCATTTTGGCGCGCCCCAAAACTGCTTCAGTGGCTCTGGCAACTCTCTGTTTCACTTTGGCGCGCCCCAACATCTTTGGCGTGCCCCAGACTTGATCAGTGGCTTAATGTGCATTCTGCTTCCACTTTGGCGTGCCCCAACACCTTTGGTGTGCGCCAAACTTCTCCAGGCTCCAAATTCTTCACTTTTCTCTATTTTCTTCTATCTCCAACCATTGGTTTCATCTTTATACGCTCCACGCCTTGTCTCTCGGGCTTATGAGCACCTAGATCCTGCGTCACAACATCTAACACAAACCGAGCATAATTCCACAAGATAGATAGGGCTCGAAAAGGGCCAAAAACATCGTAAAATGCCGAGGTTTTCCATCTATATGACGGTTTACCCCATGGTGGACGTGTAATGCGATTTTGCCCTAAATAAGGTCTAAAACTACCCGGAATGAACCGAAAGTACCGTAAAAGGGAGTTGAAACATGCACCGGAGCATAGTAAGGTTGACTCTCATCAATGGTCTAACCATGGTTGGGCGAGTTCAACCGAGCTTCGGCTCAATCGACTCCCCTCCACGTGTGATGTACGTTACAGCAGTTCGATAGGACTTAGAATAGCCGATAAGCCTTCGGGCTAAGCGGGGCTTCTCTGCCGGATTGGCCTGAATCTATCACATATGTTCCAATGAATAAGACGGCGTAGGCTTGCCTACATAACCGACCCTATTCGGAGTACTTTGATTTATTGTTTCTTATTGTCAAGGCCAAAACCGTAATTAGTAAACCCACCACTTTTTCAAAATATTGAGTGGGAGCGGGGAAGGCGACAGCCAACCCCACGGCCTCTACTATAGATGCAAGCACGTGAGAGAATGGTGACACCTCGTGCCGCTTTGATTTCGGCTCCCTTCGGATGTCATTCGGAAAAAGATTGAGGGTTTTAATACTGCACGAGAAATCTTGCAGCATTTAACCACCATGTTTGGCAAACCGTCTGATCAAGCAAGGCACGAGGCCGTGAGGAAGGCTGTCAATGCCAAGATGAGGCGGGGTCAGTCGGTTACTGGTCATGTGATGAACATGATTAGTTACTTTACCGATGCAGCAACTCATGGTGCGATTATAGACGATGCTACCCAAGTGTCAGTGATTCTCGAATCTCTGACATCTTGATTTCCTGACGTTCAGGACCAGCTACGTCATGTCTAAGGCTCACCTTTCCATGACGGAGTTGATCAATGAACTCAAGTCTATGAGGTCTTTCTTGAAAGATAAAACCCAGAAAGAGGAAAAGAAAGGTGAGGCCAATATGGTCTCGACCAAATCTAAGTCAAACCATCGGGGTAAACAAAAGAATAAGAAACAAAGCTGCGCCGGCGCCTAAACCTATGAAGAAGAAGGCTAAGCCGAATACACCATCAAGCCCAAGGGCAAGTGTCATTCTTGCAATGAGATAGAGACCTTTGGCGTCGTCATTGCCCGTATATCTCAAAGATGTAAAGGATGGGAAGGTTAAGGCTAGCAATGGGAAAGATAAGAAAGGTAATCTGAATTACTTGTCTTGGAATCTTTTAATGTAGCTAAAGATGTATCAAATTGGATCTTTGGATCTGGAGCTACTAACCATGTATGTTCTTCTTTTACTGATCCTTAGTTCGTTTGAGGAGCTAGAGGAAGGAGCTCAAGTTATGAGAGTCGGCACCGGGCGTTAGTTTAAACAAAAGCGATGGGAGCTGTGGTTTTACATTTTGGGAATAAAGTTTTACATTTAGACAATGTTTATTTCATCAATTTTAAGTAGAAATTTAATTTAGATACGCTTTGAAAGATCGGTTGTACTCTGTTTCTTTTATGAATAATGAGTTTACTATTTCAAAGAATGGTTTTACTTTGTGTACTCTTGTGTTAGAAAGCGGATTGTATTTCATTAAACCCACATAAGCTCCCCTGCTAAATCTTTGAAATGTTTAAAGTAGCACATAAAAATCTGCTAAAAGGCGAGAAAATTTCTCATAAAGAAGATAGTACATATCTTTGGCACCTTAGGCTAGGTCACATTTCCTTGGAAAGAATCAATCGATCAGCTAAGGGTGATTCCTAAAAAGAGTTATCTGTTGACTCGTTGCCCGTCTGCGAATCTTGCTGGAGGAAAAATGACTAGCGTCATTTTCGTCAAAAGGAATAGGGCCAAAGAACCTCTAGAGTTAGTACATTCAGACCTTTGTGGTCCGATGAATGTGCAAGCTAGAAGGCGGATTCGAGTATTTTGTTACTTTCATCGGCGACTACTCGAGGTTCGGATATGTTTATCTGCTTTGCATCGAAAATCCGAGGTTTTGGTAAGTTTGAGAATTTCAAGCGGAAGGTGAAAAGCGATTAGGCAAGTCCTTGAAATGCCTTCGCTCGATCGCGGAGGAGAGTACTTAGATATCGAGTTCATCGACTACCTACTTGAACATGGGATGCATTCAACGCGTTCTGCGCTAGGACACCTCGGCAAAATGGAGTTCTTTGAAAGGAGAAATAGAACATTGATTGACATGGTCGGATCAATGATGAGCTACGCCTCGCTACCGATATCCTTTTGGGGATATGCTCTAGAAGCGATGGTATACATCTTTGAATGTAGTACCGTCAAAGTCATCACAAAGACACCTTATGAATTGTGGAGGGACGGCGGAAGGCTAAATCACTTCGCATTTGGGGATGTCTGCACGTATCTTTGGTAGACAAGACTAATAAACTACAAAAGCGTCACGAAGGTATATGTCATTTGTTGGTTACCCTAAGAGGAACACGTGGAGGTACATTTACGATCCGGAAGATAACAAGGTAATAGTATCCACTAACGCCACGTTTTGGAGGATCGATAAATAGCAGACTTCAAGCCTCAAGTAAAGTCGTACTTGAGGAGTTACTTTACGGCGAGTCGGACCACAAGTGCCACCTAGTGTCACTTTGTAGGCAACACTACGAATGCAACAGTCACACCTAATCCTAATCCACCCAGACGTACTGAGAGAGTGGTTCGGCCACCAAATCGGTATGGACAATCAGAAGCTAACGTAGCCGTCTTTGATGGTGTGGAAGATGATCCAGTGTCCTTTCGCAAGGCCATGGAGGATCGTGACAAGGATCTATGGGTTGACGCGATGAATCAAGAGATAGATTCTATGTACTCTAACTCTGCATGCGGAAACTTGTAGATTGCCCGAAGAAATAAACCCATAGGGAGCAAGTGGCTCTACAAGAGGAAGCGAGGAGTTGATGGTAAGGTGCAAACCTTTAAAGCACGGCTTGTAGCTAAGGGCTACACACAGAGAGAGGGTATAGACTACGAAGAGACCTTCTCCCCTGTGGCCATGCTTAAATCCATCCGGATCCTCCTTTCTATTGCTGCATGCCTAGATTATGAAATCTGGCAAATGGATGTCAAGACGACATTTCTTAACGGCTTTCTCGGCGAGGAAATCTATATGCGACAACCAGAAGATACATCGAGGAAGGCCAAGAGCACAAAGTGTGCAAGTTGCTTGAGACCCATTTATGGGTTGAAACAAGCATCTCGGTCTTGGAATCATAGATTTGATGACACCATTAAGTCATATGATTTCGAACAAAATCTGATGAACCTTGTGTATACAAGAAAGTCATTAAGGATAAGGTTGCGTTTCTAGTGTTATGCGTAGATGACATTCTCTCGATTGGAAGCGATAAGGGGATGTTGTCGGACGTTAAAATTTGGTTGGCCACCAATTCCAAATGAAAGATTTGGGAGAGGCGAATTATGTTCTCGGGATCCAATTAATACGGGATCGTAAGAACAAGATGTTAGCTCTTTCACAAGCCACTTACATTGATAAGGTGATGGCTAGATATAGCATGACGGACGCAAAGAAGGGTTACCTACCAACCCCCACGGCGTCCATCTCTAAGACTCGAGTCCTCAGACTCACGAGGAAAGCAGAGGCTATGCAAAGAGTGCCTTATGCTTGGTAGGTATTGGTAGTCTAATATACGCTATCTTTGTGCACTAGACACGACATCTGTTATGGCGTTGGACTCGTCGATCGTTATCGATCGAATCCAGGCAATGAGCATTGGATTGCGATAATGAAAAGTACTTGAAGAGGACTAGAATTATATCTTTGGTATATTCGGGTGCAAACTGGATGTCTGAGGATACACCGACTCGACTTCGGTCGAGATAGAGATGATTTCAAATCTACCTCGGGCTCGAGTGTTTACCATTGGTGGTGGTGCGATCATTTGGAGAAGCGTCAAGCAATCAAAGACGGGTGATTCTACTATGGAAGTTTGAATACATAGCGGCCTCGAGGCGACTAAGGAAGCGATTTGGCTCGAGAAAGTTCTGAGTGGGTTTAGGGTCTCTCCAAATCACAACGATCCGATCACTCTATTGTGACAACAATGGGGCTGTATCAAATTCGAAGGAACCCGTAGTCACCGCAAGTCGAAGCATATCGGCGAAAGTACCATTTAATCGGAGAGATAGTCCAAAGAGGTGACATTTCCGTCAAGAAAATCGCCTCTGCTGACAACCCTGTTGATCCATTCACCAAGACATTGCCGTTAGAAGTCTTCAACCGGCATTTGGAAACTATTGGTATTAGGGACATGACTTATTTGCTTTAGAGCAAGTGGGAGTTGTATTCTTTGTAATATAGATATAGGGTGTGCTCTAAAACAATTAATCCACTTGCCTTTCGTGCAAGTGGGAGATTGTTAGGTTTTATGCCCGAAAGACAATTTGTAATTGTTTTATTTAAATAAATGATGAATTTATTTCATCTTATTTATTCGCATTTATTGCCAATATGTATACACTTCTGAAAACCCTAAGTATATTGATTATGTAATCACAACTCGGTGTATGGCTATACACACGAGGATTGAGTTTGTGAAATATACTTAAAATTAACTTAGTCCGTAGCGTTTATTAATCGGATACGGGTCTCAGATTAATTTGCTATTAATGCCTTGAACACTTTACGGTGTGTGATCTTATCCGGTTTATCGGTAATAGAAAGTACTAGTGGGGCATTTATATATGATGATAATCATATAGAAATTTGGACCGATTTGATTTGAGTTCTCGATATAATTCCGTGATCGAGAAGTCTTATCGAATCACAAGATGATCATATGGATTAATCGAATCGAGGTGATCTGCAGACAAGCCGCTTAGACTAGGGTAGAGTTTGATGTGTTAGTAAAGATCGCCGCATGCGATATGTGGTCCAACACTTCTCGTTGACTCTATTCGGAATGAGTGAGTGGTACGTGTTATCACGAATATGGAATCCATTCCTTCCCTCGGGAAGTAGGCGAGACGATTCTCTTATTTGTTAACCCAGAAAGCGATCGATGGGCCCGATTCATATTATATTGGTTATGAACTAATTGATCACTAGGGGTTAATGGTAAATAAGGATAATATGTTTCGAGAAGGGTTTACGGAAATATCCCGAATCGAAGTGAGCGATCATGGAGGATTTATCCGTATGTAATGATTATATCGATGGGCGATTTCGACTCATAAATTGAGTGTAAGTTATCTATATTCGATAGAGTTCAATTTCGGGTTTATGGTGGTGTAATCCCGAATTAATAGGTTGGATATAATTATTACATCGATGAATAATTTTATTCGATTTATTGTATTTCATGAATATGGGTCCATGTGGCCCGTGAAGCTCTAATATATAGCATAATTGGATTTCTCGTCGTTGCACCTCAATTATAATTAAATAGTGGATTGGGCTATTTAATTGATATGTGGATTAATTGTTTAGTTGGACTAAATAATTAAATACTGCGGAAAAGCATTTTTAGAATTACTTTCGTGAATTGTATGCGTTGACCTAATTTTTGGTCAAATATAGAAAATAGGTGCGTGACCTTATTTTGAGAGAAAGGTGTGCATGCATATTGTGATTTATTATTTAATTATTAAGAAATTAGTTTTCTTGGATAATTATTTAATGTGTGATTTATCTTTTATTTGTTAAATGATAATTTATGGAATATTAGATAATAATATAGTTTAGGGAGCCTTTATTCGCACCACAGTAAATTTACCGTTGCACCACTTTATACTTTACACCACATCTAAAAAATAAAACCTACATTTGCGCCACATTGATTTTCAAACATTTTTAATTCTTTATTTACACCACATTATCTACCTTCATACCACACTTTTAAACTATTCTCACACCAATTTTTTTAATTACAAACTAGTCCTTCAATTTCATCTACTTTATATCCCACACCCCTACCTACACACCCCATTATTTCCCTCCAAGAAATATCTTCTTCCTCATAAATCCCTTAAACCCCACACCATCTTTAAACAAAATCACCATTTTCACAATCTTCATCTTCATCATCCTAAAACCTTCAAACCCCACACCATCTTCAATCAATTGAGCGATTAGATTTGATGGAGATTTTATTTTAGTGTGTTAACGAGGGGTTGTGAAATCGGATATGTCAAGGAACAAATTAAAGAAAAAGGAATGAAACCTGCCATAATTTTGCCGCCGTCTTAGCCATGTGAAACAATTAATTGATCAATGTGAACGGTGGAAGAAAAATTATCCATTCATCCTAACAGTAGCAGCATACTACCGGAAAGCAAAATATCGGTATATATATATTCATTTTTAATACCGGAAGAAGATTAACCAATGAAAAATTGTATTGACAGACATAAAGATCTCTTCAACGAATGGTTTCAAAACGAATCCGAATAACATGAATTGCCGCCATCCATGTTAAAGAATCGACAGATCCATCCACGTGAAATGAATTTTTTTTTGGTGGAGATTTGATTTTAGTGTGTTAACGAGGGATTGTTTTTTAGATTTTAAGTGTTTGGTGGAGATATGATAATTTAATAAATTGAGAATAGTAAAAAATGATTGGCAATATTGATTTTTTTTTTTATATTGACATGAAAATGTGGTGTAAAAGTAGTTTTTGAATTGTTAACATAATAGCTGTGGGGCAAGAGGTAGATTACATGTTTTTCATTTTAGTGTGGTGCAGCAGTAGGTTTCATGTGGTGCGAATAAAACCCTCCATAGTTTATCCTAATTTGTTTGGGATAATTATTTTATTTATCTTTTATTTGGAAAAAGGATTAATGTAATAATTATCTCTTAATTATTTAATCCTGCGCTAAGTTTCTTTCTCATATATAAAAGTTA
This sequence comes from Gentiana macrophylla, assembly GCA_026214975.1. Lineage (NCBI taxonomy): Eukaryota > Viridiplantae > Streptophyta > Magnoliopsida > Gentianales > Gentianaceae > Gentiana > Gentiana macrophylla. Next base: position 126,518,289 of record CM047806.1, read on the forward strand.
TAAAGCCTTTTGACAATCACTATTTCAGTCACTATTCACAAGAGAAATTGGCTGAAAATTTGGCCTCTATTCTTAGGAGTTGAGTTGGAAAAATCTTGGGATTTTTCCGGTAGCATATCAAGGAGGTCCGTGGCGGGGAAACACCATCCACTTGGTGTTCTTTGGGAGACACACGTTTGAAGGCGGTGGTCGCTCAATCACGTGTTCAAGGAGCCTTTTGATCTTGGAGTTAAGCACCATAAAAAGGTAGGCTCTAAACCCCTTATAGATTTAGATCTTAAATTTATGTTTTTGTTTCGTTTAGATCTAGATCGATGCCTTCGGCATTGCGTAATCGGGTCAATCTATGATTGATCCGGCGATATTATTTCTAACACCTTTCCATCTTTTGTACAAAACGTTGGCGTTCTCAAGCACGGCGTGCGATGTTCAGTTCAATATTATCAAAATGTGCCGAAAAACAATATATATATATATATATATATATATATATATATATATATATATATATATATATATATATATATATATATATATATATATATTTTCCAAGTTGTATATATATATATATATACAACTTGAAAGTGTTAATTATAAAAATACGCACCCTCATCTCCTCGAAGAGTAAATTCTTCGATTGTTCATCAACATCCCGCCAAGTTGGAAAATAAGGTCTAATATGGCATCTTATTGCCTTTCCTAAAGCGGATGATAGTTTTCCGTGGCATTATCCAACATCATTCCGCATTTTAGGAAATCGTGGATGCCATACTATTGGGAGTTTGTTTACCCCCTGTTTCTTTTTTTCTTTCTCAAGGGAAAGCCCCTTGGCAGTGCCGCGTTGCCCTCTCTTCTTACGGCTTTCCAAGGCCTCCAATTCAGCATCATCAACGATGAATTGGTCAAGATACTCATCTACAATAAAATGTGAATAGAATGAAAAAATGTACAACGGTAATTATAAAATTTGAATAGAATGAAAAAAAAAAAGATTATTACATACCGTTCTCACAATCAGCTGGTATCCTATTCGGATTTTGATATGGTGGACGCAAACCACCGGCAGACCCAGCACAAGCCATGTAAATAACTTTTGAATAAAACAATCGGGGTTAGGCCTAGTGTTTACATATCCAAATATAACAAACAGTGTTTCGTTGTGAATAAAAAATACAATAGACAACATTCATTAAAAAAATGAATAGTTTGATAGGTTTACATATCCAAATCTTAAACTAACAAGCAGTGTTTCGTTGCAAATAAGAAATACAGGAGACAACATTCATTAAAAAATGACTAGTTTTGATAGGTTTACATATCCAAATCTTAAACTAAACAAGAAGTGTTTCATTACAAATAAGATATTCAAGAGACAACATTCATCACAAAAATGACTCGTTTGATAGGTTTACATAGCTTCAAATCATTCACCATCATTTGGTGCGTTCGGGTCGTATGTCACGTCATCATCGATGTCGTTATCAACATCTTCATCATCTGACGAAGCATATTTGTCAGCATCGATGTCGTTATCAACATCATCATCGTAATTGTCATCATGTTCATGCGATTCTATCTCATTTGCACTCATGTATAAGGCTTCATCCACTCGTAGAAGTTGAACAAAAAGTTGGAAATTTCCGTGCGTTGTTTCGTCAATTACCAAATCATCAACAACATTGGTGTCAATAGTTGGAGCCTCTACGATATGACGGTGTTGGAAATGCTCAACAACTTTCCAACCAGATCCATTATACAAATCATCTATGTAGAAGACTTTTTCAGCTTGTGAAGCAAGAATGAATGGCTCATCTTCGTAAAATGTGTTTTTAGTGTTTATACTTGTGAAGCATGCATCGATTTTTTCATACCCCAGGCCCAATTTGTTCATAAGAGAATTTGCCTTGTAGAATGAATCAGGTAAATTTGACCATTTAGGAAGAACTTCTTTCAATTTCTTTAAAAGAACGTCAAAACTCTCATTTGGCCACTTATACAACACTTTGATGTGCATTAAGTCCGCTAAAAACTTCAAGAGCGATGAGTTTTCGCATCCCGGATAAACTTGTTCATGCAATGCGGAGATGAGTTCTTCATACTTGTCATCATCCTCTGGTTGTAAGATTTCTTCTTCCGGTCTCCACCCTTATAATCATTAATAATCTGGTCCCATTTTCGTCTCAGATTCAACAACAATTTTGGTCTTCGCACGTTTACGGGATGATTGCTCGCTTTCACCATGCAAAAACCATGTATCATACCCACGTGACCACCCCCAAGAATAACAGTGATCATACATTTCATCTAAAGTTTGCAAAGTGGTATTACAACACTTTGCGCATGGACAACGAACCGTACCTTCACTGGTTAGGAATTGTCGTGCATATTCTTTGAAGGCTGTCAACCCTTTTGCAAACTCAGGTTTTACTCTATCGATATATAGCCATGACTTGTCCATCTAAAAAATTGCACCATGCACAAGGTTTATCAACGCCACTATGAAACACGAGGTCAAAAGGTCAACGCTTCATAATAACTAATCGATGGTCTTTGATCACAAAGACCACCCAAGTATCATTTTTCCATTTGGGTAGAACAACACCCTTTTGTATGTTATGCTTATCAATAAGCACATACTTGTAAACCATTTCAATCCCAAATCAAATAACTAGCCTAAACTCCGATTTCTACACTAAAATCATCAACACATTAACCTTAGTTTTCAACACAGGTTGTAAACCATTTCAATCCAAAATCAACAAACTATAAACCAAACTCCGGTTTCTAGCCTAAAATAACAATTCATTTTAATCCAAAATCAACAAACTATAACCCAAACTCCGGTTTCTAGCCTAATATAACAATCAATTTCAATCCAAAATCAACGAACAATAACCCAAACTCCGGTTTCTAGCCTAAATCATCAAACATTTCAAGCAAAAATCACCAAACTATACCATATATATAAATTGAAATTTCACCATATTTTTTGTATTTTCAAAGAACATTAGTTTCATTAGTATACAAGATTTCATTAAGGCACAAGAAAAAGTTAGTATCTCATTTTTAGGCTCAAGGTCATGTCTAGTTTCATACGTGTTAAGTGTTAATAGACAAGTTAAATACAAGCTATCAACTATAAGGCAAAGTATTGCATAGATTCTACATGTGCAAGGAAAGCGAGATTTTATGTAGATCTCATAACTACGGGGTTTGCAATAGATCCCCTAACTATTGAGATTTGCAGTAGCACCTCTAACTACACTGACCTCAAGCAATTTCTTTGTTTGCTAAGCCGAGTAACTACAACACCTTCTTCGGAAACTGTAAAAAATTGCAGCAAAGTAAGTGGACCTGCCAAAAAAATAAGTTAGGTAAGTATAGCCGCACACCGAGTATCATATGTCAATCAAACAAAGGTGGCCAGGAATCTAAAGGTGAAACTAAGCTAAGATAAAGTAGATGCACTTGAGATTTAAAGGTGAAACTAAGCTAAGATAAAGTGATACCAAAATGATGATCATAAATCCCGTAGTCTTATGATTGACTACATTGTTGTTCCACCTCAAAGCATGTAAGCCTCTAGACATTATTAACTTAAAACAACAAGTAAAATACATCAATCATTCGTAAAGTGAGATATCAAACGGACAACACCTCCTCTAAAGGTGGACATATACAAACTATAGCTACAAGCTAGATAGTCCATGTTTGCCTCAAACTCCATATCATAAACTTAAGACTATCAAGTAAAAGACATTAACTAAGTCCAACATTAGACAACTTTGTCAACCCATCAAGTATCTACTAAACACATATTATAAACATTTTACAATCATAAGCATCAAATTCACATCATAAACCAAAATATATGGTTTCAAGCCCTTTTATGAAAAACAAGAAACGAAGACAGCAGAACCATAATGAATGAACAATGTGGATTATGTGGGTCAAGAATCAACTTTCCAAAAGTCATTCGTAAGGATGGACATTTTCAAAGTCAATTCTAAACCATATAATCAACGTCATGAAAAGTTGGTTGTGTGTGGTGCCGTGATAGGGTAAGGTGTAAATAAATTCTCCCAATCTATACAATGTTGCAAGCAGAATGAAAAGAGACAACTGTAAGCAAACATTTCAGGTGAAAACCATATCCCCATCATCAAGTGTTCATATGAAAGTTGATAAATTACCATCTAACCTAAAAGCTTTGCCAGAGAAAATTCCCTTCTCTATTCATACACTTTTAAGACACTTAAAGAACGAAGCCAATGGCTATACATTGAAAAAAAAAATCGAGTGGAGGTGCGGATGTGGAGGTGCGTCTATACATTGCAAAATAAAAAAAGTTTACAAATTGAAAAGGCTTTGGAGTTACTCGAACCGAGTGGAAGTCTTTGTTGAGCTTAGTGAGCGGCGGTTGAAGCAGAGTGGAGCCGGGGTGAGTGGAGGTCTTGGTGTGGTTGAGGCCGGTGGCGGAGTAGAGGTACGCGTCTGTGGTTGAAGCAAGTGTTGGTGGAGCTGAGGGGTGTTTAATTTAAGAGCTGGGAAGAAGAGAAGATGAGAGGAGGTGGAGAGGAGGATCGGAGGAGAGGAGGAGATCGAGGGGAGGAGGCCTGCAATTGTTTAAAGTCGAATGAAGAAGAAGAGAAGAAGAGACCTGATTTAATTTAGGTCGAAAGCTTTAAAGGGACGACATGTCTTTTTAGGGACGACAATGTCGTCCCATTAAATAATTAAATAATAATAATAAAATTTATAATAATTCTATATTGATAAATTTATAATAATTTTACATTGATCAATTTATATTGATCCATTCGTGAATTCAAGCCCGAGACTCGTTACTTAGTGAAATGTTGATTTCAAACTCGATATTGATTGACTAGTATTGAATTCAAGTCCGATGCTCGTTACATAGGCAATTGTTGATTTCAAACTTGATATTGATTGATCAGTATTGAATTCAAGCCGATGCTCGTTACTTAGTGAAATGTTGATTTCAAACTCGAGATTGATTGATCATTATTGAATTCAAGCCCGAGACTCGTTACTTAGGAAATTATTGATTTCAAACTCAAGATTGAATGATCATTATTGAATTCAAACCCGATGCTCGTTACTTAGGCAATTGTTGATTTCAAACTCGAGATTGATTGATCGAGATTTAATTCAAGTCCGATGCTCGTTACTTAGTCAAATGTTGATTTCAAACACGAGATTGATTGATCATTATTGAATTCAAGCCCGAGGCTCGTTACTTAGGCAATTGTTGATTTCAAACTCAAGATTGATTGATCGATTATTGAATTAACGAGTAGTGCTTTTCAAACCTTAGGCTCGTTAATTTTAAGTCAAATGTTGATTTCAAACTCGAGATTGATTAATGAGTAATGATTTTCAAACCCAAAGCTCGTTACTTTTAAGACAAATGTTGATTTCAACATCGAGATTGATTAACGATTAGTGATTTTCAAATCGTGGCTCGTTACTTATAAGTCCATTGTTCATTTCAACCTTGAGATTGATTAACGAGTGCGGTCTTCAATCCCGAGGATCGTTACTAGCTTATATGTCAAATGTTGATTTCAAACTCGAGATTGATTAATGATTACTGATTTTCAAAACCCTTAGGCTCGATACTTATAAGTCAAATGTTGATTTCAAACTCGAGATTGATTAATCAATATTGATTTTCAAACCCTTATGGTCGATAATAATAAGTCAAATGTTGATTTCAAACTCGATATTGATTAATAAGTAGTAAATTCAAACTCAATGCTCGTTACTTATAAGTCAAATGTTGATTTCAAACTCGATATTGATTAATAAGTTGTAAATTCAAACTCAATGCTCGTTACTTATAAGTCCATTGTTCATTTCAACCTCGAGATTGATTAACGAGTACTGGTCTTCAATCCCGAGGATCGTTACTTATATGTCAAATGTTGATTTCAAACTCGAAATTGATTAATGATTACTGATTTTCAAAACCTTTAGGCTCGTTACTTATAAGTCAAACTCGAGACTCGTTACTTATAAGTCCAATGTTGATTTCAAACTCGAGATTCATTAACGAGTAGTGATTTTCAAACCCGATGCTCGTTACTTTTAAGTCAAATGTTGAATTCAACATCGAGATTGATTAATAAGTAGTAAATTAAAACTCAATCTCGTTACTTATAAGTCAAATGTTGATTTCAAACTCAATATTGATTAAGGAGTAGTGAATTTAAAATATTAAATATAATTTTTAGATACAAAAATATAATTATTAAATAAAATTTTTAGGTTAAAATTTTGAATTTTAAATATTAAATATAATTTTTAATAAAAATTTCATTTTTAGGGACAACATTTGTCGTCCCTATTAAATAAATAAAAATTCAAATTATTTCATGAAATTTTGGGTGGGAAAAAAATTAAAAACAGGGACGACTTTGTCGTCCCTAAAGAGTTTCCCGGGTAAAATTTGCCACTCTGGAATCCACGTGGAAGGGCGGGAAATTTAAGGATTATTAGGGACGACATTGTCGTCCCAAAAAATAAAGAATCGTCCCAAAAAATAAAGGTACGGTCTCTAAAAACCTAATTTGTTGTAGTGGAAGAGGGAAAATGAATCTTCCGCTTTCCGATCAATCCGACCGTTGGAATCACAAATTAATCACACCAAAATGCTCACCATGAGGAGAGCTTCATGTTGATACAACTTTTACTTCGATCGGGTAAGAGTTTCGAAAACTCATTTTCTAGATCTAGACGTGTCTTAGGAATTAGGATGTTGTTTTAGTTGCAGCATGTTTTACTTGTCGATCGTTGTAGCAATCTTTTAAACTTCCCGAGCCTATCTTTTCGTTTTCCGCTTGTTCTCTGGTGTTGACGATGTCAGGTTTACGTATATAATCGATTAATTTTAATTATATACATTCCGGACATTCAATTCCGAATAAGGACTCGGTATTCATGAACAAGACGTCACTGTTGGTATCAGAGAATGAAGTAACACCGCTGCATATGTTCAGATGTCTTGGGATGTTGTTTTAGTTGCAGCATGTGTTACATGTTGATCGTTGTAGCAATCTTTTAAGTTTCCCGAGTCAATGTTTTCGTTTCCGCTTGTTCTCTGGTGTTGATGATGTCATGCATATGTATATAATCGATTAATTTTTAATTATATACGTATCAGATATCCTTTTCCGGTTAAGGACTCGGCATCCGGATCAGGGTCGTTAGACCAAAATTGGTATCATCAAAAAGTTATGGGATTAATTTCGCTAAATTAGAATCGTAAGAGATCTAAATTGGTAACATCCCAAAGTTATGAGACCAATTTTGCAATTTTTCCTAAAATGATTAATCAACCAATGATTTTCCTTAATACTAATTTAATTAATTAGTAAACAAATATAATTTGCCAACAATAACAACAATTATTTCATTACTAAATAATAATTCTTACAACACAATGTTACACTAGTATCATTTTTAAACGATAAACCAAGCGGATTCCATGCAAATGTTTTTTTATAACCTTAACACCACTATTTTGCCAACGAGATCTACTTCAACGGTTAAGCTGAGACCCTGGAACCGAGAGGTTTTGGGTTCAATTTGTAGGTTTATAGTCCACAGAATGTGGTAATTTCGTTTTAGGAAAGAAAAAAACACTATTTTCTCAACTGAAAAGCAACTTGAGGTTAGGTAAAGCTTCTCCAACAACATAGCATGTCACCTACATGACATTCAAGAATGTAATCGGGAACTGCTACTATCACAATGATTGTGCCAAGGTGAGCTAGTGATATGATACTATGTTTAATTACACCATTGATCACGACATAAGCCTTCCATGATCAAAGGTGCAAAACGTGTTATATATCACTTGTTATAACTCAACCTGTTGTGGTAGTAGCATCTTCCATCACCCAACTTAATCTGAAATTTTAATGGAGATTGGACTAGAGACAACATGATGATCAGATACCCATGATGACTCCTTGCTGAGAATGGTCTCCAAGATGGTTCTATCTATTGCTTAAAACAGATAGTTCTTGGCTTTCAGATCTTTGAGTTTTCTGCTCTCAAAATCTGCTCTCTGAGCCTCAGTTGGGGGTGGATTGCCTGCTGGTTCAACCACTCCTGGCTCAATGATGGTCCAGTACTCCTTGAACGCATGAAGTTCTCCATCAACATGCTCCAGTGATCATAATGTTGTCCATCAAACCTTAGGATGGAAGCCTGAACAAAATTTGTTTCGGCCATGGATCTTTCTTCAATTGTTGTTTAGAATATGACTCCGATACCACTGATAACTTTTATGGAAGAGATAGTTTATGTTAAAACTTAATGATTTCATTGATAGAACAAGCATATAAATACATGTAGAAACTAACCACCCACTAGGCCAATTCCTATAAAATAGAAAACATGGGATCATGGCTTGAAACCGAAAATAACTACGTAAATAATGGGAAAGGTGCAAAAATCTGAAATAACTTGGCTAACATAGCCTTAGGTAATAATAAAACTTAATTAACGTAATAATTAACAATATTCTTCCAACAATCGGAACCGCTACTATCACAATGATTATGCCACGGTGCGCTAGTGACATGGTACCCTGTTTACACCATTGATCATGACATAATCCTTCCATAATCAAGGGTGCAAAACGTGTTATATTTCACTCGTTATAACACAACCTGTTGTGGTAGTAGCATCACCCAACTTAATCTGAAAGTTTAATGGAGATTGGACTAGAGACTACATGATGATCAGATACCCATGAAATTGATCCTTGCACATAAGCTTCATTTATCATTATATCTAATCTTCTGAAACTTATTTGGTAACTTATCTTCTGATTTTCTTCACTGAAATTCAGAATAGAAGGCTGAACAAACACATCAACCCCTGGAATCGGTTGGAGATCGGCATGATAACTTGACAAAGATTCACCAACATTTGTAAGTGTCCTATTGTATTTTTGTTCATTGGAACCCAGTTTAACAGCAAATGAAGGATAATTCAGCTCTGCTTCTTCTACGCTTGTTATTTCACTGCATTTTATTTTTCGAGCAATGATTAGCTCGATCTGAATGTCTGTATATCCCAAACCGCAAAGGTAAGGAATGTAATCATCGGGTTGAAGATCGTATACAAGTCCCGGATCAAATGCCCCTCGAAGGGTTCACATGGCCAGCACCTATGGCAAAGATATCAGCCGGAAGTAGCCTTTTCGTCGAGGATGGGCGTACCATCGTGGTTCAATACATCGGCGGTAGTCATAATGGCGGACTTAATAGCAGCAGGAGACCAATCAGGATGTGCGCTTTTTAGCAAGGCAGCGATTCCGCTAAGATGAGGACAAGACACCGATGTACCAGTAAAAAAGTCAAAAGTAGATTTCGTGTTATATGAATTGTCCACGTGGAAAGGCGAAGCAGCTAGAATGCTGACACCTGGGCCAATGATATCAGGCTTCAGAACCCTGGACTTGACCAACTAGGGCCTCTTGAAGATAATGATGCAACTGATGGAGCATTCTTGACACCAAGAATGGTTCCTTTAAACACTATCTTCGCTTTGGAAAAACGTCGAATTTATGTATGCTTTGATTTCTTCCCCAGCTGCATAACTCACTAGTGTTTCTGGAAGAACATTTACATCTATTATTACAGTATATCCATCCGTCTCTTGACCCATCAAAATCATACCGAGCCCACCGGCGTCTTTCACCGCTTGCCCTTTCGAAATTCTCGATATATTCCCCCCTCTCTCACAAAGGACAATCTTTCCTTGAACATCTATGTCATTTAACGACCCGGCGCACAATATGTAGCATTAATGTCATCATCCTCGAGTTAAAGTAGACTAGAGGAGTAACTCGACGATGAATCATGTGGTTGGAAAGCGGATTCACCGTCATATTCAACATTGTTTCCGAGAACCGCTGTAGCCCTTATACTCCTATCCATTGTGCTTGCACCAACACTTAGAATCCAAGGTGCCTCAACTGATATTGTGGAGGTTAATGGACCTGAATTACCTGCAGCAGAACTAACAAATATGCCCTTTTTCATCGCGGCATAAGCTCCGATCGCAAAGGTTTCATTCCAGAAAGGAATGAAAAACCCTCCTGAAGTACCTACTGAAAGTGAAATTACATCCACACCATCTTCAACCGCGGAATCCATACCGGCTATGATGCCAGTTTCACTACAAATAGTTTCATTGCAAACTTTGTAAATGGCTAGATGAGCCAAAGGTGCCATACCAACCGCTGTGCCATTCGCATTACCGTGAGACATTCGCGTTTTCACGTAATTTCCTGCGGCTATACTTGCACATGGTGTGCCATGTCCAAAAGTATCAAGAGGCTCCTCCTCATCAACAAAATTTCTTACACCTATAATCTTATTGTTACATGCTGCACTTTTCAGCTCGCATTTCCCTTTCCATTTAGCCGGAGGCGGCGACATGCCCTCATCACTATATGATGGATGATTCGGTGAAATTCCAGCGTCTATAATTCCGATTATCACATTTTCTCCATAATGGGATCTTTCCCAAACACCAAAACTGTGTTCCAATCCCAAGAAACTTGGACTATGGGTTGTTAGTAAAGACATCATTTTTTGAGGTCGAGCATATAAAAATCCTTCCTTTTTCTCCAACACTTTTACTTCTTCGTCTGATAAACGAGCTGCAAAGCCGTTTACAACATGCTTGTAAGAGTAAATGATTCTTCCTCCATCGTTTGAATCCTCTTCGATTTCTTTCACAAAGGATTGATGCCAACTTTCACGATCCATAGTAACGACTTCATCACCATCTGGCAAGCTTACATGAACAATATAAGTATCAAAAGTTGCCATTGCCGTAAGGCAGAGGAATATGCTCAAGAAAATGAAGACAACCATTGTAGACAAAAGCCCATAATAATAACTCATTATTTAATCAACACGAAGAAATGCTTTAGTTAACAATTAGCAGAATCATGCATTTATATATAGTGGGATTTTGGAAATAGAAAAAATTTGAGAGCCGACAACACAGCATTGAAAGATCCGACGGCCAGCTCATTGTACACAACCTTCATTTTAAAGATATAGAGTTTTGAAACTTAAAGACATTGGATTGGACTTTATTAAACTATAAATAAATAACACTTGAAATAACTTTAAAACTCAATAATACTAAAAATTAATTATTTTAAATAGTACTTCATCGATCACAAAATATAAAATCATTTGATTTATCAATTAATACTTACTGTATTATTTTATTAATTTCTATCCCTAACCTAATATATATTAACCCACTTTTTACCGAGGCGGATATACCTTGGTGGGTTGGAGCAGTCGTCCCCGTCGGATTCGAAAAAACACTACTATATATGTCATGTATTTTTTTTTTACCCCATTTAAAAGTTATATTCATCCTTATTATTTATAATAATAAGATAAATTGACATAATTTTTTATAATGTAAATACAATTGTGCTTTGCGTGTGTATGGTTTTCACCAGTCCTACTCCGATTATTCATTATTTGCTTTGCATCGTAATGGCATTCAACTTTATGTGCTCTTGTACGTAGTTGATATGATTATTGCTGGCAATGATAAGGTTGCCATGACAATTTTTAAAGAATATTTGGGGAATTTCAAGATGGTGGACCACGGGACTTTGAAGTACTTACTTGGGATAGAGGTGGCCAGGAACAAGGATGGGATTTTCTTGAATCAGCGGATCAAGAAAACCGGCTGATTTCCTATGGAGCACAATCATAGGGAACCGGATGATTTCTACATGGAGCACAATCATAAGTTGGCGCCGCTCACAGGTGATTTGTTGAGTGATCCAGAGCATTATCGTCGGTTGATTGGATGACTTATTTATCTTGGGGTTACGCGACCTGATCTGGGATATTCCCTTTGTGTATTGTCTCAGTTTATACAGGCACCTCGGGTTGATCATTGGGAGGTATCTTTACGTCTCGTTCGGTATTTAATGAAACATCCGGGTCAAGGCAATTTGCTCTGCTCAGATAGTTCTCTTATACTCGAAGGTTGGTGTGATTATGATTGGGCAAGTAACCAGCTTATTCATCGGTCTTTGAGCAGTTGGTTTGTGTTTCTTGGTCTTTCCCCGATTTTTTGGAAGTCCTAGAAACAAACTACAGTGTCCCAATCTTCGGTAGAGGTACAATATCGATCCATGGCCTCTATTACGTGTGAATTGAAGTGGTTGAAACAGTTATTTGCTGATCTTGGTGTTCGTCATCCCTTTGGGATCCGACTCTTTTGTGACAGCCAATCGGCTTTATATCTCGCTCGGCGGTATTTCATGAAAACACGAAGCATATCTAGGCGGACTGTCACTTCGTGCAGGATGCAATCACGGATGGTGATGGAGTCAATCTTTTCATGCATTTCACACGTGTTTAACCCCTATTTTGTAGCACTTCGAGCCTCATTTCAATCATTTGGATTGGACTTTATTAAACTATAAATAAATAACACTTGAAATAACTTTAAAACTCAATAATACTAAAAATTAATTATTTTAAATAGAACTTCATCGATCACAAAATATAAATTCATTTGATTTATCAATAAATACTTCTTGTATTATTTTATTAATTTCTATCCCTAACCTATTATATATTAGGGGGAATGAGGAGAATAATGTAAATATTTCATTAATTGAGTAGAAGGGCGAGCTTTTTGAAACTTTTGCATAAAGGACAAAACTATTTATTCATCGTTTAAATTCACTTGTGTTTGAAATTCACCGATTTAAATTCATTTGTCGAAATTCACTAATTTTCAAAATTCATCAAATCGAAATTCACTAATTTTCGGGATTCTTCATCAAAATTCACATCAAATTCATTCGATTTGGGATTCACTGGGAGATTCACCGATTTTAGGATTCACTGTTTGTCCTTCTCGCTATAAAAATTATGCATTGTCCTTCTCCCAATAAAAAATATGAATTGTCTCATATTCTTAAAAATATTTGATTGTGTCCCTTATCCCTAATTTTCCATATATATTAACCCACTTTTTACCGGGGCGGATATACCTTGGTGGGTCGGAGCAGTCGTCCCCGTCGGATCCGAAAAAACACTACTATATATGTCATGTATATTTTTTTTCCCATTTAAAAGTTATATTCATCCTTATTATCTATAATAATAAAATAAATTGACATAATTTTTTATAATGTAAATACAAATACATAATTATTACAAAGGTGGTCCAATTGTTCGTATGTGTTTTCTATGCAATTTTTAAGATACTTTGTATTTGGAAAGCATAGGGTTGTTAGTAAATCATGATTGTAAACATGTTATGTCGATGTAATTGCAGTGATATAAATCTGATGTTACAGTCTATATATAATGTCTATAGGATACTTTGTGTTGATTTCATGTTAGACGTAATTTTTGACCTTAATATGTTGAAAATAACATTGTTTTGTAGATTTGGTTGTAATGTTGTAAATATAGAAATTTGGTTTGTTTGGAAAGAATTATAATGTCTACAAATCATCCTCATATGGCCGGAATTGATCTTGAAATGTCTAAGAACAAGTATGAATAAAAGGGCTTGTATGAAAATTACTTAGGATTATACTAATAACTTGTTGTGTAATTACGTGTAAACTTTGATGAATCATGTTCTGAATTGTCTTAGTGATCTTGTTATAAGGCTGATTTATAAGATAAATGAAGAAGGAATGAAGTATGCATGCAAGTAAAAACTTAACAGTCATTGTAACGTTATAAAATGATCATGTTGATGAATTGATACTTTGTATTTGTTTGCGTGTTGTGATGATAATATCAATGTCTTAAAATGGTACAGATCATGTTTTAGGGGCAAAATTAATGATTCCATGCGTAGAAGATAAAACATGCTTTATATGACATAATGTTACATTTGTTGTCAAAAAATGTCACTATGAAAGTATTTTGGAAATGATGAACCTAATGATGCTTATATTGATAGATATCAATGTTTTTAGTGTTATTACATGCTTACGATGTTAATGTTTTGTAGTTACCATGATGATGTTAATGTTTTGTAGTTACCATAAAATTAGGGTTGTGAGTATAAAATATATTCAAAGATAAGTATGAAGATGTGTAACCATTATTCGTAAGAAATGAAATGTGATATGCGCAATGTACATGCTAGGTGATAGGTGATACGTGATAGGTGATATGTGATATGTGATATGTGATATGTGATATGTGATATGTGCAGGGCCGGCCCTGGCGTTTTTTGGGCTTAAGGCCAAGTTTCTGAATTGAGATTTTTAGTTGAAGTTGTTTTTTTATATAAAAACATACTTATCGTGTTTTTAACATCCGTAAATACAAAATTCAATCTATTGATAGCCTTAAAACATACATACAAAGTAGTATCTTCTAGCATATTTAGAAACAAAAACCAAATTCATACGTATACACAAAAGCTGTTAGATATTTTTCAATAAATAAATGTTTTGATTATCGTTTGCATACGAGTTGCCGCATTTAATTAACGTTATCGCAACGAAGCGGGTTCGACCTAAACCAATACATGCATCAGTTCATGAAGAAATATGCATTTTCGAATCCATGCTCCTTTTCAGATTCTGAATTTCGAACTGATGCACCTCTCCATGCGAATAGTGATAACCCTTAACTTTTCATGTAGGAACACCTCAGTTCGAATTGGACTTCCTTCAACCTATAAAAAGGCATAGTATGCATATGAATTTTACACAAGTCTGAAAGCATCATCAGAACAAAAATTTGAGCATTTATCAAAAAAATAATTAACATATTATATTAGGTTGGATCGGATTGAATCTGCACGATTTTTTTTTACTTTTAACGAAACATGTACTGTTAGCCCTCCCGACACCGTTGGGCTTAAGACCACGGTCTCTCTGGCCTCATTATAGGGCCGGCCCTGGATATGTGATATCAATATGTCAAACATTAGAGCAATCACAATCACCGTTCGGATTGGATTAGCCTGCATGCGGCTGGGACAAGAGGTCTCGTAGCCATGAATTGAGGCTTAGGTAAGGAAAGATGTGAAGCAGAGAATTCTAGATCAACTACAAGCCTATATATTTTTAGGTTTTTATTCCGGCAACGTAAATTGGAAAATCGGTCGTGTCGGATCCGACACTTGAAAATCGAGTTGTGCTTTTCCGACATGAAAAATATGGTAAACGTAGAGATATCTACGTTGGGGCGCAGAAATATAACTAACATTAAACGATGCAGTTGATCTTTCCTTACGTTTAAACGTAGGTTTTCTACGTTTGAACGCAGGGTTTCCACGTTTAAACGTAGATAAACTACGTTTAAACGTAGGGAAATCCAAAGGTTATATTTTGAAAATTAGCTACGTCTGAACGTAGTAAAATCTACGTCTGAACGTAGATATATCTACGTTTAAACGTAGGTGACAATATGTTTAAACGGTTCACATACTTGTCCTTCTTAATCTCGCATAATCCTTAATCTTCTTTCTTCCTATCATATTTCAAATTCTGAGTGGCGATTTTTGGCGATTTTGGCAAGAAATTCTAATAGAGCAATTTCACAATTTCACAATCTCTCAAGTGCAATGGCGGTTGAAAGCGAAAGGTATGTATTTTCCTAATATTCTTTTATAGTATATCATATTAATTTCACTTTAGCATGTGCTTGTTATTTCGAATATTTATTGTAGTGTGGTTTGTGGTGGTCCTAGATAATCATTATATTGA